>JALAZF010000058.1:9629642-10833571 GCA_022829125.1 Lathyrus tuberosus
TAAAGAGTGCTTTCTTGAATGGGTACTTAAATGAAGAAGTTTATGTAGATCAACCCAAGGGGTTTATTAATCCAACATTTCCTAACCATGTCTACAAACTAAGGAAAGCTCTGTATGGATTAAAGCAAGCACCTAGAGCTTGGTATGACAGGCTTACTGAATTCTTGTCTCTGAATGGCTACAGAAAAGGAGGAATTGACAAGACATTATTTGTCAAAGAGGAAGGAGGAAAACTATTGATAGCTCAAATATATGTTGATGACATAGTGTTTGGTGGGATGTCAGAAGCAATGGTTCAACATTTTGTGAAACAGATGCAGTCTGAGTTTGAGATGAGTCTTGTTGGTGAACTCAGCTATTTTCTGGGTCTGCAAGTTAGACAAATGGAAGACTCCATATTTATCTCTCAGAGCAAGTATGCAAAGAACATAGTCAAGAAGTTTGGTCTGGAGAATGCTAATCACAAGAGGACACCTGCTCCTACTCACCTGAAGCTGTCCAAGGATGAACATGGAGTGAGTGTGGATCAAAGCCTATACAGAAGCAAGATTGGAAGCCTACTGTATCTCACAGCTAGCAGACCTGATATCTCCTTTGTTGTATAAGTTTGTGCCAGATATCAATCTGAACCTAAGGTTAGCCACATGAATCAAGTCAAGAGAATTCTGAAATATGTGAATGGTACTAGTGACTATGGCATACTTTACAGTCATGGATCAGGCACTGAACTGAGTGGATATTGTGATGCTGATTGGGCAGGGAGTGCTGATGATAGAAAAAGTACTTCTGGAGGATGCTTCTTCTTAGGGAACAATCTTATCTCGTGGTTTAGCAAAAAGCAGAACTGTGTGTCTCTCTCTACTGCTGAGGCTGAGTACATAGCAGCAGGAAGTAGTTGTTCACAACTGGTTTGGATGAAGCAAATGTTAACTGAATACAATGTCAAGCAAGATGTCATAACATTGTACTGTGATAATCTGAGTGCAATCAATATCTCCAAAAACCCAATTCAACATAGCAGGACTAAGCATATTGACATACATCGTCATTTTATAAGAGATCTAGTTGAAGATAAAGTGGTTGCTTTGGAACATGTTGCTACTGAAATGCAATTAGCTGATATTTTTACTAAGGCCTTAGATGCAAATCAATTTGAAATTTTAAGAAGCAAATTAGGGGTTTGCATATATGAGGATTAGTCGATTTTTTGTGTGTGTAGGAAGGTGGTTTTTGGTGCAGGTGTCTTATGTGGTGAAATTGATAAAATAAGAATGTTTGGAAACATACAAGAACATTTTTATTGCTGGAAGTACTCAATATTACAACATTTGTGAAACTACAAGCAAGGGATTTTCATGTTTGGATTCAGCTATTCATTCCAACCACCTGAGTTAATGAAATTAACCCAATCTTCATCTGCTTCATCCTCAGAATCGTGTAGTTGCACATGAGCCTTCTTGTTGGTCTTCGTCCTTGTTTCTGTTTTTCTTCCTGTCCTTGTTGCCCCTATAGAGGATCCACCTGTTGTCTTTTCTTTGGACTTCATCTCCTTTGGTTTTGTGATCTTGTTGTTCTGGTCTTGCTTCAACTGACCCTTGTGTGGTTCAACTGTCTTGGAGGACTGACTCATGTTTCTTTCTTAGTATTGGCTGTAGTAAGAAGCAGTTTGGTGTAGTTTTTATATTTCAAATGGCAACCCTTATTTGTATCGCCTGGTCAGTCAAAGTTGTTTGGTGTCTGTGCACTCTGTTGAGTTCAATAGTTTTTCTTGGTACTTGAGCATGTTTGACTAAGTGTCAGAACATTGATAGTGGTCTTTTGGCCAATTATGGCTAAAAAGGGGGAGAGTAGTGACTTTTTGGCATTGTTGTTGCTATAGTGGATATTTTGTGATGTTCTAATGTTGGTTTTTGGTTGTAATTGTTGAGAGTTGTGTTGCAGGTTTCTTGGCTTGAGGGGGAGTTTGAGTTTTGATTGTTGTGTGCTGCTAAGTGTGCAACTGGTTTCCTTGGTTGCTATAGTGGATATTCTGTGATGTTCTGATGTTGGTTTTTGGTTGTAATTGTTGAGAGTTGTGTTGCAGGTTTCTTGGCTTGAGGGGGAGTTTGAGTTTTGATTGTTGTGTGCTGCTAAGTGTGCAGCTGGTTTCCTTGGTTGTTTGTTTTTTTCCAGAATGTTAGGGTTGTTTGAGTGGTGTGTTTCTGCTGCTGGTATCTCTGATGTATGCTGATATTGTTTTAGCCAAAATTAGCCAAAGGGGGAGATTGTTAGTTCTGTTATTGGCAGCAATTTTGGTCAAACAATGTGTTGGATCAAGATGTCATGTCTGATGTCTTAACATGTGCTTCTAACATTCTGCTTGTGGTGTGTTGCTGGGTATTGCAGTTTTTGTGCATGATGTCAAGATTGATGTCTTAACGTCTGTTGACAGAACATCATGCTCAGTCTGTTATTTGTTTTAGGGTTGCGTGTTAATTTGTTTTGAGAGATTGCAGGCGAAATTCTTGGAGAAGATTTATTCAGATGCAATCGTTTGTTTCTATATTTAGGGCGAAAAGATTTGAAGATAAAATCTAGTTTTTATTGTGCATCAAATCTGAGTTTTTCACAGAGCCCAAGCCCAAGAATATGTTTCTATTTAAAGACGTATCAACCCTACTTGGAAGCTACGAAGACTAGAGATAAAAGACTGAGTGTCAAGTGTTAGGGTTTGTGTTTTTGTTTGTTATTTGTGAGCCATTCATTCATCTATTTTGATGTTTGAATTGGACTGATTTAGTTGAGTTGTAATTTGTCCACTCAAAGCTTTTAAGCACGAGTGTATTATTCATGGTTGAAGCTTTTAAGCAAGATCAAGGTATTGTCGTTGAAGTGTGTCTTCTACTTTCTTTACTGTATGTTGTTATCACTGCTGTGATTGAGGAGGAGTGAGAGGTGTCTCATATCTGAGAGTGTCTTGGATAGAAGTGTCATTGGGTAGTGATTAAGTGAGTAGATTGTCAACTGGTGTGTTGGCTGTAGAGTCTATGAATTGATACTACTAATAGTGAATTTCCTCCCTGGCTTGGTAGCCCCCAGACGTAGGTTGTTAGACCGAACTGGGTGAACAATTCTTTGTGTTTATTTATTGTTTTTTAGTGCTATTCTTTTACTGTCTTATCCATACAACAGATATTGATGTTGTGACATCTCACTTAACATCACATATCTGATACCAGAATTTCAACAGGGTTAAAACTTTGTTTTTCTTCTATTCCACTTCACTTGTTCATTTGGTTCAAATCATGAAATGTTATTGATTTGAATCTAGCTGACTTTTCCAACCATTTTTAGTGCTTAATCTCAAGCACATATAAAACCTTTTTGTCCTTATTTTCTCATGTAACGAATCATAGTATATATCATTATCAACATTGTGATTATGTGAGAAATTAATTTCCTCTAATTTGAAAGTTTAAAATTCTTAAAACACAATTCTTGCATCTTCAACTTCAATTTGATTCAAATCTTGATAACGAGAGATTTGTAATTGATTAAAGGAGGTGTGTTCTTGAAACTAATCGTTCTTGGAGATTTGGTTGATATTTTCAGGTTATTTGAAAGATTGAGGTGATTGTCAAATGTGATGACAAATTCCATTGAAAAGAAGTATGTTTTTCTCTCCATAATTGCCTTAGTATTGACTGTGTGGAAGGCTACAGATAAGGTGGAATTCTTCTCAAATCTTTGGACAATTCATCGCTCTAGGAATCAGTATGATCAAGGGGTTGATTTCTACACACGAAGGCTTGAAGCAGATTTATGATATTGGAAGATTAATAAATGTTAGTCGAGTAAAGATTAGGTTGAAGAGTTTGGCATTGTGTTGTATACAAGTCAAGATTCAGATATGAGATTTTAATTTTCTCAGTTGTATTGTGGATTGGTGATTGTATGAACTCTTTGATAAGTGCAAAATGTACCTATTTTTGTATATAAGTTTTGTTGCACTTATCATTACTTTGTGTTAAAATTGGTTGAATAAACCCCGCTTTGTTCGTAAATACGTTTACTTTACGTTTTCGGTGTATACTGCGGTACCGTGTAAATATCATTGAGTTTAATTGATTTTCATTTATTTTAATAGGTGTTCCAGCAATGGGATTTTCCCGTATTCTTAAAGAGCATTGAATAAGCTTTCCAACGCTTCAAACCGTGCGTCAATCGGAGTTACGGTTCATGAGTTATGATCAAAACAAATTCTGGTTTGCTGTCATGTTCGCTCTGCGAACCCCCGTGGCGAGCACTCGCTAGCGAGTTTGCACTGCGAACCCGGGGCGAACAAAAAGTGCCTGGAAGCATGAAAAACACCATTCTGGAGGAAGTTAAGGTGGCATATGTTCGCAGTGCGAACCTGGGCAGTAAAAACCACCTATAAACTTCATTTTTCAACATTTTTTAGGTGATGGTTTTGGGGATTCTTGCTCCAACTCCATCAAACTTCATTTTTTCAGTGGATTAGCTTAGAAAACAACATGGAAGCTTGCATGTGGATGATCCGAGGTGGATTTCTCATCGATCGGCTCCGACAATCCGTGAAGTGTTTGGATCATTTCTTTTCTTCTTTGTGTTTTTCTTCTATGTTGGGTTTTGTATATGTATTGACTACGATCTCATGTATATTTGCCGCCCATGGCATTGTATAAAACTTGCTTTACAAATATTTATTGGTAATTGTCTCTGATTTTTGCTTTATGCGCGGGGTTTGGGTTACGTTAGAGATAACCGTCGCAAACTTCGATTAGGGATGATTGTCTGTTAGTTTCTGGATTCTAGAGATAGATTTAGAGCTAACAATCTTCAATGGGCGTCGAAGCTTAATGCCTTCTGTGTTTCGAGGCTTCGCTCGCGAGAGTGACGAAGAGAGTGACACGGTTGTTCTCTCAACTTTGCGTTAGACATAACCTGTGTTGTGAGCGATGCTGGGTGATATTGAGGAGTATTGTAGGTTGAGTATAACTGGTCGGTAAGTTTAAGTTTGTGAGGAGTCGATTATGTGCATGCCGGATAAGTTTGTCTTGCTGAAGAATGAATTTTTTTTATTTTTTAATGTTTACTTTTCTATTTTCTTGTTTGAAACCATTTAAAACCAAACTCATAAACGCGAGAGACTGTCGAACGGCATTCTTTCCCTCGAACCGATCTCTGTGGACACGACATAAATCCCGGAGGGAATTCTTCCAAAAATAAATATTTTTGCTGCTTGCCCTATTCTGCATTCAACACTCTTACAAATATTTGTCAAATAAAAAGGAACAATGCAGGTTCCAATGGGAAACCATTGAAGAGTGCACGTAGGTAAAGCGAGGACGAACGCTGAAGCACTATAAATCTCGGTGCCATCTATTTCTCTCTCTCTCTCTCTCTTTCTCTCTCTCTCTCTCTCTCTCTCTCTCTCTCTCTCTCTCTCTCTCTCTCTCTCTCTCTCTCTCTCTCTTGAATTTAATTGCGTAGTATTTGCCTGCTTAGGTATTTCAATCCTAGCGTAATTTATCGATTATTAAATTGATTGTGATTTATTAGATAAGCGTTAGGTTTTATTGGAATCAGATACCTTATTGAGTTGAATTGGTGATTAATACTCTAAGAAACAATTGAGTTTAGAATTCACTATATTGAATCATTTTATACACCTCGTGAATTATACAGTTGAATCAATTGAATACCTAGTGTTTCATCATATTCATCTTTGGTGTTTGTGAAACAATCTAGTGTTAACGTGAACGAAATTTTGAATAGTATAATTTTCAAATTTTTGCATCAAACCTTCTGCTTGCAAATTTTTTTAAAGAATCTGAAAACTTTTTAAAAAGCGGTTGATTTTTATTTAGGTTTATTCACCCCTATCTAAATCATTTTTCTACTCCCATATTCACACACAAAACTTATTTGTATTTGATTGGGACATATGATCTGATGACATTAATGTAATTGTCTTGACTCTCTATTATTATTCAGTTATAGATTATGCTCATTGCCTATTGTTTGCTATGACATTTAATTTGACTTTGATAAGTAGTGACTACTGACCCTAGGGCTATTTATTTGAACTATTGTAACTTTTAAATTTGCTAATTGACTAGGGATATAATGATTAGGAATTACGACTTAGGGACTAACGCGCTTTGTTACCTAGTCTGATTGTACAATTGCCCTGAGGGATCGGGGGATTGACGCCTAGACTAGTGAGATGCACGGTAAGGGTGTAGTGGTAGAGTTAGTTTGTCGTGTAATTTTGTAGTCATCGTATGTCTGTTAACGTGTGTTTCATCAATCAAGTAGAAATAGGAGATTCTGGTAATAATACTTAACCACCTTTATCGTCATTGCTATTAAAACTTATCTCGCATCTTTTTGACCAAACAACCTGAAAAACCCTCGTTTACTATTTTTATTTATATCACACAATCTACCTTGTTCTAAATTCTCAATCCCTAAGGAGACTATTTACTTTAGGGCTAAATATGTTTGTGGTCCTCCTAAATATTTCACATTTCACTTTTAGTCCCTATAAAATTTTCCTTCAAAGAACGGTCCTCCTAAAAATTTTCATCGACACTTTTGATCCCTCATGCTAAAACAGCGCTAATTCAGTCGCTCAGTTGCTAAAACCGTCGCTAATTATGTCGCTAAATTGTAAAAATTGTTGCTAAGTTGCATGAGGGACCAAAAGTGTGGATGCAAAATCTTAGGAGGACCATTCTTTAAAGGAAATTTTTTTAGGGACTAAAAGTGAAATATGAGATATTTAGGAGGACCGCAGACATATTTAATTCTTTATTTTATTACTTTGATTACAACGCTAGTAGATTTGCTAGTAAATTCTCATCAAGTTTTTTGGCGTCGTTGTAGGGGATTGTTGTTATTTTCCACAATGCATGGTGTGCGAGTTAATTTATTTTCAATTTCGTTTGTTTTGTGTTAAGTATTTCTTATTTGTAGTATAGTTTAAAATTTTAATTGTTATGTATTTATTTGTTTTGTTGGTACAGTGCTGCTAGTGTATTGTTATTTGTGTTAGTGCAAGGTTTGGATTCGAAGCTTCTCCCATGGGTTCTTGAAATCACAGAGAATTACTTGTGCAAGAAAAATATTGTGATTCCACCATGGAATACATGGGGGGATTACTATAAAAGAACCAACACCAGTAAGATATCACGTGGTTCCAACCGGTGAACCCGATGACATTTGACATCAAAAGCTCAGTATTGCTATGATTAAGAGATAAACAGTTTGATGGACAAACCATCAAAGATCTGTGGGACCATTTGAATAGGTTCTACGAAACATGCTCAATGTGTAACCCGAATGAGGTCACTGATGATCAGGTGAAACTATAATTGTTAGGTTTCTCTTTGACTAGCAGGGCAAAGAATGGTTAAAATGTATACCAAGTGATGGTATTGAAGAAAAAAAGGTTGAAAAAGAGGTGGTTGAAGAGAAGAAGGGGGTGGTAGTCAAAAGAGAGGTTGAAAAAGAGTCAGAAGTTGAGGAAAATCAGAGGAAGAAAAATGAGGAATCTGCAGAAGAGGACATGAGGGGGTACACCCTTGATTAGTTTATAGACAAAGACTCGTCATGGAGGAGGACTAAAAATATTATCTGGAATGATCCTAATCCAAAATTCCAGACTACATTAAACCATCTTACTCGTTTTAAAGAAGAAGCAGAAGCAAGAGCTTGAAATAGGACAGTATGAGAAGTTCATGGAAATGTTAAGAAAGATACAAGTCAATATTCCCTTTTGTGAAGCTCTCGAGCAAATATAGGCATATGCTTCGATTAGAACGTTAGTACACTTGCTAATAAATTATCATCATGTTGGCATGACAACGTCGGTTAGGACACTTCCATTGACAACACTCAGCTTTAGCGAAGTTCATCCATCAGGAAAAGTTCTATTGTTCCGAGACTTTATGTTGATACCATTGTCCGGGGTACTTCGGGGGATATGGGATTTCTAGATGCATGTCGAACTAAAGTTTTACATGGTCATTATGGTGCATCTCCATAATAGTGAAGATAAACTTAACATCAACGGATTAGGACATGGTTTTAATAACATGACCAAAACCATATCACTCTAAACAAGGTTGAATATACTCTCCGTGTGGGATATATTCATGGACACAAGTACAATATTCTGATGTGTCCTAAAAAAATTATAAGAATTATGGGTTAGAAAATGAAGTGAGTTGGGCCATGACAAACGAATTCTAAGAGTAAATGGCAAATACTTAAGGAAGTATAAGCCTATGCGGCAAGAAATTCGATTAACCGAATAATAATGCACAAAGTTAAGAAGTATAAGCCTATGCTGCAATGTCATTACATACAAGCCAAAGTAGTTAAGAAGTTAAATTCACATTTACATTTAAAAAGAAAACTCATTTTTGAACCTTTCAAACCACGCCTTGGCGAACTTAACGTATGCCTCTAGTTTGGATTCCTCACCCTGTAATAGTTTAATCCCATTATCCAAGTGAATAGCGGCTTCGACATGTTGGAGACCAATAGCCGCCTCTTTATCAATGTGTTCTTTGGAGCAGTTTGATGCAAATTTCTCTAAGTCGTATTTCTTTCATCTTAGATCTTCAATTTGCTTCGTCAACTGCAAGATTTGATGGTCATAAGATGAAATTTGATCTTGGTTCTTATGAGCCTGATCCTCTAGTGCATTAACCCATTGATTAGATAAGGTACCTAACGATCATTCTTTCGACACAAACTCAGTCTTCTGTTGGAGTTGATTAACAGATGCCCAGTGTAGCCTTACGCTCTTGCAAACTTATCCAAGGAAAAAGTCAAAATCCAACACAAACTAGAGGAATGGGTCAGGCAAAGCATGGTCACCATGCTAGGTTAATAACTGTTTAACTTCAGACTCAACAGAAGGATCATTTTTCCATAACCACGAAGAAGTCCATGTTGAAAACCTTCGCGTTCAACTAACCAACTAGCGCAGTGATAGGGTCACCGCCAATCTCGCCACCCGATAAAGCTGAAGAGCTAGAAGATCTTCCAACAAAACTATACCCTCGACTCTTTACCAATTTCCTTAAAGCCTCTGCAAGGTTTTTATCCTTGATGGCTATTATCTCTTCTCGACTAAGAGTGTTAGAACAAGATTTCTTCATGACATATTTTCCTTGGGTTTTGATGATAATAAAGTATTTAAAGAACAATGGTTTATTTGATGTGTGTTACATGTGTGCAGGTTCTAATACTTGAAAATATTATAGTCATAATCTATTTTACATCAAGCACACTTTGAGAGTTGCTGAATTGCTAGCTTCTGGTAGCAGAATTTGAAGAACACTTGCAAAGTGATGTCTGGCATAGACTCTGAAGTTGAAGATATCAACATCAGAAGACACTTAGTGAATTTAAATTGGCTTCTGGTACCATTCAGAGGTGGTAATAAAGTTGAAGTTGTCCGTACTGCAGAAAGCAAGCTATATTGTCAAATCAGTCTGTCAGCTAGAGATTGCAAGGCTAAAGAAAGGCTGGGATGCTTAATGGATATCTAATCTCAACGGCTCTAATATTATAAAATCTCTTGAATACTCAAAGGTTAAACATGTTACACATTGGATCAAGATCTTCTGATGTATTTATCTTCAACGGCTCTTGTTCTATGGAGTAACAACAAAGACTCTTGATCAAGTTACCTCTTCAACGGCTAGTTTCTGAAAAGGTTATAAATATGGCTGAAGGTTCAAACTGAATCTTTAACAAGGATTAACCAGAAGAATAAGTAACAAGATCAACATTTATCAACATAATTGTAAATGCAGATTTTCTGTTTTAAGTTGTAATTGTAAAAGCCTAAGATTTCTTACACATTGAATATCTTAGAAATCTTAAGTGCTTTAAGTCTTTGTTATGGTGATTTTCCGTACCTCTGATACTTGTATCATGTACACCTTTTTCTCTATTCTGCTGAACTTGTTTAGCAGTTTAGATAAAATTCTTGTATCATTGGGATACAAGCAAGGAAGTCTCGAGCCAAGATGTTTGAGCCACGTAAGTCTCTTGCTATGTGCTTGAGTTGTGAAAGTCTTAATCAACTAGGTTGATTAAGAAGAAGTCTTGTATCGTTGGGATACAAGCAAGGAAGTCTCGAGCCAAGATACTTGAGACACATAAGTTTCTTGCTATGTGCTTGAGCAGTGAAAGTCTTAATCAAGTGGATTGATTGAGTGGGAAGTATTGAGCCAGTGTGGCTTAAGCAGGCTGGCTCGGTACATGAAACTGGAGTAGTAAGTCTTGTATCTGAGGGATCAAGCAAGGAGGCTCATTTCATGGGACCTAGAGTAGAAGTCTTGAGCCAGTGTGGCTTGAGCAGGAGAGCTCAGTACATGGAATTTGAGCAGTAAGTCTTGACCATAGGGGTTCAAGCAGGGAGGCTCGTTTCATGGGACATGGAGCAAAAGTCTTAGGCTGAGGGCCTGAGCAAGGAATTCTTGGGTTCGTGGAACCTAAGCAAGAAGTCTCGAGTGAGGAGCTTGAGCAGAAGTCTTGGACCTTGGGTCTGGGCAATTGTAAAAGTCTTATGCATAATGGATAAGTAATTGCAATCATGATTTGATTATAGTGAAAATCTCTTGTGAAACAAAGGGACTGGACTACTCTCAGTTTGGGAGGAACCAGTATAAATCTTTGTGTCTTATGCTATTATTTATTTGCTTATGTTAACATTCCGCTGCTAAGAATTAACCAAAATCTGAACACCATTTTAGATTTTAAACTTTGACCAGATGCAAACTAAGAAAACGTAAAACACAATTCACCCTCCCCCTTCTTGTGTACTTTTCTCACCTTCAAAGTGAAATATTGGATGAATAGTCAAGGACCAAACATTGAACAACTGCGGCTGTAGCTTGGGAAGGATTGCTAGTGCCCACTGATGGTTCTGCTTGGATAATCTGAGTTTGGGTCGTACGAGTAATGTCTCTAACACCCCATTTCCCCGCGCATAAATATACAAAAATCAGAGTATACATCAAATAAAAAATAGGATGTTACACATTCTCAAATCCAAACATACATGCCCTGTAACACTTTAACAAATAGTAACAATAATCAACACCTTCTCTAGGGTGTCTTCGTATGCCATTCTCTACTCTAAGCAACTACTCAGTTACCTGCTTATTTGTATCCTGAATAGGAGCACAGACCATAACAACAACAAAGGGGTGAGAAATCACAAACAATAATAACATGCATATACTATAAGGTAGGATAGTAACATATAATTCTCTACGCAAATCTCATTCACGGTATATCTCATCAGAACCTCACACCCAAACTCATTAATCAATGACAACTCAACAATTATGCATATAACGCATTATGCAATGTAAATCGACTATGCAACTCTATGCATATGCATGTGGTACCAAATCAATATTCAGTTTTCTATAGAAACCAGGTCCCAATCTCAACGAACCCATGAGCCCCGTCTCTGAGCTCCAAGCCTCCTCTTCTGAGCTTGGGACAAGCCATTAATCCCCTATCTGAACAAGCAGACATGACTTTTGACACAACTCTTATGATGCATGATCATATCATTAAATAAATGCGTTAAAACCCCTCTCAGATCCTAACATAAATGCATTAACAACTCAAATAATCCCCTTTCTAAATTAAATCACACCAAAATCACAAAATGCACATTATCAATCAACAGTGCAACATAAGCATGCTAATAATTCCTCTCAACAGGATTATATTTCAAACATGCAACAATACAACAACATAAATCAAAATAATCCATATTCACAACATTCTCATATTTCATACTTATTATAAATTCTCTCGTCATAAGACATATTCAAACATTTCCACAACTCATGAAACATATTCCTCAAACTCGTACAACTCGGCATTTACTCGATCAATTAATTTTTAATAATCATTCTCATCAATTAATCATGTTATCACAACACATTCATCATCTAAAATTATTAGCAATTGATAGTAATTCGCATTATCTTTCCAACGCTTCGAGCCACGTGTCACGGTGAAAATTGGATACCATAGTTATTTGTTAACTAGGATCGCATTTTTTAATGTCACCACCGGTCTTTGATTTTATCCAAGGGAAGGGAGAAAAAACCGAATTCCCACAATGCAATGCAAATGCACTAAGATTCTAAAGTTCGGGGGTTGGTTATACCTAGTGAAGGTATTAGCATCCTAGATATCTGTAGTACTCTACAGGAACCTCTTGATTATTTATGTTATTTGTTTTTTTTGTTTTGCTAAGGGTTTAACGGTAGGTGATTTATTATTTTTTTATCCTAAGCGTGCTCGACAAGATATCGCATCTTGTGCCTACATATCCTGTCAGGAGAGAATCAGAGCACTTGTAGTTCCTTATTAAGGATACTAAATGTTTTAAAGGTTTAGGAGAGGAAGATGAGTCATCATCTTAAGAAAACCACCACAGTTTTTGAAAATGTTTGTATTTGTGGGGTATGGGATTGTATGTCCCTTCTTTGAGATGATTAACATCTAATTCTCTTGTGTGGAGAATTAGGTGGGCTAAAATTGGATTAAAAATCAAAGTTGAAGGGGGACTAACCTAGGAAGTCTATCCTAAGTTGTCTAACGAATTGTCTTAAGGGTGTCGATTATGAGATGCTTAATGATATGCACCATGCACAATAACATGGTTATCATGCATGGGATTTTCCCTTGGATATTTTATGCGGTTAATTGTTGTTATTTAGGCGAGGGTGCTAGCAAAGTGATGCTAGACTTGTGTCTTGTGACCAAAGGTTGAATGCGATGCCTAAAGGCAATCGACTTACATGGGTAGAAAATGGGCTCGACGTTGGATCGAGGATTTTTATTGTTTTTTTGAAAGGTTGAGAATAAAGCCATACACATACATTAAGCACAAATAGAAGCATAACAAAGGCATGATATCAATCAACATACGATTCACTCAAGCGCGAGGGGACCTAAATGAGTTTGATTTATTAAAAAGAGTTAATTAAGTTTAAGGTTAATTGAGAAAAAGTTAGAGGTTTATTATTTATTTAGAAAAAGATGATTTTATTATTTATTAAGAAAAAGTTGATTTTAAAGTTTATTATTTTTAGGTTTATTAAGAAAAAGTTATTTTTAATAGTGAATAAAAGTCATTATAATCTTAACACCTTAGAAAAAGCTAAACTAGTTAAATTGGTTAATTACAAAAGGTTACATGTTGTTAAGAAAAAAAACAATTAATTATTGTATAAAAAAACTCTAATTATTTGGTGTTTCATTATTATTAAAAAAAATTTACTCTTAATACTCTTATAAATAAAATCTCTAATTCTAAAATTATGAAAAGTTAATAAAGTTTATTTTAATATCTTAGGATTTTATTAAAGGTTTTAAAAAGACTATATTTGTATTTTTAAAAGTTATACTTAGAAAAAAAGGTTAAAAAAGAAAATGATTAAACAGAGGGATCCGGCGTGGTCATGGAGAGAGAGTCCGTGATGGACTCTCTAATCTCTACCGTGTGATGTGTGTGATTGTGATCAGAGGCGTAAAAAAAAAAGAAAAAGTGAGAGTGCATGGTAAGGGGTGGAGAACGCTCACACACGGGATCATACAAAAATAATAACACAGTCAGCAAGACAAGAAGTCTCTCAAACGACTCTCTCTCTCTCGCCAAACCTATCTCAGCCAAAGGGCTTCGAAAACCCTAAGGCGCCACCGCAAAAACAATCTCGTCTCTCCCACTCTCATCTTCTCTCTCGATCTCTCTCTCGACCTGCAAAAGAAACACAGCAACAAAGCAAAACCCCACCCCACACAACCCAATACCCCATTCCACTATACTTTTTGGTTACATATTACAGATACACATGATTAAAGCAAAAAAGAAAAAAAGGGAATGGTGGCGGCGACGGTCGCGACGACTCCGATCAGGGAAGAACCTCCTTCTTTATTTACCTCCTTGCATGCTTCGATTGCTTTGCGTCGTCCTTTAATTATTCTTCTTTCTGGATTTCTAATGATGGGTTTTGTATGATTCTGGATTTTCTTTTGAATTTGGTGACGGATCCTGTGATTTTTGGTTGCCGTGATGGATCTTGTGAATGGTTTTATGATAAAAGTTTTTTTTTGGTGGTATGAATTTGTGAATGGTATTGTGGCGTAAGGTTTTCTCTTTTCTAATTTTCGTATGATTCTCTGCAACGTTTTTGTTGTCCCCTTTCTGATGAGAATAGGTCCCTTTTTATAGATGGCCAGTGATGAACTTATTTTTGGAAATCCTTTAATTTGTATTTAAGTCCCTTGCTGATTCGATTTTGTACAATACTGTGGTGATTCGATTTGGTTTGCTTGATTTGGGAGGTTTTTGAACGTTGGAATTGTTTGATGGATTCTGGTTTGGGAAAGTTTTGGTTGTGCCTGATATGTGGTTTAGACGGTTTTGATACGATTTGATTTGGTTTCAAATTGGGAAAGGGATTATTGCTGGGATGATTGTGTATCTTTCTATTAACGATTGTGATTTCCTTAAAATTCTGAGGCCTAAACTCTTTTACGATTTGGAAAGCGAAACTTTGGAAAATGGTTTTGGAAAGGAGATACTATTGTCCAAATATTGTTGAGGGCTGTTTTGGAAACAAGACATGGTGTTTGATTTTTTTGTTCTTGGGAGAAATCGAATTGATGAGGGTCAAATTGGAAATTGGGTTTAGAAACGAACTTGATACTTGCTTCTTTGACAGATCTGAATATTTAATGATTATTGAGTAGAACGTTTGATTGTGTCCTTAATACTGCTGAGATTCTTTGTCCCATTTGGGAAAGTTTTGTTGGTGGTATCTGTGCGATATTGCCCATAACTCCTAAAATTTGAAAATGATGAAATAACATTTCTGATTCCACGATTTTAATTTTCACGATTTGTTAGTGATGACTTGGGACATGAAAACCTTGTCTGAAACAAAATGCCCTGTAATTGATTGTGTTGGGTTGCTTTGCGAAAAACAAACTGATGGTGATGATGATTTGATTAACTTCGAATCTGAAACCCTTTGGTGTTTGCTGAACTCTTAACACCTTCGTTGGTTATGGTTGTTGTTACCTTGAGCCTTTTTTGATGAAATGGATGCATGATTTTCTTATCTTGGTGCAGGTTGCAGTTAACGGATTCCATGGATGTCCTGTTTTATCTATTTTAATCCTGTCAGCATTCTCTTGAAATTTTTACTAATTATGAACACTAATCAATTAAGATCCCTTAGAAGCCAGTGTTATCACTTTCTAGTTTTCTTCTTAACAACAGTCGAATCTTGAATTAAATCTGTCATCGTGTTTTGTTCACAGGGCTATATTCCGTGTTGTCGGATGTCTTGCGATTTGCAAGACTTACTTTATGGCGAGAAAGATTTGAAGTTCTCGCAAGGTGGTTTCGACTTGCATTTCTCATGGCTCAGTGAAGATTTTCAGTGATGGTATAGTGAGAGCAGAGTTGCTGCATTGTCAAGCTGTTTGCTTTGCTTCAAAGCTCTTATAAGATTAATTGATAGGATTTCATTATCTGCATAATCGACATGGTTGTCGTGCTGGATTTTGACGGTTATAGTGCTTGTAGGTTCTCAGCTTCTTACTTAAGCCTTCTGGTGGATTTTAGAACCATGATTTAACCTTCGTTTTTGTGGTTTTAACAGGCGTCGAACCAAGATTATGGTGGTCTTCGAGTCTTGAAGTCCTATTGCTAGCAACTAACAGAAGTGGTTTTGGAAGATGGTGGTTGATTTCGAGTATGGTAGTCGTAATTTTTGTAACTGTATAGTTGAAAGTAGGAGTCTAGACATGTTTTCTGAACTATTTTTTTTTTATTTGGAGATTAACTCGATGCTTTGTTTCAATGTTTGCTACTGCCATTCTTATCACCTTGAATAGTCCTTGATAAAATTGGATGTGTGTTTCTTGATTTTCTTTTTTTAATTTAGCATGGCCCTAATCTCTGTCACTTTGACTTGGCTGGTTTTAGAAAAAAAACCAATGCACTTTGATTCTTCTTGTAGCAATATGCCGTAGAAATCGTGTATAAAATGTTGTTGTCATTTCGAAAGGAGTTCACGGTATCTGTTATGTATTTGAACTTGCCAAACATAACCGCAGTCTAATGTATTTCATAGATTTCAGGATCAAGGTGGTCACCGAACATGGAATCGGCTTTATCCAAAACCAAATGTTTAAATTTAGCAGAAACACGATCCTTTCATCAATGTACTGAAGAGTCTTACGAGGAGTTCCAATCTTTAGGCCAATTGAGGAATTTGACTTTTCGTTACCTGATGAAACACGAACCTTCACAGGTTTCAATTCTGCATCGTGGATGATATTAATGCCTAGCTTTTTTGAATGTATGTTCAAACTTATGTTTGGAAGCCTCTTCTGGAAGTGTAAACATGACCAGCTGTGACTCAAGACGTTTGAAAGTTTGTAGAATATCAACTAAGGTCTTGAGAAGTCTCTCTGCAGAGCCAAGTCAAGAAGCATCGTCGTGAATAACCTTAGCTTCAATCTCTCATCTGTTGTTGGCGCCGTCTTCAATACCGTTCGGATGAACTCAACAGGAACTTCATTATTTTCTTTAATGGCATCAATAACTTCTTTCTCAACTTTTTTGAATCCTTTATGACAGGAAGTGTTAAAGCTTATATCAGTATCATGGTGTTGACAAGGCTGCAGCCCGTTTGCTCTTTGAATCAAAGCTTGTATCTTATTTGCATACAAACTCTAATTTAGACATTGTGTAACTTCTTTTGTTGTAATTTGCTATAATAAAATTATGATATTTAGAGCTTTTGGAAACTTTGTATTAGCACTAGGACAAAGGCTTGTGACCACGAATGATGTTGAATTTATTTTCACCCAATTGTACATTGGATTCCATTTGAAAAGGGCCTGATAGGAATTTGAGTAATTGGCTAAATTATAAGAGTGTGCTCAGAGAGTGCTTGTTCAAGAATTGTCAAACAAAATGATGTTTCCTTGTATTGGTAACTTGAATTCTTTATGTAATGAAATTTCTGCAAAACCAAATGGATTTTGAAATTCCCTTGTGCCTTACGTCTTGAATTCGAATAGCAATGGTTCGAATGTCTTGGACTCCTCCACTTAAGACTTGTATTTCATGTAGGCTGTAAGCATGGATTATGACCTTTCCATGATTAAGGCTTTACCTTTAGTCAGATTCTTGAGCATAAATGTTCCAAATACATTGAGGTCATTCGAATAACTTTGAATCAAAGAACCTATCAGCCTTAATTCAAACCACTCATATTCCTCCTGATGAAATTTAGTCCGCAGTTTAATCCACCAAAAGCCTCTTGACCATAACTAGAATCTTCATGACTACGCTCAAAACTAATGGAAAGAACCACAATCCTCCTTGGGGAGCACACTGAAACTTCTGAGAACATCTGAGGAAAATAAATAGTAGAAAACCTTAGGACTCTTTTGAATCAGAATCTGTTGATCTCTTCTCGAGGTACTCGATTGAGAGAATGATTGATATTCACTTGAAACCAATGTTCCTGCACAAATTGGTTAGTGATAATAAATGCACACAAGACCTATGACCTAAAAAAATGCTATGCAAAAAGAAAAGGGATCTTAGGGTCAAAAATTAGGGTGCGACACCACGCCTCAATCCGAGTCACGAAACTCAAGTTACGATGAAAACAGTTGGAAACGAAAAATTCGCATTTCTAGAAAACACAGCAGGTATAACTGATTAACCAAAACCCGTGACCGGTTATAGTCACGAAATATTAAAAAAAAAACATCAGTTCAGCTATAACTAGTTACCATTATACATAAACAAAAAAATACGATTTTCACCATTGGAGAATCTCCATAACTTCGATTTCGATTCTGTAAAAAATCCTGATCTCAGAATTAGACATACTACGATTATCCCATGATTAAAACCCAAATTAAAGCATAAACTCCATTATTTTCATGAAAATCATTGATTTACAAAACCTTCGACAATGCAACATTGGTGGAAAAACATCAAGTGTAAAAATGGAAAAATCAGTCATGAATGGTGCATGAATTCATCAATTATTACAGATAATTTTCATCATATAATCAGAATTCATCCACAACATACACCCTATTGGAGGTTAATAACTCCTCTACCCCGTCTCTCATGCATAAGCCCTATTGAAACCTATTCTCCCCCTTTACCGGATGCTCATAGCAGCAAAATTCTGATTTCCGGTAGAACTTTTTCTTCTCCACTACAAGTCTCTTCCTCTTTTTAGCTCTTTGGTCTCTTTCTCTTTTCTATGGTTTCTACGTACTGACAAAATATGATATTCCTAAGTTTCTCTCATTATAATATATAGTTAGGGCAAAATAACTATTAATTATATTTTTCTCCCCTACTAACAAAAGAATTGCTCCTTCCTCCCATTAATTTTTCCTCAATTCTCACTTTCACCCCAAAAGCTCTATTTTCCTTTTAATTAATTAAATCTAGTAAATTGTTATTACTAAAATAATTTCTAGTAATTTTGGTCTACTTCTACTCATCACCTACAATTATCTTTATACCCTTAACTCAAGGGTACACACCTATACTCCCACATTTAATTAATCACTCATAATTAAATAAATACACAAAACATAATAATTCAAATAATTCTATAATTCAAGAATTGGGGTGTTACAACTCCCCCACTTAAAGAATTTTCGCCCTAAAAAATTACCTTAAGTAAACAGTGTCAGATACGACTCCCTCATCTGGCTCTCTAGCTTCCAAGTTATATTTCCACCAACGGGTCCTCCCCAAGATACCTTCACCAAAGTAATCTCTTTACCATGCAACTGTTTCACTTTCTGATCCTCTATCTGCATGGGTGACGCCTCAACAGTTAGTTTATCTCTCACATGTACATCATCCACTTGGGCTACAAGGGATGGATTTGGAATGTATCTCCTCAACTAAGACACGTGAAACACATCATAAAGATTAGCAAGCGATGGTGGTAAAGCAATCTAATAGGACACATCTTCCATCCTCTGCAATATCAGGTATGGACCAATGAAACGCGGAGTGAGCTTTTGAGACTTTAAAGCTCGATCAACACACGTTATCGGAGTAACTCTAAGAAACATATGATCTCCGTCTTGGAACTCAAGTGCTTTCCTCCTATTGTCATGGTAACTCTTCTGGTGGCTCTACAAAGCTCTCATCTTCTCTTGAATTATTTTTGAAATTCTGGTATCAGACGTGTGATGTTAAGGTGTGATGTCACAACAACACACTCTGCACAATGGACAGCAATAACAGTAAAATAACACCAAGAATTGTTGACCCAGTTCGGTTACAACCAACCTACTCTGGGGGCTACCAAGCCAGGGATGGAATTCACTACTTGTAGATATAATTTACAGACTCAACAACCCGTTGACAATCTCCTAAACTTATACTCTACTAATGACTTCCTACCTAAGAAACCACTTAGGTATGAGAACACCACTCAATCCCTTACAAACACTCAAAGAACCCACTTTGAGTACCCTTGATCTTACTTCACAGCTTCGATCAAGCAAACACTCTCTATTACTTCACAGCTTCTAGAGAGGACAGAAACTCAACACCTATTCAAACCCTAGAATAGTGTAAATACAAGCACTCTAAACAAACTCTAGACACTAAGCCTCCAGCTCCTGATCTTCTGAATGTTTTATGTACCTTTTTCCTTTGGTCTTGTGCGCTTTATATAGCTCCTTGAATTGGTCTTGGACTTGCTACAATATCTCCCAGATTTGTTATTTAAAACTGAATATCTAAAACAGATTTTCTCCTAAAATCTTTTTAAATCTTCAACCTTTTAAATCTCCTACAAATCTGCAACAGATCTCCTATGCAGCAGCAAATATCTATCCCAAGATATTTGCATCCAATGAGACAGCTTGCTCTCCACAATTCCAGCTAATACGCAACCCTAACAACATCACAGCCTGCTGTTGTTAATTCTGCAGATCTGATGTTACAACATCACCTGTGTGACATCAGACATCCAACTTTAGCAATTAATTACTTAACACAGCCCAGTGTTAAGACTTCAATGTTGCAACATCAGCACCTTGACATCAACATTGAATATACTTTGTTTTACCAAAATTCCAGCCAATCCAAGAACTAACAATATCTCCCTTTGGCTAATTTTGGCTAAAACAATCTTTGCATCTTCAGAGACTTCAGCAGCGGAATAATCTTCAAAAATTTGATACTCAATCAGCAACAGTTTGACAATACTCATAGTCTTCATCACTTGATCTGCTGCAGCACCATCTTCATTATTGACAATAGCCAATTGGTGCTCCCTCTCTAAAACATGAACCAGCATCACAGCTGTTCAGTAGCTCACAATGTGCAGCAATTTTCTCCCCCTTGATGTCTGCTTGGCTGCACTCTTCAAATGTCATGATATCTTCACTAGTTCAGTCAAAACTCCCCCTTAATAACTGCATCACATTAGCAGCATATGGCAATAATACTCTTGACTATCTTGGCTATTTTCTCCCCCTTTTTAGCCACAATTAGGCAAACTTCAGTTAGAAGCCCTATTAACTATAGTCAGTATACCCTAGCTCTCATTGTTAGCCTTTCAGTTAGTAAACAGGCAAAACAAATCATAGAAGGAAACTAAAACCAAAACTAGTGCATATAACAGCACAATATTCAAATTACAAAACCAACATAGAAAACTAAAAACTGAAACTACAAAAAAAACAGCAGATGGAGATTAGTCTTCATCCGAGCTTGTACCATCAGCATCTTCGTCACCCTCATCTGACCTGGAATCCTCAGTGTCACCATTCCCATTGTTTTCCCCCTGTTCCAAGTCTTTAATCATCTGCTCAATCTTCATTTTCCTGTTAGTGCTGGTCTTGATAACCATATCAAGATCCTTGCAGGTCGCCCTTAATTCTTTAATCAGCTCAGATTTTGTACTGACCTTCTTAATCCCAGAGCTTGATGTTGTAACAATGTCTGGAACATGACTCCCAGCAAACAGTTTGGGATGCAAAGATAAAGCTGATTCCCTCTTACATGCTACCTCTGAGCTGGTTAAGATACCAGGATGTTGATCTAAGATCATTCCACAGATAAGGGAAGGGAATGATATAGGCATTTTGATGGCATTGGTGGCACCATGCTTTACTACTTGATCAAATATATAGCTTCCATAGTTGAGCTTGACCTTTTTCCCTACAGCATAGATGAACCTTCCTAATCCCACAGTTATAGTGGTTTTGTGATTAGTAGGTACCCAGTTGGCTGCACCAATTCTGTGCAATATAGCATACTTGATACTGAGTTTGCTGGCTGTTAATTTATTTTTCAGTGGCCACACCTTAACTTGAGTAGCAGTAATCTCTCTACATACTTCATTATTAGTCACCTCCAGCTCACACTCCTCTTGGTCATCTCTTCCCAGATATTTATTGACAGTACTGGGAGAGAAGTCAATACACTATCCCCTAACAAACACCTTCATGTAGTTCACACTTCTATTGTCAGAAATGTCTATGGGAATGTTCATAACAAATTCCTTAACAAGTCCGCTATAGCACTTGGAGAATCTGGTCACAGTCTTTAGAAGTCCAGCTCCATGAATGAGGTCCATAATTTCTTTCATCTCCAAGACATCTTTTCCAAGCTCCCTTTCCAGAGCTAACCTTCTTTGGCACACAAACTTCCACAAAGATGCACTGCTCGCATAATGGAAGGATATGTTGTCCACTAGCACTTCAGGAACCTTATCAGAAATTCTCTTTAGAATGGTCTTTCTGACTGGTGTGATGTCATGGACATCTTCCTCAACTTCATTCTATGACTCAGATTCTTCTCTAACCTTTCTCTTTTTGGAAGGTGTAACAACCTTGCTCCAAGGTTTTATGGGACCAACAACAGTTTTCTTCTTTCCTTCAGTAGGCTTCTTGGGAGAGGATTCATTGGTCTTCCCTTTCCTTGTCTGTAATCTCTTGGCAATACTTGGAACAGCATTTCCAATGACTTCATTGTCAAATAAGTCATCCACATTGATCACGTTCTCACTCTTTTCTTCTTCAGGAGTAGTTCTATCATTAATTCCCTCATGCACATCTTCTTCTTCTCCTCCTCTTTCAGAATCCTCAATGACAGACACGGCAAGTCTATGAAGATCAGATTCTTCTCCTTGCATGTCTACCTTTTCTGCTGGCATCTGATTCAACGGTACAGAAATTACTTTCACAGGTATTCCTTTGTCCAGTATTTTGGTTGCCAGATTACCCATACTCTTATCAACATCAAACTTTTCTACCACAGTTTGAGACGTGGATGACCTAGGTAATGATTTATCACTAAATAGGATACTGGTAACTAGCTTCTTTGTTTCACTATTTTTAAAAGTAGTTGCGGCCCTTTTTGAAGCAAGTTTAGAAGGTCTAGGTTTACCTGATTCTGGTAACATTACGGAGATGGGTTGTATATTCAGAGCTTCGTCTTCAGAGTACTCATCTGTAGAAACCCTAGCGTTATTCCGTGAAGAACTTTTAGAAGGAGAAGTTGTTTGCTTTGACATGGTTCCTTTGAGGGAGTATAGAGTAAGATGATTCTTCTTGTTGAAGGGGACGAACAGAAGAGAGATATGAGTTTTGATGAACCGTGATTTTGCTATAATAGGAAATGAGGGTCTGAGGTAAGGCGCCATATTTTGTGTACTCTTTAAAGACCAATTACTAATTTTCTCCCTCCATACAGATTTTCCTTTTAAACAATTCACATCAGGACTCATTAACTCTGAGTGACTTTTCAGCATCCTGATGTCATAGTCTGATGTTATAACATCAACTTGAACATCATTAGTTGAATTTCCTTCAAGAGAAATCCACTGATAGCAGTTGTCTTTGGTTCTGGCACCCTTCATAACAATCTGATTATGCTCATCAGAAACCACACACTCATGCTTAGTGTAGTTTACCTTGTAACCTTCATCACACAATTGGCTTATGCTGATCAAATTTGCATTTAACCCATTGATAAACATAACATTGTCAAGTTCAGGTCTACCATCACCTTGCACTTTCCCAACTCCTGCAACAATACCTTTTCCTCCATTGCCAAATATAACCTCATGAGAGGGACAAGGTTTAAGTTCAGCAAACATGGATCTACATCCAGACATGTGTTTGGAACATCCACTGTCAAAATACCATGTTCCTTCTTTAAACTCTCTATCACCCATGTGAGCCAATAAGCACTTCACCTTCTCCTTAGGTACCCATTGTTTAACAACTTTGGGCCTGTGCTCTCTCCATCTGTTTTGAGGTTGAGGGTATCCATGCAGCTTGTAGCAAGAGTACTGCATATGTCCAAACCTTCCACAATAATAGCATCTCACCCTTTCATCTCTGAATCGTCTGCCATGATGAGATTGCTTATGCTGCCAGCCATAATGTGGTCTCCTCCTACCGTAACTGCCCTGCCATCTATTATGTTGATATCTTCTCCCATAAGACGGCTGAGAATGCTGTTTCCTGGATCGTTTCCCATGATGGTGTGGCTTTCTTCTTCCATAAATATAAGGAACAACATTGGTGTATCCATATCCATAACCATACCAGTTGTCCTGATGTTGAGACACCTGATGAGACATGTGCTGTTTGAACTGAGCAGCTTGCATGCTCTCGTGGTATTGTGGGGGCATATACTGACTAGCTCCTTGTGGCTGCTTTCTCTTCTGATAGGGACCAGTCTTCTTCTCAATCTTCTTAGGTTGTGAAACATCAGCTTTCTTAGGGGTAGTATCCTGTTTCTTTGGCTGATGTTGAGATGAAAGTTGTGACACTTCCTTCTTTGAACCTGAAGTGCTTTCTTCTGAAGTTCCCTTATCCTCAGCCACATAACCTATCGCAGCTTTGTCTCCAGCAGCTTTTTCTGACTGAAGAATCTTGTCAAGTGTGTCTGTACCACAGCTCAGCATCCTAACAGACTTGGTCATTTGATCAAGATGAGCTCTAACTAGCACCACTTCATTTTCCAGATCAGTCTTTTCATTCTCTAGCTGAGCGATTTGTTGTTTGTGGCACTTGTTTTCTTGACAAATCTCAGCACTTTTTAAACACAGCTCTTGATAGGTAGAAGCTAGCTCCTCATAAGTTACTTCTCCATCACTAGAATCATCATCAGAAACCACAGCTCCTGTTAAGGCTCTCACATGCTTTGCTGACTCGCCTTCACTTTCACTATCAGAGTCAGACCAGGAAACTATCATGCCCTTCTTCTGCTTTTTCAAGAAGGTGGGACATTCTTTCTTGACATGTCCATACCCTTCACACTCAAAGCACTGAACTCCTTTATCTTGGGTAGTTTTCTCTTCATCCTTCTTGCTGGTGTCAGAAGTCATGTTCTTGACATTAGGCCTAGAGTTATTATTCATTCTCTTGAATACTTTGGTGAATTATCTTCCCAACATCACTATGGCCTGAGATAGATCCTCCTGTGATTCAAAACTATTTCCTTTTTCTTCTGCATCATTTGACACCAAGACTATGCTCTTTGGCTTCTTTTCTGGTTCTTCCTCATTCAACCCAAGCTCAAAAGTTTGAAGAGATCCAATGAGCTCATCTACTCTCATCTTGCTGATGTCTTGTGATTCTTCAATGGCAGTAACCTTCATCTGATACTTCTTAGGTAGGGACCTAAGGATCTTCCTCACAAGCTTTTCATCGGACATCTTCTCTCCAAGAGCACTAGATGCATTGGCCAGCTCAAGAACACTCATGTGGAAATCATGAATAGTCTCATCTTCCTTCATCTTCAAGCTTTCAAATTTTGATGTTAAAATCTGAAGTCTCGACATCTTAACTCTAGATGTTCCTTCATGTGTAGCCTGCAAGATATCCCATGCTTCCTTAGCAACTTCACAAGTATTGATTAACCTGAAGATATTCTTATCCACTCCATTGAAGATTGCATTCAGAGCTTTGGAATTTCCAAGGGCAAGCTCGTCTTCCTCCTTGGTCCACTCTTCTTCAGGCTTTGGCTTAGAGGTGCCTTCTTTATCTTTACTAGCATCATCCTTCTCACATACAACAGGTGCTTTCCACTCTTTAATAACAGCCTTCCAAGCCCTACTGTCCAAGGATTTTAAGAAGGTGGTCATCCTTGGCTTCCAATAGTCATAATTGGATCCATCCAAAATAGGGGGTCTGTTGACGAATCCTTCAACTTCTTTGTCCATCTTTTCACCAGAAAGTACCTTCCCTAGATCTCACCCAGAGACAGACAGGATGCCTGCTCTGATACCAATTGAAATTCTGGTATCAGACGTGTGATGTTAAGGTGTGATGTCACAACAACACACTCTACACAATGGACAACAATAACAGTAAAATAACACCAAGAATTGTTGACCCAGTTCGGTTACAACCAACCTACTCTGGGGGCTACTAAGCCAGGGATGGAATTCACTACTTGTAGATATAATTTACAGACTCAACAACCCGTTGACAATCTCCTAAACTTATACTCTACTAATGACTTCCTACCTAAGAAACCACTTAGGTATGAGAACACCACTCAATCCCTTACAAACACTCAAAGAACCCACTTTGAGTACCCTTGATCTTACTTCACAGCTTCGATCAAGCAAACACTCTCTATTACTTCACAGCTTCTAGAGAGGACAGAAACTCAACACCTATTCAAACCCTAGAATAGTGTAAATACAAGTACTCTAAACAAACTCTAGACACTAAGCCTCCAGCTCCTGATCTTCTGAATGTTTTCTATACCTTTTTCCTTTGGTCTTGTGCGCTTTATATAGCTCCTTGAATTGGTCTTGGACTTGCTACTATATCTCCCAGATTTGTTATTTAAAACTGAATATCTAAAACAGATTTTCTCCTAAAATCTTTTTAAATCTTCAACCTTTTAAATCTCCTACAAATCTGCAACAGATCTCCTATGCAGCAGCAAATATCTATCCCAAGATATTCGCATCCAATGAGACAACTTGCTCTCCACAACTCCAGCTAATACGCAACCCTAATAACATCACAACCTGTTGTTGTTAATTCTGCAGATCTGATGTTACAACATCACCTGTGTGACATCAGACATCCAACTTCAGCAATTAATTACTTAACACAGCCCAGTGTTAAGACTTCAATGTTGCAACATCAGCACCTTGACATCAACATTGAATATACTTTGTTTTACCAAAATTCCAGCCAATCCAAGAACTAACAATTTTAATTTTCTCTATCGTCTGTTAGATAATCTCAGGTGCAATTACAACACTTTCCCGATTCATACCAACACAAAGGTGTCCTACACCTTCTACCATACAACGCCTCAAACGGTGTCATTCCAATACTCTAATGGAAACTGTTGTTGTAGGTTAACTCTAAAAATGGTAAAAATCCATCTCCTTTCTCGGGCACACAAGCTCTCAACAAGTCTTCTAAAGATTGGATAGTCCTCTTCGTCTGACCATCCATCTGTGGGTGGTAAGTGGAACTTAGCCGCAATTTTGTACCCAACGCTTTCTGCAAGATCTCCCAGAACCTTGAAGTAAACCTCAGATCTCTATCAGATACGATACTGGAATGAATACCATGCAGACTAAAAATTCTCTCAATATACATCTCCACTAGTTTCTCCAATGGATAATTAAGTCTCATCGAAAGGAAATGAGCTGATTTATTCAACCTGTCGACGATGACCCAAATTATATAACAACCTTTAGCTCTCCTCGACAAACCATACACAAAATCCATCGAAATGTTGTCCCATTTCCACTCTGGAATAGACAACGACGACATCAATCCTAACGACTTCTGATACTTCACCTTTGACTTCTGACAAGTCAAACGCACATACACAAAAATAACAACTTCCTTTTTCATCCCTGACCATCAAAAAATCCTCTTCAAATCTTGATATTGTTGCACCCCAAAAATCGCCCTCTTGTTTCTAACCCTAACTGGCTTATGCTTCATTCATTCGATCATTAATCATATCACGACATTGGCTCTTGAGACATGGGATCAAGTTGTTTCTGAGGCTCAAGACTTCCTTTTATTCCAAGTTTTTAAGCAGCACGTATCAGAAGCTCCGACATTTATTTTGCTCAATGATTCAGTATCAGACCGTACTTTTTCAGCAGAACATTTCAAATGGAGGAGAGCATTCACAGTCTATTTCAGGTATTATTCAGGCACAATATCAAATGACAAGTTTCAGAGGCATAATAAAGCTCAGAACAAGTGGTAACAGGCGGTTCTCCAAGTTTCCCTCCTTGTGGCGCCAAACTTGAAAATTTGAATGTGTTAATCGATTACCTATATATGGTTAATCGATTAACATAATCGAAATTTACCCAAACACTTCATTTTTTAGCACTGCAGCATTTGGATTGCATTTTGGTCATGTGATTTCCCATGTGCATCAGTAGAAGGATCTAGAATTTGTTCAAAATTGGATTCATTTTCACAAATTAATTTCACTTCCCTCCAAAATTCAAACATTTCATTCCTAATTTCCATTCCTCTTACTAACCCACACTCCAAACCACATTTTGATTCCTAACCTAGGGATTATTTAAACAAGTTTGCTCCAAACCTCACACACTGACACTCATTCACCTTCATTTTTCTGAATTTTCTCAATTCTCTCTCACTTTTTCACTCTCCATTTTCATCTTCAACCTTCACACTAGAGCTCTTCCATTAGAATTCCCAAATTGTTCATTGGAATTTGTGAATTCTAGAGCTAAACCTTCATCATTTCCTCTCATCAACACAAATTCTGGAGTAGCAAGTGATTTGGATCTAGATTCAAGGTTTGGAAGTACTTTCTTGAAGAAGCTTTGAAGCAAGTTCATCACATTGCATTGTTCTTGAAGTTTCTTGCTAGGAGTTGATTGGATCTTGGATTTTCTTTGCTTGATCTGTCCAATTTTAATTGCAACACTCACCAAAGCAATTCTCCGCTTTGTAGGTTGGTAAACTTCAGATCCAAACTGATTATAGTTTATTTACAGCTTTTGCAATGTAGATCCATGGTTTGTTGATGTGAATTGACATATTGCTTGATTTGATTATGGATCTTGTTATTTGATTGATGTAATTGGTGTTTGATTACTGATATTTGATGTATTTTCCGTGTACAATTGCATACCTATTCATTTGGATGATTGTATAAGTGATTTGCTGCTGAAAGTGCTTTTGGAAAGTTAAATTTCTGCCACTGTCACAGTGGTAATCGATTACCCTGTCCTTCTTTCACATTTTTTGATCTTTTTAAAGGGGTAATCGATTACCACAATCAGGGTAATCGATTACCACTATGACAAGGTGTATTTTTCTTGCTTATTTGGATCCCTTTCCATCTCTAAACTTCATGGATTGATATGATGCATATTTTTGGATTATTCTTAAGCTGTTTCACCTCACACGACAGTATGAATGTGATTCTTCGACACACGACATTTGGTTTCCGTGATGCATGTATATGATTAATTTGTTTTGCATTCTTGATGTGATGATCATATTGCATAATCATCTGTACACTCGTGATCGCTTGTTCTTGATGTTTACCATGCTGGATATATGATTCATGTTCATGTTTGCTCTCGATTCCGTGAATGCGAATTTGTTTCAAGCGATTAATTGTTGGTTTGATGATTTATTCATATTGCTATTGGTGAATGCTTAAGTATGCAATGTCATTGGTGTTTGTTCATGCCTAGTTGCTTGTGCTTTATTGTATGTACATGCATAACAATTGCTCTTACTTGATGTTCATTCACATTTGCAACTCGTGTGCATTTGTTTAAATGCTAAAGCATGTTCTTGTTTATTGCTTATGATGCATGATTATGCTTGGATATTGGACATGTTTATCGTGGATTGATTAACCTTGGATGTGTGCTCAACTTGTTGTTATGTTGTTACATGATCATCCATGCTTGACGCCTACTCATGAGCATTTGTTTTGAATACATACATGTTGACTGTGCATTTACACCTGCTGTCCTGAGTTATGCATGCTGTTAAATGTGTTCATATTGTTTGCTGCCTTTTACACCTGTTATGTGCTGAGAATAGGTGTTGTTAAATGTTGTCTTGCTTGTGTGCTGGAATTCATTGATGTTCTGAGCTGGAGCGCTATTGTAGCGGCTGTTTTTGGTTTATTTTCTTTGTCTCGGTTTGCTTTTGCATGTTCCCTTAGGATTCCCTAGTCCAACTTAATTTTTGATTAAGCTTGGAGTAGGATAGATATTAGGTGCTAATCCATACATGATAACGTTAGGATAACTCCCTTTCAAACTCAATCATAGGTCCATCTTTTGCATGCTAACATTAGGATAGACATTCCTTTCGTATCCAATCCTTAGGGCCATTTTGCATGATAACATATAGGTCCGAGTTTCCCCCTTAGACCTTCCGTACGTATTCTTTCTCTTCTAAAAAAAAACACTTAATAAATATGATGTGCATTGTGCGCCACGAGCCTTAAGCACATGGGAAAAGGTGAGCGGATGCATTTCTAACTTCATCTTACGGTACTTTGTGCGCGAGACGTTTGGATCGTTAGTGCGAAGTATTAGATCCTATGTCATAGACTTTAGTACGATGCGCATCACGAATAAAGTCAATCCACTTATTTTAAAATTCACAAACTAAATACAAATCATTTTATCCTTCGGGATTGTTTGTCAAACCTTTTTACAGAAAGAGTGTGTTATTTCCGTTCTACCGCAAACAGGCATCAACCCTAACTGCTGGAACGCGAACTTAACTTCACTCATAAAAAACACTTATCGACTCGTAGGTCGAACTACGGTCGCTCTAACTTCCTTATTCTTGTCCGGATAAGGATACGTAGGCACAAAACGGCGAACTCTTAGCGAGCAACCTTCCCTTATTCGCCTGTAGTCCTCCGAACTACGTTGATTATGACTTTCCCATTGCACGAGGGAATACGTAGGCCTAGGATGGCGAAGTCCTATCGAGTCTCCTTTTGTTCTTCCCTTTCTGTTTCTGTTTAGCAGTATGCTTTAGTTAACACGCCCTTTGATTAGATAATAAGCGTGGATCCCGTTGAGTACAACGGACGCGAGGGGGTGCTAATACCTTCCTCTCGCGTAATCGACTCCCGAACCCAGGACTTGGTTGTGATGACCATGTCTTCTCCATTTTGAGGTTTCTTCGGTCATTTCCCTTCCCCCGTCGGGATAAATAACGTTCAGTGGCGACTCTGTTTTTTCTGCCGGTTGGTTTTTGTGTTGCAACAGCTGGCGACTTTGCAGGGGACTCTGGTTCCCTATGCGAGTCAATCCTAGCGCTTGTCTATTTTCGTTCATTGGGTGTTTATCTTTATGCATTTATTTGTTGTATATGTTATATATTATCACATTTTACTGCATTTATTGCATTTGATTACTGTTATTATATTGTTCTGTTGCTGCTGTGTTGTTGGGTGGGATGGTTCTACGAGAGATAAGCCCATTACCCCGGCTTGAGTACACACATAGGATTAGAGTGGGCTCTTGTTGACTTGAGTGGCGTTTGACACGTATTGTTGGCTTGAGTTCGTAACCAGACGAGGTTTTCTTGAGGATACTCTGAACTGCATGTTTATGTAGTAACCGGGGTGGTCCTATAGGAGCTTATGACTCTGGAGACCGTTCATTGGAAATCAGTTGAGGCCTCCTTGATTGATGATGATGCCAAACCAAAAATGGTAAACCTATCATCATTTCTCGATCTGAGAGTCTGTGATACTGAGGACTTGCTAGGATGCCATGCCCAATACTAGAACCCATATGTGAGAGGGGATGGGTTTTTGCAGGAAACCTTAACCTTCAACCTACCTGGTATTCTGGTTTTCTTATCAGTGCGAACTTATGAACGTGGTATTCTGGTTATCTCAGTATTCTGGTATTCTGGTATTCTCATCTGAGCAGACCTTTGAACTTATGTCGTCATCAGCACAGTAGTTATTCAGAATTTGTGGAAGCTTTGATCCCATGTCTCTGCATCCATATCATCATAACATGTTTGCATTCTGACATGCAGGTTCTTATATTTCCAAGGATCTTAACTTTGGGTCTCGTAATGGAGTTGTCTATCTTTTCTTTGTGGTTAGTCTGTGTAAAACTTGAATCAAAGCAGAAAGATTCTGTGCATATTTATTTGCATAACAGGTGTTGTGATGCTGGTTATTGTTATCCTGATTTGGTTTTCTATAGAATTGCATACATAAATTTTCAAAGAAGCCAAAAGTTGACTATGGAGAAGATTCAAGCAGAGTTGAAGGAAGTACGAAGCCAAATGGGGCAATTCATGGTGGACATGCAAGCTTTGTCTCAGGATCAGAAAATGATGAGGGAGGAAGTCCATCAATTGAAGACTCAGATGGGCCTGATCATGGAAGTCATGAGAAACGTGTTAAGAAAGGAAGGCAATCATATGCCTGAGGCTGCAACAAAAATTGTCATTCCTCCCTTGCCTGTGGGATCTCTCCTAGAGCGTGATTTACCTCGCGGATTTTCTGCATGACCTGGGGTTCCAGAATTATCTCGTCAGCAGTTATCTCTTGTTCCCCAAGACAATCCCAAGATTAAAAAGTACGCACAAAGGCAGAAATAGCCTGAAAGAATCATTGATCAGCTCCATATGCCTTATGCTCAATTATTGCCACATCTACTTCAGCTTCAATTGGTTGAACTTCGGACGCTTGCTCCGCTTACCGGTAAGCCCCCACCAGGCTACGACGCAAATACCCATTATGATTTTCATTCTGGGGAACCCGGGCACAATGTGAAGAAGTGTAGGGATTTTCAGTACAAAGTTCAGGATTTAATTGATTCAAAGGCCATTGAGTTCACGCCGAGCGGCATAAACATACAAAGTGATCTTATTCCAGTTGCTACAAAAGAAGTGGATATCCCTATTTTCTCTCCTGAAGCTGCATCAAGTCAAGGGCATATCTTACAGTCCTTGGTTTTAGAATCTCCACATCCGCAACTGTTGCCTGTTCCTAGGCCAAGTATATGGATGAAAGTGCCTGAATGAGATGAGTGCCCAAATCGGTATCAGCAACAGACTAGCTCCCAGGAGAGACAACAAGGACCAAGAAGGCCCGAGAGAAGGTTGATTTTATTTATGTTCCTCACTATCAACTACTTGCTCGCTTACTTCAGGGCTCTTTGATTCAGCTAAGAGAAGTTGCGCCTGTTCCAAACCCCCTCTGTAACACCCATTTTAATTATTTAGTCATCTTGTATTAATCTTTAAGTGTGTCCTTGTTTGGGAGAGTGTCTGAGTGCGTTTACTTGTTGACCTTGGCTTAGAGGGTAGATTATTGGAATAAAACCTTAGACTAATAATAATAGAGACATAATTAAATAATAATCATAATTTCATTAATAATAGAAGTATTATTATTATTATTATTATTATTATTATTATTTGGAATTAATTAAAATAAGAAATTAAGGGATTAAGAGAGGTTTAGGGAATTAGGAGAACAATTTCACGATTAATGAAAAGAGAGAACAAAGGAGAAGAGAAAGAACAAGTGCTAGGGCTTGAACCATCTTCCCCAATTTGTCAATTTTGCTGCAGAATTCGAGGTAAGGGGGGAAACTGTTAAATATTGGTGATTTATTCATGATAGGGTAGTGGGAATTCCTTAATCCCGTAGGGTTTCATATCCATGATTGTGTTGTGATGAATCGTAGAGTATGTCTGATTTAATTCTGAATTCGTACATGTGTTGATATGTATTTTCTGAAATTCTTGTTGATAATGTTGTGGTGTTTGAATCTGATCTGGTATGTGGTGTATTGTTCCTATTTTGGAAGAACGATTCAAAGTGTTGGATCCATAATTGATGTAGTAAACATAGGATGCAAGTGAAAGAAGAAGATTTGAACCTAAAATCAAAGTAGAAGAGATTATAGGACTGGTTGAGAGTGAACAAGTGATGAAAACGCAGCAGAGAGCAGAAAGATGAACTCACTAGCCGTTCGCGTATGAGATATGTCCGTACGCGTAACAAAGGAGGCCGTACGCGTATGAGAACAAGGAGGAGGAAGCCTTACGCGTAAGAGAAGTGGGAAAGGAGGGAATTACACGGCGCTCTGCCCGTACGCGTATGGTTTGCGTATGCTTGGCAGGGCAATACGAGTATGGAGTAGCCATACGAGTATGGGGATCTGAAAATGAGATTTTCTTGGAAAGAGAGCCTTTGCTCATACGCGTATGATCATGGGTAGTACGCGTAGGGTAGAGTAGGGAAGGGTGAGCATACGCGTATCAGATGGAGCCTTACGCGTATGGATGAGCGAGGAAATGAGTCATACGCGTATGACCTGGGTCAGTACGCGTATGGACTGGCTGTGTGCAGAATTTTACCGTTTAGCGATTTCTTTCCCGTTTTCGCACCGGTTTCGATTTCTAATGGTTTGAGAGGTTGAGGGTAGAAGTCAGTTGTTGAGGAATAATAATTTGGTGATGAAAATAATAAGTTTAATAATTTTAAATTAATTAATTAATAGTTGATGTATGTTGTGTGACGGAATTGTATGGTGTTGAATATTGGTGTTTAATTCTGGTGTGATCAGGAGGATCGTGAACATGTATCTATGTGGTAATATACATGTGTTTTATATGCATTTGGTGTCATGCATTTCATGGTGATTGGTGGGATGGATCGTTGCTCAGGAGGAGTGTATGCGATTCATCCGTACTCCTATATGGAGAATGGTGAGGGATATATCATTGCCAAGTAGAGGTGTATGTGATCTATCCGGGGTTCGATTGAATGAACCAATGAGTCGGTACCGCATTGCATGTGTTGAGTTGCATACATTGTTGATAATGGGCAGTAGGCCGTGTTTGATGATTGATGGTGCTTGTGTATGATGACTACCTGTTTATCATGTATTTATTCACCTATAATATTTGAATGTGATTTCTCACCCCATTGTTGTTGTTGTGTCTGTGCTTCTCCGGAAGTATAGATAATCCAGGTACTTAGGTAGCTTGGATATTGGTGTTGCTGATCGAGTCCATAGGAGTGCTCTGATACGTAACACGGGAATTATTTGGGAATTTTAAACCATCTGTTATTTGTTATTCTTTCATTTGTTACGTATCATGTTTTCGTTGTATTTTTGGTGAACCACGATTTTATGTGGGATTTTTTTAAGTTGTTGGCAGGTGGTCGTGAATTGAATGAATAAAATTATTTCTGCTATTTCATTTAATAAAGGAGTTTATTTGCTGGATTTTAATGTGGCATTCCACTTTTTGGTGAAAACTCTGATTTATCTTTAATATTTTGTTTATTTTCAAAATGGGGAAAGTGGGGTGTTACAATTGGTATCAGAGCAGGTCGGTCCGTCCAGCCAAGTGTTATAGTTGAGTCTGTCCTTAGAATAGGAGTTGATTTTGTGTTCTGACCTTGTGATGATTGTTGTCCAGTATGGCAGGAAGGAATGATGCTGCTCTTGCTGTTGCTATGCAAGCCATGGTACAAGCTGTAGAGAATGCCAACCAGGGTGGAGGTGCTCAGTTTCTTGACTTAACACAGTTTCAGAGCAACAAGCCGCCTACATATGAGGGAGGTATCTTGGACCCAGAGGCTGCACAGAAATGGCTGAAGGCTGTGGAAAAGATCTTCAGGACCATGGAATGCAGTGATGCTCAGAAGGTACGGTTTGGTACTCATATGCTGGAAGGAGAAGCTAAGGCTTGGTGGGACAACAGTCGTCAGAGATTGGAAGCTGCAGGTACTGAGATTACTTGGGCTGTGTTTCAAGCTGAGTTTCTGGAAAAGTATTTTCCAGAAGACATTCGTAGTGCGAAAGAGGTGGAATTTCTGGAGCTGAAATAGGGTGATAAGACTGTGGCTGAGTATGCCGCTAAGTTTGAGGAGATGGTTCAGTATTGTGCTCATTACAATACTGAAGAAGCTATGACGTCGAAGTGTTTGAAGTTTGAGAACGGGCTGCGTCCTGAGATCAAATTGGGTATTGCTTGTCAGAAGATAAGGAACTATCTAGAGCTGGTAAGCAGAAGCAGAATTTATGATAATGACAACAGAGCCAGGATTGCTCATTACAAGGCTGTGAATGAGAAGAAAAATAAACAGAGATTTGGGGGTACTCCTTACAGTGCTCCAGCTGATAAGGGGAAACAGAAAACTGATGGGGGGAAGAAGCCAAAGGAGAAGGGAGCAGGTGCTGATACTCTCAAGTGCTTCAGATGTGGTGGCGCGGGTCACCGTGCTAACGACTGTCAGAAAGAGGTGAAGAAGTGTTTCAAGTGTGGCAAGGCAGGTCATGTTATAGCTGATTGCAGAGCCACTATTCCTACTTGTTATAATTGTGGAGAGAAGGGTCACATCAGCACTCACTGTGAGAAGTCGAAGAAATCTCAGGCGTCTCAAACTAGTGGGAAGGTGTTTGCCTTGGTGGGAGCCCAATCCACTGAGGATGAGCGTTCCGTCAAAGGTACTTGCTTTATTAATGATGTTCCTTTGATTGCTATCATTGACACGGGTGCAACGCACTCATTTATTTCAGTTGATTGTGTGAATAGATTAGGGATTGTGTCGTCTACTCTAGAGCAGAGGATGACGATTGAAACTCCATCTATTGGTTCCGTGGTTACTTCTTTGGTGTGTTTGAAGTGTCCACTGACTGTGTTTGGTAGAGATTTCAGAGTGGACTTGATTTGTTTGCCACTCGGTAATCTTGATGTTATTTTGGGGATGAACTGGTTGGAGTTCAACTGGGTGTATATTGATTGCTTCAGGAAGACGTTGCTGTTTCTTACTCCTGAAGAGGAAGCATTAGCAGATTCGCTATCTAGCAAGGAGTTGAGGGCGTTGTTGGAAGATGAAGCAAAGCTGTTTGCAGTATTTGCCTCGTTATCTGTGGAAAACAAGACTTCAGTTAATGAATTTCCGATAGTTAATGAATTTCCTGAAGTGTTTCCAGATGACATCACAGAGTTGCCTCTGACAAGGGAAGTTGAGTTTGCTATTGATCTTGTACCGGGTACCAGACCTATCTCTATGGCACCGTACAGGATGTCTACATCAGAGTTGGCAGAGTTGAAATCTCAGGTCGGGGAGTTGCTCGATAAGAAGCTTATAAGACCAAGTGTGTCGTCGTGGGGAGCTCTAGTGTTGTTGGTGAAGAAGAAGGATGATAGTATGCGTCTGTGCATTGACTACCGTCAGTTGAATAAAGTAACCATTAAGAATAAGTATCCACTTCCTAGGATTGATGACTTAATGGATCAGCTGGTAGGAGCTCGTGTTTTCAGCAAAATTGATCTGAGGCCGGGTTACCATGAGATTAGAGTAAAGGAAGGTGATATTCAGAAGACTGCTTTCAGAACTCGCTACGGACATTACGAATATGCAGTGATGCCTTTCGGAGTGTCTAACGCGCCGGGTGTATTTATGGAATATATGAATCGTATTTTCCATTCTTATTTGGATCAGTTTATTGTGGTATTTATTGATGATATACTGATCTATTCTAAGTCTGACGAAGAGCATGCAGGTCACTTGAGAATTGCATTGCAAGTGTTGAAAGATAATAAACTATTTGCAAAGTTCTCGAAGTGTGAATTTTGGTTGAAGACCGTGAGTTTCTTGGGTCATGTGATTTCTAGTGATGGTATAGCGGTGGATCCCTCTAAAGTGCAGTACTTCAGTGGGAAACTCCGAAGACCGCAACGGAGATTAGAAGCTTTTTGGGTTTAGCAGGTTACTATAGAAGATTCATTGAAGGGTTTTCCAAATTGGCGTTGCCATTGACTCAGTTGACCAGGAAGAATCAAGCTTTTGTCTGGGATGTTGCCTGTGAGGAAAGTTTTGAGGAACTGAAGAAGAAATTGACTACAACACCAGTGTTAATTTTACCAAGTCCGAATGATTCTTTCGTAGTGTATTGTGACGCGTCTAAGATGGGATTAGGCGGTGTGTTGATGCAAGGTGGCAAGGTAGTGGCTTATGCTTCAAGACAGTTAAGGGTGCATGAGAGGAACTATCCTACTCATGATCTTGAATTAGCTGCAGTGGTGTTCGTGTTAAAAATTTGGAGGCATTATTTGTATGGATCGAGATTTGAAGTGTTTAGTGATCACAAGAGTTTGAAATATTTGTTCGACCAGAAGGAATTAAATATGAGGCAGAGAAGGTGGTTAGAATTCTTGAAAGACTATGACTTTAATTTGAGTTACCATCCGGGAAAAGCTAATGTTGTGGCAGATGCTCTGAGTCAGAAGACGATTCATATGTCTGCGTTAATGGTAAAGGAAATGGAATTGATTGAACAGTTTAGAGATTTGAGCATGGTTTGTGAAACTACACCGGGAAGTATCAGATTGGGTATGCTGAAAGTGAATAATGACTTTTTGGATGTGATTAAGGAAAATCAGAAACTGGATGTGAAGTTGGTAGATTTGATGCCTACGGAAGGAAATGACCCTGATAGTGACTTTAAAGTGGACAATGTTGGTGTACTGAGATTCCGGGGCAGAATCTGTGTACCGGATAATGAGGAATTGAAAAAGGCAATCTTAGAGGAAAGTCATCAGAGTAACTTTAGTATTCATCGGGGAGCTACAAAGATGTACCACGATTTAAAGAAGTTGTTTTGGTGGTCTGGTATGAAGAGGGACATAGCTCAGTTTGTCTATGCTTGTTTGACACGTCAGAAGTAAAAAATGGAGCATCAGAAACCTTCTGGATTAATGCAACCATTGGAAATCCCTGAATGGAAATGGGACAGTATTTCGATGGATTTTGTTACTGGTTTGCAAAATACGGCGAGGGGCTTTGATGCTATTTGGGTAGTGGTGGATCGACTTACGAAATCCGCACATTTTATACCAATTAACATCAATTTTCCATTGTCAAAGCTGGCAGAAATTTATATCAGGATAATTGTGAAGTTGCATGGTGTTCCGCCGAGCATAGTGTCAGATAGAGATCCGAGGTTTACTTCAGAATTTTGAAGGAGTCTGCAGGAAGCCTTGGGTTCTAAGTTGAAGTTGAGCTTGGCTTATCATCCACAGACCGATGGTCAGTCAGAGAGGATCATTCAGTCGTTGGAGGATTTGCTGAGAGCCTATGTATTGGAAAAAGGTGGTGCGTGGGATACTCATTTGCCATTGATCGAGTTCACGTATAATAACAGTCACCATTCTAGCATCGGAATGACACCTTTTGAAGCTTTGTATGGACGGAAGTGTAGGACACCTCTGTGTTGGTATGAAACAGGTGAGAATGTGGTGCTTGGACCAGAAATTGTCCAACAGACTACTGAGACGATTCAAATGGTCCGTGAGAAGATGAAGGCGTCTCAGAGTAGGCAGAAAAGTTATCACGATAATCGAAGGAAGGAGTTGGAATTCATTGAAGGTGATCACGTATTCCTAAGAGTTAACCCAGTGACCGGTGTGGGTCGTGCTTTGAGATCTAAGAAGTTGGATCCTAAGTTTATTGGACCGTATCAAATCTTGTAGAGAATTGGTGCAGTTGCTTATAGAGTGGCACTGCCACCGGAGCTTTCGAACTTGCATGATGTGTTTCATGTGTCACAACTTCGGAAGTATGTTTCAGATCCGTCTCATGTGATTCAGAGAGACGAGGTTCAGATCAGGGAGAATCTTACCGTAGAGATGATGCCGTTGAGGATCGATGATCGTAAGATGAAGCAGCTCAGAGGGAAGGAGATACCTCTGGTGAGAGTGGTTTGGGGAGGTGTTGCAGGAGGCAGTGTGACCTGGGAATTGGGAAGCAGGATGCGAGAGTCGTATCCAGATTTGTTTCCATCAGGTAATTTTCGAGGACGAAAATAATTTAAGTGGGGGAGAGTTGTAACACCCATTTTAATTATTTAGTCATCTTGTATTAATCTTTAAGTGTGTCCTTGTTTGGGAGAGTGTCTGAGTGCATTTACTTGTTGACCTTGGCTTAGAGGGTAAATTATTGGAATAAAACCTTAGACTAATAATAATAGAGACATAATTAAATAATAATCATAATTTCATTAATAATAGAAGTATTATTATTATTATTATTATTTGGAATTAATTAAAATAAGAAATTAAGGGATTAAGAGAGGTTTGGGGAATTAGGAGAACAATTTCACGATTAACGAAAAGAGAGAACAAAGGAGAAGAGAAAGAACAAGTGCTAGGGCTTGAACCATCTTCCCCAATTAGTCAATTTTGCTGCAGAATTCGAGGTAAGGGGGGATACTGTTAAATATTGGTGATTTATTCATGATAGGGTAGTGGGAATTCCTTAATCCCGTAGGGTTTCATATCCATGATTGTGTTGTGATGAATCGTAGAGTATGTCTGATTTAATTATGAATTCGTACATGTGTTGATATGTATTTTCTGAAATTCTTGTTGATAATGCTGTGGTGTTTGAATCTGATCTGGTATGTGGTGTATTGTTCCTATTTTGGAAGAACGATTCAAAGTGTTGGATCCATAATTGATGTAGTAAACATAGGATGCAAGTGAAAGAAGAAGATTTGAACCTAAAATCAAAGTAGAAGAGATTATAGGACTGGTTGAAAGTGAACAAGTGATGAAAACGCAGCAGAGAGCAGAAAGATGAACTCACTAGCCGTTCGCGTATGAGATATGTCCGTACGCGTAACAAAGGAGGCCGTACGCGTATGAGAACAAGGAGGAGGAAGCCTTACGCGTAAGAGAAGTGGGAAAGGAGGGAATTACACGGCGCTCTGCCCGTACGCGTATGGTTTGCGTATGCTTGGCAGGGCAATACGAGTATGGAGTAGCCATACGAGTATGGGGATCTGAAAATGAGATTTTCTTGGAAAGAGAGCCTTTGCTCATACGCGTATGATCATGGGTAGTACGCGTAGGGTAGAGTAGGGAAGGGTGAGCATACGCATATCAGATGGAGCCTTACGCGTATAGATGAGCGAGGAAATGAGTCATACGCGTATGACCTGGGTCAGTACGCGTATGGACTGGCTGTGTGCAGAATTTTACCGTTTAGCGATTTCTTTCCCGTTTTCGCATCGGTTTCGATTTCTAATGGTTTGAGAGGTTGAGGGTAGAAGTCTGTTGCTGAGGAATAATAATTTGGTGATGAAAATAATAAGTTTAATAATTTTAAATTAATTAATTAATAGTTGATGTATGTTGTGTGACGTAATTGTATGGTGTTGAATATTGGTGTTTAATTATGGTGTGATCAGGAGGATCGTGAACATGTATCTATGTGGTAATATACATGTGTTTTATATGCATTTGGTGTCATGCATTTCATGGTGATTAGTGGGATGGATCGTTGCTCAGGAGGAGTGTATGCGATTCATCTGTACTCCTATATGGAGAATGATGAGGGATATATCATTGCCAAGTAGAGGTGTATGTGATCTATCCGGGGTTCGATTGAATGAACCAATGAGTCGGTACCATATTGCATGTGTTGAGTTGCATACATTGTTGATAATAGGCAGTAGGCCGTGTTTGATGATTGATGGTGCTTGTGTATGATGACTACCTGTTTATCATGTATTTATTCACCTATAATATTTGAATGTGATTTCTCACCCCTTTGTTGTTGTTGTGTCTGTGCTTCTCCGGAAGTACAGATAGTCCAGGTACTTAGGTAGCTTGGATATTGGTGTTGCTGATCGAGTCCATAGGAGTGCTCTGATACGTAGCACGGGAATTATTTGGGAATTTTAAACCATCTGTTATTTGTTATTCTTTCATTTGTTACGTATCATGTTTTCGTTGTATTTTTGGTGAACCACGATTTTATGTGGGATTTTTGTAAGTTGTTGGCAGGTGGCCGTGAATTGAATGAATAAAATTATTTCCGCTATTTCATTTAATAAAGGAGTTTATTTGCGGGATTTTAATGTGGCATTCCACTTTTTGGTGAAAACTCTGATTTATCTTTAATATTTTGTTTATTTTCAAAATGGGGAAAGTGGGGTGTTACACCCTCCCTCCAGATTATGACATGAATGCTAGGTGCGAGTACCACTCAGGGACACAGGGGCATGCAATTGAAAAATTGCAACGTGTTCAAGCACAAGGTGCAGGATTTAATTGACTCAGAGGTCATTGCGTTCACTGCAGATGGACTGCACATTAATTAAAACCTCCCAAATGAGCACTTAAGACTGCGAGGACATCGTCAGAAGCAATCAGTCCAGACGGAGCCATGCCTCCTCAATAATGGCAATCATTCATTTTCTTTACTGCATTTTCATTTGTATTTTTCATTATTTGTTAATGCTTTGTTTGCGTGTAAAATGTTTTTGAATGATGATCTTAATGCAATGAGTATGTTTTTCTTGAGGTATTCCATTCATGTTCACTCATATAATTTTTCTGTGCATTGCGATACGAGCTTTCTTGCTTAACTCTTTGAGGGAGGATGATGAAGTAAAAACGCAAAACTTTCTGGCCGCATGCTTTTGGAATAAAACCTTGCTAATGATGTACAAGAATTGCTTCAAATTCCCAAACACCGAAGATATAAGGGAGTTAGACCCTCGTTAACCCCTTTGAGACTTGAAGTTGGAGTTTCTTTCAAATAAAAAAAACCTCAATCTTAACCCAGGGGCAAGGTAGTCGTCAGTTAGTCTAACCGAGCGCTCAAATTCCAAAAGGAGCGTGTATCCAAGGATCCATTACCATTTATCCCTCACACGCCCACAATGTTCATCCCTCACCAACTAAAGGATGAGGCAATCACAACCCTTCCAAGACAGCCAGTGTGACACGATTTGCTTCGAAAAAGAAAAGAAAGAAAAAAAGAAAAAAAAGAAAGAAAGTCCACTAAGTCGAAAACTCGAAAACGAGTGACTTAGACCTTAGAGTTTCCCCTTAGACATACTGTAAATAAATGTAAAAAACGCGATTTTCACCATTGGAGAACCTCTGGAACTCCAATTTCGATTCCATAAAAACCCCTGATCTCAAAATTAGACATACTACGATCATCCCATGATTAAAATCCAATTTAACATATAAACTCCATTATTTTCATGAAAATCATTGATTTGCAAAACCTTCGACAATGCAACAATGGTGGAAAAACATCAAGTATCAAAACAGAAAAACCAGTCATGAATACTGCACAAATTCATCAATTATTACAAACAATTTCATCATAGAATCATAATTCATCCACAACCTACACCCTATTGGAGGTTAAGGACTCCTTTACCCTACCCCTCATGCATAAACTCTATTGATATATATTATCCCCCTTACCAGATATTCCTAGCAGCAAAATTCTGAGTTCCAGTAGAACTTCTTCTTCTTCACTCCATGTCTCTTCCTCTTCTTAGCCCTTTGGTATCATTCTCCTTTCTCTAGTTTCTATGTACTAACAAAATAGGATATTGCTAAGTTTCTCTCATTATATTATATAGTTAGGGCAAAATAACTCTTAATTATATTTTTCTCTCCTACTAACAAAATAATTGCTCCTTCCTCTCATTAATTTTTCCTCAATTCTCACTTTCACCCCAAAATCTCTATTTTCCTTTTAATTAACTAAATCTAGTAAATTATTATTAATGAAATAATTTCTAGTATCTCTGACCCACTGCTACTCATCACCTACAACTATCTTTATACTATTAACTCAAGGGTACACAACCCCACTCCCATATTTAATTAATCACTCGCAATTAAATAAATACACAAAACATAATAATTCAAATAATTCTATAATTCAAGAATTAGGGTGTTACAACGTCACCCCCAACTGCCCCATGATCCTGGCTTTATTGCACTTGATTGATAGACTCTGGATCTTGTGGAGTGTCGAGGGAGCTATTTGATCCCTCAAGGTCTTGATATGCTTGGGGAGACAGACGCCCAAAAGTACGCCGATCCGAATTAGATAGTTGATTACCCTCTTCAACCACAGGTTGTTCGATGGCTACAGCCTTGACCAGACTCACAGGTTTTGTTAGATGGACAGATAAAGTGCTAGTGCCTTGAGTTGGCACATATATGTTAGAGAGTGGATTGCCCTGCGAAATAAGAAGTCATTATTTGTGTCGAGATATGGATCGAAGAAAGGGTTGAAGAACACAATGCCATCTTTACCTGGAAGCTGGGGGTCACTCTCTTTTGTTTCTTTGGTATGGAAGGGATGAAAATCATTTTTTCATTTTCTTCTTGTTTTTCTCGACCACACGTGAATCATGGGCATCACCAAAAGATTTCTTCTTGTTGCCACAACTCGAGCCTGCATCTGTTGTTTTATTTGCCAAGTGTTCCTGGTGCTTAGCAGGGCGTAAATAGGAAACACCATGCCATCAAAACTGTCATCATAGGACTCAACCTCTTGAGGTATGACCTTTTTAGCATTCTTGACAGGACCGGTAGTGGATGTAGCACTTCCCCTCTTCCGGCTCTAAGAAAGGACGAAAATATATAAGAAAAAATTGTCTGGGCTTTTGTACAAACGTATACCAGGTCTACAGGACATACCTGTTTAGGTTCTTATACAGAATCAGATTTGGCAGTCTCCTTAAGTGCTTCTATCTATTTTTTCGATTCTCGAGCAACAACGCTTGCAGTTGTAAAGATACAACATGGGTAGGAAAAAAGCATAGAGAAATGCAAAGAGTTATCTAAGAATCTTGTACGTCACCTAGTAAGATGGGTGACAAGACTCTGACATATCAATTTCTATATGAAGATGGCCTTTATAGTTCTCCATGTGATACTTAGTCGAGACTACTCTGTGACGGGGTTTTTTCGGTGCGTTGTTTAAAATTGACAAAAACCCACAAAATAGACAGTCGGGAAATGGCGGGCGGAAAACCAAGCCAAGTTCACATGTCAGCAATGGGGGAAAATTAGAAAAATAAGACATTAAAGCAAAACCATACCTATCAGTTACGTAAGGTGGAATTTTCAAAGTGGGAAGTTTTCAGTAATTTTCTGTTTTAAAGTAAGAGTTGCATCGTAAATGAAAGTGCAGTCACAATATCGTATGGTATCACTTATGTGTTTTGATGTTTTTGTCAATTTGAATATAGTTGCTTTAGTCTATTTTCATATTTGTAATTTGCCTCTCATTTAATATTAGTGTGTCTGTATGTTATTCGTATTTCATTTGCATTGTAATCGCTTCAACTATTGTGTTATGTACTGCTAAGAACCTTCATTGCTTAATTAAACAAGATTCTTTTTGATCCATGATATTGTTTCTTTTTTAGCCTAACAAGTTGCTACTTGGTCGTTTCATCAGGTGTGGCTTGAATCATAACTTAGAACTTTTAAAATTTGGATTTTCAGTTGCTCGATTCGAATCAAGTGTAAAACATGATTCAAATCAAAAACTGTGAGAAAATTAGGAATTGCCTCTGGACCATTTGATCCGAATCACAAAATAAACATGATTCGAATCACAACCTCATGTGATCTGAATCAAGTGTAAAAATTGATTTGAATCAACTGTCCTTATGAAGCAATATTTGGGCTTTGCTCAAATTGATTTGAATCAAATTTTCTTCATGATTCGAATCAAAGCTTCACAAGACCCATTTTCCATCCTTGATTTAAATATTTGTTTCTTTGGTGAAATCAACAAATGTGTGAAACATATGGGTGGAACCCATAGAGACAAAGATGTAATTTTGTCTTCTATTCTTAATGTGCCTATGCCCATCACCATGTATCTTTCTATTCTTCTCTATAACAACCTCTTGAATATAATCTATGTCAGACTCACTTATTTTTGTTGTACATTATTCTTGTGTAATTTTTTTATTGTTACTTATGAATTAGAGTGAGTGATTTGATTAATCTTGTGTGTTCATCATGATTAATCAAGCTCATGATAACAATTAAGAACCAAGACTGATTTACCCAAAAATTTGAGAGAACCTTGTGTGTGTGTTCTTCATTCACATTCGTCTAATTCCTTAACTAACACCTTGTGTTTTTAGACTGGTTTGTGAGATATTCTGGAATTGTTCATCATCTTCATCCTTAGTCTATTCTATTGTTAGGACCTTCATCTCAAAATATTGAGTGATTGAAGGAGACTAGTGACACATTAGGGTATCTAATATTTTTTGTGTGAAGTTTATTGTTTGTAACAAGCGCATGTATCATTTCTTGAATGTATTTTAGGCTTCTTTGTTATTGATTAATAAAGGAGTTTTTCAATATACTCCAAGTAAGAATTTGGTGAGATTAAGTATCAACGGTTCGAAAGGCGGAGTTGGAAGCTGTCCTTCTTTGACGGCATTGGAGAAAAATTACTCGCAGACAAAGTTGGAAGTTGTCCAATATACACTCAGCTAATGGTAATCGCTCAGACAAGAAATCGATGGGATCAGAGGGATCACCACACACGAATACTTGGAGCAGGTTAGTGTGGATAGCGAGATTACTGGATAAAAATCTTGAGGGATCTTGTTTTTGTTAGTAGTTTGAGTGTCTACATCAACATAGAAAATTATCGTGTGATAGTTCGTTGTAACCAAAATGCATGTATCAAACTTATCAAAATAGTGGAAGGTCATGATTATTTTTCAGTGGTTAATTAACACCATTGAAGAGTGAAGTAGATAAAACGAGGACAAACGTCGAACTACTATATATCTTTGTGTGTCTTTTCTTCTTCTATTAACTCCTTTATTTTACTAGCATCTATTAATATAGCTATTGCATATATTGCATAATTGCATTGATTGTATGCCGCATAAGATAAACTTGGGTTATAGATATTTCATGTATAAGTTTTGGTATTTGACGTGTCAATCTTATGGAAGTATCATGAATTCAATAATGGCTTGATAGAATATCTATGTAAAGAGTTTTTAAATTGCTTTCTTTAAAGCAACTTTTTTTTTTGGTATTGATGGGGGCCAAAAAGCCCAGAAAACACAACTACAAAGGCACTTCCCTAGGGGTAAAACCCCCAACCTATCCTCCAATAGCAAGTTCTCAATAAAATTCGGAGCAGTAGAGAAACATGACAATTCCGTAGACAATCAGCAGCCTGCTTTAGCCAAAGCATCAGCACACTGATTCGATTCTCTGAACGAGTGCTCAACAATGGCTTCATCAAAGCGAGTAAGAAGGCTATCAACTTTAGTTGTCTTGTGATTGACTTACATTTGAAGTAATCAAACCCTTAGTATTATCTTATATCATCTCACTTGGTTGAATTCATTGAAATGCTTCCAACATCTCTTGTTGTTGTGTTTTACTTCCGCGCTTTCTAAAATCTCTGATTTCATGTATGAGATTTAAAATGTTTTTGAAATTCTTAATGAAAAATGATCTATTCAACCCCTTCTTCTAGACCTCTTTTATCCATATTCTCACCTAACAATTATCATCAGAGTCACACTTTTGATCAAAATGTCGCAACTCCAAAAATTAAGAGTATAGTTCCTTCTATCCTATACGATTTTTTCTAATTATTTGAAAACTTATACAATTCAATGAACTCCTATGCCAATTTCGAAAAGGGCGTGCAATATGTTAATGAAATAATTTTGGGAAAGAGTCTTTGCGTTTAATGGACATAAAATATACCGTTAACTGTGTCATTTTGGAAAAGAGCGTGCAATATGTTACTGAAATAATTTTATTGGTCAGTTTCAATTGCCACAGATCTCCATCCCAATGCCAATTCCCCGGAGACGTACAACCGTAGATAACTACTTCTATCAACGATCACCATTTCCCCTAATTTTCTAATTTCTAATTTATTTCATTTCCCGCTTTTCCTCATTCTTCCCCTCCTATATATTATCCAAACACTCCCATCCATTTCATTGCATCTCAATTCTCAATTATCAAATCAAAAGCATCTTTTTCGTTCCGATCGAAATGGCTCGTACCAAGCAAACCGCTCGCAAATCCACCGGAGGCAAAGCTCCAAGGAAACAACTCGCAACCAAAGCCGCTCGCAAATCTGCTCCAGCCACCGGAGGAGTGAAGAAGCCTCACAGATTTCGTCCAGGAACTGTTGCTTTAAGAGAGATCAGGAAGTATCAGAAGAGCACAGAGCTTCTGATCAGGAAACTTCCATTCCAAAGATTGGTTAGAGAAATCGCTCAGGATTTCAAAACAGATCTCCGATTCCAAAGCAGTGCTGTTTCTGCTCTTCAAGAAGCCGCTGAAGCTTATCTTGTTGGTCTGTTTGAGGATACCAACCTTTGTGCCATTCATGCAAAGAGAGTTACTATCATGCCTAAGGACATTCAACTCGCTCGCAGAATCAGAGGCGAGAGGGCTTAGATTTATGTTTTGATTCTAATTACATGTTTCTCTGTTAGGTTTTGGTTCATCTGTTATGAATCATAATGTAGCAATGTATCCATCTACTTCTATGTGTTTGTTCTAATAGTGAAACTATGCTTCTGTGAGATATAATTTGCATTGTTGGATGTATTACTTAAATTTGTTCCATTTTGATATCTAGTGTTGATTGCGTTTAACTTTTGTCATAGAGCTAATAAACATTAACCTAACTAGTTCCTAATGAAGTTTGCAGTAATTATAATGTCCAGAGAGAATCAGTCAAACAAAATGGCCTAAAATTTAAAAGTCATGGATGTAATGGAAAAGAGACGGATCATCCATATTCTTTCTCCATATTCCTTAAACCTTCATGCGAATTCATTTCTGTTCTTACAAATTCTTCGTTTAAACTTTGACTGACAGAATATTCTTGGTTGCTGATGCATCCGTTTTAGTATGTTTGCTTTGAAGCTGCATTTGGTGGTGTCTTGGGACATGTAATTGTGTGGTTGTTGAGGGGTCGCTACAGGCTAGTATATTGGAAGTATTTTTAGGTGGCTTTTAGATTTTTTCATCTGCCATAGTGCATCTGTTTGAATTATGATGAAGTGAATCTGAACTGGTGTCTTGCTGGTAATTGCAATTTGCAATGGCAATTTTTTGTTGGTACTTTAGGCAGAATTGCAGATTTTCTGTTGGGATAGATTTAGTTCTGCAAATTTTGCTAGGAGTTTTCTTTTTTCTTTTAGTTATTGTACTTTGCGTTGATGATGTTGGCATTGTATAACCTGATTATTGGAGTGTGGGTGCTAGAGAGCTCCTCATGCTGGTACATAGAAGAAGATGCAGCCCCAACTTCATTGAAAAATGAGAGCAACCGTAGATGAAATGAAGTAGACAATGGTCACTCTACTGGTTCGGATGAATGCCATGTTAATGAGGTAGAAAATGGAAGCATTGATGGAGGTGTCTTGGATATTGAAGAAGAAGCCGAATGTGACATGGAAGACTTTGTTGGGGATGAGACTTTTCCCTTTACTATGAGATAGAAAGAGATTGAGATATGTCAACTTGTGGATGCACAGACACGAATTCTCTCTCAGTACAAATTCTCTCTTGTGAGAGATTACATATACGGAGTCCAGTGGACATCCATCTCACTTAATGATTTAGATATTACTGGACATAAATGTGATCGAAGACGATCTCATTCCTAAACATACTAATAGATTTTACTGGACATAAATATGATCGAAGACGATCTCCCTCTTAAACACACTAATAATAATACTTATATATAGGACGTGCTCATAATTTTAAATCATAAATCATAGTATAACTTAAATCTTATAGAGTTCCACAATTATAGCGCGAATGCCCGTCCGGATCTCTAAACAGAACAAACATTATTGCCAAAACTACAAATCTAACTATACATGATTTTGTATCGAGTCTTTTTCCAACAAGAAAAGTATTCAAAGAGAGCCAAAATATTCTCATCCTCCTTTCTTTTGCATATTTATCAAATGCTTCCTCTACAACATTTTTCTCAACTATCGCGTCCGTATCATTCATCTTCTCCGCTAGACATCTAGCAAGAACAATAGCATCTTCAATGGAAGCCGAGCCACCCTGTGCCACGAACGGACCAGTGGCATGCATTGCGTCACCAGCAACCACTATTGTTCCTTTATTGAATCTGTTAAGAAGTAAATCCCAAGGTGGACGATACTTCAAGTCAGTCAGATGCAAAGAGCTCAACTTGCAATTTTGTATCATGTCCATCGCGTGTATCGGAAAACCCTTCACCGATTCCATTAATGATCGTCTTATAAGAACTGGATCTTTCGAAATTATCGAATCTTGAGAAGTGCCGAGCCTTGTTACAAACCAGTAAACAAGTTTGTCAGTAATCGGGATCCTTCCGAGTTGGACTTGACCTCGGCTGATCATAACAAACTCACTTGTAAAATGATGATCATTTTGATACTTTGTGAAGCCTCGTGCAACGCATGTAGAGAAACGCGAGAGCTTTGTTGGGTGTAGCGCAACCATATTTGCAACAATAGAATTGACACCATCACATCCAATAACCACCTGATACGCCAACAACAAAAAAATGTAAATCACAAAAAAGGTACACAATACTTGTTTATGCAGTTCGGTCAAGTGTGTCTACGCCACCTTAGGTTGAAGGATACTTCCATTGCTAAGCAAAAGCTGTGGAAATTTTGTTACCGGATCTAATTCTATGGAAAGTACTTGACAACCAGTACGTATAGTCTCCTGTGGCAAACAATTGGCCATGGCTGTGATCAAATCAGTGCGCTTTAAGCATCGAAATTCTCCATTAATCCTATTAAAAAAAAATCAGGTTAATTATTAACAATGATAATGTTACACACATGATTTCTGTTCTAGTTAAACCATACAAAGAGATTGTGTTCTTTTAACTTACCCAAATGGTACTTCTTTTGGCTCATCCTCACTAAGTGATAAAAATTTTCCCCTAATAATAATATAGTAAGTTTAGTTATCATCCGCAAATACACTCTTAAATACCTCTGTAATTAGTCATTTTAGTATTCGAATGTGTCTTTCATTAATTATTTTGATATTTTAATATAATATTTAATCACATTTTACTTACGGGTCGAATTTTAGAGAGTTAGTTCTTTTAAAAATCGAAGGGATAAAATGAAAAACAATAACCAATACACGGTACCCTTGTATTTGAATGGCAGTTTGTCTAAGTATTGAGCCAACACCAAGCTGATCAAGCGCATGCCATCCATTAGCTTGCACAATTATAGCTGCCCCAGTTGCTCTCAACTCCTCTGATTTTTCTAACACCAAACTTTTTATTCTCTTCCTGCAAAGTTAATCAAAATGAAAAATCTTATATATATGATATCAAAGTTTTGTGTAATCATAAATATAGATTTGGCTTGAATGATAAAAAAAACCTATGAAGAGCTAGGGCCGTTGCAAGACCGCATATACCACCTCCAACTATCACAATCTCATTATCAACGACAGTCCTCTTCATAGGCTTGGCGTTTTCAAAGAGAAATGTTTTCAAGAAAATCAAATGTGTGTGCGTTTGTTTAAATGTTTATTGGTAGTTAATTTAACCGTACAAAATCTATAAATTATGTCAAATCATGTATTTATAGGAGGTAAAAAAACAAGAAAGTGATCTCATCAACCAACCGTGTATACTTTGCATGATCTTGGGTGAATGGAATAAAAAAACATTATTTATTTCTTTTATTCCAACCATGCCTATTTGGTTTTTGAGTTGTTGGAGCATACTGTATAATCCCCCTTACAACTGAAGGGTAAAATATATATATATTTTTTTACATACAAATTTAACTTTAATATAAAAAGTATTTTAGACTATCTTTAATGCACATATAAATTACTTAAATAATATGTCATATATCCATTGTAAATTGCAAGTAGTATGATATAACGGATCATTTCAATTATATTAAATTTTATTACATATTATTTTTTCTTCATAAAAATAAAAGAAAACCTTTCATACTTACGGTAAAACAGGTTTAAATAATTTATGTACATACATATTTTAGCAATGTTGAGTCTGAATTTTGTTAACAAAAAAAAAAGGATTGAATTATTAAATTCATAGAAAAAATCTAAATACTCAAGAATTTTTGACCAAAAATTAAATTTTTGAAATTGACATTTTATCGGTCAATATAAACATCAAATTTCCATGGTTCCTCATGAGCATCATGCCAAAATGTCACAAAGAAAATACAATAATATACCTGTTTCGGGTTGGCCAAATATCTATTAAGATAATCTTGATATACTTGCTCCTTGTTAGTCTCTTGTTAGGAGTTGGTGTCTCAAACTCTTCGTGGTCGTTTTAGGGATCTGTTAGGAGTTGGTGTCTTAGATTCTTTGTGGCCGTTTTAGGGATTAATGTCTAGCTGTTTTCAGACCTTTTGGTCACGAAGATAGATGGAAGTTGGACAGGGGTGGACGCCGAGCAAAGCTAACAACAATCATTGTTTCTCACATCTAACTTATCTGAGTTAGGATCCTCTTTCTATTTTCCCCCCAGGTCCCCAGTCATGAGCTCCTTGTCCGACCTCTTTTCGTGGACAAAGTCACTTATGACTTTTGAAGTATCAACTTTCTTTTCAGTTGGATGGAAAGTCACATTTGTATCAGCCTTCTTCACGCCCATCAAACTTCTTGCCACAGTCAGCTTTATCATCTGCCTCCTATACGGTAATGTCCACCTCCACGTGGACATCCACCTCTATGGCATGTGTAACAACAATATCAGAGGATGTCATCGACATCAAAAATGGTGAAAGGTGGCCATTCCCCCCTTTTCATAGCCACCAGCTTCGACAGATTGTTCATAATGTCTGCAAAAAGAGATAATGCATGATAGATCACAATAATAATAACAAATTAACAAGAAAATAAAACTATAGGAATAGAGGATGGAATTTTTCCTCACCTAAAATCTCCTTCGTTTTATCTTTGATGTCCGCCTCAAGCAAAAAGTGAGTGTCAACATACCAAGGTTTCTTTTTGGGAGGATCAATGCCCTCAAGATCAACCTCCTTCGGACACTTAAAGCTACCCAAAAACTTCACAAAGGCTCGCTTCAACCTCAATTCTTCTTGAGAGAGGTCAATTTCCTTGTAAATGTATGTCCTAAGATCCTATAGAAAAATGGCTATAAGACCATAATTTAAAGAACTTGTCCACACACTTCGGACGCAGAATGGGACTGACATGCTCAAGAGACCGATCTTCCTCCCCATCCGAGCCCAAACGACTCTTGAAAGAATCATAATTAGATATAGTAGCTTCCAAACTACTACTATGACTTTACGAGTTGTGCTTCTGCTCTCTTTCAACAAGCCTGTTGTTAGAATCTCGTAGAGACTCCCGTGTCTAGTAAGGTTAAGAGGCGCAATGAAGAAATACTTATCCTTAGACTTGTTGAAGGAGTCCATATATACTTCAGAAATTTACGATCTTGTTTCAGAGAAAGAACAATACCAATGTGGTTAGGATGTTCTTATACTCGCACAATACATGAAAACTTTCACATACATCTAACAATACCAGTGTTTCCTTGCCATTATTGAGAACAAAGGCTGTGAAATGAAAAAAAAATAGCTTCCATTGTAGAAAGAAAAAGGTGGTTATTATGCTTGAAACAAAAACGAAGAAAATGTTATATAGAACTTTGGGTCAGAATCAATCTTTGTTAGAGATAAACATATCTCATCATATGTAGTGTCTAGGATTCCTTGCTTTTGGGGTTGATATATTTGGATCCTATTAGAACTGTAATCTTATTAATACTTGGATGGATCAGTTACAAACAGATTAACTATTAAGTTGTTATAACAGCTGGTAGTTAGTTTTCAACTGATATATAATGTATATTACATGCTGGTAATATCAATAACACAAACTATTCTTTTTTTTCTTCTTTTCTGAACTCTGCAATCATATGCGGAGAATGAATTCCCAAAATATTTGAATTCTAACATGGTATCAGAGTCAGGTTCTAATCTTCCGCTTGCCTTAATCCTCCTTTCGTGCTGAAAGTCTCTCTGTCTTCCTTATCCGAGCTAGCCATGGATTCTGAAGAAAATCAAGATTCTGGTGTCAAGAACTCATCACACTCACAAGGGTTTCAAAATGCGTTCACTAGCTCCAAGATGAACAACTCGTTTAGACCAAAAATCTCCATCAAACTGCAAGACAACAACTATATCTTATGGAATCAGCAAGTAGAAGGTGTGATTTTGACACAAAAGATGCACAATATAGTGGTTAATACACAAATTCCTTAGAAGTTCAACTTGGTTCAAGATCGTGTTTCAGGTACGTCCTCTGATGAATATGAAGCATGACTGGTCCAAGATCAAATCCTGCTCATTTGGTTGTTGTCTACAATTCCTGAGTCGGTGTTACCTAGGGTTCTAGCGTGTAAATATGCTTATGAAGTGTGGGATAAATTTCATCAGTATTACAATGCTCAAATGAAAGCTAGGGTTCGTCAATTACATGTTGAGCTGAAATCCACGAAGAAAGGGAACAAGTCAATTACAGAGTTTGTGTTACGCATCAAAGCCATACCTAACTCTCTTCTTGTAGTTAGGGATACGATTTCAAAGAAAAATCAAATTGATTTGATTCTTGATGGACTCACGGAAGAGTACAATCCTTTTGTGATGCAGATGGGAGCATTGAATCCCCCTCATTATGTGATGTGGAAGCTCTCCTCTATGTGCAAGAACCTCAGTTGGACAAATTTCGTTAAGAACTTGCTGTTTCCACTATGGCTGCCAACCTAACTCACTCGAGTCAGGACAACAATGGTTCATGTAACACCCCCAATTAACAAAAGCAGTAAAAGAAAATTCAAAATTTCATCAGAGTATATTTAAAATTCACAGCATAGACCGAGGGGTCACATCAACTTGAGACAAACATACAACACCTGCTTATACAGATATGCAACAACTCAGGTAGTAATACACCCACAATCCAATTACAGAATAAAAGCGGAAAATCCGTAACTGAATCTCATATATATATATATATATATATATATATATATATATATATATCATAAAAAGTTTGTCATACATCAAGTCATACATGCACAAGGCAAAAGATATATATACATATACACATCAAACTACAAAACGATCCCCCTGACTACCCGGTGCCACATATCAGAGCCGACCGACAAAAGAATGAAGTCCTAAGCTTCACAAAAAGACCTCCAACATCTAATCTGCAATGCCTCAAAGAGCATTATAAAACAGCAGAAGGGTGAGAAAAACAATCATAATACAGTTGCATATAATTATATATTAACACAGAAATACACACGTAAAATATTCTCACCACAAATGCACCACAAACAAATATAACACGACACAGTACAATTATCAGGTATCCATCACCAATGCATATCAATCATACACAATGCACTCATCATCAACACAATTATACATATTCCATCTCATCAATCCCAATCACAATTCCATACACAATTAATCTATGATTTATGCAAATGCACAGAGATCGACACAACGACTCTATGCAATGCACATGCGGTACCGACTTCCAATGTTTCTCATCACTAGTTCACTCAGGAACTCTGCTGGAATCATCGCTCGTTACATCACTGTAACTCCCCGTCGGGCATACGATGTTCCCCGTCACTCACACCCCACACGGGCACACAACGTTTATGGATCGCTCACACCCCACACGGGCACACGACCCGATCGCTCACACCCCACATGGGCACACGATCGTCTATAATCATCGCTTTCGGTCCTCTTATTTTTAAGGCGATTCATACCTCTTATTTTTAAGGCTCACGATGTTATAGAAGATTCCCTCTGGAATCAATCCGTCCCTCAGGACGTCACAAGAATGCATATCATGATGCTTGGCATACAAGGACTCATGACATTCAAATGCACACATATAAGCAACCATCTCTCTTAACATAAATCATGCTTGCAATCCAAGCCCAAAACAATGCATTTATATCATATAATCCGCACACAAGTCATACAACTATATTTCAAGCATGTTGTGTAATAACGCCTCAAATACACACAGTTAAAACGGTAAAAGTCGACACACAACACATTTCCAGATTCCCGACATAATTAAATCGGCTAACGATCTCAAAACCATTACAATAATAAAGAACATTTCACAAGCTTTCTAACGCATCAAACCACGCCTCAAACCGACTCACGGATCAAAAGTTATAAGGAATACAAATTGGAATAAACTGTCATGTTCGCAGTGCGAAGCTCCTAGCGAGTCCTTCGCTTCTCCATTCGCAGTGCGAATGTCCTAGCGAACAGTGGTAGAATGAAAAATAGCCTAAAAAATTCCCAACGTTCGCAGTGCGAACCATCCAGCGAATGCTCGCTACCCCATTCGCAATGCGAATCCTCCAGCGAACAGTGGCAGAATGAAAAATAATACAACGTTCGCAGTGCGAACCTCACGCGAACGCTCTCCACTCCATTCGCTGGCCATTCGCAGTGCGAACCTGCGATTTCAGCAAAACCCAGCAGCGCACCAGTTCATCCAAAAATGATATTTTCTCAACCAAAACATTTCCAAACCAACATATAACAATTAGAACATAACTCAAACATGGTAACAAGTATTCTACTACGCTTACACCGATTTTCGACCGTGAAACCATCGATTTCTCATTATATTTCTCATTTCAACCTAGAATCCAAAACTAGAGAAAGACAATAGCATATGAAAACACATACATACATAATCATACACAAGCATAAGATAATCGAGTTTCACACCCTTACCTGATTTAATCGTGTTCTAGAAAGTCGGTTGATTGATTTCCAAGTTTTCTCAAATTCTCTCTTTTTCTTCCCTTCTCCTCTTCTTTTCTCCTTCACTTATTTTTCTTACTATTTTTCTCTCTTTCTATTTTTTATTATAATCTAACTTAACAAAATAAATCAAAATGCCCAAAATACCCCTACACTCAAACATCTCGCAAATGTTCCCAAAACGCGATAAAATATATTCACGATGAAAAATAACATATTTTCACATAAAAGTCAGAAATAAAAAAATATAATAATAAAATACTCAAAACGACTCAAATAAATAAAACTGACAAAACTGGGGTGTTACAACTCTCCCCCACTTAGAAATTTTCGTCCTCGAAAATATACCTGAGACGAACAACTCTGGATACGACTCCCGCATCCGACTCTCCAACTCCCAAGTCAAATTTCCCTCAGCAGCGCCTCCCCACGCCACTTTCACAAGTGCAATATCCTTGCCCCGCAACCTCTTTAACTCCTGATCCAAAATCCTCACTGGTAATGCCTCAACCGTAAGGTTCTCCCTTACCTCAACCTCATCCATCGGAATCACATGCGACGGATCCGGAACATACTTCCGAAGCTGTGAAACATGGACCACATCGTGCAAATTTGACAGATTCGGTGGCAATGCCACCCTATAAGCCACATCACCCACTCTCGCGGATATCTGGTAAGGACCAATAAACCGAGAAGTAAGCTTCTTTGATTTCAATGCACGACCAACACCCGTTACCGGCGTAACTCTCAAAAATACATGATCCCCTCTTGAAACTCAAGATCTTTTCTTCTCCGATCATGATAACTCTTTTGCCTACTCTGAGAAGCCTTCATTTTCTCACGAATAATCTTCACTTTTTCCGTAGTCTGTTGCACCAACTCTGGTCCAACTACCAAACTCTCACCTGATTCGTGCCAACACAACGGTGTTCGACATCTTCGTCTATACAGTGCTTCAAACGGTGCCATTCCAATACTCGAATGGAAACTGTTATTATACGTGAATTCAATCAATGCAAGATAACTATCCCACGCACCACCTTGTTCAAGAACACAAGCTCTCAACAAATCTTCCAAAGACTGAATCGTTCTCTCCGTCTGTCCATCCGTCTGCGGATGATAAGCCGAACTCAATCTCAATTTAGAACTCAACGCCTTCTGTACACTTTCCCAAAATCTCGAGGTAAACCTCGGATCTCGATCAGAAATAATACTCAATGGAACCCCATGCAACTTCACAATCACACTGATGTAAATCTCAGCCAACCTCTCCAAAGTAAAACTGATGTCAATCGAAATAAAATGAGCCGATTTAGTCAGCCTATCAACAACCACCCAAATAGAATTATGCCCTCGCTGTGTATTCGGCAACCCTGTCATAAAATCCATGGAGATGCTATCCCACTTCCACTCAGGAATATCCAACGGTTGCAACAAACCACTAGGCCTCAGATGTTCCACCTTTGATTTCTGACAAGTCAAACACGCATACACAAACTGAGCCACATCTCTTTTCAATCCAGACCACCAGAAAATCTTCTTCAAATCTTGGTACATCTTATTCGCTCCCGGATGTATACTCAAATTACTCCGGTGTCCTTCCTCCAAAATCATCTTTTTCAACTCCACATCATCCGGAATACAAATTCGACCTCGGAACCTCAAAACCCATTAATATCCACTTTAAAATCACTATTCGCCTCTTTTTCTCCAACCAACATCAAATCCACAAATTTCACATCTAGCTTCTGTTTCTCAATAACAGTCATCAGAAAATCATTAGTAATCGTTAGCATTCCAAGCCTTACGCTATCCGACGTCACTTCACAAACCAAACTCAAATCTCTAAACGATTCCAAAAGTTCCCACTCCTTAACCATTAAAGCGGACATATGCAACGATTTCCGACTCAATGCGTCGGCTACCACATTAGCTTTACCAGGATGGTAATTCAAGCCAAAGTCGTAGTCCTTCAAAAATTCCAACCATCTACGCTGCCTCATATTTAACTCCTTCTGATCAAACAAATATTTCAAACTTTTATGATCACTAAAGACTTCAAACCTTGCACCATAGAGATAATGCCTCCAAATCTTCAACACAAAAACCACAGCCGCTAATTCAAGATCATGAGTAGGATAATTCTTTTCATGCACTCTTAACTGCCTCGAAGCATACGCCACGACCTTACCCTCTTGCATTAGCACACCACCTAGACCAATCAAAGACGCATCACAATACACCACAAACGGTTCATTAGGATTCGGCAAAATCAAAATCGGAGCTGTCGTCAATCTTCTCTTCAGCTCATTAAAACTTTCCTCGCACCGAATATCCCAAATAAACGCTTGCCCTTTACAAGTCAATTGGGTCAAAGGAAGTGCTAGCTTAGAAAAACCTTCAATAAACCTTCGATAATATCCAGCCAAACCCAAAAAGCTACGAATTTCAGTAACAGATCTCGGAGCCTCCCATTGTAGAACTGCTTCTACTTTAGATGGATCCACAACAATACCATTACCTAAAATTACGTGTCCAAGAAAACTCACCTCCGACAACCAGAACTCACACTTGGACAATTTGGCAAAAAGCTTTCTTTCTTTCAAAACCTGCAAAACAATACGCAAATGCTCCGCGTGCTCCTCCCGAGACTTAGAATAAATCAAAATGTCATCAATAAACACAACAACAAATCGATCCAAATGCTCGTGAAAAATACGATTCATGTACTCCATGAACACACCTGGCGCATTAGAGACCCCGAACGACATCACAAAATATTCATAATGACCGTAACGTGTCCTAAAGGCCGTCTTCTGAATATCTTCCTCTTTCACCCTAATCTGATGATATCCCGACCTTAAGTCAATCTTACAAGCACCAACCAACTGATCCATCAAATCATCAATTCTCGGAAGAGGATACTTATTCTTAATCGCCACCTTATTCAACTGGCGATAATCAATACACAATCACATACTTCCGTCTTTCTTTTTCACCAATAAAACTGGAGCACCCCAAGGCGACACACTTGGTCTCACAAACCTCTTCTCCAACAATTCATTCAACTGTTTCTTTAACTCAACCAACTCAGATGCCAACATACGATAAGGTGCCATAGAAACAGGTCTAGTACCAGGAACTAGATCTATCGAAAACTCCACCTCTCTCTGGCGGTAAGTCTGAAATATCCTCAGGAAACACTTCTGGAAAATCACACACAACAAGAAATACCTCAAGTGAAACTTGAATATCCACAGTCAAAGATGCAAACAACCCGAACAACTGAGCTTCATCCGCCAAAAGTCTCTTCAACTCTTTGGTAGATAAGAAACTCGAGTCTTCGTCTTCCTCAAGAGAAGGAAACCTTACCAGCTTATGATAACAATCAATATGAACCCTATTGAACTGCAACCAATTCATTCCCAGAACCACATCTAAACCCTCCAACGGTAAACACACCAAATCCATCTCAAAGTCTTTACCATAAATGGTCAAAGGACAACTCAAACAAACCAAAGAAGTAGTTACTGACCCCATTGCTGGAGTATCAATAACCATCTTACCACCCATCGAAGACAACACAAGATTCAAACGCTTCGCTCACTCAGACGAAATAAACAAATGAGTCGCTCCAGTATCAATAATAGCAACTAAAGGAGTACTATTAATAAAATAAGTACCTCTGATCAGACGGTCTGCACTGGAAGTCTGAGTTCCCGCTAATGCAAAAACTTTCCCACCAGCTGGAGCTTGCTTCGGTTTCGGACACTTTGTACTAATATGACCAGGTTCACCACAGTTGAAACACTTCACCACATTCTTCCTTGCACAATCAGCTGCAACATGTCCTAAACCTCCACAATTAGTACACTTCCTCATATCTTTCCTGCACTCAAACTGACGATGCCCCAACTCACCACATCTATAACACCTCAGAGGACCAGACATTCCTCCTCCACTTGACCTTTTCTCAAAATTCCCCCTTTGTTTGCCCTTATCAGCTGGTGTTACATACGGACCACCACAAAACTGTTGCTTCCCTTTCCTCTCGCTCACACTCTTATAGTGAGTAGAACGAGCCTTACTATCCTCCTCATAGATCCTACAACAATCCACCAAATCAGAAAACCTCCGAATCCTTTGATAACCAATTGCCTGCTTTATCTTAGGACGCAATCCGTTCTCAAACTTTACACACTTAGAAAATTCCGCGGTCGCTTCAGGATAATGAGGATAGAACTGCACAAGTTCCACAAACTTAGCAGTATAATCAACAACAGACATATTACCTTGTTTTAACTCCAAGAACTCAATTTCCTTCTTTCCTCTTACATCTTCAGGAAAATACCTCCTCATAAACTCAATGCTAAACACAACCCAAGTGATCTCCTCCTCTGCAGCTTCCAACATATGACGTATACTAACCCACCAATCATCAGCTTCTTCCAGTAACATGTGAGTACCCAGTCTCACCTTCTGATGCTCAGCACAATCCATAACTCAGAAAATTCTTTCAATCTCTTTCAGCCAACTCTGAGCACCATCGGGGTCATATCTTCCTTTGAAGACAGGCGGTTTATTTTTCCTGAACTCATCATTACCTACAGCATTAGGTGCACCCTGCACAGCCCGGGCCATAGCTTGCATAGCAGCAGCCAAAGCAGCATCATTCCTACCAGCCATATTCTGTTCATTTCCAATAACAGCAACTATGGTTAAACAAACAACTCGCCCAACACCAAGACCGACAAGGACTGACACAACTGACATAGACTGGCTCTGATACCACTTAATGTAACACCCCCAATTAACCAAAGCAGTAAAAGAAAATTCAAAATTTCATCAGAGTATATTTAAAATTCACAGCATAGACCGAGGGGTCACATCAACTTGAGACAAACATACAACAACTGCTCATACAGATATGCAACAACTCAGGTAGTAATACACCCACAATCCAATTACAGAATAAAAGCGGAAAATCCGTAACTGAATCTCATATATATATATATATATATCATAAAAAGTTTGTCATACATCAAGTCATACATGCACAAGCCAAAAGATATATATACATATACACATCAAACTACAAAACGATCCCTCTGACTACCTGGTGCCACATATCAGAGCCGAGCGACAAAAGAATGAAGTCCTAAGCTTCACAAAAAGACCTCCAGCATCTAATCTGCAATGCCTCATAGAGCATTATAAAACAGCAGAAGGGTGAGAAAAACAATCATAATACAGTTGCATATAATTATATATTAACACAGAAATGCACACGTAAAATGTTCTCACCACAAATGCACCACAAACAAATACAACACGACACAGTACAATTATCAGGTATCCTTCACCAATGCATATCAGTCATACACAATGCACTCATCATCAACACAATTATATATATTCCATCTCATCAATCCCAATCACAATTCCATACACAATTAATCCATGATTTATGCAAATGCACAGAGACCGACACAACGACTCTATGCAATGCACATGCGGTACCGACTTCCAATGTTTCTTATCACTAGTTCACTCAGGAACTCTGCTGGAATCATCGCTCGTTACATCAATGTAACTCCCCGTCGGGCATACGATGTTCCCCGTCACTCACACCCCACACGGGCACACGACGTTTATGGATCGCTCACACCCCGCACGGGCACACGACCCGATCGCTCACACCCCACATGGGCACACGATCGTCTATAATCATCGCTTTCAGTCCTCTTATTTTTAAGGCGATTCATACCTCTTATTTTTAGGGCTCACGATGTTATAGCAGATTCCCTCTGGAATCAATCCGTCCCTCAGGACGTCACAAGAATGCATATCATGATGCTTGGCATACAAGGACTCATGACATTCAAATGCACACATATATGCAACCATCTCTCTTAACATAAATCATGCTTGCAATCCAAGCCCAAAACAATGCATTTATATCATATAATCCGCACACAAGTCATACAACTATATTTCAAGCATGTTGTGTAATAACGCCTCAAATACACACAGTTAAAACGGTAAAAGTCGACACACAACACATTTCCAGATTCTCGACATAATTAAATCGGCTAACGATCTCAAAACCATTACAATAATAAAGAACATTTCACAAGCTTTCTAACGCATCAAACCACGCCTCAAACCGACTCACGGATCAAAAGTTATAAGGAATACAAATTGGAATAAACTGTCATGTTCGCAGTGCGAAGCTCCTAGCGAGTCATTCGCTTCTCCATTCGCAGTGCGAATGTCCTAGCGAACAGTGGTAGAATGAAAAATAGCCTAGAAAATTCCCAACGTTTGCAGTGCGAACCATCCAGCGAATGCTCGCTACTCCATTCACAATGCGAATCCTCCAGCGAACAGTGGCAGAATGAAAAATAATACAACGTTCGCAGTGCGAACCTCACGCGAACGCTCGCCACTCCATTCGCAGTGCGAACCTGCGATTTCAGCAAAACCCAGCAGCGCACCAGTTCATCCAAAAATGATATTTTCTCAACCAAAACATTTCCAAACCAACATATAACAATTAGAACATAACTCAAACATGGTAACAAGTATTCTACTACGTTTACACCGATTTTCGACCGTGAAACCATCGATTTCTCTATATATTTTTCATTTCAACCTAGAATCCAAAACTAGAGAATGACAATAGCATATGCAAACACATACATACATAATCATACACAAGCATAAGATAATCGAGTTTCACACCCTTACCCGATTTAATCATGTTCTAGAAAGTCGGTTGATTGATTTCCAAGTTTTCTCAAATTCTCTCTTTTTCTTCTCTTCTCCCCTTCTTTTCTCCTTCTCTTCTTTTTCTTACTATTTTTCTCTCTTTCTATTTTCTATTATAATCTAACTTAACAAAATAAATCAAAATGCCCAAAATACCCCTACACTCAAACATCTCGCAAATGTTCCCAAAACGCGATAAAATATATTCACGATGAAAAATAACATATTTTCACATAAAAGTCAGAAATAAAATAATATAATAATAAAATACTCAAAACGACTCAAATAAATAAAACTGACAAAACTGGGGTGTTACAGTTCAAGAGGGAGTTTTCGTGGCAGAGGCAACATGTTTGCAAGAGGTAGAGGTCGTGGCAGGAGTCATGCTACCTCAGGTCCAACTGGAAATCGTCCTACATGTCAGTTGTGTGGCAAATATGGGCACTCTATTGTTGATTACTGACACAGGTATGATGAGAACTTTGTGCCTCATAATACAACTAGTTCTCAATCCAATGCTGCAGACAAGTGTGACTCCACACAAGATTCAACACATGATGCTTCCTAACCTTATCAAGTTGTGGCAATGGTAGCTACTACAAGTCAAGCTTTCCTAAATCAACCCCATGCTTTCACTCAAGAGTATTCTCTCCCATCTCAGCTTGAATCTCAAGCCTTGTTTGCTGACTCAGGTGCATCTCACCATCTTACACCTTGGGATACTTACTTACATAGTCCTAAACCATATCTAGGCACTAGTAACTTTTTTGTTGGTATTGGTCAATTTCTTGGAATTAAGTTAGTTGGGTCCATTGTCTTAGATTCTAAATTTAATCCTAGTCATAAGTTAATTCTCAATAATGTGCTTCATGTGCCATCTATCACAAGGAACTTACTCTCAGTTTCTAAGTTTCCTGTTGATAAAAATGGTAGTTTTGAATTTATGGCTGACAGGTGTTGTGTAAAATGTCAGGTTTCTAAACAAACTCTTATTAACGGCTTTCTTGATACTAGTGGTCTATACTGCATGCCTAAGCTATCATTGAAGCTCCTAGGACCCACTTCTTTGAATAAAGATTCACCTATTCAACTTGATGCTCAAGGCTACACTGTTGTTAAGCCTAGTATAGATAACGTGTCTCCTTGTAATTCTTTGTCTTTATGGCACCATAGACTAGGACATACCAATTACAATATTGTCAAACAAATTCTTAATGTAATGTGTCTATTTCTAATAAAAATGACTCCTCTTTGTGCAAGTCTTGTAACCTTGGCAAAGCTCATAGGTTACATGCTCCTTCTTCTACTAATGTCTATGAAAATGCATTTGATGTTGTATATTCAGATTTATGGAGTCCATCTCCCAATCTTTCTAGCTTTGGATATAGGTACTATATTGCATTTGTGGATGGTCACACTAGATACACTTGAGTGTATTTTCTAAAACAGAAGTCAGAGGCACTTCAAGCTTTTAAGCTATTCCATATGTTTATCAAGACTCAATTCAATACAATCATCAAGTCAGTTCAGTCTGACTTTAGAGGTGAGTTTAGACCATTCTACAAATTCCTAGCAGAGCTTGGCATTAATCATAGAATCACATGCCCTCATTCCTCCCACCAAAATGGCTCAGTAGAGAGAAAACATCACCACATAGTAGAAATGAGACTTATATTACTTGCTCATTGCTCTATACCTATAGCCTATTGGGATAACAGTTTTGTTACTGCAGTCTATGTGATTAATATGCTACCCTCTTCCTCATTGCCCAAATTTAATTCCCCTTACCATGCCCTCTATCACAAACAGCCTGGCTATCATACATTGAAAGTTTTTGGTTGTGCTTGTTTCCCACTGTTAAGACCATACAATAAAAATAAACTTCAACTTAGAAGCTCTGAATGTGTCTATTTGGGGGTTTCACCTCAACACAAGGGGTTCAAGTGTCTCAGTAAAGAAGAGAAATTTTACATTTCCAAGGATGTCACTTTTCATGAGAAACAGTTTCCTTTTCCTCTTCTCTTTCCTGCGGATACTTCTAACTGTGTTCCATCTCAATCAACGCAATGTGGACCTGTCAAATTAATGGACTCAAACACTTCATCTCAATCAATTGTCACACCTGATGGAGCTTATTGCAGACCAGCTGGCTCTGCCTCTGATGATAGGCCAAAACCTAACACTATGCCTCTTGTTTCTCATCAGCCTATACATGATACTGACAGTCCCATTCCTGTGCAATCTACTTCACATAGTGCCGCCAGAGTGCAGTCTATGGTTAAATCACCCTTGCAGTCTGACACAGTAGGCTCAGATAAAGATAATTCCTAGGCCCCTCTTATGACCAATTCAGAATCTGCTCAACATACTGATCCATCTACTACCTCCTTGATCAAAGACTCTAAATGCCCTAATGGCCCACAGGGTGATATCTTGGAGCAGTCTACCACTCCTAAAAAAAATACACATTGGCCTGATCCTGAGGATACTACAAAGGCCCTTTCAACCAGTCATTGCCTAGAGGGTAATGCATCAACATAACCTCATAGAACACCTCATCACAAAGATGTGCAGCACACTGACTACAAATCAGACAACTCTAGTTGGAAACCTCCCTTGGCTATTTTTGATGGATCCCTCTCACCTTCCCTTCATAGTCATCAATATCCCACCCACTTATTGGAGAATGCCCATCCAATGCTCACTAGAGCCAAAACTGGCCATTCTAAACCCAAGGCTTTTCTAGCTCAAACACACACAGAACCTACCAGTTTCAAACAGGCCTTCTTTATTCCTGAATGGGCTAAAGCTATGCAAAGTGAGTATGATTCCCTCATTGCTAATGGCACATGGACTCTCACTTCCGTACCCCTCCGCAGAAAACCAGTAGGCTGCAGATGGATCTTTAAAGTGAAAGAAAATACAGATGGAAGCATACTTAAACATAAAGCCAAGCTTGTTGTTAAAGGGTATCATCAAGAGCAAGGGTTTGATTTCAATGAAACATTTTCTCCAGTGGTCAAAATAACAACCATCAGAATTGTTTTAACTCTTGCTATCACCTATAAGTGGGACATTCAACATGTAGATGTCAATAATACGTTTTTAAATGGAATTCTCCAAGAGGAAGTGTATATGTCTCAACCACCTGGATTTGTGAATGCTGACAAAACTCTGGTATGCAAACTTAATAAGGCAATCTATGGTATCAAGCAGGCTCCTTGAGCTTGGTATGAAAAACTCACTCACGCCCTCATTCAATTTGGCTTTGTGCCTTCTAGGTGTGATTACTCATTGTTTATGTAATGTCATCAAGGAGTCTCCCTCTATGTTCTTGTCTATGTCGATGACATCTTGATCACATGGTCCAACTCAACGTTAATTCACAAACTTATTGAAATTCTGGTAGCAGATCTCAGATGTCCTGAGAGATGTCGAGACATTGAACTCTGTTTGTCTGAACAAGGGCAGAAACAAGAACATTAAAAAAACTGCAGATTCATAACAATGTCGTGACAGATGTTTCAATATCAGTCAAGACATATACTTTTGAGTACAATGACAGACTGAATTGAACATAACAGGATGATAAATAACACAAAGATATGATGACCCAGTTCTGTGAACAACAATACCTACATCTGGGGGCTACCAAGCCAGGAATGAATTCACTATTAGTAGTATTAATTTAGAGCTAAACAACCTCCGATTTACAACTCCTCACTTAATCCCTACCCAATACAACTTCTACCTAGAAATCACCATCTAGATAAGATAAATCCATCTCAATTCTTAAATCACCTCAGTGATATCTAACAGTTACAACCTCCGGCAACTGCATCAGACTATTCAATTGAAAGACACCCCTTCCAATACAATATTCAGTCAAGACTCTTGACTAACAATAACACTTGAATTTTCTTAATAACTTCATCCAAGAACAATATACAATTCATTATCTACAGGTTTACGAATCTGTAAAACTATGTCTACCACAATGTATCCAACTGATACATAGGGTGACTTACAAAACAAGAAAGTACATGACTCTCAAGATCCTTAACCCTTATTTCTATTTTTACATAAGTCTTAACAAGGTCTAACATCTTTGACCTAGGTCTTGGTCTTCCTTTTATAATCTTCAGCTGCCCATGGGCTTCGAAATCTCTGTCCATTCACTCTTTGATCCATGCTCTGATTGCGCCTTAAATCTTGGAACATATCTGCAACAACCTGCTGTATCAGATTAAGATGTCGAGTCCTCAAGATAGGACATCTTGTCTGACATGATTTCTTTTGACAGGTTTCTTCATGTTAAGACATCTTGTTCAACATCATGTTTTACCAAAATTTAGTCAAATATTAGAGCCTTTAATCTCCCTTTTTTGATTTTTTTGGCTAAAAATCCTTTTGCATAATAAACCCAGGAAAATAAGGAGAAAATGAGTAGAAAGTACTGAAGTCATTTCAGCCAGCCTGTGACGAGTCTAGCAGAAAATAATGTGACTCCTGGAAGCTTTCATTCTTCCTGTCTAGCTACTTGGATGATTTACACATCATACACCACCTGTTGTATGCTGTGTACCCTTTACCCTGGCATACATGAGGAAGAAGATGCAAGACACTCCCCCTCAAAACCAGTTCTAGTTTACCATCCTCCGTTATCCAGATCAGGACTTAGAGGACCAGACTCCAGTTTCGGATAACTCAGAACACAAGACACAACTGTGTTCATAACTCAGATCACAAGACACAAAAAGAAAACTCAGAACAAAAAGAACTGAGACACATACAAGATGTTAGAACATCTTCTCCTACATCATTGCAAAACAACTGCAAGAATGGACTCCACAACTAAAAGGAGATCAGTCATGTGTTGTAAGGACCAACACACAACTGAGATGAACACACACCCATTCTCCCACTTTTTGGCCAAAAATTGGCAAAAGTAACCAACACAGTTCCAGACCCAGACAATACTTACCCACACACGGATAAATGCCATAACCTTACAACACACCAAAAGAAACAACCTGAGACACAAGAACCATGACCCCCTTTAAATACCCAAGCAGTTTCCTTAGGAATTAACGGACCATAGAAGTTATCGAAGAACATTCAATGAAGACATAAATTGAGGTAAATAACTTCATCATAAATGACTGTGCACCACCAAACTAGGATTTGACTATTTCTTCTTTAATAAGAACCGGACAAAGAATGCGCTTGTACTAATAAACATGTTTTACACGCCTTCTCTAAGACACGCTTTCCACCATCCAAGGAACAAAATAGAGCTACTTGGAAAAAACCACAAGCCCTAAACAATGTACTGACACCTGGTCAGACTTTATCTACCCTCTCTCATATCCTTTGAGGCGTAGTCATAGTGCCTTCCAATAACCCCAACATACTCCTTTCAACCAGAATTAAAGAAACTGACCATGATGTCAAGACATTATGTCTGACATATCCCATTTATCAACAAGGACTCCCATGAATCTTATCTCAATCTGCAGAGAAAAATAAATTCTCCCAGACAAAACCCAATCTTAATTCTCAGGTCTCTCCTAAGAATTGAGAACATAGTTGAAAAAAGTCAATAGCCTTAACCATTCAAACTCCCATGCAGAGCTGACTAAGCCATAGAACCAACACACCATGATGTCAAGACATCTTGCCTGGCATCACAAACTCATATGAATCACATGAACACCTTCATGATCATACCAAGATCACACTCCTTGTACCATAACCAAAGAACTTTGGATTGAGACTAAATCACACTATTGATTACTCTCCCCCCTGAACACATCCACATACTGTACAAATTCCTCCCAAATTTTATAGCCATAAACAACCTTGTTCTTGAGAATAAATCTAATCAAATCTGGCATGCTCACATCTACGAATTCTCTTAACTCCTTGGTTAGCCAAAATGTCACTCACATTTGGAAGAAATCAGACCCCTTCTCCATATGAAGAGTGATACAACTTCATACTGCTTCCTTCTCAAGATTCAACCTGATACAATCTTTACAAGAGATACTTCCAGCAGAACCTACCATCAGAATCCACACAGTCTTGACCTGTAGCTCTGCACCATGAAGATATAGCTCCAAAGCTGAACAAATAAACTCAGTCATCCTCCAGAAATAACTATTTGCATGGTAATCCATACACTTCCCTTTGCAAGGAGCATATGAGGATCCCAATAGATTACATTTGCAGCAGCTCATAGACCATTATAGGAGGCAGAATACCACAGAGAGAAATAAACTCTCACAGGCCTCATGAAGCTTCAACTCAGAAGCACAATGTTCAGACATCCTGTCTAACATTACAGAGTCATCACCCATCCTTAAGCATCCAAAGAGGAGATTCCCTCTAACGGATACCAGTATGATTGACAATAGAAACTAAGATATAGACTGAGCATCACATCATAAGTAGACTTCTCAGCAAGGTCTGCTTCTCTTCTGCCCTTCAGTCCTCCGTCCTTCAAGACTCCACCTTACAAGACCATAATAATTCCAAAAAAAATGAAGTATATTAACATTTACAATAGCTAATGTTCTTGCAATAAGCTCGAGTATGTAGATCCTTGAGGCTCTCACACATAACTATGGTTGATTGATACACTTTCTCCATAAGAAACCAATAAGAATTCTTCTCATAGGATTCTTGATCAAGTTGGAACCTCTACAGGACTGGAACATCCAGTGCTAAGACCTTCTTACACCAGTTAGAAATCTGGATCACTCATACCAAACAACTTATATGAGACTCCAAGAAGAAGATATGAATACACCAAGCAATCAACAACTCCCTTAAGCTTTTTCCATTGCATGATTCACAAAGATTGAGATATACCTTAGCACCAGCCAATACAGAAGAAGAGCACATAAGCATGAAGAGACCAACCTTTAACAAAACAAATGGCTTCTGTGCATGAACATACTGATGTTCAGCACAATGTCAGGATACTTGAATGACATCAATGACTTGGCTAGCCAATTGATGAACCATGTTGAGTTCCATCTTAGTTGATACAGTATAAAGAGTCTATCCTTTTTATGCTTCCAGACACTATCTCACAATGAAGAACTTCTCAACTACAATAGAACAAGATTTCGTAGACATAAAGGCAGTCTGCTTTTAGCACAATTCTCCAAGAGAATCATCAACACCAGATCTGAGTCCATACCTCACCTTAGAAGAGGTAGTCACAAGGTAGACACACTATCTGTAAGATCACTCAGATCCAACTTTGAAAGACCAGAGAAGTCTCCAAGATATCAGGGTGAATGTCCTAGACATTTTCCTTTGACTTCCATATGCACATAATCTGGTAGAGATGCCTTTACAGTCCTCCACTAGGAATATGAACACATAGTCCAATAGGAGATACAAGAACATAGCTTTTGCACCCCTATGTGCTTAGATCAGAAATAAACTGACCCAACGAATGTTCATCAAGATGACCACGAGTTAATCTGGACTTACACCAGCACACCTATCCATAACAAGTTTCTTGGATAGAGGCTTCCTAGATTGCAAACCAAATGCCTCTTCATGACCAATCTGAAGAAGATTCCCAACACAATTGATAAACACACATTTGTTTATCATCCAGAACATATGCTACATTCCTCCATTGTCCAAGAAGATCACTCTTTAGATCAACAAGATTCTGCACACACTCTTCTGAAGTGATGTTTCAACATCTGGTTGATCATCAATTCCTTTTCCCATGAACAAACCATTGAGATTAGTTCTTGATTCCTTGCAACTGTCTGAAGCTACACCTTCAGGTGTGACATTTTTAACATCACCAATCAAAAGGATAATCAATCAAATACTTGTTAAGGCCACAAATAACAATTGATTTTAAATCCCAATTCTGTATTCTTCAGTCACGAAATGTCATAAGGCACCCCTCCTTACTCTAGCAACAACCTTAAGCATGTCATAGAGTGTTTACCAAACCCATAAATCATGATTTGATAAACAAGACCTCATCTCAACCTTTGTCCTCCTATTATCCTTCATGGTACCTGGTTGACACCGTCTTCCAAGCAATATAGGAAGATCCTTCAGAAAAAGACAGATCACAATGCTTGCTCTTTTATATAACTCCCAGTTAGTGATGGCAGAAACATCTAGTGAGGCTAACACCCTTTTCAACAAGCCAGGATAGATGTCATGACATTTTATAAGACACCATGTGAAACAATAGCATCATTATCAGCAGCAGCGGAAGAGTCTACACAGAAAACTCAGTCAACCATCAGTAGTTGTTTGGCTGAAAAGACTATCATCCTAGCCTCCAATCCCACAACAGCAATGAATGGTCTGATCAAGCAACCTCCTTCCTTGTTCAATAGACCACAAAGTATCTTCCCTAGAACTCATCCAGAAATAGAACATGATGCCTGCTTTGATACCAATTGAAATTCTGGTAGCAGATCTCAGATGTCCTGAGAGATGTTGAGACATTGATCTCTGCTTGTCTGAACAAGGGCAGAAACAAGAACATTAAAAAAAACTGCAGATTCATAACAATGTCATGACAAATGTTTCAACATCAGTCAAGACATATACTTCTGAGTACAAGGAAAGACTGAATTGAACATAACAGAATGATAAATAACACAAAGATATGATGACCCAGTTCGGTGAACAAAAACACCTATATTTGGGGGCTACCAAGCCAGGAATGAATTCACTATCAGTAGTATTAATTTAGAGCTAAACAACCTCCGGTTTACAATTCCTCACTTAATCCCTACCCGATGCAACTTCTACCTAGAAATCACCATCTAGATAAGAGAAACCCATCTCAATTCCTAAATCACCTAAGTGATATCTAACAGTTTCATCCTCCGACAACTGCATCAGACTGTTCAATTGAAAGACACCCTTCCAATACAATATTCAGTCAAGACTCTTGACTAACAATAACACTTGAAGTTGCTTAGTAGCTTCATCCAAGAACAATATACAATTCATTACCTACAGGTTTCTGAATCTGTAAAACTATGTCTACCACAATGTATCCAACTTATACAAAGGTTGACTTACAAAACAAGAAAGTACATGACTCTCAAAACCCTAAACCCTTATTTCTATTTTTACAAAAGTCTTAATAAGGTCTAACATATTTGCCCTAGTTCTTGGTATTCCTTTTATAATCTTCAGCTGTCCATGGGCTTTGAAATCTCTGTCCAATCATTCTTTGATCCACGTTCTGATTGCGCCTTAAATCTTGGAACAGATTTGCAACAACCAACTGTATCAGATCAAGATGTCGAGACCTCAAGATAGGACATCTTGTCTGACATGATTTCTTTTTACAGGTTTCTTCATTTTAGGACAACTTGTTCAACATCATGTTTTACCAAAATTTAGTCAAATCTTAGAGACTTCACTTATCACCAAGATGCATGATGAGTTTTCTCTGAAAAATCTAGGTAGACCCTCATACCTTCTGGGAATAGAGATTCACCATCAGTCCAATGGCTCCCTACTCTTGACTCATTCTATATATATCTGAGGCCTGCTGATAAGAGCCAACATGACAAATGCTAATGAAGTCCCTACTCCAATGCTCAGCATTTGTAAACTCAGTAAACACACCTCTGCACCCTTGACTGATCTGTCTCAATATCGCTCTATCGTTGGTGCACTGCAGTATGTATAATTGACCAGACCTGACATTGCCTTTAGTGTTAACAGGACATGTTAGTTTATGGCAACACCTTTTGAGGCACATTGGTACGCAGTTCGACGAATCCTAAGGTATCTTAGTAGCACTATATCTCATGGTTTGTTGTTGTCTCCTTCTATCTCAGATAAGAAATCCTCACTTAGAGCATATAGTGATTCTGATTGGGCGAGTGATTCGAACGAAAGAAGGTCAACCTCAGGGACATGTATTTTCTTTGGTCCTAATCTAATCTCGTGGAGTTCTAAAAAACAGTCCCTTGTAGCTCGGTCAAGTTCTAAAGCCGAGTATCGTGCGTTGGCACACTCTACTTTGAAGTTTTTATGGATTGAATCTCTCCTTGCTGAACTTCATATCTCATTTCACACTCCAACTTTGTTGTGTGACAACATGAGTTCTGTGTTAATGTCTCACAATCCGGTTCTACACGCGCGGACCAAACACATCGAGCTTGACATTTATTTTGTGTGTAAGTGAGTTGTGCCCAAGAAGCTGCAGATTCAACATGTTCCAGCGTTTCCTCAAATTGTAGACATGTTGACAAAGACCTTAGGCACTGTAGCATTCCAGGAAATGTGCAACAAACTCAAGGTTACATGCTTATATCCACCTTGAGCTTGCAGGGGATGTTAGAGATAAACATATCTCATCATATGTAATGTCTAGGATTCCTTGCTTTTGGGGTAGATATATGTGGATCCTACTAGAACTGTAATCTTGTTAATACTTGGATGGATCAGTTGCAAACAGGTTAGCTGTTAAGTTGTTATAACAGCTGGTAGTTAGTTTTCAACTGATATTTAATTTACATTACATGCTGGCAATATCAATGACATAAACTATTCTTTTTCTTTCTTCTTCCCTGAACTCTACAATCATATGCAGAGAATTAATTCCCAAAATATTTGAATTCTAACAATCTTACTTAAATGATAAACTTGAATTAAAAACATCGACAAACAAAATAGTTATAACAATACCATATGATAAAATCTTATTTAATGACAAATACAAATAATGTAGACACGAAAAAAGCATAATGAATCAAGAAAAGTATAATTAGCAAAGCAAATGTAAAACATGTTTAAGGTCCAAGTTGGTTTTAACAGAGATTTGACCATTTAGCATAAACATAAACATAGTATATGCACAAACATGAACGAATCCTTCAACTAACATCGTAATGAACAAATTATTTAACATTTTCATTGAATCCTTTGAAAAGCATAGTGAACCGGTTTGGTTGGGTGAGAATCATGAATAAATGCTGCATATGTGCTTTTGTTGGAACATTATGTCAATATTCAATTATAAGGAGATGAATTGAAAAAAGTTTTTTAAGTCAAGTCTCACATTGTGTGTTAGTTGAGAAAACTCCTTAGTCCTATATTGCTTAGGTGAGATATCTTTCCTTCCTCACTTCATTATATAAGGAAATTCCTTGTTTCATTCCAAAACTTGCCAAAAATTTATTTTGAGTTTTTTCTTCCTCACTCTCATAATTGTGCGTCTTTTGAATTGTTGAAGCACCAACTTCTCCCCCTTTCTTTCTATTCGTTGAATTTTCCGAGTATTTTCTTGAATTCTCTTTAGATAATTATGTTAATTTCTCCTCGTTTGAGTTGAGAAATGATCAAGTATAATTTTTGGATTCTCTTTAGAAAATTATTCGAATTTCTCTTTGTTTCAGAAATCATTTTGAGTGGTCAAATGATCATTATTGAATTCTCGTTGGAGAATTATTGGAATTTCTCTTGGTTTGAGAGATTATTACGACTAATCGTTATACCAGATACTACGAGTGACATGTATACTGTATTCGAATGTTATTTGTACAATCATAGGATGTATTTCTATACCGATTATCTAATTGCAAGTAGTAATCATACAATATAGAACTGAGTTATTTCATCTTAGAGGTGGCGCGGTAGTTCGACTGCTTTGCATAACTTTGGGGAGTGTCGCAAAACGTCTTAAAGAGAGCGACTTAGTATGTTACTCAACCCACTAATTTCTTTTGTGGCTAATTTTCAAAATCGCGAAACAACAATTTTAAGACATTTCAAAACTGCCACGGCTACCGAAGAAATTATTGGTAATACTGTGGTCACTGTCTTTGACAATCCATTAAAGTTTGAGGGTCTTCACTTCAAACATTGGCAAACAAAAATGATTTTTTTTCAAACCTTAAAGAAGGTTGCCAACATTCTCACTGAGGATATTTTCGTTACTCCTTCTGGATCAACCGAACAAACTAATGGCAAGAACTCTGCCGATTCAGATGGAAATGCTAAAATTGGTGAATCTATCGTGAATGTTTTAATGCTTAGGAAATAAATCCCCATATGGAAAGAGAATTATAATCTCTACAAAATCATATTTTGAATAGACTCAGAGATGATCTGTATGATTATTATAGTAGATGCGATACTGCAAAACATGATTTGGAGACTCTGAAAAATAAGCATATTGTTAGCCGCTACCTCAAGTATCAAATGGTAAAGATGAAAGGTCTGTGGAGACTCAATGTTATGAATTTCCACTTTTTCTAAATCACTCCCACTGCATGCTCTGCACCATCATGTTCTTTCTCCTGATCCGACGGAGGAAGAAAACAATCCATAGAATTACATCCATTAGGGTACTAATATCAATTGCTGCTATTTATAACTTAATAGTACTTCAAATAGATGTAAAGACAACTTTGTTAAATGGTGACTTAGAAGAAGAAATCTATATGGACCAACCAGAAGGGTTTGTGATTCATGGACAATAAAACAAGGTTTGTAAGTTAGATAAGTCTTTGTATGGTCTAAAACAAGCTTCAAAGTAATGGTGTGAAAAGGTTGATAACTTAATGATATTGAATGGGTGTGAATGAAAGTGACAAATGCGTTTATTACAAATCTAATAATCGCATATGCATTATCATTATGTAGACGATCTACTCATATCTGAATCTAACATTCAGATCGTAAATAATGTGAAATCATTGTTATGCAACAACTTTGATATGAAAGACCTCAGAGAAGCGAGCGTGATTCTTTGTATCAAGATCGCGATATTCGAGCAAGGAATTTCTTTGGATCAATCACATTATGTGAAAAAGATCTTAAATAAATATAATTACTTTGACTGTAAACTTGCAAGCACACCATACGATCCAAGTGTGAAAGTGTTTAAGAACACTGGTGAAGGTGTTTGACAAACAAAATATGCGAGCATCATTGACAGTCTTAGTTATGCCACTGATTATACTATACCCGACATTGCATATGTCGTAGGATTGTTGTGCAAGTTTACTAGTAGACCGAGTAACGAGCATTGACAAGCTATTGCGCGAGTCATGCAATATCTTAAAAAGACCGTGAATCTCAGTTTGCATTATCAGATATTTCTTGATGTATTTGAAGGATACAATGATGCAAGTTGGAATTCCTTATCAGATGATTCTAAAGCAACTAGTGGCTATATATTCAATATAGCTAGAGGAGATGTATCTTGCAAATAAAAGAAACAGACTATCCTAACTTAGTCCATGATGGAGTCTGAGATGATATCATTAGAGACTGCTGGTGAAAAAGCAAGTTGGTTAAGATGCTTGCTAGATGAGATCCCTTTGTAGGAAAACCCTATGCTAGTTGTGTTGATCCATTGCGATAGTACCACAACTATTGCAAAAATTGAGAATGGTTAGTATAACGGTAAGTGACGTCAAATAAGGAGGAAATGAAACACTGTTAGAGATTGTATCTCTAAAAAAGGTTACAATAGTGGATCATGTACACACTGATGAAAATTTAGCAGATCCTTTGACAAAAATATTAGCTAGAGAGAAAGTCCAGAATACATCAAAGAGGATGAGACTAACGTGTATAGAGAAATTAGTTGCTCATGATGGTAACCTGACCTAAATGACTGGAGATCCAAAGAAACAGGTTCAATGAGTAATAACAAGTTGTGAGTAATATGAGATGATCATGCGAGTATAAATAAGTAAAGCATGAATCCTAAGGAAATAAGAGGATGAGATAATAAAAACTATTAATGAGATCTATGTAATACCCTAATTTTTTACCCCTAAGATCCCACATGTCATTTGCATTTTTTGCATATCACAAACAAGATCACAACATTGGTTCTCCTATCCTTCTCAGTGGGTTTGTCTTTGAGGGAGATCACCAAGCCCCCGTGTTTTTCTTAATTGCTTTATGTTTATTTCTGTTTACTAACCTCTAACCAAAATACCAAAATATCATGTAGTTTGCTTGTTTCCTTTCTCTGTGTGCTTAGGGTTTGGCAGGGAGATTGAAGACAAAGGTATGGCTTGGAATAAAGTCTGGTTATTCCTCGATGGTGGAGACTTTGTAATTGGAAATGGACGTGTTTCAAAAGCTGATGGTGAGAAATTGGAATTGGTCGTGCCTGAAAATGGAAATGGTAGTGGGTTTACACCGAATTGGCAGGATTATGTTCTCTCTAATTACATGTACTATACTTCCTTGGTTATGCATTTTATTGGATTTGCTCACACGTTTCTTCATAGTGATGTTGAAATTATAGTCCAGATGGTTCTCAAGGTGTTAGACACATTGACATCATCCAAAGAGCTCATTGACCTTTTGAAAAAATATAGATACCCCTTTCCATTCCAAACAGGCTGGCTTGAGTAAACCAGTGTTAAATAACTTGTACATATATGTTCCTATCATCCGTGAACAGCTGCAGGACTGGAAAGATGGTTTGTATGAGACTGAAGTTGATGGTTCTTTCTTGCATGATAATTGGAACAATGATTTGCGACTATTTGCTGATGGGGAAGATGATGGACAACAACTCCTTCAGTTTGTTCATTTTGCATAGAGGAGCCGAGTTACAAGCTATATCCAGTGGTAATGTTACACGCAGCCTCAAATGCATAGTACTACTGATATTGCAAGTTATTTCTTTGGCGTTCAAGGACTTAGTGGCGATGGCTAAATCAGTTAGGGAAGCTGCTGCTAAACAATCGATGATGATGCTACCTGCCTTCAGTTGATGGAGAAGAATTTGAAACCTGGGATGCATGCTCTCAACATTGAATCTAGACAAGATTTTGTACAGCTACCAATCAAGAGTCTATTCTACAAACTTCAATATACCGACACCAGCATTGCAGCAGAAGATGCTTGTAGAATCGCCGGTCTCGACGTCCAGAGAATTATCAATGAACTCACTGCAGCCACATTTTCATATGCCATGAACAACAAGGAGTGGTTCAGTCTCTCCTGAAATTAATTTCTGAACACAAGCCCATGTCAAGTACTCCCAGCTCAAGCTTTCATGAATACAAGCTCTAAACATCGCAGCCAATCCAAGTTATCTGAATTGAAGCAAGTCGACATGCCGTCATTCCCAGCTTATTGCGCATAGTATGATCAGTCATTTGTATGTGAAGAGTTATGCTTATGGATTTGGTGTAGTGCCGCCGGGAATGTTGACCGAATTGCAAGCATATGCTTTAAAAAAAAAAGAGGATTTCAGAACAGTAAGTAAAGCAATGCTAGATATGATTCCTGATAATGAGGCATCTGTTAAAAAACCTTGTACTAATGGTTGTTGGGGCAAGGCGTGGATCTCTTGTGCAGGCATCATCACAAGCTTTAGAAGAAACTGGGCGAAAGCTAAAGTTTATGTAGTGAAAAGGATACTGCTACCATGTCCTCTTGCTGCTGATGTTGCAGTTCCTACCTTCCATGTGTGTGATTTGAAGAAATATGTTAAAGGTATCACCGAATTGATACCTGATGCTATAAGAAGTGTTGATGGCTGCCCACAAGTTGGAGAAAGAGTTAGCACAAATAACATATGTGAAACACTACATTGTATAATGTTGGTTTGACTTTTTTTTAGTTGCTGTGATAGAAATTAGAACCTCAATTCACCTCACCTCACCTCATTTGCTATAAATAAGGACCTCAATTTTTCACTCACCTCATTTGCTATAAATAAGGACCTCAATTCTTCATTTCCTCAAGCTTTGAAGAGTCGAGTTTACTCTGCCAAAATCAATTTGAAACCACCAACACCAATTCATCCTCAAAGCTTCAAACTAATCTTCAATCATTTCCAAATTTTTCTAAACTTTGATCCATCTTCAAACCTTCATCATCATAATATTCATTAATCTGAGATCATCTTCAAAACCACCTGCAAATTTTCACAATCTTCAAATTGCATACATAAAAAATCTCCAAATCACAGCGCATCAACGCACATCAACAACAACACCATCAATTTTGGATTCAAGAGGAGAAGAAGAATTGAAGTTGTTTTTCACCTGATTTTTGAAGGTAGTTGTTGGTTTTTCTTTGCAACTTTCGCGTCTTAGATTCGCACCTACTGTTGAACGATTCTTGGAATTGGAATTGGATTTGAGTTCAGCTTCAAATTTTGTTCGAAACCGTGTGAACTGCAACCTCCGCTGCTCCGCCATGGTGATTTTCGTACTTCAACATCCTCCATGAATGGCCCGAAGCTTTCACACGAAGGAGAAGATGATGATGCTTCTGACTTTATCTTTTATTCTTTTATTTATTTTATTTTATTTTTATTTTTATTTCTTTTTGTAGTGTGTGTTTGGGCCGAGTGGGCTCATTACATTGCTATCACCACCTCTTATTTTTGCTTTCACCTCCTTTTTTTTTTTCTATTTTTAATTTCTATTATTTTCTTTAATTTCTCTTTAAATCTTTTATATAATTTCTTTTTTTAATAGTATTCATTTTAGATTTAGATTTACTTTGATTTTTTTGAATTTTTGTTTTGAAAACATTTCTTGGAAAAAATCATAAAATGATATATCATGAGATTTCACTTCATTCTTGATTTTATTTTGAATTCTTATGGTTGATTGTTGGTTGTTTTGGATCTTGAATCTTCTTTTTTCTTTCGATCGATGAAAGTCTTATGGATCTTAGAATTTCTTTGTTGAATTCTTGATCAAGACTAGATCGTTACCTATTTTCTTTTCATGCGGTATTGCTTTCGGATGACGATCTACATATCGTTCATCTAGCATGCATTAGCACAAAGATCTATTGACCGGCCTCATTGTAGGGTAATTACTCCGTAAATTACTCGGCGATTGCTTAACATAGTGCAACATATGTCCCGTATCGAAAAACTATAAAAAATGATTGATTATTTGTCTTTTGGTTCGAAACTTATGAAACTTGTTGTTAGGAGGCTTTGGTCTTATCAATCCTCTAATGAGTTCTCATTAACCTTGACCTAAGTGCAATTATTCAATTATTATTGATCACTTACTCTAACAACTAATCACTAATTTACTAACAATATTATTATTTTAATTTTGTTTATGTTTCCTTCTCGCTCCCTATCTCTTTTATTTTTTTAATGCGTCATTATTATCATTTCATATCATGTTTATGTTTCCAAAATTTTTCCTTTGTCCGTTAGACACATGTTTATGTTTATGTCATTTTTCCTTTGTCCATTTGGACCATATTATCTTGTGCTTTTATTTTTTCCTTTGTCCATTTGGACTAAAAAAACACTAATAAAGGATTAAACCACTAAAAGACTTGTGCTCTTACTGTTGGACTATGGTCACTATCCCTTGCTTTGGGGACCTTTTTGACTTAATTATGGACTTATGGACTTAGAATTAGGATTCTCTCCCTTATGCTTTGGACCATTATGGAGTTTGCAATTCTAGCCTTTATTTGGCTTGCTTATTGGCTCAAGAGGATGAAATTCTTTTCTTAATATGCTTTGAAGAGTGTCTCCATGTGGTTAGATCTTTCTTACCCTAGCTTTTTATTTTATGCACTAAGATAGTCACTTCTTCTCCACCCCTTCTTAAATTTTCAAAACCTTCTCCCTTTTTCAAAACTTTCTTGTTTTCAAACTTAAAACCGCTTTCATAATAAAACCTTGACTTTGGTCAAGTGATCTTTAAACTTTGTTTTCCTTAATAAATGTCAATCCATCTTAATCATATTTTGACCATTTCAAAAAGACATAAAAAAATACAAAACTCATCCAAATTTCTTTTTGTGCTTTTATGCACCTTTTTCTTTTAAACTTTTCATAAAGAATTAGACATGAGTCATTTTTTTGATGAAATGTAAAACTCCTAACCATGGTATTTTGTTGAAAGTATGGTCATTTTCCACTTAGATGTTGAAGTGATTAGCCTTGTTGATGTTAATCCAAGCAAATCCTCCATCTTAATGTGAAGCAAATGCCTCTTTCCCACACATTTGGGTAATTAGTTGAGTATTCTCTTTTGAGAATGACGGGTTATTTTTTCAAGATAAAATGAACCATAACTAATATTTTTTGTTCTTTGTACCACGAACTACGAGGTTTTGATCCTACATTGCACATCGTGGGTACGTAGGCATGAGGCGATAAGTCTCTCCAAACACAATAATCTTAAAAAATATTTCTCTTCTCATCTCCCCAATCTCTTTTCAAGCAAACCATTTTCTGACCAAAAAGAGGTAGATATTTCAAAGGGTTCCTATAGGGTACTATAGACGTTTTGGGTGCTAACACCTTCCCATTGCGTAAACCCCCCTTACCCATTCTCGGTTTTGAAATTCTGGTACCAGACGTGTGATGTTAAGGTGCGATGTCACAACAACACACTCTGCAATAATGGACAGAATAAGCAACAGGAAAACACAAGGAATTGTTCACCCAGTTCGGTCTAACTACCTACGTCTGGGGGCTTCCAAGCCAGGGATGAAATTCACTACTTGTAGATATAATTTACAGACTCAACACACCCGTTGACAATCTCCTAAACTTATACTCTACTAGTGACTTTCTACCTAAGAACCCACTTAGATATGAGAACACTACTCAATCCCCTAAAACACTCAAAGAACAACCTCTTTGAGATCCCTTGATCTTGCTTCCTAGCTTCGATCAATGAACAACTCTCTATTGCTTCACAGCTTCTAGAGAGGACAGAAAATTCAACACCTATTCAACCTAGAATAGTGTGATTACAAGTACTCTAAACAAACCCTAGACTCTAAGCCTCCAGCTCTTGATCTTTAATCTGTTTTCTGTACCTTCTTCCTTGGTCTTGTGCGCTTTATATAGCTCATTGAATTTGGATTGGATTTGTCACAATATTTGATCAGATTTGTTAATTAAAAACTGAATCTTTTAAAACAGATTTTATCCCCAAAATCTTTTTAAATCTTCCACCTTTTAATTCTCCAACAAACCTGCAATCAAATCTCCCATGTAACAGAAAATATCTAGCCCAAGATATTCTCATCCAACGAGTCAACACTCTCCACAATTCCAGCTAATACGCGACCCTAATAACAACAAGCCCATGCTGTCATTAGCTTCAGTTCTGCAGGTCTGATGTTACAACATCACCTATGTGACATCAGACACCCACTTCAGCAACTAGCAACCTTAACACAGCCCAGTGTTAAGTGCAATGTTATGACATCAAGCCCATGACATCAAACATAGTTAACCTTCACAACTTAGTACAGCCCAGTACTAAGACTCAATGCTGCAACATCAACACCATGACATCAGCATTGAACACCTTGTTGGTTTACCAAAATTCCAGCCAATCCAGGAACTTACAATCTCCCCCTTTGGCTAATTTTGGCTAAAACAATCTCTGCATCTTCAGAGACTTCAGCAGCGGAATATCTTTAATATTTTGAAACTTCAACTTGCAGCAGTTTGACAATCTTCATATAGTCTTCATTACTTGATCTGCTGCAGCACCATCTTCATTATTGACAACAGCCAATTGGTGCTCCCCCTCAAAAACTTGAACCAGCATCACAGCTGTTCAATAGCTCACAATGTGCAACACATCTCCCCCTTGATGTCTGCTTTGCTGCACTCTGTAATTTTCAATGCTATGAATACTTCACTAGCAGCTCCACAACTATGCTGTCTATACTCCCCCTCCACAGCTGCATCATTACTTTTCAACTAAACACCTTTTATTTTTATTCTTTTAGCAGCAACTACTCTTCTCCTCATGGCAATTTTTAACTCTCCCCCTTTTTAGCCATAATTAGACAACTATCCCAAACCAAATGCCCTTCAAGGTGACATAATACTGGTCCCACTGTCAGTAGCAACAAGACCTATGTAGTCTCCAAGCACAATGTTCTGACATTATTAATGACATAGTCAAAAACAACTTCCAACCCCTTGACTGGTCAGGCGATACAACCCAAGCATTTGAACAAACCATTATAAAACCACTCTTTCTCCTATGCTCAGCACAACACACCAATAAAGCATGAGTCAATCAAGCTCCAAAGAACCAACCAAGAACCTCAAGCATGAGGATAAAAATCCAGAACCTCTGATGAAGAAGGTCAAATCTCAGACGACATCAGGTCCTTCTTCAGGAGCAATAAAATCTGGCAGGACTTCAGTGACAACTATGAAGTCTGGTAAGAACCATTCTGCTCAACAACAGCCTTCAGAAGATGAATGGGATACAGATTGGAAGGCTTTTCTGGATGCAGGAGATTGGCATGAGGATGTAGTCTAATCTTGTATTTTCAACTATTGAATAAAAATCCTATTTTTAGATTTTTCAGTTGCCATGCCAAACACTTTACAGTACTTTTCTAAACTGCATTAAACAGAACCAGAGCACCAAGATGAGTTTCTTAGAGAGACTACACTAAAAAATTGAACAGATTATTTTATGTACCATACTATCTGCAGTTGAATAACCATTATCTTATCATAAAACATCTTTCAATTAATTTTGAAGTAATACGCTCCCCAATTTTAAGCTCTCAAATTGGTTAGCATACATGAACTCATCATCTAATTTCTCTTTATTTACCAAATAATCTGAGTATTTAACCAGATCTTTTCTATCAACCTGCTCATCATCCCATTGATGAGTAACATTCTGCAATGTTGTAACATCTTTCTTGACATGGTGATTGCCCAACAGTCGTTTCTTCCACAAGAGTTGATAGCATGAGTTCTTTCCACATAACACTGATCTACGACTGTTCTTTTTCTTAGATATGAGAACTAATATGATTTTGCCCCTCTTTCTTCTTCTTAGTCTTCCAAGATCAGTTTGTATCTTTTGACCAGCATGATTCCATCCTAGAGGATGTGTATTTATTCTTGACATTTTAATCCAGGATCTGATAGAGCCAATATCAGAGGTCCTCTGCATGTCAATTTTCATATTGGGATCAGTCTTAGACTCTAGTCTATTCTGAATCATTTTTGCACTTTGCTCATCATCCTTCTTGAGGCTAGAAATACTCTTCTTGTCTTGAGATGTTTCAGCATCTGCTCTGACATCTGTATCTTTCGACACAGAGCTATTCATCCAGGGGAGGTTTTCTTCTGAGACATCGATCTTCTTCAGATCTTGATGATAGAATTTTTTATAGTTACCACTGGTATCTCCCATAACTTCAGTGAGTTCTTCAATCTCTAGCCTTTTAGACTTACTCACAGTCAGACCACTACATTGATGCGAGATTCTGATGATTTGTTCAGATGTCAAGAAATCAGCATCTTTCCTCTCGAGAGATGTTGCTCTATTCAGCTCCTGAGAACCTTTAATCCTTCCATCAATGGTGAGGACTGATGTGTAACATTTTCCCTTGACTAATTTTAGATCATCTTTTCTTCTGACCTTCATCAACTTGAGGGAACCTTCATCATTCTGATGTCTACACTTGATATCTTCTTTATCATCACCAGATTGGCTTTCAGTTTGAGGAATCCACTGATAACAATTGTCTTTGGACCTTGTACCAGTCATTACAGCCTCACCCTTCTCATTCGTTACAACACATTTGTCTTTGGTGTAGCTGACTAAGTAACCTTCATCACATAATTGGCTGATGCTTATCAGATTAGCATTCAAACCATTGACAAGATAGACATTGTCAAGTTCAGGTCCTCTTACTTTTCCAATACCTTCTACAACTCCGTTATTCCCTTTACCAAACACCACTTCAAGAGAAGGACACGGTTTACATTCAGCAAACATGGATCTACATCCAGACATGTGTTTGGAACACCCACTGTCAAAATACCATGTTTCTTCTTTAGCTTCTTTGTCAGCCAGGTGAGCCAATAAGCACTTCATCTTCTCATTCTGTACCAATTGTTTAATGACTTTGGGCCTGTATTCTCTCCATCTGTTCTGTGTCTGAGGGTATCCATGCAGCTTGTAGCAAGAGTATTGCATATGTCCAAGCCTTCCACAATAAAAGCATCTCACCCTTTCTTCTCTGAATCTTCTGCCTTAATGAGACTGTATAGGTTGCCATCCATAATGTGGTCTTCTCCTAACATTGCTTGCCTGCCTTCTATTATGCTGGTATCCATAAGGAAGCTGAGAATGCTTTTTCCTGGATTGTCTCCCATGATGGTGGGACTTTCTCCTTCCATAATGAGACACAACATTAGTGTGACCATACCCCTGATGTTGAGACACCTGATGAGACACGTGCTGTTTGAACTGAGGATGCTGTCTTCTAGGCTGTCTCCCATGGTGATGAGGCTTCCTTCTTCCATAATTATACGGCACAACATTGTTGAGGCTAGGTCCATACCAGTGTTCCTGATGTTGAGACATCGGATGTGACCTGGTCTGCTTGACCCTTGCAGCTTCCATGCTCCTATGATATTGGGGGGGCATATTCTGGCTTGCTCCTTGTGGCTGCTTTCTCTTCTGATTATGACCAGTCTTCTTCTCAATCTTCTTAGGTTGTGAAACATCAGCTTCCTTGGGAGTAAGATTCTGCCTCTTTGGCTGATGTTGAGGCACAGTTTGTGACTCTTCCTTCTTTAGACCTGAAGTACTTGCTTCTGAGGTACCTTTGTCTTCGGCCACATATCCTATCCCAGCTTTGTTTCCAGCAACCTGTTCTGACTGGAGTATCTTGTCAAGAGTGGCTGTACCATTGTTCAGCATCCTAACAGATTTTGTCATCTGATCAAGTTGAGATCTCACTAGACCAACTTCATATTCCAGATCGGATTTTTCATTCTAAAGTTGAGCAATCTGTTCCTTGTGGCACTTGTTTTCTTGACAAACTTCAGCACTCTTTAAACACAACTCCTTGTAGGTTGAAGCTAGCTCATCATAGGTGACTTCTCCATCACTATCATCATCAGATTCTACAATTCCTGTCAAAGCTGTAACATGCTTTGCTGACTCACTTTCATCTTCGCTATCAGTGTCAGACCAGGAAATTGTCAAGCCTTTATTCTGCTTCTTCAAGAATGTGGGACACTCTTTCTTGACATGTCCATACCCTTCACATTCAAAGCATTGAACACCTTTATCTTGGACAGTCTTCTCTTCATCTTTCTCTTTTGACTTGCTGATGTCAGAGGAGATGTTCTTGACATTAGGCCTGTAGTTATAGTTCATCTTCTTGAACACTTTATTGAACTGTCTTCCTAACATAACTATAGCCTGAGGCAGATCCTCCTGGGACTCATCATCTTTAGCTGCTGCAGGAGTGGAGACTAAAGCTATACTCTTAGGCTTCTTTTCTGGTTCTTCCTCATTCAGTCCAAGTTCAAATGTTTGAAGAGATCCAATAAGCTCATCAACTCTCATCTTGCTGATGTCTTGAGATTCTTCAATGGTTGTTACCTTCATCTTATACTTCTTAGGGAGGGACCTAAGAATCTTTCTCACCAGCTTCTCTTCTGTCATCTTCTCACCAAGAGCACTGGATGCATTTGACAGCTCAAGAACACTCATGTGGAAGTCATGACTAGTTTCCTCTTCCTTCATCTTCAAGCTTTCAAACTTAGATGTTAAAAGCTGAAGTCTTGACATCTTCACTCTAGATGTACCTTCATGAGTAGCCTTCAAAATATCCCAAGCAGCCTTAGCAGTTTCACATGAGTTGATCAGCCTGAATATGTTCTTGTCAACCCCATTGAAGATAGCATTTAGGGCTTTTGAATTCCCAAGGGCAAGCTCATCTTCTTCCTTGGACCATTCTTCTTCAGGCTTTCGCTTAGAGGTGCCTTCTTTATCCTTGCCAGCATCATCTTTTTCACACACAACAGGAGCTTCCCACTCTTTAATGACAGCCTTCCAAGCTCTATTGTCTAATGACTTTAAAAAGGTAGTCATTCTAGGCTTCCAATACTCATAGTTTGAGCCATCCAATATAGGGGGTCTGTTGACAAATCCTCCAACCTCTTTGTCCATCTTTCACCAGAAAGTAACTTCCCTAGATCTCACCCAGAGACAGACAGGATGCCTGCTCTGATACCAATTGAAATTCTGGTACCAGACGTGTGATGTTAAGGTGCGATGTCACAACAACACACTCTGCAATAATGGACAGAATAAGCAACAGGAAAACACAAGGAATTGTTCACCCAGTTCGGTCTAACTACCTACGTCTGGGGGCTTCCAAGTCAGGGATGAAATTCACTACTTGTAGATATAATTTACAGACTCAACACACCAGTTGGCAATCTCCTAAACTTATACTCTACTAGTGACTTTCTACCTAAGAACCCACTTAGATATGAGAACACTACTCAATCCCCTAAAACACTCAAAGAACAACCTCTTTGAGATCCCTTGATCTTGCTTCCTAGCTTCGATCAATCAACAACTCTCTATTGCTTCACAGCTTCTAGAGAGGACAGAAAATTCAACACCTATTCAACCTAGAATAGTGTGATTACAAGTACTCTAAACAAACCCTAGACTCTAAGCCTCCAGCTCTTGATCTTTAATCTGTTTTCTGTACCTTCTTCCTTGGTCTTGTGCGCTTTATATAGCTCCTTGAATTTGGATTGGATTTGTCACAATATTTGATCAGATTTGTTAATTAAAAACTGAATCTTTTAAAACAGATTTTATCCCCAAAATCTTTTTAAATCTTCCACCTTTTAATTCTCCAACAAACCTGCAATCAAATCTCCCATGTAACAGAAAATATCTAGCCCAAGATATTCTCATCCAACGAGTCAACACTCTCCACAATTCCAGCTAATACGCGACCCTAATAACAACAAGCCCATGCTGTCATTAGCTTCAGTTCTGCAGGTCTGATGTTACAACATCACCTATGTGACATCAGACACCCACTTCAGCAACTAGCAACCTTAACACAGCCCAGTGTTAAGTGCAATGTTATGACATCAAGCCCATGACATCAAACATAGTTAACCTTCACAACTTAGTACAGCCCAGTACTAAGACTCAATGCTGCAACATCAACACCATGACATCAACATTGAACACCTTGTTGTTTTACCAAAATTCCAGCCAATCCAGGAACTTACAGGATTGTTCTTGTTGTTTTAGAACTCTTTAGGTTTTGTTCGCTCTTTTTCCTTTCCCTTTGTGGATAAAATAAAAGTGCGGTGGCGAGTCTTACGTTATGAGTTAAGTTAGTCAATAGCTTACACTCACAATTTTTACCGCTACAATCTATACTCTATATGAGGGAGTACCTAGCTACAAGGGAACTCTTGATAGACTCACATATGTGATTGTGGAACTTAGGCCGGTTCCTATAGAATTTCGAGGAAGAATCCTAGAGACTTCACTAAACCGGGATACACGTGCATGACCATTAAATCACGGGCTATTAGAATACACCTTAAGAAAAGGTTGTTTGCGGGTTTGATGTTTGAGATAGAGTTCAAGACAATTATGTCACCCTTGTTGAATCAAAATCCTACTTACTACACAAATGTTCAAGTCGTAAACACCTTTGTTTACGCACAATCTTAGAAATGTTAAACGTTACTTCTGAAACACTTTTTTATATTCAAGTGGGGGATTGTTGGAACATTATGTCAATATTCAAATATAGGGAGATGAATTTGAAAAAGTTTCTTAATCAAGTCACACATTGTGTGTTAGTTGAAAAAACTCCTTAGTCCCATATTGTTTAATTGAGATATATTTCCTTCCTCACTTAATTATATAAGTAAGTTCCTTGTTCCATTCCAAAACAGGCCAAAAACTTATTTTGATTTTTTTCTTCCTCACTCTCATAACTTTGCGTCTTTCGAATTATCGAAGCGCCAACTTCTCCCCCTTTCTTACTACTTGTTAAATTTTCCGAGTATTTTCTTGAATTCTCTTTAGAGAATTATGTTAATTTATCCTCATTTGAGTTGATAAATTATCAAGTATAATTTTTGGATTCTCTTTAGAGAATTATTCGAATTTCTCTTTATTTGAGAAATCATTTTGAGTGGTCAAATGACTATTATTGAATTCTCTTTGGATAGTTATTGGAATTTCTCTTGGTTTGAGAGATTATTACGACTGATTATTATACTAGATACTACAAGTGGTATTGATACCATATTTGAATGGTCTTTGTACTATCAGAGGGTGTATTTCGAGATCGATTATCTATCGTGCAAGTAGTAATCGTACAATATACAACCGGACTATTTTATCTTGGAGGCAGCGCGGTAGTTCGACTACTTTGCATAACTTTAGGCAGTGTCGTGAAACGTCTTAAAGAGAGCGACCTAGTCCGCGACTCGACCTTGTTATTTCTTCCGTGGCTAATTTTCAAAATCATGAAACAACAGTTTTGCATCAAAGTAATGAATAAAGCGTCAAACATTTTCACCAATTTCTTAAAACATTGGCGAGAAACATGAATGAATCTGGTATTAAAAAAAAAAGATTGGTGTTTTAAGAAATGGATGAACACCGAAACACAATGTTTCAACCCGATAATGGAAATATATTTTTTACCTCTTTTTTCTTCAACAATATTTTGTATAGAAGAAATGAGCAACTTTCATAAATGAACAATGATTTTTGAAGCAAAATACAAATAATAGAAGAAAGTAGATGGACAAGAACCTTGGAATGAATGAGGTTTGATGAAATGAGTTTGAAACTTTATGTGTGGAGAGAGAGAGAGAGAGAGAGAGAGAGAGAGAGAGAGAGAGAGAGAGAGAGAGAGAGAGAGAGAGAGAGAGAGAGAGAGAGAGAGAGAGAGAGAGAGAGAGAGAGAGAGAGAGAGAGAGAGAGAGAGAGAGAGAGAGAATTTTGGTGGGAAAGTACTTTTGTTAAAATGACCACTAATAAATTGACACGTGTAACGTTTTTGAAAGTGTAGAAGTGATATAATTGATATATTTGTTGATTATGGATAAACCCTTTTAAGAATGTAAATATTATGAAGATGAAATACAATTAAGAGAATTAATGACAATCCAATTTTAATGGATTAATAATTGATACTTCAAATATATCTTCCTGGATAGTATAGGGGTGTCATTGTCCCACACCAAATAGTGTGAGAGGCTTAGTAGACTATTTAAGTGATTTAATTCTTTACCTTGATAGTAAGCTTTCTAAGTGAAAAAGTTCCTCAACTATTAGGATTTTTACCACATGTCCAAGGAGCTAAAAGAAGTGAAAAAGTTCCTCAACTATTAGGATTTTTACCACATGTTCAAGGAGCTAAAAGAAAGCTATATATATCCTATAAATCAAAACTTCATAACTTTGTTTGTGAGTTTGGAGGAGAAAATAAGAAAAAATTTAAAAAAATTATTTATAACACAACTCTCAAAATTTAGAAAATAAAAATATTATATTGAAAAAGTATTTTTGAGAATTTTAGAAGAATTAAAAAAGTTGAACATTCTAGTATCCTTAAATATAATTGAATACTGATACCTTCATCCAATCAAATAATATTATTTAATGTTATATCAATTTTTTAAAATTATTTTTAATTTAAAGTAAATTATAATTTTCAATTAATTTTACTAAATATACAAATATTTAAGCAAAAATTCATGGATATGAAATAACTTATCTTAAATAAATTCTCCAAATATAATCTATATTATTATAATAATCTAAACATTAAAAATAAAAATCATTTATCAATTTAAATAAATAAAATTCTTTTAAAAATAGTTAAATATTTATTTATTTTTCTCTAATAATTTTTTCTCAGTCTTTCTACATCTCCAAACTCAAATAAAATACATGAAAAACTGTCACATCCTAATAACAATGATAATGATTATTTAAGTAGTATAGTGGTGGTAGTGATTTGAAATTAGTAGAAATGTTTATAAAAACAATCAGACCCTAGTATAATGGTGTTGTAACACTTGGTATTTTTCATGAATTACTAATGTCAAGAATTCTTAGTTTGATGCCTTTCTCATTGTTATTTCTTGTTATATAGAGGTTACAGGACTATACAAGTAATTACATTAAATAATTACATTTAATGAGAATAACTCAATTTTTGATTTATTTTCCTTATTCTAGGAACAAACCCTTATTCTAAGAACAAACTAATTCTTATTCACATCCCCCATTAAATTGATGCTGCTGGTCAATGAGTATCAATTTGTTAACAAGAAACTGCTGACGTGGACGTGGAACAGCCTTGGTAAGAATATCTACAACCTGCAATTGAGTACTGACACAAGGAAGTGATATTAGTCGGTCATCATACGCGTCACGAATTGAATGACAATCAACTTAGATATGTTTGGTACGTTCATGAAAAACAGGATTCACAACGATTTGGATGGCACTTGTATTGTCAGCATAAAGTGAAGTTGGCTCTATTTGAGGAAATCCAAGTTCAGCCAAAAGACCACGAAGCCAAATTATTTCAGAACAAGCAGCAGACATGACACGATACTCAGATTCAGTAGAAGATTTAGAGACTCTCGCTTGTTTCTTACTTTTACATGAGATCAATGAAGAACCAAGAAACATGCACCAACCAGTGACAGATCGTCGAGTATCAGGACACCATGCCCAATCGACATCACTATAAGCACTCAATTTAGGAGCAATACCAGTGGGAAAAAATAAACCACGATGAGAGCTTCCCTTCAAGTAGAAAATTATGCGACGAACTGCTGCCAAGTGAAGACGGCTAGGTGAGTGCATGAATTAACTTACTTGCTGAATAACAAAAGATATGTCAGGGCGAGTAATAGTCAAGTAATTAAGGCTACCCACAAATTGAAGATACAATAAGGAATCATGCAAGATATCACCATCATCACGATGATATTTAACATTAACCTCAAGAGGAGTATCCACTGGATTAGCCGATTGGAGACCAGCCATAAAAATTAAATCAGTGGCATACTTGTGTTGATGGAGGAAGATGCCTTTGGATGTAGAATAAACCTCGAGACCAAGAAAATAATGCAAATTACCAAGATCTTTCGTATGAAACGATGCTTGTAACTGTTGTTTAAGGCTTTGAATCAAAGCATGATCAGAACCAGTAATAGTCATATCATCAACATACAGAATAAGTAGGACAGTTCCAGTAGACGTTTTATGAATAAATAGAGAAGAATCATACTGACTCTGAGTAAAGGAGAACCCAAGTAGAGTGGAGCAGAATTTTTCATACCATGCTCGATTTCAAACCGTATAAGAAGCGTCTGAGCTTGCACACACCCTTAGATGACGAGAATAAACCTTGAGGAAGAGTCATATAAATATCTTCCGTCAGGTCACCATGAAGAAAAGCATTTTTCACATCCATTTGATGAAGAGACCACCCGTTAGAAGCAACTATAGAGAGTACTGTACGAACAGAAGTCATTTTGGCAACCGGTACAAATGTCTCATCATAATCAATTCCATATTCCTGTTTATTTCCTAAGGCAACTAATCGAGCCTTGAAACGATTGAGAGATCCATCAGAATTCAGTTTCACAGAATACACCCATTTGCAGCCTATGGGTTTGATATCAGGGGGACAAGAGACAATATCCCATGTAAAATTCTCTTGAAGAGCCTGAAGTTCCTCATTCGTTGCATTTATCCAACGTACATCTTTAATAGCCTGTGCATAACAAGTAGGAATAGATATGCTAGACAATGAGGCATTCAGAGAAGTATGTGAGGAATCATACCTGTCTGGTGAATATCTATCTGGTGCTTTAGATATTTGACCAGAACATCGTGGTTCGACCGGCTCAGGATCAGGTGGCGGATCATTGTCGGGAGGGGCCGTGGGAACCTGTTTTCTGCGTTGTCTAACATATGTAATTCCTGGTTTGTAACATTATATAGATTGAGGCATAAAGGAAAAATTAGGAAGAATAGCAATATCATTTGTGGCAGGAGAAAAAGAATGAAACATAAATTGATTATAAAAAAATATAACATTCCTAGTGTAGCGCGCAATTTTTGTCGGTGACGCGACCACCTTATCGCAGAATTTGGGTTTTCTCCTCAATGAAGAGGAGAGGGGTGCTACTTTCTGATTTCTTATTTATCCCGTGAAGCTTGAAGAGAAAGGGAAGCTATCTAAAACTAACCTTGCACGCAAATGTTTAACTGAACAAACGCTTAAAGAGATTGGGGGGTCCGGGGTCAGGTTATACAATGGGGAGTTGTCAATTACCCATCCTATATGTGGTTATCCACAGGATGTTAGCTTTAGGTTTCGCTTTGTACTTGATGGTGTTTATCCGTTAATGGGTTGGGAAGTTTCTTGGGAAATATGAGAGGGAGAGTGAGTTTTTGTTGATGTTCAGGTTTTTCCCGATGTTTTTGGTAAGGTACTGGACCTAAGTTTTGATTAATATGAAGGTACTGAACCTAGAGTTTTTGATTAGTATGCTCGCTAATATTTCGCAATCTTATGCCTACGTATTCCCGTTTAAACGAAATAGGGAAATCAGAGCAATCGTAGTTCCTCCTATTCTAAGGGAGGAAAAGATGATGTTTTGGTATCTTGTTCAAAGCCCAAGATTGAAGATAAATGAAGTATTTGTGTCTTGTTCAAAGCCCAAGATCAAAGCTAAAAGGTTTAACTGAGAGAGAATTTATCATCTCTAAAGGGAGACATCTCGTCTGTTTATCACAACTGTTGGGTGACTGCTTACAAAGGAAAATTACTTTAACTGGGATATGTGAATCCATCAATGCCATAATTTCCTTAATAGGGGATTTGTCCTGAAGAGGAAACTTTAACTCAGTGTAGAGCAATGCCATTTTTCCTTAGGAATCTTTCATGCTAAGAGAGGGACAGCAGCATGGATGTAAATAATCCAGAGGCTTGCCACTTACAGCAATTAGATGAAAGAGAGGATTTTTACCAGGATAAGAGATGGACGACAGCTTGGATTTTTGAATCAAAAAGTGTGCCACTTACATCAGTTATCTGGGATTAGGGTTTATTTTGAATGTCTGTTGGATAAGTGATAAACAGAGAAATGTTTTCCTACAGAGGGATTTTGATTTCATCTGAGGGGATGTTGATTTTTGTGTGCCTTGATCAAAGCCCAAGGTTGAAGCTTAGAGGTTGATTGACTCCACTAGGAAGTCCTTATACAAAGCCTAAGAGGACGCTAGGGATGGCTGACTCAATGAGAGAGTGTTTATCTGTCTTGTACAACGCCCAAGATTGAGGCTAAAAGAGACTGACTCTTTAGGGATGTCATTATACAAAGCCTAAGAGGAGGCTAAAAGTTTGACTTTTCTAGGGAAAATGTTCTATCTGTCTTGTACAAAGCCCAAGATTAAGGCTAAAAGGATCTGACTCTGTGGGAAAGAAATCTTTATCTGTCTTGTACAAAGCCCAAGATTGAGGCTAAACGGAGACTTTACTGACTTGGTTAAGGATATTTTAGGTATCTCGTACAAAGCCCAAGATAGAGGCTGAAATAAGTTTGACTCTACGGGAGAGTATTATCTGTCTTGTACAAAGCCCAAGATTGAGGCTGAAAAGAGGATTGACTCTGCTTAGGGTATTATTTCTCAAAGCTTAAAGGAAGGCTGGGAGGATTTGACTCCGTTGGAGAATATATTTATCCCAAGCTTAAGAGAAGGTTATGAAGATTTCTGTCTTGTACAAAGCCCAAGATTGAGGCTAAAAAGGGTTTACTCAACAAGAGAGTGATTGACTCAACAAGAGAGTGGTTTTATCTGTCCTGTACGAGGCCCATGATTGTGGCTGAACAAGCTGGAGAAATCATTATATAAAGCCTAAGAGGAGGCTAACTTCTGCTAGGGGAAATCTTTATACCAAGCCTAAAAGGAGGCTGGAAAAGATTGACTCAACAAGAGAGTGTTTTTATCTGTCTCGTACAAAGCCCGAGATTGAGGCTAAATGGATAGTGTTATACTGATGATAAACTGACCCTGGCTGGGGGTTTTTAGGATGAAATTGGGTTTTAGAACCCATGGGTTTTAACTCAACTGGAGATTGATCTAGAATGACCGGGGTTTCTCCTATGTTTGTAGGGAACTAGAGAATGTCTTTGAGACTCAAGGTTAGACTGTCCAAGTCTATTGGTATGGAAGAGTTTATCTTTGTATGATGCCCAAAAGGAGGCTCGTGTTTTAAGGGATGAGAATCAACCCTAAATTGGTCTGAGGTTTTTGACACGGGAAAGACTGCTCTAGCAAAAGATGACTAAGTTCTGTCCTATACCTTTAATAGGTCTTCAGGGTCCTTGTATTAAGCCCAAGAGAAGGCATGAGAACTTCTAAGAAGCCGGCGGGTCCTTGTACAAAGCCCAAGAGGAGGCGGGGATGCTTTTAGGAAGCCTGTGGGTCCAAACTTAAGAAGAGTTCAAGAAAAGTTTCACCGAGAATAATCTTTTCTTTAGTGAACAGTTCTAGGGTTTGAAGAAATTCAAGAGAAGTTTCACCGAGAATTAATCCTCTCCTGGGAAACTGAATTTCTTTGACAAATTCTAATAGTGACAGTCTGAGAAAAGGTTCACTGAGAATACTGCCTTTCTCTTTGTTCTATATTGTTTAAGCCCAAGAGAAGGCAAGACTGTATCTGGAAATCCTATGGGGATCTAGTTTTTGACTATATTTAAAGAGTGACCAACTGGATTTACCTAGTTCTAGACCTAGTTGCCGGGGAAAACTCTAAATAACTATAATAGTATATATACAGTTGATATATGACAAGTATTTAAAAGGATATGAAAGAAGGACTTAAAGAGGAGCAGCTTCCCACAATACAATTATATATATTAAAGCATGTAAATGAAAGCTGATAAAACTTACAGGTGAGCAAGCTTCCATGCTGTATTGTTAGTTATTCAGAGAAATTAAAGAAAGTTTTGATAACAGCTGCATATTTGAGTCTAAATCAAAAGAGAAGTTGTTTTGAAAAGATTGTTGGGGCTTATACTCAAGGAGAGACCAAAGGTTTAACAGTGATCGCACCGTTGGTTTGAAGAACGTACCGGGACTTATACAACGACTAAGGCCCAAAAAGGTTCATTTACAAAAGAGTTGGGTCTTACATTCTTTCAAGAGGCCCAAAGATATTTTTGTACAAGTGATGGGGCTTACAACTCAGGGAGAGACCCAAAAGATGTTTTGAAAAATAAAGATGGGACTTACAACACGAGGGGAGGCCCAATGAAAGACAGTGATTGCACCGTCATTTTGAGAATCGCAGAGGGACTTATACAATGACTGAGGCCCAAAATGATTTTTGTATTTACAAAGGATTGGGTCTTACACTCTATCAGAGGCCCAAAGTGTTTAAAAAAGGTTTGTTAGGGGGAAAATCAACGAAACCCTAATTTCATCATTTTTTAAAGTAATTATTCAAAGAAAATTAATTAAAATGATAAAAACACCAAATACGTTTGAATAAACAACTTGTGATTTTTGGTTAAGTTTGAAAATGATGTTTTAATCACAAGATGAATTAAAACTCATTTGGTTTTGATACCCAATATGAAAATTCATTTTTTGAAATGTTTAAAACAATAAAAAAATGAATTTATTTGCAAAAATATCAACTATATTAAATAAATAATATAAATTTGATTTTTTTGTGGAATAAAGTATTTTAACATTTTTGTGATTTTTTACAAAAAGAACCAATAAAAAATAATTAAAATTAAGAGTGAAATTAATTTTTCAAATCATTTAAGAAAATAATATGAAAATATAAAAAATGGAAAAAAGTGATAAAAAAGGGTCTGGGGCGAGGGGGATTCGAACCCCAGACCTCCAAGCCAAACACATGAGCGAGCAACCATTGGGGTGGTGATACATCCGTGTATCAAAACCACCCCATAAATATATAAGGGGTGCCTTGTTTTAGGGCTGGGCAAGGCAAGGCAAGGCTAGCTTTCGGGCCATTTACGTGAAGCCTCTAACTTTCTCATTTCTCCATGGATTGGGACAAAATTTATATGCATCTGGCCTAGAATTTTCTAAGGAATCCAATGGTGGTCATGGTTTTTTCAGATGAGGTCCCTATTTAAAAACCCGATAGTGGTTTTGAAATAGGCCTATATTTGCATTTTCTATGCTCTTGGAGCTTTTTGGGCTATCTGCTAAGTTCCTTGTGCCAGAAGTAATTTGATGCTTTGGACACTCTCAATTGATCCCTTAGAAGCTTTTAGAATGGTTAGAACCAGCTGGAATCCTCAGGAACAAGTTTGAGCTCTTTCTTGCAAAAGGGGCAAAAGTGACCAATATAACAACTCTCTCAAATGGTGTTATAGATGAGGGGAACCATTTGGGACAGTTCAAGGATGATATTTGGAGTGTGTTTGAGGTTTTATCTAGTTTTGAAAGTGACTGAATCAAGACATGGCTTGAAAAATGCAAAAAAGTTCAATTTTGAGGTTTTGGAAGTGGACTTTGTGATTTTGGTGTTACAGGTCACATGTGAGAGTTTGAACAGCTTAGATACAACACATTAGAGGTGTTTGGATCATGAGCTGTGATGGAATTGCTCTCTAACTCAAAAACTCAGAGGTACCTTGCAAAAGAAGGCATTTTGGCCTAGAGAAAGGGATTTTAAGGAAAGCAAGTGTTGTAATACTTTGGTGTACTCAAACTGAGCACAAATGAGTTCTATTTATAGTAGAGCAAGTTTGGTTTGCAAGCAATAGTGAATGGCAGCTGCAGCAGGCCTTTGGCCAATGTTATGCAAAAGGAATCTCAAGTCTCCTCTAGCCATTGACTTGAGATTAGGGCACAAGCTTTGTAGCTTTGGTTTAGAGATAAGTCTTGACTGAATTCAGTTGGAATAAGCTCAGTTCATGCCACCTTGGTGCATCCATTAAAGACTTGGAAACAAAATTGGAGTCTTGGCATTTTTTAGCCCTTTTAGGTTTGGCATGGCTACTTGTAGATTCTTGGACTTAGGAGGCTTGGAGATCAGATCATCCCCCTTGGATTTGATCCTCAGATGTGTCCAAATTGATGACAAGGCTTGGAGTTATCAGATTTGGATAAATCAAGCAAATGTGCACAATTCAGCCTTGTAAAACCAGTTCATGATGCCATGTTTCAAGGGCTGTATCTCCCTGCTCAAATTGAATTTGGAGATGATCTGGTACTTGTTGGAAAGCCCTTATGGCATACTTTAACTTTGATGTTCACCCCTAGAACTGGTTTGACTTGGATCAAGGTGAAAAATAACCCTACATTTTGGAAAAAGTAAGGCATATTCTGACTTAGTGAAAATTTCACTAAGTGTTGGAAAAATGTCATTTTCATGTTTTTAGCCATTTTGATCACTCCATAACTTATAATCCATGAGGAATTGGAGTTTGATGTAGTTGAAGCTTTTGAAATATGTAATGAGAGCTACAAATCCAGCTTTGGACCATCCAAAATGGTTGCTTGGATCTCAAGTTATGGTCCTTGGAAGTTGGTACCCTAGCCATTTTGTTCCATAACTTAAAAAAATTCTAAGTTTTTTTATGGTTACCCCTTTTACAAGTTAACTCATTTTCTTTGGTTTTTCTTGATGAATGGTGATTCAAATCACATGTTAATATTGTTTTAGGGTTAAGGAACCTTGGTTGACCAAAAATCCAAAAAGTCAAACTTTGGATTTTTGTACAGTTGACTTTTTATCGGATGAAATCTAAACTGTGCGATCCTTTGTGAAATCAAGTCCTTGACCTAAATCAAACCTAATGGATGGATTACATAGGTGTTATAGGGTGTATTGAATCATATCCCAAGGTTTGGGAGCATGTCCTGGTCAAAGGTCAAAGGCACAGTTGACTTTTTCCCCAAAACCCTAACTGTGGTCCTGATGAAATTGAAACATGTGAATCAAGCTTCCTGGGTCAACCCATTTTTTCAAATTGGTCAATGTAGTATATTGGAGGCCCTTAAATCATGTCTTGAGGTCTTTGCTCATGCTTTGTCCCAAAAGTCAACTTAGGGGTGAATTAGGTCAAGGAACCCAAATTCCTGATTTTTGGTAAATGCATCCCATGGGGTTAAATTGACTTGATGATTGGGGGCCATGAGGCCCCTTGGAGTATCTTGGATTATGCTTTGAAGCATTGGCTCATGCCCAGGTGAAAATTTTCATCTGGTGGTCTCAGGCGACCAAAACCCTAATTTGGTGACACAGGCGATCTTGAAGCTTGATCCACTTTGAATGTTGCAACCTTGTGCTTGATTCTTGATGTGGAAGTCCTTTGAATCCCTTATGGGTGTTTGAGAGGTTAGAAAAGTTGAAGATCATGTCATTTCTTGATTGATCCTTTGTCCAAGTGCTCTGAGAGGGCTTAAAACCCTAATTCTTGGTTGTAGTGAAAGCTCAACAATCATTGAGGAGATTGATGAGGCATGATGGCACATCCATATTGTGGCAATGATCCTCACAATGATGGGCAATCTTGGTGGTCAAAATTTGAGGTATGACAGATGCCCCTATTTAATCTTCTTGGACCCGAAGGTGTGAATGGCGAAGGTATTCGGGCATTCAGGGTGCAAGAGGATTAAACATCGGAATGCCCGAAATTTTGATGGTGGTTATGAATGGCAACTTACTCGTCCATCTTCTTTTGCTAAGTAATGATGCTTAGAAAAGGGTAAACTTCCCCTCGATCCTGGTTTTCAGCCACGGAACTGGTCTAAGTTTTCTTTTGTCTATAAACTTCTCCTCGATCCTGGTTTTTAGCCACATAACTGGTCTCAGTTTCTAATATAAACTTCCCCTCGATCCTGGTTTTTAGCCACAGAACTGGTCTCAGTTTCTGATATAAACTTCCCCTCGATCCTGGTTTTTAGCCACGGAACTGGTCTCAGTTTCTTTTGTCAATAAACTTTTTGACAAGGGACGTTATTTGTAGCAGTTTTCCTCAACTTCTCGCCGAACTTTCCCGGGGAGATGCCATTTGATGTGAAAAAGTTTTGATGCCAGACTTGCTAGGGAACCCATTCGTCTGAGCTGTAGAGGTGTGCAAACTTCTCTATTGGAGATGCCATTTATTGAGTCTATTGGGGTAAACGAGTCTCTTGAGATACTGCTTCCTACTTGGGGATATTACATCATACTTTTCTTCGAGATCTTCTCGGAGAAATGCCATGTGATGTGATTCAATTTTGAGGTGCTGATGACTTCATTATCATTGACTCTCTTGGGAAGAAAAATTCAATGTGTTACTGAGAGTCTTTAGTTGTGAGACTTTGATTCTGCATTTTGAAGCTTAATCGCCTTTAGAGAAGCAATCGATGTTCTTTTGATGTTCCACAATCAAAAGAATTGCCATCTTTATAAAAGCAGAAAAATTTGACAAGTAAATTCATTTTTGTTTTATTTCAAGAATCGTTAATCATGTTAAAATTTTGTTCTGTAAAGCTAAAATAAATAAGAATTACAAACAAAAGCACTAAGGCTCAAATTTTATTGATAGGATGGAAATAATCCAAACGCGTGATCCCATAGAGTATTTATAAAATTAGAAAATGGTAATTTAAGGGAAAAGGGCTACATGGAAACATAACCACCGTTATCCTTCTACCAACTTTGAATTCTGGACATCCTGAGCTTCTGTCGAAGATGAGCTTGACTGGAGTTTTCCTGATGGATGACATGACTGCTGCTGGGGGATTTGCCCCTTTGCTGGACGTAGTTACTTGTCATTAATCCCTAATTTTTTCCTGGATTGTACTTTGAGATTTCCAATCCATCGGGATGATTTTTTTGTTTATGTCTCTAATTTTTGCCTGGACCGCCCTTTCGGGTTTTCAATCCACCGAGAATTTTTTTTTATTTAGGCGAAGTATTTCTTGACTACGTCCACATTTGTGGGGTAGGAAAATTCCTCTCCATCCATGGTTGTGAGTCTCAAAGCGCCACCTGAGAAAGCTTTCTTGATCACATAGGGGCCATCATAATTCGGAGTCCATTTGCCCCGGGAATCAGTGAGAAATGATTATATCTTTTTGAGCACGAGGTCTCCTTTCCTGAAGATGTGAGGTCAGACCTTTTTGTCTAACGCCTTCTTCATTCTTTGTTGATACAACTGACCATGGCATAAAGCCGTTATTCGCTTTTCTTCGATCAGATTTAGCTCATCGTGTTGACTTTGACACCATTCAGCCTCTGTTAGCTTAGCTTCCATCAATACCCGGATTGATGGGATCTCTGCTTCTATGGGGAGAACTGCTTCCATGCCATATACTAGAGAGAAAGGGGTTGCCCCTGTTGAAGTGCAGATATATGTGCGATAACCGTGAAGAGTAAAGGGTAGCATCTGGTGCCAGTCTTTGTAGGCATCAACCATCTTTTGAACGATCTTCTTAATGTTCTTGTTAGCCGCTTCTACCGCTCCGTTCATCTTAGTCCGGTAGGGAGATGAGTTATGGTGTTCGATCTTGAACTCAGAGCACAACTCTTTCATCATCCTATTGTTCAAGTTGGATCCATTATCAGTAATGATCTGGCTTGGAACACCATAACGGCAGATGAGATTGTTTTTGATAAATTGGACCACTACTTGTCGGGTTACATTGGTGTATGACGCTGCTTCGACCCATTTGGTGAAGTAGTCAATGACTACTAGGATGAACCGATGTCCGTTTGAAGCCTTGGGTTTGATCATACTAATCATGTCGATTCCCCATATAGAAAAAGGCCATGGGGAAGAAAGAACTTTGAGATGCGCTGGCGGCACATGGATTTTGTCTGCGTATATCTTACACTTATGACACTTCTTCATGTACTTGTAGCAATCGAATTCCATTATCAGCCAATAATACCCTACTCTCAGAATTTTTTTGGCAATTGTGTGCCAGTTGGTATGAGTGCCAAAGGATCCTTCGTGAATTTCTTTCATTAGCATGTTTGCTTCTGGTCTCTCTACGCATCGGAGCAAGACCATGTCAAAGTTTCTCTTATAGAGTGTATCACCGCCTAGGAAGAAACTGCCTGCCAATCTCCTGAGGGTCTTTCTGTCTTTTCTGGATGCCCCAGGTGGGTACTCTTGTTTCTGAAGGAAGCATTTGACGTCATGATACCAAGGTTTGTCGTCTATGACTGCTTCAATTACGAAAATGTAAGCGGGCCTCTCAAGGGGCATTATGTCAATCTTAGGTATGTCATTCCATTGACCTACACTAATCATGGAAGAGAAAGTGGCCAATGCATCAGCCATGTGATTCTCTTCATGAGGGATATGGTGAAACTCGATTCTATTGAAGAATGGTAACAACCTTCTCGCATAGTCTTTGTAAGTAATCAGTCCTGATTGGTATGTGTTCCAATCTCTTTTGATCTGATTGACAACCAGGGCTGAGTCTCCATATACGTCTAAGTTCTTAATCCTTAAGTTAATCGCTTCTTCGAGACCCATGATACAAGCTTCGTATTTGGCCTCGTTGTTTGTGCACTTGAATGTCAGTCTGGCAGTGAAAGGAATATGAGTACCTTGAGGTGTTATGATGATTGTCCCAATTCCATTTCCATAATGATTGACAGCTCTGTCAAAGATTAGTCCCCATTGGGAACCTAGTTCTGGCCCTTCACTGGGTAGCGGTTCATCGCAATCTTTCATTTTCAAGTACATGACATCTTCATCTGGGAAGTCAAATCCGACTGATTCCTGATCGTCAATCAGTTGATGAGCCAAATGATCGGCTAAAACACTTCCTTTGACGGCTTTCTGAGCTTGGTACTCAATGTCGTATTCTGATAATAACATCTGCCAACGGGCGGTCCTTCCCGTGAGAGCAGGTTTTTCAAAGACATACTTGATTGGATCCATTTCGGAGATTAACCAAGTAGTGTGACAAATCATATACTGGCAAAAATGTTTGGCTGCCCAAGCCAAAACATTGCAAGTTTTCTCAAGCATAGTGTACCGAGTGTCACAGTCGGTGAATTTCTTGCTCAAATAATAGATGGCAGACTCTTTCCTTTTTGTTTCATCTTGTTGGCCAAGTACACAACCCATTGAGTCTTCCAAGACTACTAGGTAGAGATCAATGGTCTTCCCTCCACTGGAGGTGATAGAATCGGTGGATTCAATAGATACTCCTTGATACTGTCAAAGGCGGCTTGGCAGTCTTCTGCCCATACGCAGTCCTGATTCTTTTTGAGTAGTTTGAAAATCGGCGCACATGTCGCGGTCATGAGGAATATGAATCTGGAAATGTAATTCAAACGTCCCAGGAATCCCCTGACTTGTTTTTCAGTTTTTGGAGAAGGAATTTCTTGAATGGCCTTGACTTTGTCAGGATCAACCTCAATTCCTTTCTGGCTGATGATGAACCCTAGCAATTTCCCTGAGCGGACACCGAATGTGCACTTATTGGGATTCAAACGGAGTTTGTACTTTCTCAGACGCTCGAATAGTTTTGACAGGTGGGTTACATGCTCCTCTTCCGTCTTAGATTTGGAAATCATATCATCGACATACGCTTCTAATTCTTTATGTATCATGTCATGAAACAGAGTAGTCATGGCCCTTTGATAGGTTACCCCGACGTTCTTCAGGCCGAATGACATTACCTTGTAACAAAAAGTGCCCCATGGGGTGATGAATGAAGTTTTATCCATGTCTTTCGGCGCCATTTTTATTTGATTATAGCCCGAGAATCCATCCATGAAGGAGAATACTTTGAACTTTGCTATACTGTCTACCAGCATGTCTATGTGCGGTAAGGGAAAGTCATCCTTTGGACTGGCTTTATTTAGATCCCTATAGTCCATACACATTCTGACCTTTCCATCCTTTTTTGGAACTGGTACTATGTTGGCTAGCCATTGAGGATATTCTGATGTGGCGAGGAAACCCGCGTTAATCTGTTTTTGTACTTCCTCTTTGATTTTGATGGCCATGTCCGGGTGAGTCCGTCTTAGTCTTTGTTTTACTGGCGGACATTCTGATCTTAATGGTAGATGATGTTCCACGATGCTGGTATCCAACCCTGGCATATCCTGATAAGACCAAGCGAATACATCGGAAAATTCTTTGAGAAGCTTTATCAAATTTTCTTTGACAGTTGGATTGAGCAGTGCCCCAGTCCTGACCTCTTTTCTTTCTTCTTCTGAGCCCAAGTTGACCGTTTCCATTTTCTTCTAGAATTTCTTCGTCATTTTCTTCTTCATCCTCAAATACCGGGAATTCAAAGTTGGGAGAAGGCATTGGATTGTATGTTTCAATTGGGTTTAAAACAAGCAATCTGCATGACGTGATGATTGTTTTTAGAAGAGATAGAGAGAAATGCAAGAGTGTGTGCAGTGTATTTTCTGAAAACTGCTTGTTTTTATTATTTGAGTTGTTTTTAGGATTACCATTTTCTGAAAAAGCGAAAAGAGAAAACAACAATAAATGTGGAAATTACAGAATGACGTTATTTTATTTATGATCTTGTCGATTCTTGAAACTACAGCCCTATAAAACAAAACTCACTCGCTTTGGGCGAAGCGAAGAGAGACATTTACAGAAAGTGAGCCCTATCAAAACATCCGTTTCACCTGGGCAGAGTGAAAGGTTAAGACAAAGACGACAATTACTTAGACTTATGAACGACTTTCGGAACGTTGACAGCAACCCATTGGCGGCGAACTCCTCGGTGAATCACAAAGTCTGGTACCTTTTTTCTTGATTTGTCTTCAGAAATAACGCTGATTTCTGGTGGAGCCGGATCTTTGGAATCTGTCTCCCAGGCAGAGTTGTCGTAGGAGGATTTTTCTGTTATATCTTGCACAATGTTTGTAATCTCAGGTGGATCTCCCCATCCAGTGGGCTGGATATCTTCGAGTCTGATACGAGAGCTTTCAGGAGTGGTGTACTTGACTAAGAAGTTGTACTTGCCACTCGGTTGTCCTAAGGTGTCCCATACTTCCTTGGAACTAGAGGAGTCATCCCTTTCGATAACATTGACCTCGGGAAAAGCGTTGTTAAGGAACTTTTGTCCTGCAACCTTTGCAAATTCATCGTCGCACGGGATACCTTCAGAATGCTCTGAGTAATGATCCCATGATTCGGTGGGGACGCATGTATTCTGTTCAATGACACTCAGCTGATAAGCATCATTGGGCCAACTCTTTTTCCCCAAGTCTCCCAGGTACGGCTACCAGATAGGCAGGCCATCCATTGGGCCATAATAGTCATGGTCAAAGTTGTCATTCATCAGAGTGTCCCCCTCTAATGAGTTTGGTGGAGCACGACATCCTTCCGGATCACAATCTCCGTACATCATTTTGACATCTGACCTCAGTATATATCTCGGACTCTGTGCGGGATAGCAAAATGGCATAGGCCCCTCTCCCTGAGACATATAACCGTCCTCGTTAAGATAGGACTTCCACTCTTCATCTGTATCGGAGGAATCACCCTCGTTGATGGCATGTACTTCTTGAGATACTGGGTGAAGGAAACCTCCATTATGGAAAACGTTTTGGATGAGATGAAGACTTTCATTGTTAGTAGCAGTCTGGGTATAGGTTGAAGAAAAACCAAGACCTTTCTTTTTCTTATTGTCAGTAGGAATGACAAGCTGTCCCCATCCTTTTGTATTGTTACTTTTGATCACTTCGAGAGCATCTTTGTACGAGGAAATCGATGTTCCCATTTTTGATTGATTGTTATTGCTCACCGAAAGTGCTTGGAACTGGGTTCCAACAGCCTCTTCTGGTTCTACATAAGTGGACGATGATAAGTTGCTCATGATCAAGGCTTGCTCTCCGCAGACTCTGACTAGTTGGTCGTTATTGATGAACTTCAACTTCTGGTGAAGTTTCGAGATGATTGCCCCAGCCTCGTGTATCTAAGGTCTTCCTAACAAACAGTTGTATGCTACCCGGATGTCCATGACCTGGAAAGTGACTTGGAAAGTGTGAGGACCGATAGTTATGGGAAGGTCGACTTCGCCGATAACCATTTTCCGGGATCCGTCAAATACTTTGACGATGACCTCACTGCCTCTCATCGGAGATCCTTTAAAGGATAGTCGCATTAAAGTGGATTTCGGCATAACATTTAAAGCTGATTCAGTGTCTACCAGTATGCTGGCTAAAGCATCGTCCTGGCTGTTGACTGTAATGTTGAGTGCCATATTATGATTCTGGCCCTCTTCCGGCAGTTCCTCATCACTAAACCCCAAGTTGTTGTAGGAAGTGATGTTGGAGATGATGCTGTCGAATTGTCTTATTGTCACATCTTGTTCCACAAAGGCTTGCTCTAAAACTTTCTGTAGAGCCTCTCTGTGGGCTTTAAAACTGAGTAAAAGGGATAACACAGAGATTCTTGAAGGAGTTTGCAACAATTGATCAACAATGTTGTACTCACTCTTCTGGATGAGCTTTAGCATCTCATCGTTGTTCTTTGAAAGGCCAGGATCACTGGATTGACCGACTAGTTGATTAGGAACTTCTGTCTGAGGTTCCTTTTCTATGGTGGATTCTCCAACTCCTCGGTTGAAGATTCGACCGCTCCGTGTTACTCGACTGATGTCTGCAATATTTACGACGGAGGGTAATGGAGTTTCCTTTCCATTCTCAATTATTAGTGTACCGTATTTGTAAGGGATAGCCTTATCGGATTTGTACGGTACTGGTCCCGGTAGGTAAATAACTACAGGAGCCTTTTGATTTTTCCGATCATCGTAGCCGGCCTCAATCGGTTCGAGGTTGAGAATCTTTCCACTATCAAGAGGAACTCTTGATTCATGGAGTAAAGGGATTATGGCGCACAGATCTTTGGCCACTTCTCGTTTAGGGATCAAGATAACTTCTTTGCCTCGATTGGGAAGATAGTCCGACATTATGTTAATCGAACCAGAGCTTGAGCATGGTTGAACCTCTTTATGGTCCAACTGACTTTGAAGGGCTGCTCGCACGAGGTAGCATCCTTGGTTATTCTCCGAGCAAACTCTACAGTGCTCATAGTTGTGTGGTGGCACCCGGCCACGTCCGCTTTGTATGCAATGTAACCTTACTAGATCTGTTTCCATTGATCGAACATCCCGACTGTGATGCCTAGTAGGGTTCCCGTCAGTCATACTGACTTGTTAAGTGTCTTCATCTAGATAGACCGGAAGCCACCAGTGGTTCAACAAGTGTTGAAGCATTCTTTGAACGAGAGCATGTAACACCCCAATCCCAATCCCGAATAAATAATACATAAATAAATCAGAGTAAATAAAAATTTATTATTTTTCTACAGAAACAAGGATGCCACATTTAAAGAAAGAAAACATAATCCCTGCTCATAAATTTGATACATAACACAAAATGGAATAAACATAAAAGGAAAACTTTTTCCAACAAAACGAAAGTTCAATTATGGAATAAAGCGGAAAGATCCATAACTGACTTATTTTATAAAATAAATTGTTTTATAGCATCAAAATATACATACAAAGGTAATACAAAATAAATCTAACAAAGGTATACATATATAACATAATCGTTCCTCGACTCCCGTGCTACGTATCAGAGCAGACACCAAGACCGACAAAAGAACGGAGGGCTAATCTTCACAAAAGCCTCCAGACTACAAATCTGCAATTGCCTCATAGAGCAATAAACCACAGCAGAAGGGTGAGAAATAACAACTGAACCAAGATTGCATAATAATATGCAAACACATAAAAATTCACATGCATAGTTATTCTCACCACAAACATCACATGCTAGTACATATAGCAAGCCACAAATACATAACATATTTCTAACAATCCAACAACATAGCATATATACATTATACTAACATAATCACATATTCACACATAAGGCATACCAAAGTTTTAACACATGGAACCACACCACCACATCACATAGCATATGCCTATACATAAAACATATCATCCATAATCAATGCATTCATCACATATGCACATCAATTCACCAATCCAATCATAAATCTTAACACATACTCAATCAATTCACAATTTCCATACATAATCAATCCATTCATGATTTTCCACACATAATGAATCCATTCATGATTTATGCAAATGCACAGAGACCGACACAACGACTCTATGCAATGCATATGCGGTACCATCCATCCATCAATCTCATCACCAGTTCACTCAGGAACTATTGGAACCATCGCTTGTTACTTAGTGTAACTCCCCATCGGGAAAACGATGTTCCCCGTCGCTCACACCTCTTTGTATAAGGCACACGGCGTTTATGGATCGCTCACACCTCTTTGTATAAGGCACACGACCCGATCGCTCACACCTCTTTGTATAAGGCACACGATCGTCTATAATCATCGCTCACACCTCTTTGTATAAGGCACACGATGTTATAGCGGATTCCCTCTGGAACCATTTCGTCGCTCACACCCACTAGGGCACACGACATCACATTGTGCATATCATGATTCATGGCATACAATGACTCATGACAATCAAATGCACACACATAATTCAACCATATGAATTAATCAACATCATCACATTCATGCATTGCAAATCAATTCAAACAATGCATTTTAAACAATAAAGGCCACCAAACAACATACGTTGAATTTCACATAAACAATGCATTTCATCATAAACCACAAACCAAAACAATTAGCATTTTATCATATACATTCATATCAATTCACATCAAGAATTACTCACCATCAACCACAACAATCATACAATGTATTTCACCACACAACAACATCATTATCACATGCATCAATATCATATAAATAGCACAAAAGCCCCACATTTATAGGACGATAACATATCGCCTTAAACACAAACAAACACAACAAAACCTACAAACCACTAATCATCCTCTACCAAATATTCTTGGTTAAATCATGGTCTAACATCACCAACAATCATCATATATATTCACATCATATACAACACACAAGCTATACGATACATATTAAAAGCATGTCACATGATAACACGTCAATCACATACAATTACGACGGTAAAAGCCGACAAAACGATACTATTCCAATTCCCGACACAATTAAATCGGTCAACCAATATCAAAACCATTTAATAAGAAAGAACAACTCATAAGCTTTCCAACGCATCAAACCGCGCCTCAAACCGACTTACGACCCAACAGTTATAAAGAAAACAATTTAGAAAAGCTGTCATGTTCGCAATGCGAAGCTCCTAGTGAGTCCTTCGTCCCCTCATTCGCAGTACGAATACCCCAGCGAACCATGGCCAAAAGGAAAATAGCCTACAGTTTCGCAGTGCGAACTCCCAGCGAACCTTCGATGTCCCCTTCGCAGTGCGAATCCCCCAGCGAACCGTGGCAGAAAGAAAAACAACACAACGTTCGCAGTGCGAACCTCACACGAACGTTCGCTTTCCCCTTCGCTGGCCATTCGCAGTGCGAACCTGCGAAACCAGAAAATCCCAGCAGCACTAACATAGGTCATTTGGGTCCAAATTCATCATTCTCCCACCCCAAACACTTCCAATTCATGCTATAACCACCAAAACATGATCCAAACCTAACAATAAGTATTCTACGCAGTTTATATCGAATTTCATATGTGAAAACATCGATTTCTACCAAGCGCACCTAATTCCAATCGATAAGAAAAGTCACGAAACAAGCAAAACAATTACAACAAACAACACATATACATACACAAGCAAGATATAATTGAAACTTCTCACCCTTACCCGATTAATCGCGCTCGAAATGGAGTTATGTCGATTTTGCTCTTTCTCCCTTTTTCTCTCCTCTTCCTTTCCTTCCCTTCTCTTTCTTTCATTTTTCTTTCCTTTCTCTCTATTTCTCTCTAATCTCTATTTATATAAAACATCTAAACCCCTAAAAGACTATTTTACCCCTCAGCTCAAACATCTCGCAAACGCTCTCAAAACGCAATAAAACATAAACAGCGATGAAAAATAATATATTTTCAAATAAAAGTCAAGAATAAAATAATATAAAACAAAAATAATTAAATCGACTCGATTAAATAAATAAGACAAAACCGGGGCATTACAATTCTCCCCCACTTAGAAATTTTTGTCCTCGAAAATATAACTGAGACGAACAACTCCGGACACGACTCTCGCATCCAACCAACAAACTAACATGTCAACAAAAGCACACCACGAATAACACAAACTGACAAACCACCTCGCTAACAGCAACTACAACAACGACACGACAACGACGACAACTACAACGACAAGATGCAAAGCCCATACAATGCACTTGACGACCAACTCACGACTCAAGGAGTACCCTAGTTACGAACACACACAGGAATTAGCTACTCGCACTCGGACCATCACGATGGAAACGAGGCAACAACACAAACAAGAACATAAAGTTCCACGACCCAACATCATTTCAACAACCTCTACATAACCATAATACCAACATCCTTGCCACACAACATTATTACAACAATGCTACGATTCACCAATCGAACATATAACCAAAACATCCATCCACATAGTAGCCCATGAATAATGTTTAAACCTTTCACCTAACACTTCCAATCTGAAATGTCCAATGGTCTCATCATTCCTACATGTTCACAATGTTCAACCTAAGAACTCTTACCAGTCACACACGCATATACAAAATGTGCCACATCACGCTTCCGCTGCGCACTCTAATTACTCGTAACCATCAAAACTACCAATCTCACGTCCAAAGTCTAACTCTTTCTCATATTCACCAAAAATCACTGTTCACTTTTATTATACCCAACCTCACACTCTATTGTGTTATCTCACACACCAGACACAAGTCTCGGAACTGCTCAACCAACTCTAATTCTCTGACCATCACGATGCTTTACAAACGGTTTATCAGGATCACACAGAATCAAAACTGGAGCCGTAGACAACTTCTACTTTAGCTCTCTGAAACTTTCCTTACAACGAACATCCCAAACAAACAACTCACCTTTTGCAAGTCGATCAAAGTAATGAAAACACTAACTTGGAAAAGCCTCCCATAACCTCCGATAATAACCAACTAAAGTCCAACAAGATTCTAATCTCCTTAACCAACTTCGGAGCCTCTCATTGTAGAACTGCATCTACTTCCGATGGATCTATTAACCATACTCTCATCCAAAATAACATATCCAAGAAAAATAACCTTTTTCAACCCAAATTCTCACTTGAATAACTTAGCATAAAACTTCGTCTCTTTTCAACACTGGTAATTCACATCTCAAAACACGCTACCTGTTCTTTTTCTGAGTTTATAACAGATCCGAACATCCTCAATAAAAGCTTTTACAAACTTATCCAAATAAATATAGAAGATACGTTTCATATACTCCACAAACATTACAGGCGCATACTAACACCAAATAACATCACTGTACGTTGTAATGCCCAACCAAAGTCTAAAAGATATAAATTCTCAAAACTTTTGCACAATATTTCACTGAGTAACTGGTTACTCACATACAAGCTTAACCGAGTAAATAACAACTTATTCCGAGGATAACAAACCTAACCAGCCACATTAGATCGATCAAAGCCTCAACTCACACAATTCACCATTCTTATCAAACATTCCCAACAATTGTAATTTCGCTCAAACTCAACCAAACCATTCCAGTCATCTGTTCATGAAAGTCGACACTTGTTCTCCATCGTTACCTTATTCAACTATTAGTAATCCATACACAATTTCTTCTCCTGACCGTCCAATTCCATAAATCCCAACCTGTATCAACAACCAACCAAAAAGAACTCTCAAACGCAATGTTACATCCACCCACAAGGGTTTCCTCACAATTTCCATTAATGCCTTAAAACTCCAAAGAATTCAAACATCACCAGAACTCTAAGTCTTGCTTCCCATAGTCTCAATACCATTATACACATCATGCTTGTTATTCCATTCAATCATCCATCCTTTTTGTTACTAACAATACTGGAGCTCTCTAAGACGACACACTTGGTCTCACAAATCCCTTTTCCAGTAAATCTTCCAACCGCTCTTTCAATCTGAGTTTCACTTCCTAAAAGTTCTTCTACTTACTTAGCAGATCCAAACCTCAAATCTTCACCTTTGCAAAATTTGAGTTCACACTCTGCTCTGTGAGAACAACCATTAACGACACCCAAACATTCTCTCTCAATAACTCCCCAACATGACCAACATACCAAAGCCTCTAATCCGTCCCATCTTCCAGTATAAGAAGCTTCATTGACCCAATCAAAACAATCCGTAATCCTTTTCTTAAATCCAAACAATTCATTACCCACACTATCAAAGCCGGAAAGACACGTCTATTCCATCCAACATAATTTCGTCTACTATCAACAAGAGATTAAGGGTGATCAGTTCCTCAATTTGTCAATAGACAGCCGACAATCATGATGGGGCATAAACCATCTTTACCAAACTATAATAGCATTTCTTGCACCTTGTGCACACAACTACCTAAGGCACCATTCCTTAGTCGACATAAACCTTACCTCCGCATTCCTTCCGGAACCGAAACCAACACTGTCCAAACAATACTTACAATCTTGCGACCAACGACCCACTAAGCCAACACTCCACAACTGTAGCAACTTGGAGAAGTACCAGCTTCTCCCCCACTTATCTCATTCTAACTCCTGCAGACAACGGAATAGAAAAACCAGAAAGTACTGATAGTGTTTCACACATATATCACGTACTAAGGGACAAACAACAACGACAGTATTCAACTATCACACCAACAGACTCAACAACTTGGCCGGACGGACCGACCTGCTCTGATACCACTAATGTAACACCCCAATCCCCATCGCGAATAAATAATACATAAATAAATCAGAGTAAATAAAAATTTATTATTTTCCGACAGAAACAAGGATGCCACATTTAAAGAAAGAAAACATAATCCCTGCTCATAAATTTGATACATAACACAAAATGGAATAAACATAAAAGGGAAACTTTTTCCAACAAAAGGAAAGTTCAATTATGGAATAAAGTGGAAAGATCCATAACTGACTTATTTTATAAAATAAATTATTTTATAGCATCAAAATATACATACAAAGGTAATACAAAATAAATCTAACAAAGGTATACATATATAACATAATCGTTCCCCGACTCCCGTGCTACGTATCAGAGCAGACACCAAGACTGACAAAAGAACGGAGGGCTAATCTTCACAAAAGCCTCCAAGACTACAATCTGTAATTGCCTCATAGAGCAATAAACCACAGCAGAAGGGTGAGAAATAACAACTAAACCAAGATTGTATAATAATATGCAAACACATAAAAATTCACATGCATAGTTATTCTCACCACAAACATCACATGCTAGTACATATAGCAAGCCACAGATACATAACATATTTCTAACAATCCAACAACATAGCATATATCAATTATACTAACATGATCACATATTCACACATAAGGCATACCAAAGTTTTAACACATGGAACCACACCACCACATCACATAGCATATGCCTATACATAAAACATATCATCCATAATCAATGCATTCATCACATATGCATATCAATTCACCAATCCAATCATAAATCTCAACACATACTCAATCAATTCACAATTTCCACACATAATCAATCCATTCATAATTTTCCACACATAATCAATCCATTCATGATTTATGAAAATGAACAGAGTCCGACACAACGACTCTAAGCAATGCATATGTGGTACCATCCATCCATTAATCTCATCACCAGTTCACTCAGGAACTATTGGAACCATCGCTTGTTACTTAGTGTAACTCCCCGTCGGGCAAACGATGTTCCCCGTCGCTCACAGCTCTTTGTATAAGGCACACGGCGTTTATGGATCGCTCACACCTCTTTGTATAAGGCACACGACCCGATCGCTCACACCTCTTTGTATAAGGCACACGATCGTCTATAATAATTGCTCACACCTCTTTGTATAAGGCACACGATGTTATAGCAGATTCCCTCTGGAACCGTTTCGTCGCTCACACCCACTAGGGCACACGACATCACATTGTGCATATCATGATTCATGGCATACAATGACTCATGACAATCAAATGCACATACATAATTCAACCATATGAATTAATCAACATCATCACATTCATGCATTGCAAATCAATTCAAACAATGCATTTCAAACCATAAAGGCCACCAAACAACATACGTTGAATTTCACATAAACAATGCATTTCATCATAAACCACAAACCACAACAATTAGCATTTTATCATATACATTCATATCAATTCACATCAAGAATTACTCACCATCAACCACAACAATCATACAATGTATTTCACCAAACAACAACATCATTATCACATGCATCAGCATCATATAAATAGCACAAAAGCCCCACATTTATAGGACGATAGCATATCGCCTTAAACACAAACAAACACAACAAAACCTACAAACCACTAATCATTCTCTACCAAATATTCTTGGTTAAATCATGGTCTAACATCACCAACAATCATCATATATATTCACATCATATACAACACACAAGCTATACGATACATATTAAAAGCATGTCACATGATAACACGTCAATCACATACAATTACGACGGTAAAAGCCGACAAAACGATACTATTCCAATTCCCGACACAATTAAATCGGTCAACCAATATCAAAACCATTTAATAAGAAAGAACAACTCATAAGCTTTCCAACGCATCAAACCGCGCCTCAAACCGACTTACGACCCAACAGTTATAAAGAAAACAATTTAGAAAAGCTGTCATGTTCGCAATGCGAAGCTCCTAGTGAGTCCTTCGTCCCCTCATTCGCAGTGCGAATACCCCAGCGAACCATGGCCAAAAGGAAAATAGCCTACAGTTTCGCAGTGCGAACTCCCAGCGAACCTTCGATGTCCCCTTCGCAGTGCGAATCCCCCAGCGAACCGTGGCAGAAAGAAAAACAACACAACGTTCGCAGTGCGAACCTCACACGAACGTTCGCTTTCCCCTTCGCTGGCCATTCGCAGTGCGAACCTGCGAAACCAGAAAATCCCAGCAGCACTAACATAGGTCATTTGGGTCCAAATTCATCATTCTCCCACCCCAAACACTTCCAATTCATGCTATAACAACCAAAACATGATCAAACCTAACAACAAGTATTCTACGCAGTTTATATCGAATTTCATCTGTGAAAACATCGATTTCTACCAAGCGCTCCTAATTCCAATCGATAAGAAAAGTCGCGAAACAAGCAAAACAATTACAACAAACAACACATATACATACACAAGCAAGATATAATTGAAACTTCTCACCCTTACCCGATTAATCGCGCTCGAAATGGAGTTATGTCGATTTTGCTCTTTCTCCCTTTTTCTCTCCTCTTCCTTTCCTTCCCTTCTCTTTCTTTCATTTTTCTTTCCTTTCTCTCTATTTCTCTCTAATCTCTATTTATATAAAATATCTAAACCCCTAAAAGACTATTTTACCCCTCAGCTCAAACATCTCGCAAACGCTCTCAAAACACAATAAAACATAAACAGCGATGAAAAATAATATATTTTCAAATAAAAGTCAAGAATAAAATAATATAAAACAAAAATAATTAAATCGACTCGATTAAATAAATAAGACAAAACCGGGGCGTTACAATTCTCCCCCACTTAGAAATTTTTGTCCTCGAAAATATAACTGAGACGAACAACTCCGGACACGACTCTCGCATCCGACCAACAAACTAACATGTCAACAAAAGCACACCACGAATAACACAAACTGACAAACCACCTCGCTAACAACAACTACAACAACGACACGACAACGACGACAACTACAACGACAAGATGCAAAGCCCATACAATGCACTTGACGACCAACTCACGACTCAAGGAGTACCCTAGTTACGAACACACACAGGAATTAGCTACTCGCACTCGGACCATCACGATGGAAACGAGGCAACAACACAAACAAGAACATAAAGTTCCACGACCCAACATCATTTCAACAACCTCTACATAACCATAATACCAACATCCTTGCCACACCACATTATTACAACAATGCTACGATTCACCAATCGAACATATAACCAAAACATCCATCCACATAGTAGCCCATGAATAATGTTTAAACCTTTCACCTAACACTTCCAATCTGAAATGTCCAATGGTCTCATCATTCCTACATGTTCACAATGTTCAACCTAAGAACTCTTACCAGTCACACACGCATATACAAAATGTGCCACATCACGCTTCCGCTGCGCACTCTAATTACTCGTAACCATCAAAACTACCAATCTCACGTCCAAAGTCTAACTCTTTCTCATATTCACCAAAAATCACTGTTCACTTTTATTATACCCAACCTCACACTCTACTGTGTTATCTCACACACCAGACACAAGTCTCGGAACTGCTCAACCAACTCTAATTCTCTGACCATCACGATGCTTTACAAACGGTTTATCAGGATCACACAGAATCAAAACTGGAGCCGTAGACAACTTCTACTTTAGCTCTCTGAAACTTTCCTTACAACGAACATCCCAAATAAACAACTCACCTTTTGCAAGTCGATCAAAGTAATGAAAACACTAACTTGGAAAAGCCTCCCATAACCTCCGATAATAACCAACTAAAGTCCAACAAGATTCTAATCTCCTTAACCAACTTCGGAGCCTCTCATTGTAGAACTGCATCTACTTCCGATGGATCTATTAACCATACTCTCATCCAAAATAACATATCCAAGAAAAATAACCTTTTTCAACCCAAATTCTCACTTGAATAACTTAGCATAAAACTTCGTCTCTTTTCAACACTGGTAATTCACATCTCAAAACACGCTACCTGTTCTTTTTCTGAGTTTATGACAGATCCAAACATCCTCAATAAAAGCTTTTACAAACTTATCCAAATAAATATAGAAGATACGTTTCATATACTCCACAAACATTACAGGCGCATACTAACACCAAATAACATCACTGTACGTTGTAATGCCCAACCAAAGTCTAAAAGATATAAATTCTCAAAACTTTTGCACAATATTTCACTGAGTAACTGGTTACTCACATACAAGATTAACCGAGTAAATAACAACTTATTCCGAGGATAACAAACCTAACCAGCCACATTAGATCGATCAAAGCCTCAACTCACACAATTCACCATTCTTATCAAACATTCCCAACAATTGTAATTTCTCTCAAACTCAACAAAACCATTCCAGTCATCTGTTCATGAAAGTCGACACTTGTTCTCCATCGTTACCTTATTCAACTTTTAGTAATCCATACACAATTTCTTCTCCTGACCGTCCAATTCCATAAATCCCAACCTGTATCAACAACCAACCAAAAAAAACTCTCAAACGCAATGTTACATCCACCCACAAGGGTTTCCTCACAATTTCCATTAATGCCTTAAAACTCCAAAGAATTCAAACATCACCAGAACTCTAAGTCTTGCTTCCCATAGTCTCAATACCATTATACACATCATGCTTGTTATTCCATTCAATCATCCATCCTTTTTGTTACTAACAATACTGGAGCTCTCTAAGACGACACACTTGGTCTCACAAATCCCTTTTCCAGTAAATCTTCCAACCGCTCTTTCAATCTGAGTTTCACTTCCTAAAAGTTCTTCTACTTACTTAGCAGATCCAAACCTCAAATCTTCACCTTTGCAAAATTTGAGTTCACACTCTGCTCTGTGAGAACAACCATTAACGACACCCAAACATTCTCTCTCAATAACTCCCCAACATGACCAATATACCAAAGCCTCTAATCCGTCTCATCTTCCAGTATAAGAAGCTTCATTGACCCAATCAAAACAATCCGTAATCCTTTTCTTAAATCCAAACAATTCATTACCCACACTATCAAAGCCGGAAAGACACGTCTATTCCATCCAACATAATTTCGTCTACTATCAACAAGAGATTAAGGGTGATCAGTTCCTCAATTTGTCAATAGACAACCGACAATCATAATGGGGCATAAACCATCTTTACCAAACTATAATAGCATTTCTTGCACCTTGTGCACACAACTACCTAAGGCACCATTCCTTAGTCGACATAAACCTTACCTCCGCATTCCTTCCGGAACCGAAACCAACACTGTCCAAACAACACTTACAATCTTGCGACCAACGACCCACTAAGCCAACACTCCACAACTGTAGCAACTTGGAGAAGTACCAGCTTCTCCCCCACTTATCTCATTCTAACTCCTGCAGACAACGGAATAGAAAAACCAGAAAGTACTGATAGTGTTTCACACATATATCACGTACTAAGGGACAAACAACAACGACAGTATTCAACTATCACACCAACAGACTCAACAACTTGGCCGGACGGACCGACCTGCTCTGATACCACTAATGTAACACCCCAATCCCCATCGCGAATAAATAATACATAAATAAATCAGAGTAAATAAAAATTTATTATTTTCCGACAGAAACAAGGATGCCACATTTAAAGAAAGAAAACATAATCCCTGCTCATAAATTTGATACATAACACAAAATGGAATAAACATAAAAGGGAAACTTTTTCCAACAAAAGGAAAGTTCAATTATGGAATAAAGTGGAAAGATCCATAACTGACTTATTTTATAAAATAAATTATTTTATAGCATCAAAATATACATACAAAGGTAATACAAAATAAATCTAACAAAGGTATACATATATAACATAATCGTTCCCCGACTCCCGTGCTACGTATCAGAGCAGACACCAAGACTGACAAAAGAACGGAGGGCTAATCTTCACAAAAGCCTCCAAGACTACAATCTGTAATTGCCTCATAGAGCAATAAACCACAGCAGAAGGGTGAGAAATAACAACTAAACCAAGATTGTATAATAATATGCAAACACATAAAAATTCACATGCATAGTTATTCTCACCACAAACATCACATGCTAGTACATATAGCAAGCCACAGATACATAACATATTTCTAACAATCCAACAACATAGCATATATCAATTATACTAACATGATCACATATTCACACATAAGGCATACCAAAGTTTTAACACATGGAACCACACCACCACATCACATAGCATATGCCTATACATAAAACATATCATCCATAATCAATGCATTCATCACATATGCATATCAATTCACCAATCCAATCATAAATCTCAACACATACTCAATCAATTCACAATTTCCACACATAATCAATCCATTCATAATTTTCCACACATAATCAATCCATTCATGATTTATGAAAATGAACAGAGTCCGACACAACGACTCTAAGCAATGCATATGTGGTACCATCCATCCATTAATCTCATCACCAGTTCACTCAGGAACTATTGGAACCATCGCTTGTTACTTAGTGTAACTCCCCGTCGGGCAAACGATGTTCCCCGTCGCTCACAGCTCTTTGTATAAGGCACACGGCGTTTATGGATCGCTCACACCTCTTTGTATAAGGCACACGACCCGATCGCTCACACCTCTTTGTATAAGGCACACGATCGTCTATAATAATTGCTCACACCTCTTTGTATAAGGCACACGATGTTATAGCAGATTCCCTCTGGAACCGTTTCGTCGCTCACACCCACTAGGGCACACGACATCACATTGTGCATATCATGATTCATGGCATACAATGACTCATGACAATCAAATGCACATACATAATTCAACCATATGAATTAATCAACATCATCACATTCATGCATTGCAAATCAATTCAAACAATGCATTTCAAACCATAAAGGCCACCAAACAACATACGTTGAATTTCACATAAACAATGCATTTCATCATAAACCACAAACCACAACAATTAGCATTTTATCATATACATTCATATCAATTCACATCAAGAATTACTCACCATCAACCACAACAATCATACAATGTATTTCACCAAACAACAACATCATTATCACATGCATCAGCATCATATAAATAGCACAAAAGCCCCACATTTATAGGACGATAGCATATCGCCTTAAACACAAACAAACACAACAAAACCTACAAACCACTAATCATTCTCTACCAAATATTCTTGGTTAAATCATGGTCTAACATCACCAACAATCATCATATATATTCACATCATATACAACACACAAGCTATACGATACATATTAAAAGCATGTCACATGATAACACGTCAATCACATACAATTACGACGGTAAAAGCCGACAAAACGATACTATTCCAATTCCCGACACAATTAAATCGGTCAACCAATATCAAAACCATTTAATAAGAAAGAACAACTCATAAGCTTTCCAACGCATCAAACCGCGCCTCAAACCGACTTACGACCCAACAGTTATAAAGAAAACAATTTAGAAAAGCTGTCATGTTCGCAATGCGAAGCTCCTAGTGAGTCCTTCGTCCCCTCATTCGCAGTGCGAATACCCCAGCGAACCATGGCCAAAAGGAAAATAGCCTACAGTTTCGCAGTGCGAACTCCCAGCGAACCTTCGATGTCCCCTTCGCAGTGCGAATCCCCCAGCGAACCGTGGCAGAAAGAAAAACAACACAACGTTCGCAGTGCGAACCTCACACGAACGTTCGCTTTCCCCTTCGCTGGCCATTCGCAGTGCGAACCTGCGAAACCAGAAAATCCCAGCAGCACTAACATAGGTCATTTGGGTCCAAATTCATCATTCTCCCACCCCAAACACTTCCAATTCATGCTATAACAACCAAAACATGATCAAACCTAACAACAAGTATTCTACGCAGTTTATATCGAATTTCATCTGTGAAAACATCGATTTCTACCAAGCGCTCCTAATTCCAATCGATAAGAAAAGTCGCGAAACAAGCAAAACAATTACAACAAACAACACATATACATACACAAGCAAGATATAATTGAAACTTCTCACCCTTACCCGATTAATCGCGCTCTAAATGGAGTTATGTCGATTTTGCTCTTTCTCCCTTTTTCTCTCCTCTTCCTTTCCTTCCCTTCTCTTTCTTTCATTTTTCTTTCCTTTCTCTCTATTTCTCTCTAATCTCTATTTATATAAAATATCTAAACCCCTAAAAGACTATTTTACCCCTCAGCTCAAACATCTCGCAAACGCTCTCAAAACACAATAAAACATAAACAGCGATGAAAAATAATATATTTTCAAATAAAAGTCAAGAATAAAATAATATAAAACAAAAATAATTAAATCGACTCGATTAAATAAATAAGACAAAACCGGGGCGTTACAATTCTCCCCCACTTAGAAATTTTTGTCCTCGAAAATATAACTGAGACGAACAACTCCGGACACGACTCTCGCATCCGACCAACAAACTAACATGTCAACAAAAGCACACCACGAATAACACAAACTGACAAACCACCTCGCTAACAACAACTACAACAACGACACGACAACGACGACAACTACAACGACAAGATGCAAAGCCCATACAATGCACTTGACGACCAACTCACGACTCAAGGAGTACCCTAGTTATGAACACACACAGGAATTAGCTACTCGCACTCGGACCATCACGATGGAAACGAGGCAACAACACAAACAAGAACATAAAGTTCCACGACCCAACATCATTTCAACAACCTCTACATAACCATAATACCAACATCCTTGCCACACAACATTATTACAACAATGCTACGATTCACCAATCGAACATATAACCAAAACATCCATCCACATAGTAGCCCATGAATAATGTTTAAACCTTTCACCTAACACTTCCAATCTGAAATGTCCAATGGTCTCATCATTCCTACATGTTCACAATGTTCAACCTAAGAACTCTTACCAGTCACACACGCATATACAAAATGTGCCACATCACGCTTCCGCTGCGCACTCTAATTACTCGTAACCATCAAAACTACCAATCTCACGTCCAAAGTCTAACTCTTTCTCATATTCACCAAAAATCACTGTTCACTTTTATTATACCCAACCTCACACTCTACTGTGTTATCTCACACACCAGACACAAGTCTCGGAACTGCTCAACCAACTCTAATTCTCTGACCATCACGATGCTTTACAAACGGTTTATCAGGATCACACAGAATCAAAACTGGAGCCGTAGAGAACTTCTACTTTAGCTCTCTGAAACTTTCCTTACAACGAACATCCCAAACAAACAACTCACCTTTTGCAAGTCGATCAAAGTAATGAAAACACTAACTTGGAAAAGCCTCCCATAACCTCCGATAATAACCAACTAAAGTCCAACAAGATTCTAATCTCCTTAACCAACTTCGGAGCCTCTCATTGTAGAACTGCATCTACTTCCGATGGATCTATTAACCATACTCTCATCCAAAATAACATATCCAAGAAAAATAACCTTTTTCAACCCAAATTCTCACTTGAATAACTTAGCATAAAACTTCGTCTCTTTTCAACACTGGTAATTCACATCTCAAAACACGCTACCTGTTCTTTTTCTGAGTTTATGACAGATCCAAACATCCTCAATAAAAGCTTTTACAAACTTATCCAAATAAATATAGAAGATACGTTTCATATACTCCACAAACATTACAGGCGCATACTAACACCAAATAACATCACTGTACGTTGTAATGCCCAACCAAAGTCTAAAAGATATAAATTCTCAAAACTTTTGCACAATATTTCACTGAGTAACTGGTTACTCACATACAAGCTTAACCGAGTAAATAACAACTTATTCCGAGGATAACAAACCTAACCAGCCACATTAGATCGATCAAAGCCTCAACTCACACAATTCACCATTCTTATCAAACATTCCCAACAATTGTAATTTCTCTCAAACTCAACCAAACCATTCCAGTCATCTGTTCATGAAAGTCGACACTTGTTCTCCATCGTTACCTTATTCAACTTTTAGTAATCCATACACAATTTCTTCTCCTGACCGTCCAATTCCATAAATCCCAACCTGTATCAACAACCAACAAAAAAAAACTCTCAAACGCAATGTTACATCCACCCACAAGGGTTTCCTCACAATTTCCATTAATGCCTTAAAACTCCAAAGAATTCAAACATCACCAGAACTCTAAGTCTTGCTTCCCATAGTCTCAATACCATTATACACATCATGCTTGTTATTCCATTCAATCATCCATCCTTTTTGTTACTAACAATACTGGAGCTCTCTAAGACGACACACTTGGTCTCACAAATCCCTTTTCCAGTAAATCTTCCAACCGCTCTTTCAATCTGAGTTTCACTTCCTAAAAGTTCTTCTACTTACTTAGCAGATCTAAACCTCAAATCTTCACCTTTGCAAAATTTGAGTTCACACTCTGCTCTGTGAGAACAACCATTAACGACACCCAAACATTCTCTCTCAATAACTCCCCAACATGACCAACATACCAAAGCCTCTAATCCATCTCATCTTCCAGTATAAGAAGCTTCATTGACCCAATCAAAACAATCCGTAATCCTTTTCTTAAATCCAAACAATTCATTACCCACACTATCAAAGCCGGAAAGACACGTCTATTCCATCCAACATAATTTCGTCTACTATCAACAAGAGATTAAGGGTGATCAGTTCCTCAATTTGTCAATAGACAGCCGACAATCATGATGGGGCATAAACCATCTTTACCAAACTATAATAGCATTTCTTGCACCTTGTGCACACAACTACCTAAGGCACCATTCCTTAGTCGACATAAACCTTACCTCCGCATTCCTTCCGGAACCGGAACCAACACTGTCCAAACAACACTTACAATCTTGCGACCAACGACCCACTAAGCCAACACTCCACAACTGTAGCAACTTGGAGAAGTACCAGCTTCTCCCCCACTTATCTCATTCTAACTCCTGCAGACAACGAAATAGAAAAACCAGAAAGTACTAATAGTGTTTCACACACATATCACGTACTAAGGGACAAACAACAACGACAGTATTCAACTATCACACCAACAAACTCAACAACTTGGCCGGACGGACCGACCTGCTCTGATACCACTAATGTAACACCCCAATCCCCATCGCGAATAAATAATACATAAATAAATCAGAGTAAATAAAAATTTATTATTTTCCGACAGAAACAAGGATGCCACATTTAAAGAAAGAAAACATAATCCCTGCTCATAAATTTGATACATAACACAAAATGGAATAAACATAAAAGGGAAACTTTTTCCAACAAAAGGAAAGTTCAATTATGGAATAAAGTGGAAAGATCCATAACTGACTTATTTTATAAAATAAATTGTTTTATAGCATCAAAATATACATACAAAGGTAATACAAAATAAATCTAACAAAGGTATACATATATAACATAATCGTTCCCCGACTCCCGTGCTACGTATCAGAGCAGACACCAAGACTGACAAAAGAACGGAGGGCTAATCTTCACAAAAGCCTCCAAGACTACAATCTGTAATTGCCTCATAGAGCAATAAACCACAGCAGAAGGGTGAGAAATAACAACTAAACCAAGATTGTATAATAATATGCAAACACATAAAAATTCACATGCATAGTTATTCTCACCACAAACATCACATGCTAGTACATATAGCAAGCCACAGATACATAACATATTTCTAACAATCCAACAACATAGCATATATCAATTATACTAACATGATCACATATTCACACATAAGGTATACCAAAGTTTTAACACATGGAACCACACCACCACATCACATAGCATATGCCTATACATAAAACATATCATCCATAATCAATGCATTCATCACATATGCATATCAATTCACCAATCCAATCATAAATCTCAACACATACTCAATCAATTCACAATTTCCACACATAATCAATCCATTCATAATTTTCCACACATAATCAATCCATTCATGATTTATGAAAATGAACAGAGTCCGACACAACGACTCTAAGCAATGCATATGTGGTACCATCCATCCATTAATCTCATCACCAGTTCACTCAGGAACTATTGGAACCATCGCTTGTTACTTAGTGTAACTCCCCGTCGGGCAAACGATGTTCCCCGTCGCTCACAGCTCTTTGTATAAGGCACACGGCGTTTGTGGATCGCTCACACCTCTTTGTATAAGGCACACGACCCGATCGCTCACACCTCTTTGTATAAGGCACACGATCGTCTATAATAATTGCTCACACCTCTTTGTATAAGGCACACGATGTTATAGCAGATTCCCTCTGGAACCGTTTCGTCGCTCACACCCACTAGGGCACACGACATCACATTGTGCATATCATGATTCATGGCATACAATGACTCATGACAATCAAATGCACATACATAATTCAACCATATGAATTAATCAACATCATCACATTCATGCATTGCAAATCAATTCAAACAATGCATTTCAAACCATAAAGGCCACCAAACAACATACGTTGAATTTCACATAAACAATGCATTTCATCATAAACCACAAACCACAACAATTAGCATTTTATCATATACATTCATATCAATTCACATCAAGAATTACTCACCATCAACCACAACAATCATACAATGTATTTCACCAAACAACAACATCATTATCACATGCATCAGCATCATATAAATAGCACAAAAGCCCCACATTTATAGGACGATAGCATATCGCCTTAAACACAAACAAACACAACAAAACCTACAAACCACTAATCATTCTCTACCAAATATTCTTGGTTAAATCATGGTCTAACATCACCAACAATCATCATATATATTCACATCATATACAACACACAAGCTATACGATACATATTAAAAGCATGTCACATGATAACACGTCAATCACATACAATTACGATGGTAAAAGTCGACAAAACGATACTATTCCAATTCCCGACACAATTAAATCGGTCAACCAATATCAAAACCATTTAATAAGAAAGAACAGCTCATAAGCTTTCCAACGCATCAAACCGCGCCTCAAATCGACTTACTACCCAACAGTTATAAAGAAAACAATTTAGAAAAGCTGTCATGTTCGCAATGCGAAGCTCCTAGCGAGTCCTTCGCCCCCTCATTTGCAGTTCGAATACCCCAACGAACCATGGTAGAAAGGAAAATAGCCTACAGTTTCGCAGTGCGAACTCCCAGTGAACCTTCGCTGTCCCTTTCGCAGTGCGAATCCCCCAGCGAACCGTGGCAGAAAGAAAAACAACACAATGTTCGCACTGCGAACCTCACGCAAACGTTCGCTTTCCCCTTCGCTGGCCATTCGCAGTGCGAACCTGTGAAACCAGAAAATCCCAGCAGCACTAACATAGGTCATTTGGGTCCAAATTCATCATTCTCCTACCCCAAACACTTCCAATTCATGCTATAACAACAAAAACATGATCCAAACCTAACAACAAGTATTCTACGCTGTTTATATTGAATTTCATCCGTGAAAACATCGATTTCTACCAATCGCTCCTAATTCCAATCGATAAGAAAAGTCGCGAAACAAGCAAAACAATTACAACAAACAACACATATACATACACAAGCAAGATATAATTGAAACTTCTCACCTTTACCCGATTAATCGCGCTCGAAACGGAGTTATGTCGATTTTGCTCTTTCTCCCTTTTTCTCTCCTCTTCCTTTCCATCCCTTCTCTTTCTTTCCTTTTTCTTTCCTTTCTCTCTATTTCTCTCTAATCTCTATTTATATAAAATATCTAAACCCCTAAAAGACTATTTTACCCCTCAACTCAAATATCTCGCAAACGCTCTCAAAACGCGATAAAACATAAACAGCGATGAAAAATAATATATTTTCAAATAAAAGTCAAGAATAAAATAATATAAAACAAAAATAATTAAATCAACTCAATTAAATAAATAAGACAAAACCGGGGCGTTACAAAGCACATCCTTGGTCACTCCCACGACATACCCTACAGTCCTGATACTCATGCGAAGTCAGAAAACTGAGCTGGAATTGCTTAGCGTGTAATTCCACTAGACTAGTATTCATCAAACGAATATCAAAGATTTGAATCGTGTTAACTTGATAATGACTTCTATCACGGTAATCCTGAATCCATCCTAGTTCCATCTGACGCTGGAGGGCCTCTTGTACAAAAGAGCATCCCTAATTATTTACCGAGCAAATCAGACAGGAATCATAATCGTGCTATGGTAGATCATGATGTTGGCTTTGCCTTGAGTGCATTGCCACCAAGTTGACATTCATCACACGGATTTTGTGGTTTTGAATGATGTTGGAATTTGTATAAGTCATGTTGACTTCACGAATTCGGTGATCTTGGATCCAACCGAGATCCATCTGTTCCTGTAGAGCTGATTGCACCACAGAACATCCTTGATTGTCTTTAGAGCAGATATCACACCGGTGATAGTTATGAGATGGTACATGACCATATCCATTCTGTCTGCAATGCATCTTGACCATGTTAGTTCCCAATAAGAGTACATCATGAATTTGATAGCTATGGTCAGACTCTTCCTCTATCAAATTTACCGCAGCTTTCTCGTGTTGAGGCAACGGGTTCGTTTGAACATTTGGATTTGTATCCTTGAAGGATAAGACCCCGTTCCTGACAAGCTTCTGCACATCAGACTTGAAGCTGAGACAGTTTTCTATGTTATGCCCTGGTCCTCCTTGATGGTAAGGACAAGTCTGATCTGCTTTGAACTAAAAAGGCGGATTTTCTGGTACTGTAAGACGAGACCTAGTTTGGACGTGTCCCTTGACCAGTAGTAGTGGAAACAGTTATGCGTACAACATCGGTATAGGGTCGAACCCTGGTGGTCGTGTTGTACGATTGTTGTTGTACTGAGGACGAGCCTGCTGAAGAGGAAGTTGTGGCCTTTGCTGATATTGTTGTTGATTCGGTTGGCTCTGAGCAACCTGAGGTTGATACGTCAGAACAGGCGCAGGGTTGATAGCAGGAGTTACAACTGCTACTGGTTGGTACCATCGCCTTTGCTTTCCGAGAGAGATATTACCAATATCTTGCTCTTTTTTCTTAGGGAAAGCACTACCGTATCTTTTGGTACTGCTTGATGGTCCTACATCTTTGACCAGACGTCCTTCTCAGACTGCTTCTTCAAGGCGTACACTCATATTCACCATCTCGGTAAAGTTGTTGGGCGCACTGGCGACCATTCGGTCGTAGTAAAATGAGCTCAAGGTTTTCAAGAAGATCTTTGTCATCTCTTTTTCCTCAAGAGGTGGACAAATCTGGGCGGCAATTTCACCCCATCTCTGAGCATATTCCTTAAAGGTTTCCTTATCCTTCTTCGACATTGCTCTAAGTTGATCTCTATCCGGTGCCATGTCTAGGTTATACTTATACTTCTGAACGAAGGCCGCGCTAAGATCTCTGAAAGTGACGATCTTGGTGCGGTTTAAACCCATGTACCATTTGAGTGCGGCACCGGTTAAACTATCTTGGAAGTAGTGGATTAGTAGCTATTGATTCTCTGTCTAAGTTGACATCTTTCGAGCGTACATCACCAAATGACTTTGAGGGCAAGAGTTGCCCTTGTATTTCTCAAATTCGGGCATCTTGAATTTGTGCGGAATTTTCACACTGGGAACCAAACAAAGGTCTGCGGCGTCCTTTTCGAATAGATCCTGACCGCGAATGGCATGCAGTTCCTTCTACATCTCCAGGAATTATTTCTGGAACTCATTCAATCTGTCGTACATACTTTCGTTTCCACCAGAAGGTATTTGTGGAATCTGTCCTTCCGGGACAGTGTGTACCACGAGTGGTGGTATAGTCATTACGGTAGTGACTCTTGGTGCTTCCCGATCCCGAAGTTTGTAACCTTCAGGAGTTGCTGTCATGCCCCTTGCATCTTCACTTTCCCGAAGTTTGTAACCTTCAGGCCCAGCGGTTCCTGCTGTAGTTTTTGGATCTTCCGTGATCGGCGGAATATATCCTTCCGGGATATAGCTAAGTGGCATGCCCCAGGGACGATCTTTAGGCATGTTATACCGAGGATCATACTTTTCCACTATGGGTGTAGATGTAATCTCTGAGATCACAGTCCTTTGTTGTTGCATCTGAGTTGCTGCCAGAGATTACATGTCACTAAGAAGTTTCCTCAGATCTTCTTTCAGAGTGTCGATTTCTTCTCTCAACTCTCTGTTCTCTTCCTCGAGATCATCCATTTTCTTTTGTCGATTGGCCCGAGTATTGTATGAATGAGACAATTTGACTCTAGAATCGAGACACAAACGTGAATTTTGTAGGGAAGAAGAATGCGTTATGTGAGAATGATGAATGATATGCAATGATTATATATTAATAATTTTTTTAATCAAAAGAAACTTTAACAATTGGATTGCAAATATCATACAGTGGGGAGACCCCATTTTATTGAATTCAAAGATTGCGGAAATGGAAATACAGTAATTTACAAAGTGCTGTAAAAGGAAATGTCTAAGCTTATGGATCCCGAGTCCTCTCTGAGGAGAGCTCAGGTGCTGGTTCTGGTATTTTCCTTTTCTTTGACTGGGGCTCTTGAGCCGTTGTCGGGTTGTCATCCTTTTGCCAAGTGAAATGAGCGAGCAAATTCCTTCTGTCGTCTTGATTTTCTACAACATGTTGCTCTAAAATCTCGATCAGAGCATCCTTTTCTTTTAACAGTTGTTGTATTTTGGTACACTCCACATTGAGAATGCGGTACTTGTTCTTCCAAGATTTCTTTTCCCGTTGAACTTTGTTAAGAGTGACCTGGAGTTTTTCCGTATCAGTCATAAAATAAAGGACAGATTCCTTTAACAGAAGAACTTCTTGACGAGGGTAAGGCATCCTCAACTTGAGAGTTCTAGTTTGTACCCAGTGGAGATAAGGTTCCACCGAGACACAGTCTGGTTTTCCTAGAGACTCTCTTCCTTTCCTGTGAACGTGTTTCCAAGCATGCACTATTTCTGTCTTTAGTGCCCTGTCATTTTCTCCTTCCTTGAAGAAAAGACCTCCCAGATGAACATTACGCGGGATATGTCTCATCGGGTATCCGAGTTGACGGCGAACTAAAATTGGATGATAGTTGATTCCTCGTTTAGATCCTATGAGGGGTACATTAGGGAAGTTTCCATAACGGTCAATGATTCTTATCCCGTCATAGATCCGATTGTACCTATCGATGTCAGAGTTGGTAAGAGACATGATTCTCTGTGACCAACGTAGAATACTCTTATGATCCCAAAAAACAGCATACTTGGGTAAATGGGAAGTGAACCATTTGTATAGCAGGGGTACACAACATGTGATCATTCCTCCACTGTACAAATTCCTTAAGTGTACAGAATGATAAGCATCTGCGAGCAAGGTCGGTACAGGGTTTCCAATCAAAAATATCTTAATGGCATTGATATCAACGAAGTTATCAATGTTGGGGAACAAAAATAACCCGTAGGTGAGCAGAATAAAGATGCTCTCGAAAGCAGTTACGTTCCCTATACTAGCAAAGTACAGGGCTTTCGTTATCAAAAACTTGGTTGGTAAACCTTGGATTCCACCCTTAATGGTCATGTGAGTGCTGACTTCTGACTCGTCCAAATAAATTGCTCTTGCAATGGTTTGATCCTTTGGAATTTCTTCCAGTCCAGAAAAGGGAGCTTGGTCAGTGATGGGTAAATCAAGCAGGTGAGAGTACTCCTCCATTGTTGGTGCCAGTTGGTAATCCGGGAATGTGAAGCAGTGATAGACCGGATCGTAAAACTGAATCAGAGTAGACAGTATCCCTTCAATTACATGGACCCTTAACAAAGACAGTAGTCCTCCGTACTTAGCTCTGAAAGCATCAGGGTTGGTGATCATCCTTGCCAACCCTCTTAAATCCTCTAGTTTTGGAACCTTGAAGGTGTACTTGTAAGTCTTCCTTCTACCAAAATCTATAACGCAATCTTTCTCTCTGATATTTGCAATCATTGTCTTAGTTTAATTTGAAAAAGAGAGACTAGAAAAGAAGATTTTTTCTTTGTTTAAAGTCTTTTAATGAGATGAATGCAGGAATGCAGCATACAAAAACATAGAAAAAATATGGGGTCAAAGGTTCAGTGTCATGAAGTCATGGTGTCATACCCCAAATTTTGGCCACTAAGGTTTCCCATCCTTGTGCCAATCATCATCACAAAATGGAGATACTTTCATGTCTCATCAATCTCCTCAACGAATTGTTGAGCATTCACTACAATCAAGGATTAGGGTTTCAAGCCCTCTTAGGGCACTTAGACAAAAGATCAATCAAGGAATGATATGATCTTCAACTTGTCTAGCCTCTCAAACACCCAAAATGGATCAAGAGGACTCCCCATCAAGAATCAAGCACAAAGTTGCAGCATTCCAAGTGGATCAAGCCTCAAGATCGCCAGTGTCACCAAATTAGGGTTTTGGTCGACCAAGGCCTCCAGGTGGAAATTTTCCTTTAGGCATGAGCCAATGCTTCAAAGCACAACCCAAGTTACTACAAGGGACCTCATGGACCCAATCATCAAGTCAATTTTACCTCAGGGGATGCATCCACAAAAAAATCAGGAATTAGGGTTTCTTGACCTAATTCACCCCTAGGTTGACTTTTGGGACAAAACATGAGCCAAGACCTCAAGGCATGATTTGAGAGTCTCTAACACACTACATAGATCCATTTGCAACAATGTATTGATTCAAGAAGCATGATGCACAAGTTTCATTTTCATCTGGACCACAATTAGGGTTTTGAGGAAAAAGTCAACTGTACCTTTGACTTTTGATCCAGACATGCTCCCAAACCTTGGGACATGATTCAATACACCCTATAACACCTATGGAATATACCCATTAGGTTTGATTTAGGTCAAGGACTTGATTTCATAAAGGATTGCACAGTTTGGATTCTGTCAGATAAAAAGTCAACTGTGCACAAAACCAAGTTTGACTTTTTGAGATTTTTCACAATTATGGTTCATTGACCCTAAAATGATGTTAATGTGTGATTGGAATCATCATTCATCAAGAAAAATCAAAGAAAGTGAGTTAACTTGTAAAAGGGGTAACCATAAAAAACTTAGAATTTTTCTAAGTTATGGAACAAAGTGGTTAGGGTACCAACTTCCAAGGACCATAACTTGAGATCCAAGCAACCATTTTGGATGGTCCAGAGCTGGATTTGTAGATCTCATGGCATAATTTAAAAGTGTCAACTATAGCTCATTCCAATTCCTCATGGATTTTTAGTGATGGAGTGATCAAAATGGTTGAAAACACAAAAGTGACATTTTTCCAACACTTAGTGAAATTTTCACTAAGTCAGAATCTGCCTTATTTTTTCCCAAATGTAGAGGCATTTTTCATTATAATTCATGTTGACTCAAAACCAAAGTTGGACATCATGTTGAAATAGGATATGTCAGCTTTCCAAAATGCCCAAGAACTCCATCAAATTCCATCTGAGCTAGCAGTTATGACAGCTGCAACATGCCTTGCTGCAAACTGTCTTGGCAAGGCAGATTTGTGCATTAGTGCTTGAATTGACCAAATTGTGCAACTTCAAGCATGGTTATCCATCTGCACACCTCAAGGGGGAACAACCAAGGGACAAGCACTGATCCATAAGCCTCCCAAGTCTTTGGAACTACATATAGGTTTGGCACCCCTAAAAGCTAAAGATGCCTCAAGACTCCAATTTTGTTTTGAGGAATTCAATGGATGCTTAGAGGTGGCATGTATCAGAGCAAAGATGAACACTTCAGTCAAGCCTTATCCTTAAATCAGAGAACTGTAGGCCAGTGCTCTAATCTCAAGTCAATGGCTAGAGGAGACTTGAGATTCCATTTGATCACCATTGGCCAAAGGCCTGCTGCAGTTGCCATTCCCCATTCCTTGCAAAACAAACTTGACACACTATAAATAGACCTCATTTCTGATCAGTTTGAGTACACCAAAGGCCTATAACACTTGCCTTTCTCAAAGTCATACTTTCACTTCCAAATTTCCCTTGCTAAGCAAGTCACTATCGGGTTTTGAGTTTGAGAGCAATTCCAACCAAACCAATCACACACACACCTCACATATAACATGTGGAAGTGATCCAAACACTAAACTAACAACTGGAACACCTATTTCACAAAATCACCAGCCATATGCACAAGCTTTTGACAGATTTGCAGTTGAGATGCCAAATCAAGATCCAGCTCAATTCAATCTACTCCAAGCATTCAGACACACTCCATAGCACCTAGGGAAGTTGTCCACGTAATTGGAACCAAGCTGTAACACCTCCAACCTAGAACTCGATCACCAGCTGCAAGAGGTAAGCCTCAACTTGGTCATCTCATGATTCATGCATATTTCCTCGCACAATAATTTTGCCATATGTTCATAATCATGTATAAAGTGTTTCCCCTCCATTAATTGCTTTGTATGAGTCGTGTATCAAATTTCTCAGCCTTCATGCAGAAATTAGGATTCTTGAGGTTTCTCTTTAATTTCTTATTCCATGCTTAAAATAAATGAAATTAAAGACCATAGACATGATCGTGAGGTGAAAACGAGTAGATTGATATGTGGATTGTGTGATTTCATCAAGTATTCAATGAGATTGATGAGAAAACGCAAATCTGGGCAAAACAGAGTACGCGGGCAAAACCAAGATGTTCTTGGCGCCCTTTTTCAAACTTTCAAATATTTGAATTTTTGTGATTTTATTTAATTGATTCAAAAATTAATTTCTCTCTGAATTTTAATGATTTTGAATTGATTCTTTTTTTAATAATTCACAAAAATGTTAAAATATTTTTTTTACAAAAATTTCCCAAAAATATTATTTATTTCATATACTTGGTATTTTTGCTAAGAATTAATTTTTTATTTGTTTTTTAACATTTAAAATATTTTTTCCTTCTTGATTTTCCAAACTTGAATGGTTCTTAATCATTTTATGGATAAAAACATGATTTTTGAAACATTGATCCAAGATCACCACTCATTTTTCACATGTTTTCAATAATTTTTATTAATTTTTAAACAAAATTAATCCCATTTTAAACAAAAATTAGGGTTTTGATTAATTCCACCCTCATCAATCTTTTTTCAAACACTCTTGGGCCTCTTGATAGAGTGTAAGTCCCACCTCTTTGTAAATAAAATAATTTGGGCCTCAGGGTATTGTATAAGTCCCGATACAGTTTCAGAAACTTCGACGAGATCGTCGTTTTCAAACAATTTTCATTTGGGCCTACCCTCGTGTTGTAAGTCCCATTCATTTTCTTTAAATAACTTGGGCCTCTTGATAGAGTGTAAGTCCCACCCCTTTGTTAATAAAACCTTTTTGGTCCTCACACATTGTATAAATCCCTCTGTATATTTTCAAAAGTTCGGCGCGATCATCGCCTTTTTACCAAAATCAACTGGGCTTCTCCTTGAGCTATAAGACCCATCTTTATTTTCAAAGTTGGGCCTCTCCTTGAGTTGTAAGACCCAACCCTTTTTTAGATAAACCTTTTTGGGCCTCAGTCGTTGTATAAGTCCCGGTACGATATTCAAAACAACGGTGCGATCACTGTTAAAACCTTGGGCCTCTTTTTGAGTATAAGCCCCAATAATCTTTTCAAAACAATTCCCTTTTGATTTAGATTCAATATACAGTTGTTATCAAAAATTTCTTTAATTTCTTTAAACAACTAACAATACAGCATGGAAGTTTGCTCACCTGTATATTTTATCCGCTTTCATTTACATGCTTTAATATATATATCTGTATTGTGGGAAGCTGCACACTGTGAGTCTTCTTTCATTCTTTTAAATACATGTCAGATATATATAACTGTATTGTGGGAAGCTGTGCATGGTCAGTCTTCTTTCATACCCTTTTAAATACTTGTCATATACCATATGTATATATACTAGTATAGTTATTTAGAGTTTTCCCCGACAACTAGGTCTAGAACTAGGTAAAGCCCTGTTGGTCGCTCTTAAATACAAACAAAACTAGATCCCCATAGGATTTCCAGATACAGTCTTGCCTTCTCTTGGGCTTAAACAATATGGAACAAAGAGAAAGACAATATTCCTCGTGAACCTTTTCTCAGGCTGCCACCCTTAGAAATTGTCGAAGAAATTCTACTCCCTAGAGTTGATCTATTCTCGGTGAATAGCATCTCTTGAGTTTCTTCACATCACATAACTTTCACTAAATGATCTATTCTCGGTGAATAGCATTTCTTGAACTTTTCTTGGTTTAGGACCCACATGCTTCCTACAAGCATCCCTGCCTCCTCTTGGACTTTGTACAAGATAGATAAAAGCACTCTCTTATTGAGTCAAGACCCTTTTAGCCTCAATCTTGGGCTTTGTACAAGACATAAATCTCCCTCTCTTGAGCTTGGGACAAATATCTTCCCTAGTAGAGTCATTTCCTCCCAGTATTCCTCTAAGCTTTGAGGAATGATCTTCCCCAAGAAGAGTCAAACTCATTTCAGCCTCAATCTTGGGCTTTGTACAAGACACATAAAACTATCCTCACCAGAGTCAGTGAAATATCTCATTTCAGCCTCAATATTGGGCTTTGTACAAGACATATAATACTCCCCGGCGGAGTCAAAATCCTTTTAGCCTCAATCTTGGGCTTTGTACAAGACAGATAGAACAGTTTCCCCAGAAAAGTGAAACTTCTAGCCTCCTCTTAGGATTTGTATAATGATATCCCCAAAGAGTCATTCTCTTTTTTGCCTCAATCTTGGGCTTTGTACAAGACACCAACGTATACACTCTCTTGTTGAGTCGGTCTTATCCAGTATCCTCTTAGGATTTGGGTAAGGATTTCCCCAGTAGATTCAATCAACCTCTTAGCTTCAACCTTGGGCTTTGATCAAGGCACACAAAAATCAGCAATCCCTCTTTAGAGATGACAAGTTCTCTCTCAGTCAACCCTTTTTAGCTTCAATCTTGGGCTTTGAACAAGACATAAATAAACCTTTTAGCTTCAATCTTGGGCTTTGAACAAGACACCAAAACATCTTTTTCCTCCCTTAGAATAGGAGGAACTACGATTGCTCTGATTTCCCTGTTTCATTTAAATGGGAATATGTAGGCATAAGATTGCGAAATCTTAGCGAGCATACTAATAAAAATAACCCTAGGTCCAGTACCTTCATACATCAACCAAAACTTAGGTCTAGTACCTTACCAAAAACATTGAAAAACCCCGAACCTCAACATCAACTCACTCACTCATACTTCCCAAGAAACTTTCCCAAGCCATTAACAGATAAACACCATCAATTACAAAACGAAACCTAAAGCTAATATCTTGTGGATAACCACATATAGGATGGGTAATTGACAACTCCCCATTGCATAACCTGACGCCAGACCCCCCAATCTCTTTAAAGCATTTTGTTCAGTTAAACATTTCGCGTGCAAGGTTAGTTTTAGATAGCTTCCCTTTCCCTTTCAGCTTCATGGGATAAATAAGAAATCAGAAAGTAGCACCCCCTCTTACCATTGCGGTGAGGAAAACCCAGCGATAAGGTGGTCGTGTCACCGACAAAATCCCTCACTACACATGGCTCTACCCATTCCCAAAGGTTGTACTGGTGAATTTTTGTACCTGTCCTCAAAATCATTGACCCCCCTTGGGATAACAACAGCAGGCTGGTTCACCCGAGCGAGCTGCAGTATCTTAGGGTAATCTCAAATGAGGGTAGTATCGCGTGACAACTATTTCTGATAGCTTCTAAACTACAAAATAGTCACATGGTCTCAGTCTACTAAATCCTCAGTTTCATGGATACCACAATCGAACAATCTGCTTTCAACAACCAAAGTCGTTTAGACATTGAATCCGCAAAGGGTATCTCCACTGATTCGATGGTCTACTAGGATGGCCTATTCGGGAACCACTCCCTATAAGACCACCCGTCTATGCCATCACTTATCTTAGGTATCATTCAAACTTTCCAGATGCGGCATCACCCGCAGTCCCATTAGCAGAAAAATAAACACGGATATCAATTAGGAAAAGCTATATATATATATATATATATTCCTAAAACTAACATCCTAGACCTCTTAAGAGCTATAATCCTAGTCATAAACAAATAAAATGCATCCCCAGCAGAGTCGCCATTTTTCTGTAGCGCGCGATTTTTGTCGGTGACGCAACCACCTTATCGCGGAATTTGAGTTTTCTCCTCAATGAAGAGGAGGGGGTGTTACTTTCTGATTTCTTATTTATCCCGTGAAGCTGGAAGAGAAAGGGAAGCTATCTAAAACTAACCTTGCACGCGAATGTTTAATTGAACAAACTCTTAAAGAGATTGGGGGGTCCGGGGTCAGGTTATACAATAGGGAGTTTTCAATTACCCATCCTATATGTGGTTATCCACAGGATGTTAGCTTTAGGTTTCGCTTTGTACTTGATGGTGTTTATCCGTTAATGGGTTGGGAAAGTTTCTTGGAAAATATGAGAGGGAGAGTGAGTTTTTGTTGATGTTCGGGTTTTTCCCGACGTTTTTGGTAAGGTACTGGACCTAAGTTTTGATTGATATAAAGGTGCTGGACCTACAGCTTTTGATTAGTATGCTCGCTAAGATTTCGCAATCTTATGCCTACATATTCCCGTTTAAACGAAACAGGAAAATCAGAGCAATCGTAGTTCCTCCTATTCTAAGGGAGGAAAAGATGATGTTTTGGTGTCTTGTTCAAAGCCCAAGATTGAAGCTAAATGAAGTATTTGTGTCTTGTTCAAAGCCCAAGATCAAAGCTAAAAGGTTTGATTGAGAAAGAATTTGTCATCTCTAAAAGGAGACATCTCGTCTGTTTATCACAACTGTTGGGTGACTGTTTACAAAGGAAAATTACTTTAACTAGGATATGTGAATCCTGCAATGCCATAATTTCCTTAATATGGGATTTGTCCTGAAGAGTAAAACTTTAACTTTGTGTAGAGTAATGCCATTTTTACTTAGGAATCTTTCATGCTAAGAGAGGGATAGTAGCGTGGATGTAAATAATCCAGAGGCTTGCCACTTACAACAATTAGATGAAAGAGAGAATTTTTACCAGGATAAGAGATGGACGACATCTTGGATTTTTGAATCAACAAGTGTGCCACTTACAGCAGTTATCTGGGATTAGGGTTTGTTTTGAATGTCTGTTGGATAAGTGATAAACAAATAAATGTCTTCCTACAGAGGGATTTTGATTTCCTCTTAGGGGATCTTGATTTTTATGTGCCTTGATCAAAGCCCAAGGTTGAAGCTAAGAGGTTGATTGACTCCACTGGGAAGTCCTTATACAAAGCCTAAGAGGAGGTTAGGGATGACTGACTCAATGAGAGAGTGTTTATCTGTCTTGTACAACGCCCAAGATTGAGGCTAAAAGAGACTAACTCTTTGGGGATGTCATTATACAAAGCCTAAGAGGAGGCTAAAAGTTTGACTTTTTCGGGGAAAATGTTCTATCTGTGTAGCGAGCAATTTTTGTCGGTGACGCGACCACCTTATCGCTGGGTTTTCCTCACCGTAATGAGGAGGAGGGGGTGCTACTTTTTGATTTCTTATTTATCCCATGAAGCAGGAAGGGAAAGGGAAGCTATCTAAAACTAACCTTGCACGTGAATGTTTAACTGAACAAACGCTTAAAAGAGATTGGGGGGTCCGGGGTCAAGTTATACAATGGTGAGTTGTCAGTTACCCATCCTATATGTGGTTATCCACAAGATATTAGGTTTAGGTTTTGCTTTGTAATTGATGGTGATTATCCGTTAATGGGTTGGGAAAGTTTCTTAGGAAATATGAGTGAGTGAGTGAGTTTTTGTTGATGTTCGGGTTCTTCCCGATGTTTTTGGTAAGGTACTGGACCTAAGTTTTGATTGATGTGCGAAGGTACTGGACCTAGAGTTTTTTATTAGTATGCTCGCTAAGATTTCGCAATCTTATGCCTACGTATTCCCGTTTAACCGAAATAGGGAAATCAGAGCAATCGTAGTTCCTCCTATTCTAAGGGAGGAAAAAGATGTTTTGGTATCTTGTTCAAAGCCTAAGATTGAAGCTAAAGGTTTGTTTATGTCTTGTTCAAAGCCCAAGATTGAAGCTAAAGGTTTGACTGAGAGGGAATTTGTCATCTCTAAAGGGAGGGATTGTTGATTTTTGTGTGCCTTGATCAAATCCCAAGGTTGAAGCTAAGAGGTTGATTGACTCCACTAGGGAAGTCTTTATACAAAGCCTAAGAGGAGACTGGAATTGATTGACTCAACAAGAGAGTGCTTATGTTGGTGTCTTGTACAAAGCCCAAGATTGAGGCAAAAAAGAGACCGACTCTCTGGGGATATCATTATACAAAGCCTAAGAGGAGGCTAAAAGTTTGACTTTTCCAGGGAAAATGTTCTGTCTGTCTTGTACAACGCCCAAGATTGAGGCAAAAAAAGGGATTTTTGACTCCGTCGGGGAGGTTTGTATGTGTCTTGTACAAAGCCCAAGGTTGAGGCTGAGATGGGAAATTTAACTGACTCGGGTGAGGATATTTGTATGTGTCTTGTACAAAGCCCAAGATTGAGGGTAAAAGGATTTAACTCTGCTGGAGAGTATTATCTGTCTTGTACAAAGCCCATGACGGGGGCTGAAAAGAGTTTTGACTCTACTTAGGAAATCATTTCTCAAAGCCTAAAAGGAGGCTCGGGAGGAAGTGACTTCGCTGGGGAAGATATCTGTCCCAGGCTTAAGAGAAGGTTTTGAAGATTTATGTCTTGTACAAAGCCCAAGATTGAGGCTAAAGAAGGTTGACTCAACAAGAGAGTGCTAAAAGGTGATTGACTCAACAAGAGAGTCTGGAAAGTTGATCGACTCAACCAGAGAGTCTGAAAAGTGATTGACTCAACAAGAGAGTCTGAAAAGTGATCAACTCAACAAGAGAGTCCGAAAAGTTAGTGGACTCAACAAGAGAGTCTAAAAAGGTTAGCTCCACTAGGGAGAATCATTTGTACAAAGCCCAAGAGGAGGCTAACTTCACTGAGTAAGATTATTATACAAAGCCTAAGAGGAGGATATCTTTTGCTGGGGATTCTGGAGATCCCTAGGCAGGTCCAAGTGGGGAAATCAACTCTTGCTGAGGGTTTACAGCAGAGTTGAAGTATCAGATGCCCTGGGGTTCTGATTTGGGATAGTGTTATACTGATGATAAACTGACCCTAGTTGGGGAATTTTTAGGAGAATTACTGGGTTTTAGAACCCACGGGTTTTAACTCAGCTGGGAGTTGATCGGATGATCAGGGTTTCTCCTACGTTCGTAGGGAACTTGACAATGTCTTTGTGACTCAAGGGGGTTTAGACTGTCCAAGTCTAATGGTACAGAAGAGTTTTATCATTTGTATGATGCCCAAGAGGAGGCGGGTGTTAAGGGATGAGAATCAACCCTAAATTTGTATGATGTTTTGACACTGGAAAGACTACTTTAGCAAAGGATGACTAAGTTCTGTCTTATACCTTTAAGAGGTCTTCAGGGTCCTTGTATTAAGCCCAAGAGAAGGCATGAGAACTTCTAAGAAGCCGGAGGGTCCTTGTACAAGGCCCAAGAGGAGGCGGGGATGCTTTTAGGAAGCCTGTGGGTCCTAAACCAAGAAAAGTTCAAGAAATGCTATTCACCGAGAATAGAACATTTAGTGAAAGTTCTGAGGTTTGAAGAAACTCAAGAGATGCTATTCTCCGAGAATAGATTAACTCCAGGGAGTAGAATTTCTTTGACAATTTTTAGGGGTGACAGCCTGAGAAAAGGTTCACGGAGAATACTGCATTTCTCTTTGTTCCATATTGTTTAAGCCCAAGAGAAGGTAACACTATATCTGGTAATCCTATGGGGATCTAGTTTTGATTGTATTTAAAGAGTGACCAACATGGCTTTACCTAGTTCTATACCTAGTTGCCGGGGAAAACTCTAAATAGCTATACTAGTATATATACAGTTGATATATGACAAGTATAAAAAGGGTATGAAAGAAGACTAACCATGCGCAACTTCCCACAATACATTTATATATATGAAAGCGAATAAATGAAAGTCGTTAAAACTTACAGGTGAGCAAGCTTCCATGCTGTGTTATTAGTTGTTCAAAGAAATTAAAGAAAGTTTTGATAATAACATGTATATTTGAATCTAAATCAAAAAGGAAATTGTTTTGAAAAGATTGTCGGGGCTTATACTCAAGGAGAGGCCCGAGGTTTAACAGTGATCGCACCATTGTTTTGAAAATGTACAGAGGGACTTATACAATGTGTGAGGCCCAAAATTGTTTTATTTACAACGGGGTTTGGGTCTTACACTCTATTAGAGGCCCAAAGGATGTTTAAAAAAAGAAATGGGACTTACAACACGAGGGTAGGCCCAGATGATCTTTTGTTTTGAAATGGCGACCGCGCCGAGATTTTTCTTTTAACGCAGAGGGACTTATACAATATATGAGGCCCCAAATGGTTTTGGTTAAAAGGGGGTTGGGTCTTACACTCTATTAGAGGCCCATGAGTGTTTGAAAAAGATTTGTTAGGGTGAAAATCAAAGAAACCCTAATTTTGTTAAAAAGTGGAATTAATTTTGATTAAAAATTAATAAAATCTATTGAAAACATGTGAAAAATGAGTGGTGATCTTGGAACAATGTCTCAAAAATTATGTTTTTATCCACAAAATGATTGAAAACCATTTAAGTTTGGAAAATCAAGAGAAAGAAAATTTTTAAAATGTTAAAAAACAAATAAAAATTAATTCTTTTCAAAAATATCAAATATGTGAAATAAATAATATTTTTGGGGAATTTTTGTAAAATAAAATATTTTAACAATTTTGTGAATTATTAAAAAAAGAATCAACTCAAAATCATTAAAATTCATAGAGAAATTAATTTTTGAATCAATTAAATAAAATCACAAAAATTAAAAAATTCAAATATTTGAAAAAGGGCGCCAAGAACATCTTGGTTTTGCCCGCGTGCCCTGTTTTGCCCAGATTTGAGTTTTCTCATCAATCTCACTGAATACTTGATGGAATCATACAATCTACATATCAATCTACTCGTTTTCAACTCATGATCATGTCTATGGTCTTTAATTTCATTTATTTTAAGCATGGAATGAGAAATCAAAACAAAACCTCAAGAACCCTAATTTCTGCATGAAGGCTGAAAAATTTGATACACGATTCATACAAAGCAATTAATTGAGGGGAAACACTCCACACATGATTATGAACATATGGCAAAATTATTGTGCGAGGAAATATGCATAAATCATGAGATGACCAAGTTTAGGCTTACTTGAAGGTCGTAGCAGCAAGAGCAATTTTATTTTTGAGTTAAAGGTGTTACAGATGAGTTGTGATGATCTGAAAAGCTTCCCTACACCATATGGAGTGTGTTTGAATGCTTGTAGTGGATTGAATTCAGCTGGAACTTGATTTGGCACCTCAACTGCAAATCTATCAAAGGCTTGTGCAGATGGTTGTGATTTCATGAATTTGGTGTTCCAGTTGTTGGTTTAGTGTTTGATCAGCTCACATATGATGTTTATGAGGTGTGTGAGTGATTGGTTTGGTTGGAAACACATTCTAATTCAAAACCCGATAGTAGCTTGCATTAGAAGGCATTTTTGGAAGTGAGAGTGTGATTTTGAGAAAGGCAGGTGTTATAGGCCTTTGGTGTACTCAAACTGATCTGAAATGAGGTCTATTTATAGTGTATCAAGTTTGTTTTGGCATCAATAGGGAATGTCAACTGCAGCAGGCCTTTGGCCAATGTGGATCAAATGGAATCTCAAGTCTCCTCTAGCCATTGACTTGAGGTTAGAGCACAGGCCTATGGTTCTTTGATTCAAGGATAAGGCTAGACTGAAGTGTTCATCTTTGCTCTGATACATGCCACCTCTAAGCATCCATTGAATGCTCCAAAACAAAATCGGAGTCTTGGCACCTTTTTAGTTCTTTTAGGTTTGGCACGCTACTTGTAGATTTGGGCATTTTGGAAAGCTGATATATCCTATTTCAACATGATGTCCAACTTTGGGTTTGAGTCAACCTGAATTACAATGAAAAATGCCTCTACATTTGGAAAAAAATAAGGCAGATTCTGACTTAGTGAAAATTTCACTGTGTTGAAAAAAATGTCATTTTCATGTTTTTTGTGATTTTGATCACTCCATAACTAAAAATCCATGGAGAATTGGAATGAGATGTAGTTGACACATTTAAAGTATGCCATGAGAGCTACAGATCTATCTTTGGACCATCCAAAATGGTTGCTTGGATCTCAAGTTACGGTCCTTGGAAGTTGGTACCCTAGCCACTTTGTTCCATAACTTAGAAATTTTCTAAGTTTTTTATGGTTACCCCTTTTACAAGTTAACTCACTTTCTTTGATTTTTCTTGATGAATGGTGATTCAAATCACATATTAACATTGTTTTAGGGTCAAAGAACCAAAATTGTGAAAAATCCCAAAAAGTCAAACTTGATTTTGTGCACAGTTGACTTTTTATCGGATGAAATCCAAACTGTGCGATCCTTGGTGAAATCAAGTCCTTGACCTAAATCAAACCTAATGGATATATTCCATAGGTGTTATAGGGTGTATTGAATCATGTCCCAAGGTTTGGGAGTATGCCTGTGTTAAAAGTCAAAGGTACAATTGACTTTTTCCCTTGAAACCCTAATTGTGGTCCTGATGAAATTGGAACTTGTGGATCAAGCTTCTTGGATCAATCCATTGTTGCAAATGGATCAATGTAGTGTATTGAATACTCTTAAATCATATCTTGAGGTCTTGGCTCATGTTTTGTTCCAAAAGTCAACTTAGGGGTGAATCAGGTCAAGAAACCCTAATTCCTAATTTTTTGATGAATGCTTCCCCTGAGGTTAAATTGACTTGATGACTGGGTCCATGAGGTCTCTTAGAGTATCTTAAGTTGTGCTTTGAAGCAATGGCTCATGCCCAGAGGAAAATTTCCATCTAGAGGCCTCAGTCGACTAAAACCCTAGTTTGGTGACACTGGCGATCTTAAGGCTTGATCCACTTGGAATGCTGCAACCTTGTGCTTGATTCCTGATGTGGGAGTCCTTTTGATCCTTTGTAGGTGTTTGAGAGGCTAGACAAGTTGGAGATCATGTCATTCCTTGATTGATCCTTTGCCTAAGTTTACTGAGAGGGCCCAAACCCTGATTCTTGATTGTAGTGAATGCTCAACAATCCTTGAGGAGATTGATGAGGCATGAAGGTATATCCATATTGTGATGATGATTTGCATAATGATGGGAAATCTTGGTGGTCAAAATTTGGGGTATGACAATCTGTCTTGTACAAAGCCCAAGATTGAGGCTAAAAGGAACTAACTCTGTGGGAAATAAATCTTTATCTGTCTTGTACAAAGCCCAAGATTGAGGCTAAACGGAGACTTTACTGACTCGGTTAAGGATATTTTAGGTATCTCGTACAAAGCCCAAGATAGAGGCTGAAAAGAGTTTGACTCTACAGGAGAGTATTATCTGTCTTGTACAAAGCCCAAGATTGAGGCTGAAAAGAGGATTGACTCTGCTTAGGGTATTATTTCTCAAAGCCTAAAGAAAGGCTGGGAGGATTTGACTCCGTTGGGTAATATATTTGTCCTAAGCTTAAGAGAAGGTTATGAAGATTTATGTCTTGTACAAAGCCCAAGATTGAGGCTAATAAGAATTGACTCAACAAGAGAGTGCTTTTATCTGTCCTGTACGAGGCCCAGGATTGTGGCTGAACAAGCTGGAGAAATCATTATATGAAGCCTAAAACGAGGCTAACTTCTGCTAGGGGAAATCTTTATACCAAGCCTAAAAGGAGGCTGGAAAAGATTGACTCAACAAGAGAGTGTTTTTATCTGTCTCATACAAAGCCCGAGATTGAGGCTAAAGGGGTTGACTCAACAAGAGAGTAATGAAAGGTGATTGACTCAACAAGAGAGTCTGAAAAGGTTAGCTCCGCTGAGGAGAATCATTGTTCAAATCCCAAGAGGAGGCTATCTTTGCTGAGGAAATATCATTATACAAAGCCTAAGAGGATGTTATCTTCTGCTGGGAATTATTGAGATCCCGAGGCAGGTCCAAATGGGGAATCAACTCTTGCTAAGGGTTACAGAAGAGTTGAGGTGTCGGATTCCTTGAGGTTCTGATTTAGGATAGTGTTATACTGTTGATAAACTGACCCTGGCTGGGGGGTTTTAGGATGAAACTGGGTTTTAGAACCCATGGGTTTTAACTCTACTGGAGATTGATCTAGAATGACCGGGGTTTCTCCTATGTTTGTAGGGAACTTGAGAATGTCTTTGAGACTCAAGGTTAGACTGTCCAAGTCTATTGGTATGGAGGAGTTTATCTTTGTATGATGCCCAAGATGAGGCAAGTGTTTTAAGGGATGAGAATCAACCCTAAATTGGTCTGAGGTTTTTGACACGGGAAAAACTGCTCTAGCAAAAATGACTAAGTTATGTCCTATACCTTTAAGAGGTCTTCAGGGTCCTTGTATTAAGCCCAAGAGAAGGCATGAGAACTTCTAAGAAGTCGACGGGTCCTTGTACAAAGCCCAAAAGGAGGCGGGGATGCTTTTAGGAAGCATGTGGGTCTAAACTTAAGAAGAGTTCAAGAAAAGTTTCACCGAGAATAATCTTTTCTTTAGTGAACAGTTCTAGGGTTTGAAGAAATTCAAGAGAGGTTTCACCGAGAATTAATCCTCTCCGGGGAAACTGGATTTCTTTGACAAATTCTAATAGTGACAGTCTGAGAAAAGATTCACCGAGAATACTGCCTTTCTCTTTGTTCCATATTGTTTAAGCCCAAGAGAAGGAAAGACTGTATTTGGAAATCCTACGGGGATCTAGTTTTTGACTGTATTTAAAGAGTGACAAACTGGCTTTACCTAGTTCTAGACCTAGTTGTCGGGGAAAACTCTAAATAACTATACTAGTATATATATAGTTGATATATGACAAGTATTTAAAAGGATATGAAAGAAGGACTTACAGAGGAGCAGCTTCCCACAATACAGTTATATATATTAAAGCATGTAAATGAAAGTTGATAAAACTTACAGGTGAGCAAGCTTCCATGCTGTATTGTTAGTTGTACAGAGAAATTAAAGAAAGTTTTGATAACAGCTGCATATTTGAATCTAAATCAAAAGAGAAGTTGTTTTGAAAATATTGTTGGGGCTTATACTCAAGGAGAGGCCCAAGGTTTAACAGTGATCGCACTGTTGTTTTGAAGATCGTACCGGGACTTATACAACGACTGAAGCCCAAAAGGTTCATTTACAAAAGAGTTGGGTCTTACATTCTTTCAAGAGGCCCAAAGATATTTTTGTACAAGCGATGGGGCTTACAACTCAGGGAGAGGCCCAAAAGATGTTTTGAAAAAGAAAGATGGGACTTACAACATGAGGGGAGGCCCAATGAAAGACAGTGATTGCACCATCGTTTTGAAAATTGCAGAGGAACTTATACAATGACTGAGGCCCAAAATGATTTTTGTATTTACAAAGGATTGGGTCTTAAACTCTATCAGAGGCCCAAAGTGTTTGAAAAAGGTTTGTTAGGGGGAAAATCAACGAAACCCTAATTTCATCATTTTTTAAAGTAATTATTCAAAGAAAATTAATTAAAATGATAAAAACCCCAAATAAGTTTGAATAAACAACTTGTGATTTTTGGTTAAGGTTTGAAAAATGATGTTTTAATCACAAGATGAATTAAAACTCATTTGGTTTTGACTTCCAAGATGAAAATTCATTTTTTGAAATGTTTAAAACAATAAAAAATAAATTTATTTGTAAAAATATAAACTATATTAAATAAATAATATAAATTTGATTATTTTTTATGAATAAAATATTTTAACATTTTTGTGATTTTTTGCAAAAAGAACCAATAAAAAATATTTAAAATTGAGAGAGAAATTAATTTTTCAAATCATTTAAGAAAATAACATGAAAATATAAAAAATGGAAAAAAGTGATAAAAAAGGGTATGGGGCGAGGGGGATTCGAACCCTAGACCTCCAAGCCAAACACATGAGCGCGCAACCATTGGGGTGGTGATACATCCGTGTATCAAAACTACCCCATAAATATATAAGGAGTGCCTTGTTTTAGGTCTGGGCAAGGCAAGGCAAGGCCAGCTTTTGGGCCCTTTACGTGAAGCCTCTAACTTTCACATTTCTCCATGGATTGGGACAAAACTTATATGCATCTGGCCTAGAATTTTCCAAGGAATCCAATGGTGGTCATGGTTTTTTCAGATGAGGTCCTTATTTAAAAACCCGATAGTGGTATTGAAATAGGCCTATATTTGCATTTTCTATTCTCTTGGAGCTTTTTGGGCTATCTCCAAGTTCCTTGTGTCAGAAGTAATTTGATGCTTTGGACACACTCAATTGATCCCTTAGAAGCTTTTAGAATGGTTAGAACCAGTCGGAATTCTCAGGAACAAGTTTGAGCTCTTTCTTGCAAAAGGGGCAAAAGTGACCAATATGGCAACTATCTCAAATGGTGTTCCAGATGAGGGGAACCATTTGGGACAGTTCAAGGATGATATTTGGAGTGTGTTTGAGGTTTTATAGGGTTTTGAAAGTGACTGAATCAAGACATGGCTTGAAAAATGCAAAAAAGTCCAATTTTGAGGTTTTGGAAGTGGACTTTGTGATTTGTGTGTTACAGGTCACATGTGAGAGTTTGATCAGCTTAGATACAACATATTAGAGGTGTTTGGATCATGATCTGTGATGGAATTGCTCTCTAACTCAAAAACTCAGAGGTACCTTGCAAAAGAAGGAATTTTGGTCTAGAGAAAGGGATTTTGAGGAAAGCAAGTGTTTTAGTGCTTTGGTGTACTCAAACTGAGCAAAAATGCGCTCTATTTATAGTAGAGCAAGTTTGTTTTACAAGCAATAGTGAATGGCAGCTGCAGCAGGCCTTTGGCCAATGTTATGCAAAAGGAGTCTCAAGTCTCCTCTAGCCATTGACTTGAGATTAAGGCACATGCTTTGTAGCTTTAGTTCAGAGATAAGTCTTGACTGAATTCAGTTGGAATAGGCTCAGTTCATGCCACCTTGGTGCATCCATTAAAGGCTTGGAAACAAAATTGGAGTCTTGGCACTTTTTAGCCTTTTTAGGTTTGGCATGGCTACTTGTAGATTCTTGGACTTGGGAGGCTTGGAAATTAGATCATCCCCCTTGGATTTGATCCTCAGATGTGTCCAAATTGATGACAAGGCTTGGAGTTATCAGATTTGGACAAATCGAGCAAATGTGCACAATTCTGCTTTGTAAAACCAGTTCATGATGCCATGTTTCAAGGGTTGTATCTCCCTTCTTAAATTGAATTTGGAGATGATCTTGTACTTGTTGGAAAGCCCTTATGGCATACTTTAACTTTGATGTTCACCCCTAGACCTGGTTTGACTTGGATCAAGGTGAAAAATATCCCTACATTTTGGAAAAAGTAAGGCAGATTTTGACTTAGTGAAAATTTCACTAAGTGTTGGAAAAATGTCATTTTCATGTTTTTAGCCATTTTGATCACTCCATAACTTAATATCCATGAGGAATTGGAGTTTGATGTAGTTGAAGCTTTTGAAGTATGTAATGAGAGCTACAAATCCAACTTTGGACCATCCAAAATGGTTGCTTGGATCTCAAGTTATGGTCCTTGGAAGTTGGTACCCTAGCCATTTTGTTCCATAACTTATAAAAATTCTTAGTTTTTTATGGTTACCCCTTTTACAAGTTAACTCATTTTCTTTAGTTTTTCTTAATGAGTGATGATTCAAATCACATATTAATATTGTTTTAGGGTTAAGGAACCTTGGTTGACCCAAAATCCAAAAAGTCAAACTTTGGATTTTTGTATAGTTGACTTTTTATCGGATGAAATCCAAACTGTGCGATCCTTTGTGAAATCAAGTCCTTGACCTAAATCAAACCTAATGGATGGACTCCATAGGTGTTATAGGGTGTATTGAATCATGTCCCAAGGTTTGGGAGCATGTCCTGGTCAAAGGTCAAAGGCACAATTGACTTTTTCTCCGAAACCCTAACTGTGGTCCTGATGAAATTGAAACTTGTGAATCAAGCTTCCTGGGTCAATCCATTGTTGTAAATGGGTCAATGTAGTATATTGGAGGCCCTTAAATCATGTCTTGAGTTCTTGGTTCATACTTTGTCCCAAAAGTCAACTTAGGGGTGAATTAGGTCAAGGAACCGAAGTTCCTGATTTTTGGTAAATGCATCCCCTGGGGTTAAATTGACTTGATGATTGGGGGCCATGAGGTCCCTTGGAGTATCTTGAGTTGTGCTTTGAAGCATTGGCTCATGCCCAGGTGAAAATTTTCATCTGGAGGTCTCAGTCGACCAAAACTCTAATTTGGTGACACAGGCGATCTTGAAGCTTGATCCACTTGGAATGTTGCAACCTTGTGCTTGATTCTTGATGTAGGAGTCCTTTGAATCCCTTATGGGTGTTTGAGAGGTTAGACAAGTTGAATATCATGTCATTTCTTTATTGATACTTTGTCTAAGTGCTCTGAGAGGGCTTAAAACCCTAATTCTTGGTTGTAGTGAAAGCTCAACAATCCTTGAGGAGATTGATGAGGCATGATGGCACATTCATATTGTGGCAATGATCCTCACAATGATGGGCAATATTGGTGGTAAAAATTTGGGGTATGACACCTAGAAACTCGAAAGCGGTGATTAGATACATCATAACACACAAAACCCTTATGAGAGTTGCTATACCCCATAAATGCACATTGAACAAACTGTGCTCCAAGTTTATTTCATTCAAATGGAGGTAAGTGAACAAAACACACACAGCCAAAAGTATAAATCACTATAATCAAGTTGAGTTTTAAAAAGACAAAAGAAGGGAGAATCAAAATCAATAACCGTATAAGGAAGACGATTGATCAAGAATACGGCAGTGGAAAGAGCCTCTACCCAAAATCGGGATGACACAGAAGCTTGAAGAAGTAAGGTAAGCGTTACATCTAGCAAATGACGATTCTTTCTCTCTGCCATCCCATTTTTTTGGGGAGTATTTGGACAAGATCATTGAGAAACTATTCCTTTTTGTTGAAGGTACTCCTGAAATTCATGAGACATATACTCCCCTCAAGAGTCAGATCGAAATTTTTTAACACTTCCTTGAAATTGAGTTTCAACATAAGTTAAAAACTTCTGAAACATAGAAAACACTTCAGACTTAGATCTAAGAAAATATATCCAAGTAAAACGACTGTAATCATCAATAAATGTGACAAAATATTTATAGTGAGCATGAGATGATACAGGAGACATTCCCCATACATCACTATAAATCATCTCAAAACAAGTGGAGGCACGATGAGCACCTGATGGAAAGGGAAGTGTTTTACTTTTAGCCAAGTTGCGAACAAAACATGAAATAGAAGCCGTACAAACATGTTTATTTCCCAACAAACCAGATTTAAATAAATGAGACAAAAAAAACAAAATTTGGATGGCCCAATTTTCGATGCCAATCCTCATACGAGTTCAAAACATTATTACGAGCAAAAGATAAATGACTAGAACTAAACTGGAGCAGAAACAATCTTCCCAATTTAGGTCCCTTCGCGATCACCTTCCCCGACACCTACTCCTGCACAACACAACTAACACGAGAAAAATTTATATTACAATTATTATCCACCAATTGACCAACAGACAATAAGTTAGAAGCAAGTCCGGGTGATACAATCACGTCACGAAAGTTAGAGTTTATGTCACCAACATCAGTGATAGAAAATTTATTACCATCGACAATTTGAATTTGCTGATTACCATTATAAGAATGTAAATTGTGCAAGTATTTAGAGGAACCTGTCATGTGATTCGATGCACCAGAATCAAGAAACCATGGTTGAGAAACATTAGAAGGCTTACCCGAAATTCCCAAGGCAGAAAGAGCAGAAAGTACCATTTGTTGAATCATTTTAGGTTGTAGAGCACCACCATTAGATGTATCAGTAGGGAGAGAACCAACTGCAGAGTTGGTAGTGGCATGGAATGCCTGAGCTGGACGTTGTGCTGGTCGGGGAGGACGCGTGGGACAGTCAGAGATGATATGACCCTGTTGTTTACAATAGTTGCAAAACTTCTTACTACAGCTGTGAACAAAATGTCCAAATCATTTGCAAGAAAAACATTGGATTTGTCGCATATCACGACAATTTCCTCTACTTTGAGCAGCATATGCAATTGCCATAGGTTCGGAACTGACAACATCATGAGACATGGTTCCTTGAGTAAGTAGGCATTGTTCCTCCCTTAGAAGTTCACCAACATAAGTATCCAAAGAAGGAACATGATTCTTATTGAGCAAAGCACCTCTAACAACCTCAAATTCTAGACGAAGTTTCATGAGAAATTGATCTCGTCTACTTGTGTTGTAGACCTCTTGAACAGCCGGGAGAGAGGTTTTGGGAACATTAGCATGGATAATAGCAAAGTGTTATGTCCAGAGATTCAAAAAACCAGAATAATGTTCTTGAATAGACAAATCACCTTGTTTGTAGTTGGCTATGTCTAGCTCCAACTGAAAACATTTTGTTGAATTGTCCTGGTTGTAAATGCGCTTCAGATAATTCCACATTTCTTGAGCACTTGAAAAAGAGCACAAATTATTTATCATCTAAGGATCAATACTGTTGAGTATCCAAGTGATGATTTGAGCATCTTTAGTTTCCCATGCATCTAAGGCAGTTTTCTCCGTCGAAGCCTTAGAAACATCATTTAAGTGACTCCATAATCCCTTCCCTCTAACATACATCTTGAATTGAAATTCCCATGCAGAATAATTCTTGTCGGTAAAACGAACACAAAAATTATCTCGTTTTTTTTCAGAAGCCATCTAAATTATTATGCAACAAGATTCAACTGTCTTGCTAACAAACAAAATTAGCCACGAACAGTAGTATAACAATCACCGTCAGCAACAACAAACAATCTACGAATAGTAGTATAACAAGTTGTAGCGGCAAAATCGTGAGTGTAAGCTATTGATTAACTTAACTCGAAAAGCAAGAGTCGCCACCGCACTTTTATTTTATCCAAAAAGGAAAGGAAAAAGAGCGAATAAAACCGACACAAGCTCTACAACAAGAACAAGTGAAGAGAGACTGGAAAAGGGGGGTTGGTTACGCAATGGGAAGGTGTTAGCACGCAAAACGTCTATAGTACTCTATAGGATCCCTTTGAAATATCTACCGCTTTTGGTCTGAAAAAGTTTGCTTGAAAAGTGATTGAGGAGATGAGAAGAGAAATTGTTTTTTAAGATTTTTGTGTTTGGAGAGACTTGTCGCCTCATGCCTACGTACCCACGATGTGCAATGTAGGATCAAAACCCTGTAGTTCATGGTACAAAGAATGAAAATTGTTTGGTTGATTTTAAATGTAAAGACAAGTCGTCATTTCCAAGCGAATAATTCCGCTTGAAGAAATGAATCATGTCTAAACTTATGAAAAAGTTAAAGGAAAAAGTGCACGAGGGCACAAAAAGAGAGTGATGAGTTTGATGTTTTTTTAAGTCTTTTGAAAAAGCTGTCAATATGTTTATGTAGTTTAGCATTTGTTAAGAAATGAAAAGAAAATAGTAAAATCAACTTGATAAAGTTAAGGTTTGATTATGAAAGAGGTGAAAGTTTGAAAACAAGAATGTTTTGAAAAAGGGAGAGAGTTTTGAAAGTTGAAGAATGGGGAGGAGAAGAAGTGACTATCCTAAAGCATAAAGTAAAAGCTAAGGATAAGAATAGCCTAACCACACAAGTAAGCTCCATAGTCTTCGAACCATAATTCCAAAGCAAAGGGAAAAGGTCATAAATCAAAGTCCAAGGTTCCAAGAATTGCATTGGATGTCCAAGTTCTAAGTCCAAGGATTCAAGAATAGCATTGAAGTCCAAGGTCTAGGTGCAAAACTCCATGTCCATTGCATAGGATAGTAACCATAGTCCAAGAGTAGAAGCACAAAATTTTTATTAGAGGTTTTAGCCTTTATTAATATTTTTGGTCCAAGTGAACAAAGAGAAAAAGGCATAAGCATAAACATGTGTCCAACAGACAAAGGAAAAATTGCGGAAGCATAAACAGATGTCCAACGGACAAAGGAAAAAATTGCGGAAGCATAAACATGATATGAAATGATAAAAATAAAGCATAAAAGTAAAAGAGATAAGGAGCGAGAAGGAATTGTAAATGATTAGTACAATAGTATTGTTAGTAAGTTAGTGATTAGTTGTTAGAGTTAGTGATCAATAATAATTGAATAATTGCACTTAGGCCAAGGTTAATGAAAACTCATTAGAGGATTGATAAGACCAAAGCCTCCTAACAACAAGTTTCATAAGTTTTGAACCAAAAGACAAATAATCAACCATTCTTGATAGTTTTCCGATACGGGACAAATATTGCGCTATGTTAAGCAATCGCCGAGTAATTTACAGAGTAATTATCCTACAATGAGGCCGGTCAATAGCTCTTTGTGCTGATGCATGCTAGATGAACGATATGTAAATCGTCATCCGAAAGCAATACCTCATGAAAAGAAAAATGGTAACGATCTAGTCTTGATCGAAATTCAACAAAGGAATTCCAAGATCTCTTAGACTTTCATCGATCAAAAAGAAAAAGAATTAAGATGAAGAGAAGTGGATCTAACATTTATGATCTACACAACCAACAAAAAAGTAAATGAAAATGAGAAATCAAAATAAAATCAAGAATACAATGGAAATTCATGATATATTTTTTTATGACTTTTTCAAGAAATGTTTTCAAAAATAAAATTCAAGTAGTAAATCAAAATCTAAAACAAGAGAAATTTTATAAAAAAAAGGATTTAGATAGAAATGAAAAAAAATAATAGGAATTAAAATAAAAAAATAGAAAGGGAGGTGGATAGAAAGATGGAGGTGGTGAGTAAATGAAACACGGGCCAAGGCCCAATACAACACACTAAATCATTTTAAAAGAAGTAAAAAAATGCAAAAAAAAAATCTGAAAAATGAAAAAGGGAATCGTGATCTTCTTCTTCCTCTGGACTCGCTGCGGATACTATTCACACGGCAGAGGGAGGTGGTCGGAGTCGGCAACGACGGGACGAATATTTCACACAGTTTCGATCGAAAATCAGAGTAGATTCTAAATATGTTGTCAATTTCGAGCGAAACTCAAACATGGATGTGAATTTAGAACACGAAAGTTCGTTGACGTCGGTGACTACCTTCGAATTCAGGTGAAAATCAATTCAATTCTTCTTCATCTTTGAGCTTTTACGAAATTGATGTTGTTGTTAATGAACTTTTGAAGCTATTGCGAGAATTTACGGTGTGTTGTTGTTGAAATTGTTGTTGAATGTTGATATTGATGTTGAAGATGAACGTTGGTGAATTGATTGAAGGTTTGAGAAACTTTGATTGTTGAAGTTTTATTGAAGTTGTGGAGGTTTGTTTTCGCAGGGAAAAGAGAGGTTATTAATGAAATTTGAAAAAAAGAATTCAAAAGTGAAATTGAAGCTTGTGCAGATTTTTTTTGCAGAGTTTTTCCGGCTATTCAAGCTTGAGAAATTTGTGAAGGTGAAGCTCTAATTTATAGAGAAATTGGAAGGTGAGTTGTGAAATTGAATTGAAAAACTTTGCTGGCGTTTCTTTGCGTTTTGGTTTGCGTTTTGATTTGCAGGTCGTGAACGAGTTTTGTGTGATTTTTGAATGTCGTTTTGGCTCTTATTTGCAGCGTTTTGGTTGCTTTGCGGATGTCATTTTGGTTTTTGGACTCAAGGTGCGGACGTGTTGTGTTTAGCAGTGCGAAGCCATTTTGAATTCGTGTTCTGCTACATTTTGCTTCAGTATTTGTACGACGGCGGCTTGTTGGCTTTATGACTTGTTTTGGGCAAGTGACTATTGCGTTTTACATTGGCTGCAGCGTGGCTTTTTTATGTGGCTTGGAAGTGGCTTTTGGTTGGTATTTGCAAGTGGTAGCAACTTGGCTTTTGTTAGCAGCTCACGTGGGACTGCATTTGCCTTCGATGTAATAGCATGATAAATGCTGCAGTAGTTCACGTAAAGGCTAGCATTTGTGTTGACTTTTCATGTAAGCTTGGAATGGCTTGTTTTGGTGTATAAGTCACAGCAAGAACTTGGAGGCATATGGCTTGGTTTGGTGATGTTTTCATGAGGTCTTGAAATGTGAACAAAAAGAAAGTGGGCCGTGTGAATTCAAGAGTAGCATTTTTTATGAATGGGCTTTGGGATACAAACAAACAAAAAAAACCATGATTGAAAAAAATGGATATTTTGATTAAAAATATATAATTGAAAAATGGGCTAATGAAAGGTGGATATGGATAATGGGATTTTAAAATGGATATAAAAATGGATTTTTTGAATTGGATATTTGGATTGAATAAATGGATATGATTGATTATGGATATGGATTAAATTGGATTTTAGAGAGTGGATATGGTTTATGAAAATAATGGATAAAAATTGGAAATGGTTATGGATATTGAAAAATAGTGGGTATTAGAAAGGTGACAAAAGGGATTAAAAGTGGATAAAAAATGGTTTAGAAATTGGATAGCCAAAAATGGGAATGGATATGGATCATGGATGACCAATCTTTATTTTTAGCCCAAAATCAATCTTGACTTTTTTTCGCAAGCCTCTTGATAACATATGCAACAGCTACCACTGAATAAGCCACAAGTGAACAACAGCCATTTGAATATGTCTTTCTGAACCCAAAACTCACATGAACCACTGTTTGATAAATTGAAGAATCCCAATCACAAGACACCTTGCCTTTGAACAGTCCCTGCAAAACCTTAAACACACAGAGAGAGAAACAAGCAAACATCAGCATGTTTTTGGTACTTTAGTCAGAGGTTAGAAAACACAGTCAAATATAAAGCCGGTAAGAATAATATACAGATACTCAGGAGAAACAAAGATTGTGATCTTGTTTGTGGTAATGAAATGTGCGAAATCTTAGGGGTAAAAATTAGGGTTCAACACAAGCCACGAACAATACAGACCCCAATCCACAAATAGTGCAACCGTTAGTTGGAAGGAGCGCGGAAGCAAAGGATAATCACGATCCAGAATCTCAAACCAAGAACATCCAAGAACCCCAAGATCAAAATTACAACCGAAAAAAAATCCAAACACGGCCCAGAATCACGAGAAAGAATTACAAAACAAACCGAAGCCCAAACCCCAGAATCACGATGACATCTGCACGAAACAAATTCCATGGTGATCGATCCGGACCCAGAAACGATGAACAACAAAACTAGAGCAATCAAGATATTGTCTCAGACAGAAAAAACGATCAGAACCAGAAAATCACAGGTTTGATCGACGAGGTTGATACCATGTCAAGAATTCTTGGCTTGATGCCTTTCTCATTGTTATTTCTTGTATATATAAAGGTTACAGGGCTATATAGGTAATTACACTAAATAATTATATTTAATGAGAACAAATCAATTTCTGATTTATTTCCCTTATTCTAGGAAGAAACCCTTATTCTTATTCACAACTAAATCATCAGAATAGGAGGAAATTCAACAATGTCTTATGAGGGTTCTGTACTTGTTTGATAAAAAATAACCGTATAAATTAGTTCAGGAATTGTTATTGATTCTTCTAAAACAAAATTTTTAATCTTAACAAAATTTCTAATCTTATTCTTCCCCAAAAAGGGGAAGAATAGGTTCTGAAATTAATGTAAACCAATTATTAATATTTATAAATTTACAACTTATTTTAAAAAATTGTCTAATGTGTTTTTAGTTTTTAATAACAAAATGTTGTCTAGATCCTAATTTTATGTAATCATTCTCAAAAAGATATGGCGATTCGAATGGGGCTGTTAATGTTAATACAAGTGAAAAATCAGCTTGGTGGCAGGAAATTATCCAATTAGAAGAAGTTGGAACAGAAGGATATTCTGTTAGAGAGGTTTATAGGAAACTAACAGTAACAGACCATTCACCTGCAAAAAATTAGTCAAAATTTTGGAATAAGGCGCTCCCGAAAAAAGTGTCATGCTGGACTTGGAGAGCGCTTCAAAATAGGTTACCAACTAAGGATAACTTAATCAAGAGGGGGATCATTCCATCAGACCAAAACGGTTGCAGTGGTAGGTGCGAGGGTGAGGAATCGGTCTCACATATTTTGTTTGAGTGCCCAATTTTTTCAGGTGTTTGGAGCGAATTATGCAGGTGGATCGGAGTTCAGACTTCCTTGCATATCGAAGGTTGGCAACACTTAGAGCAGTTTGAAGATTTGCTAGGCGGGGGGCAGTCAAGAATGAGGCAGATGTTAGTCATTTGGTGTGCAGGCTGCTGGAGTGTATAGAAGAGCATGAACGACAACCTATTCAGAAACAAGGATATATCCATCGAAAAAATTACTGATGAGGTAAAAATCGCAGCATGGAACTAGCTCAGAATAAAAGCAAATCTGATTAGGGACGACATTGTTATGTGGTGCTCAAACCCACTGGCGTGTCTAGACATCAAGAAAATAAAGTGATCGGATGGTCATATGATTGCCAAGCAGCTTTTGAATTACAGCAAGCCTATGAGAGGTATAAGGTTATCGAAAACTATGCTTAGGAGCAGCAATTTCTATTTCTGAGCTAATGAATTGAAAAGAGAATCGCGAACAATCTCTCCTTCGTATACGGTTTTGGAGAGGAAATTCATCGAAGTTGGGTACTGAAGATGGATGGTTTATACCCGAGTGAATCGCACACTCAAAGATAACACAGAGTCGCCACCGAACTTTATTTAGTCCCTAAGGACAAGGAAAATATCGATAAAACCCAAAGGGAAGAGAAATGGGAATGGGGGTCGGTTATGCGAAAGGAATGTGTTAGCACCTAACGCATCCTTCGTACTCGACGGAAACCATTTCGCTTGCTTCTAGGCTTAGATGGGGTATCTATCTAAAGGCTTCTAGCTAAAAGAAGGAGGAGAGAGAAGAAAGGGGAAAAAGAAAGAAAGAAAAGAAAGTGCTCTCGGAGGATTGGGGCCCTCGTTCCTACGTACCCTCATAATGCAATGAGGAAATCAAAGCGTCGTAGTTCATGGAACCAGTGGACAAAAAGGAAAAGAAGAAGGGAAGAAGGGTGGAAGTGTGTTCGCCAAGATCATCGCGACCTCGTGCCTACGTATCATACATTCGAAAGAATGCAGAATCAGAGCTTCCGTAGTTCGTGGAACCGAACGAAAAACAAAACAGGAAAACAAAAGAAGTGGTGTCAAAACCAAGAGCAAGAGTGAAAGAAAACCCTACTGGGGAAAAGCTGAACAGTAAGAGAAATTGCACAAGAAACTAAAAAAGGAATAGTGTCAAAACCAAGAAAGAAAGAAACTCCGCTGGGGATAACAAAGAGGATTGGTGTCGAAACCAAGAAAGTAAGAACAAAATGAATAGAACAGACTCCGCTGGGGAAGAAAAAATAATAAAGAACAGCTAGTGACATAGGGTAATCAACCCTACTGGGAAGCAAACAAAAGGATGGTGTCAAAACCAAGAGAAATAGGAAACTCGGTATATTAACTGGCTGGCAGTGGTTAACCGAAGAGAAAGAGTAAGACCCAGGTGGGGAAAAGAGGTTGGTGTCAACAGACGGATTGTGATAAACCGAAAGAGAGAGCGTTGAACCCGGGGAAGGTGTTTGACGCTGAGGGGACGTGGGTATCTTAACTGATAAACAGTGGTTAACCGAGGAAAGCAAGGATTGCAACTCTGCGGGGATAGAGAAGCATTGGGTTTAACAGAGAAAATTGTGATTAACCGGAAGAACGGGTGTAGGACCGATCAAAGGTCGTGACCCAAAAGGGGTGTTGGTATTGATTGAACAAACATCACTTGACCAACAAAATATTGTATTAAACCAAAAGAGGTTACTAACCACTGGAGGGTTCGGTTTTTTAACAGAACACTGTGATTAACCAGGAAAAATGAGTGATTAACCAAGAAGAGGTGATTAACTCAAAAGGGGTTCAGTATTTTAACAAACAGACTGGGGTTAACTGAAGAAATGGGTGATTAACCGAGAGGAGGTGATTAACCCAAGGAACTCAGTATGTTAACAGACGGACTGTGGTTAACTGAGAAGGAGTGTAAACATTGGTGTTTTAACTGACAGGCAGTGATTAACCAAACAAAAGGAGAAGAATCAAGAGAAGGTTACGAACTCCGCAGGGGATTCGTCGTAACAGGAGTACTGTGTTTGACCAAAAAAGGGAATGAGACTCTTCTGGGGAATCAAAGAGCAATGATTGACCGCAAGAAAAGCAAAAGGTATTAAAACAAAGGGAGCTTGCTAACCCAATAAACAAAGGATCTTAACCAAGAAGGTGATTGATCAAAAGAGAGAGATCGAAAGAGATGGGAGTGATCAAAGATCGAAAGAGATTGCAAGGAAAAAGAGTGATCAAGGATCGACTCGACTGGGGAAAGAAAGCACACTACCGCCTGGAGATAGAGGTGACTAAGCCAAGCACAGGGTCATTCGTCCCCTACCTGAAGTAGTCAGAATGAGAGTAGGAATTCTCCCTTCTCATTCCTTCTCTAACACATTGGTTGTAATGCAGAAGTTGAAACGGATAGCACAACAGCTCCAAGTTGTACAGTGCTCCTGCTTGGAGAAACAGACAGCGTAACAACTTCAATCGTACAGTGCTCCGATGAAGAGCGCAGAACAAAACTCCAAATCCACGGGGGACCGAGAGAGAAAGCTCTAAAGGAAGCCTAAAGAGAAGGAAGGGGAAGATCAACCAATCGAAACATGGTTTCGATCAACTAATCAAAGGGAAATGCTATGCTAACAATTTTCCAAAGAGAATGGGAAATCATTAAAGCAAAATGTGTGAATTATGGATTATACAATATTTAATTTGTTCAATCAAGAACAAACTTAATGCAAAGCAAGAAATGAAATGCACAAACAGTACCAAATGAGAATTAGTATGTATTGCCAAACATGCTAACAAGTGATCAAATAGAATGTAAAATGTTCATGAACAAACATTGCCAAAGTTGCAAATAAATCGATAAGTGAAAAATCGAGCATCGGAAGTTGATAAACATGCTTCAAACAGAAGTGAAACAACACTCAAAATATCCACAAATATCAAGCATTTTGATCCATGGAAGTTAGAGGAGGACAACATGTGAAACACACTTGAAAATGTAAGAAAATGGCCATTCTGTACAGTGGTAACCGGTTACTCACCACGCGTTAACCGGTTACTTGCTTGAAAAACTGAGTTTTTGGTGAAAAATGCACTGAGTAACAGGTTACTCACCCCACATTAACCGGTTACTTATTTGAAGTTTTGTGTTTCTGGTGAATTTTACACTGAGTAACCGGTTACTCACCACGTGTTAACAGGTTACCACTATGACAGTGGCAAAAAAATAACAAAAAACAGCTTTTCAGAAGTGATTTTCAGCACACAATCACTTATACCAACCATTACATGCTAGGTCATTAATTTATGCACGAAATTTACATCATGTGAGTGCAATTAACACATATTACAAGCACCAATCATGGAGATCAAAGATCACGCAAATGCATAACAAATCGAACGAAAACGATTGAATTACATCGTAAATGCGCGGAAACGATCGAAACAGTTAGCAAAGTAAGATCTACTAACCTACAAGGCGGAGATGTGCCTTGGTAATTGTTGCAAAGTATTCTTGATGTAGAAAATCAAAGAAAACCAGAGGAATCTTCAATTCGGTGACGAAACGTGTCAAAATCGAGCAAAATACGATAAAGCTCCAAAATGCGAATTCGAACCGTTGAAAATTGCAGAAAATACTCAAGACTAATCCACAAGCTGAAATGACACCAGAAATCCAAGTGTAATAGCGAGAAGGATGAAGGTTGAGCTCGAGATATAATCACTTTTGATGTAAAAGTGATTATCCTTCAAAGTAGAAATGAGCTTTGGTGAGGTTTTGGAAGAGAATTGAGATGAAGATGAAGATGTAGCAGAAAAAATCAGAGAGAATGTGAGAGAATTGAGAGTGAATTGTGCAAAATGGTTGAAGGTCTTGTGTGAGAAATGTGGGAAATGATAGAGTCATTGAAAAGTGAGTGAAGATGTGCTTATATAGATTTTAGGTTTGGAGTATGGGAGGTTTGGAATCAGGTTTGGACTTTGCTTTGTGTGGTTTGGAACTAGGCTAGGAGTTAGTTGGGCTTGACTCACCGAGTCAAGGTGGTTAACTCGGTTAGTTAGAACCAACTCGGTAACAATCCCAATGTGAGCTCCAACATCCAAAGGACCACATACTTGGAAATCAAGGAACATGGTGCACTTAATTTAGAGTGAAGCATTGGAATAAATGCACTTGGAATGTCTTGAAATGTCTAGAGAATTCTAGAATATTCCACACACTACTAGAACACTGTAGAATCAATGACCAAAGAGAGTGCATGGCTGGTGCCCCAAAATTGCAACAGGAACTAAAATTTTGCACTGAGTAACTGGTTACTCACCACGCGTTAACCGGTTACTTCAGTTGATTTTTGCCCAAATTGCTTAGGAAATGATATTGAAGTCCCGGTTTCAATTTTCCACCTCTTGATTTGATGAGTGAGCATGGAAACCTTTATTTTGAGCTCGTTTTGATGACGCAATGATCTTGTGAGGATTCAATTAATCAGGCTTGGAAAACTTGAATATCCTGCAACAAGAAACACATAGAGAAAAGTGTGAATGCGTATGCTAACAATGCGAATGCGCATGCTTATGCAAAAGGAAAAAGAGGGAGGTCAAATTTCGGGTTACGACAGCTGCCCCTATTTAATCCTCTTGGACCTGAATGTACCAATTGCGTTATCTTTTCGATGATTTGAGGTAGAAGTGGATTAAATGAAATAGTAGCTCGAGAATTTGGCCTACGGCGGCAAAAGGAGTCGTGCAAAGGTAGAATAGATAAGTGCAAAGTTTGGCTGAAAATCTGCTAGGGAGATGAATCAGGCCAAAGAAGAGGAGTATGCTCAATGCATATGTTATGTATGCATTCTACATGATGCTTGATATCATACAATGCAAAGGCTCGGGTGTAGGTGATGCACGGTGGGTTAGGCAGAGATTGTAGCAAAACGATCTCGACATCCTTGGTCGGGGAGAGAACCCACAAGTGAAGGCCAAGCCTACTGGGAAAAGGCCCTCAAAGGGTGACAACTCTTGCTGGGAGGGATCCAAGAAAAATGGTGATGATTCCGCTAGGGAAGAACTATCACCAACGATGTTGCAGGGGATAAGAGAATCGGGCCAACCGTTGCATCACGATTTCCTCTGCTTGGGGAAACGAAATCAGAAAAACTCCGATTTCTAAGATGCCACTAACTCTGCTGTAGAGAAATCACAAGGCTCAGAGGATCTTCTCTGCTTGGAGACATTATGGATCTGTTGGGGAAGTGGAAGGTAATCAACCTTTATGGGGAGCCATGATGGAGAATGCTGGAGAGCTGATGACTCTGCTGAGGAACTGCTGAGGAAACAATAACTTCTTCAAAGAACCATCACATTGTCGGCCAGGTGTTAGGCTTACCAATGGATATTACTGATTATCCTGCAGGAGTTACCAGTAACACATGCAATGCATAATGCTTTCTCGATTGCTTTAGATTTTTATTATTCTCATCGTTTTATAGTATTATGTGATCGCAAATAATTATTTATTTTGCAAACAAAATATTGGAATGAGACAAACTGGAATAACAAAGAATGCATTTTATTGAATATAAAATTTTTGTACATAAAGTGTGTACAAGGATGCAAAAATCCTTGATGAGGAAATTTACAATAAAATTGAAAAACAAGTGTAAATGGCAAAGGGAAATCATGTTTTGCATTGATTACTACATTGGCCACCATCCACTGTAAGTCTAGGTTCCAACGCCTTGCACCAGTTGATGATGATTGGAATGCTCTTTTACTGTCTGAGGTCTAGCCATGATGAAGAGAGGCTCAAATGTTCACAGTCAATGCCTTTATCCCTAATTTTTGCCTGGACATGTTTCCATTTTTTTTCGTCCACCGGGATACCCATTTTTGCCTAAGTCGCCCTTTCAGGTTTTCAACTTAGCGGGCTATTATTGTTTTTTTCTCATTGTCCCTAACTTTTGCATGGACATCTCTTTTTTTGGTCCATCGGGACGTCCATTTTTGCCTAGATTGTCCTTGCGGATGTTAATCTAGCGGACTCTTATCCTTTTTTTTTCAGGCATAATATTTTTTTACTGCATCGGAGTTCACGGGCGATGGCAACTCCTCCCCATCCATGGTGGTGAGGATCAGGGCTCCGCCTGAGAAGGCCTTCTTGACAACAAAGGGTCCTTCATAGCTGGGAGTCCATTTGCCTCGTGGATCCGAGTGAACATGTGCATACCTCTTGAGCACGAGCTCGCCTTCACAGAACGTTCGAGGGAGAACTTTCTTGTCAAAAGCTCACTTGAGGCGTCTCTGATACAATTGACCATGACAAACTGCTGTAAGGCGCTTTTCTTCGATGAGATTCAGCTGGTCGTATCTGGATTGAACCTATTCAGCTTCATCAAGACCTGCTTCCATGATGACTCTAAGCAAAGGAATTTTGACTTCAATGGGTAGAACTGCCTCTATACCATACACAAGCGAAACGGAGTTGCCCCAGTAGAAGTGCGGACTGAAGTTCTGTAGCCATGCAGTGCAAAGGGAAGCATTTCATGCCAATACTTGTAATTTTTTACCATTTTTCGGAAAATCCTCTTGATGTTTTTATTTGCTGCTTCAACGGCGCCATTCATCTTGGGCCGATATGGTGAAGAGTTGTGGTGCTCGATCTTAAATTCTTGACAGAACTCCTTCATCATATTGTTGTTCAGGTTGCTTGCATTGCCTGTGATAATGTTGCTAGGAATGCCATAACGACAAATTATCTCTTTCTTGATAAATCTGGCAACCACTTGTCGTGTAATGTTCGCATAAGAAGCAGCTTCAACCCACTTGGTAAAGTAGTCGATAGCAACCAGAATGAATCGATGACCGTTGAAAGCTTTCGGCTCAATCATTCCAACCATATCTATACCCCACATAGAGAAAGGCCAAGGTGAAGTCAAAAAGCTCAATGGAGTTGGAGGCACATGGATCTTGTCTCCGTAGATTTGGCACTTGTGACATCTTTTGGCAAAGTTGTAACAATCTACCTCCATTGTTGTCCAATAATACCCAGCCCGAAGGATCTTCTTGGCCATAGCAGGACCTTTAGCATGTACACCCTCGCAGCCCTCATGTATGGACCTTATGATCATGTTTGCTTCGTGTCTATCCACGCATCTGAGCAACACGGAATCATAATTCCTCTTGTACAGTAAACCACCACTTAAGTAGAATTTGGCACAAAGCTGCCTAAGAGCTTTCTTATCAGTGATATTAATACCCTCGGGATATTCCTATTTTTCCAGATATCTTTTAATGTCGTAGAACCAAGGCTTATCATCAGACTCATCCTCGATTGCTAAATAGTGTGCTGGTTCGTTCAAGTGATCAATGCGGATATGAGGAGCTTCATTCTTCCACTTGACCTTAAACATGGATGCTAGAGTGGCAAGAGCATCGGCTAGTTGATTTTCCTCCCTGGGGATATGATGAAAAGAAATTTCATCAAAGTAAGGAATCAACTTCGCAATGTGTTGTTGGTATGGAACCAGCTTGGAATCCCGAGTCACAAAATTCCCTCTGACTTGACTGATGACCAAAGCAGAATCTCCATAGACCTCAAGAATCTTGATTCTCATGTCAATAGCCGCTTCAATACCGTAGATACATGTTTCGTATTCAACTATATTGTTGGTGCATGTAAAGCATAACCTGGTAGTGAAGGGAAGGTGAAAACTTGTTGGAGAGATGAGGATAGCACCGATCCCACAACCTTTAGAATTAGAGGCACCATCAAACACGAGCGTCCATCGCGACCCTGGTTCGGGTCCTATGTCAGGGTCTGGGGTCTCATAATCTCTGATGAACAGAACATCCTCATCGGGAAAGTCAAACTTCATCTATTGATAACCCTCTACAGGTTAATGGGCAAGGTAGTCAGACAAGACACTCCCTTTTATTGCTTTCTGGGTAACATATTGGATATCATACTCAGTTAACAACATCTGCCATCGAGCAATCCTTCTAGAGACAGCAAGCTTTTCAAATATGTACTTTATTGGATCCATTTTGGATATCAACAAAGAAGTATGGCAAATCATGTATTGTCGTAGGCGTCGAACAGCCCAGACCAGAGAACAACAAGTTTTCTCTAAGAGTGAGTATCTGGTCTCACAATCAGTGAACTTCTTGCTCAGATAGTATATTGCATGTTCTTTTCTGCCAGTGTCATCATATTGACCCAATACACATCCCATTAATTCATCGAGAATGGTGAGATACATGATTAAAGGCCTACCAGGAACCGACGGTACTAAGATCGGCGGTTCTTGCAAGTATTGTTTTATTTTGTCAAATGCTTCCTGACAATCATTATTCCATTCAACCGATTGATTTTTTCTTAGTAATTTGAACATTGGTTCACAGGTAGCCGTCAAATGGGAAATGAATCTTGAAATGTAATTGAGTCTGCCCAGAAAGCCACGGACTTCTTTTTCTGTTTTGGGAGGCGGCATGTTCTGAATTGCCCTAACCTTGTCAGGATCAACAATAAAACCCAAAAGTTTACCAGATCGAACTCCGAAGGTGCACTTCGCTGGATTCAACCGCAATCTAAACTTTCAGAGTCTATCAAACAGTTTCTTCAGATGAACTAGGTGGCCATCTTCAGTTTTGGACTTGGCAATCATATCGTCCACGTAAACCTCAATCTCTTTATGAATCATATCGTGAAAGAGGGTTATCATGGCACGCTGGTATGTTGCCCCTGCATTCTTTAGATCGAATGGCATGACTTTGTAACAATATGTACCCCACGGTGTGATGAAAGTAGTCTTCTCCATATCAGCTAGGGACATCTTGATCTGATTATATCCTGAAAAACCGTCCATGAAGGAAAAGACAGAGAACTGCGCTGTGTTATCTACCAAGACATCAATATGAGGCAAAGGAAAATCATCCTTCGGGCTTACCTTGTTGAGATCTCGATAATCCACACACATTCTGACTTTCCTGTCTTTATTAGGAACTGGGACAATGTTGGCAACCCATTCAGGATATTCGGAAGTGGCTAGGAACCCAACATCAAGCTGTTTCTTTACCTCTTCTCTAATTTTAAGTGCCACGTCGGGTCTAGTCCTTCTGAGTTTCTGCTTGACAGCAGGACATCCGGGCTTGAGTGGCAAGTGATGCTCAACGATGTTGGTATCCAACCCAGACATATCTTGATAGGACCAGGCGAAGATATCAACATACTCTTTCAATAACTTGACCAACTCAGAGTGTACATGCTCTGCGAGGGATGCGCCAATCTTGACTTCTCTTCTGACCTCATCAGTACCAAGATTGACAACTTCCACTGGCTCTTTGTGTGGCTGAATCTCTCTACGTTCGTGCTCAAGGAGCCTTGCTAGTTCAGCCGGTAATTCACAATCTCCCTCACCATCTTCTTCGGCTTGGTTAATTGGAATCCTAGAATTACAATAGATGTTTGCCATATTGTTATCAATGCTTTTATTAGTTCTGCATGTTTATGAATATGTTTAGAATGAGCTATTTTGAAAAGTGAAAAATAAAAGAAACTTTTGCCATTTGTTTGTGAAAAAGTAAAATGAAGAAAGAAAATAGAACATGATTTTGAATGCAAAAAACTTTTATTTATTGATCACATAATATTGCAAAAGCGTGAGGCCCTTTACAAGCTATCCACTCGTCTCGGGCTAGGACGAGGGAACGAGAAAGCAAAATGTATTACATGTTATATGGGAAAACCACAGGAATCACGGTAGATGTCCAGTTGTTAAGCTTGAAACCCGGCGGACACTTGCGCACAAAGCTTGAAATTTGATTACTGGTACCAGACCCATCAAGAGCTGCCACGATGTCACTCTACTGGAAACCCATGCTACTGAACTTGATCAAGTTGCACTGCTTTGAACCATGTGAACTAGATTGTCGACCAGGACGATAACCCAATCCAAATCGATCATGCTTTTCAACCACATCAATCACATGCCCCCAGGCTGACAATGCACCTCTCTCGATGGTCTCTTTAGCACTCTTAGCAGACGCTAAAGTCAATTGTGGTGATCTACTTTGACTAGTTGAAGCAGAGCTGACATCTTCGAATTCGAGACACTGCAACGGCACCTCAGCTATGCTTTCCTCAGTCTCGATATATCGAAAAGATGATAACTCGCTCACAATCAAATCCTCTTCACCACAGACAATGACAAGCTGATCATCAAACATGAACTTCAACTTCTGATGCAAAGTGGATCTAACTGCCCCTGCGGCGTGAATCCACGGGTGACCCAGTAGGCAACTGTATGCAAGATTGATATCCATCACCTGGAAAGTAATGGTAAACAAATGCGGCCCAATTTTGATGGGTAAGTCCACTTCTCCAATGACTTGTATAGAACCATCAAAGGCTCTGACAACTAAGGCGCTTGGTCTCATCTAGTTTCCTTCCACCAGTAATTGACTCAATGTGCCCTTAGGCATCACATTGAGAGAAGAACCGGTATCCACTAGAACCCGAGATAACAGGATATCTGTGCATGTTACAGATATGTGTAGCGCTTTATTGTGGGTAGTTCCTTCAGGAGGTAATTTTTATTCATTAAAGCCAAAATATCAACTTGCAGTTATGTTGGACACTACATCATCAAACTCGACGACAGATATATCATGCATAACGTGAGCAGTGTTCAAGACTTTCAACAAAGTTGGTCTGTGTGCAGGCGAACTCATGAGTAAGGACAAAATTGAGATCCTCGAGGGTGTTTGCCCCAGCTGATCCACAATCTTAAAGTCACTTTTCTTGATCAACTTAAGGAACTCTTGATCATCAAATGTCTCTTTGCTCTTTGAAACATCCTCAGACGGGATAGTCGGTACTGGAATGGCAGTAGAAGATGCCCCTTGTTGAACAACAGGGGTTGTATATGCAGGCATTTCCTTGGGAGGAACAACGGTTGGAACTTAAACAGGCTTTGCAGTGACCTTCGGAGCAAACACTCGTCCACTACGAGTCATGCCTCCAGCCGCTGCAACATTTACGATCTCAGATTCGGCGAACCTTATCTCTTGACCTCCAGAAAACATAGTAGACCTATACCTCCACGATACCTCCTTAGAATTCTGGTACGGAAATGGTTTTGGCAGACAAACAACGATGGGTTGCACCTTCTTCTATTTAGGGGGTTCAACAAGAACCTTCCTATAGACGATGGTGAATGGCTCGATAGCAGCAACTTCCTCGACAGGCTTAGATCTGGCAAATTGTACTTCGCCACGGTTCATCAGAATCTGAACACAACCCTTCAGCCTTCGACACTGGTTGGGATTATCATCACAAATCTGAAACTTACCATGCAGCCCTTTCAACAGCCCATGTTCATTCAATTTCTTGAAAACCACAGCCATCGAGGTCTTTACCTTATCGACATCCATGACCAATTTAGCCCTTGAATTATCCTCAACCATGTTCACTGCAGTCCCACTGTGATTGGGTAATGGATTATTCTGAATGTTAGGTCCTTCCTCAGCGAAAGTCAGAACCTTCTTATTAATGAGTTCTTGAACTTTGGTTTTGAAAACAAAACAGTCCTATGTTGTATGTACTATGTATCCAGCATGATAAGCACAAGACACATTTGGATTATGCTTCGGACCAAATGGAGGAATTGCAGGCGCAATCTGCTTAGGGACAATTGCCCTTTGGTGAACTAAGTAAGGAAACAATTTCACGTATGACACCAGAATTCTATCAAAATTTGGAAGCTTACGGTTTCCTTGACTGTTGTTGTTCTGACGGTTTTGATTCTGCTGACTTTTGTTGTTCTGTTGATTCTGTTGCTGATTCTGAGCATTCTGAACTGGTTGTTGCAGATGATACTGATATGGAGGTTGTTGATACTGTGCAGCAGCAATATACGGATATGGATAGTATGGCATGGGTGCTTGATATTGAGGAGAAGCTTGAGCTGTCACAGCGTTGGTTTCACCTTCCTTTTTCTTCGATTGACTGTTCTGAGATTTTCTAGTGGCCGACTGCTGAGAAGCAGTTCCAGGAATCTTTCCAGTCTTCAAACCGTTTTCAATCCATTCACCAATCATTACAACATCAGCGAAGTTCGATGAAGAACTACCCACCATTTTCTTGTAGTAGGATCCTTGCAATGTACCCATAAAGATGTCAACCAACTCATTGTCCGAGAGAGCGGGTCGCACACGAGATGCCATCTCACGCCATCTTTGTGCATACTCTTTGAATGTTTCAGCTGAGCGCTGGGACTGATTCTGCAACTGCAATCTAGTTGGCGCCAGATCAAGGTTATATTTGTATTGTTTCACGAATGCTTCAGATAGATCCCTCAAAGTACGGATTTTGCTGCGCTCTAGGCCCATGTACCAATCCAATGAAGCACCAGACAAACTATCTTGAAAACAATGAACAAGCAATTCATCATTATCAATATAGGATGCCATCTTCCTGTAGTACATAGTGATGTGTGTAGCGAGCGATTTTGGACGCGGTTCTTAAGCGCTGGCCGCTCTCTGCGGTTTGAGCTTTAAACTACAGGTCGATTCATTTTTTATCCTATTGTGAGCTAAATAAGGAAGGGAAATAGATGTCTCTAATTAACCCTGCTTGCATACTGAGTTTAAACAGCGGTCTGTTAGGTTACGGATGCTATCAATGTGGGGGGGCCTTTGTACTGGTTATTCGTATTTCGCCAATACAGGTTCTTTCTTTCTTTTTTCTAGGCAAAGGGTTTCTGGCGGGGAACAAGGATTAGGATGTTAGGACTGATGCTTTTGAATTACTGCTTTTAATTGATGGAGATATGGGATTTGGGTTTTTTGTTGATTGCGCTCGCTAAGATCTTTTCTTTCGATCTTATGCCTACGTATTCCCGTTTACCGAAACAGGGAAATCAGAGCATTCGTAGTTCCTCCTATTCTTTGGGAGGAAATTGGTTTTTGGTGTCTTGTTCAAAGCCCAAGACGTGAAGCGAAAGGTGATTTGTATCTTGTTCAAAGCCCAAGATGTGAAGCTGAAAGGTCTATTTGTGTCTTGTTCAAAGCCCAAGACGTGAAGCTAAAAGACCTCGACTTTAGAGAGAATTTGTTATCTCTAAAGAGGGGAGAAGGAGAATTACTTTAACTGGGATACGCGGATCCGAGCAATGCCATAATTTCCGAAGAAAGGATTTTAACCTGAAGGAGAAGACTTTAACTCAGTGTAGAGCAATGCCATCTTTCCTTAGGAATTTCTCATGCTAAAAGAGGGACAGTGGCATGGATGTAGATGATCCAGAGGCTTGCCGCTTACAGCGATTAGATGAAAGGAAAGGAGTTGTTGATGTTTGTGTACTGTGAACGAGGCACAGCTTTGATGCTAAAAGGTCGATTGGATCAACCAGTGGTTTTCTTATACAAAGCCTAAGAGGAGGCTAATTTCCGCTAGGAAAATCATTATACAAAGCCTAAGAGGAGGCTATTTTGTGTCTCGTACAAAGCCCGAGAGAGAGGCTAAAAGTTTTTGACCCAGTGGGGCATATCGTTATACAAATCCTAAGAGGAGGCTAGCAAAGAGTTCGACTCTTGCTTAAGGGATTTATATCTCGTACGAGGCCCGAGATGGAGGCAAAAAAAGGGGTGATTGACTCAACGAGGGAATCTTTTGTGTCTCATACAAAGCCTGAGAGAGAGGCTAAAAGGTTGTTTTAACTCCACTGGGGAGAATTTTGGTATCTCGTACGAAGCCCGAGATGGAGGCTATTGTAACTGTTTCAGTTGAGTGACAAATCCAATATACTGATTTAAAAGAGAAAATCAGTTCTTATATGAGTAACACTGTACACAGGGATTTAATTTGAGGATCAGGGATATTTCCTTTTCTTTGAGGAAACGGGAAATCCAAAGGGTATTGAGACTATCCGAGTCTGCGGGTTTCCTTCCTATTTAACGAAGGGTGCTTGAGAATGTCTTTGAGACTCAAGGAAGTTAGACTGTCCAAGTCTAGAGTTTTATCTTTTGTACTATGCTTCGAGAAACAGTAGTAGACTCTATGAAAGGACTGTTCTATGAGGATGACTAGGTTCTGTTCCTATACCTCTAGGAGGTCGTCGGGACAATTTGTACGAAGCCCAAGAGGAGGCTGGAATCTTTTAAGAAGCCGACGGGTCCTTGTACGAAGCCCAAGAGGAGGCTATCATTCCCGAAGGAAGAGATCATTATACAAAGCCTAAGAGGAGGCTGTGAATACTTCTAAGAAGCTGATGGGTCCTTGAATAATGCCCAAGAGGAGGCCGGGTTACTTATAGGAAGCCTGTGGGTCCTTGTACGATGCCCAAGAGGAGGCCGATGCTTTTAAGAAGCCCGTGGGTCCCAACCCAAAGAAAAGTTCAAGAAAACTCTTTTAAAGATAAAACCACTGGTAAACGTGCGAGGTTTACTATCCAGCAACTTTTATCTTTTCAAGAGAGTTTGAACAGTTCGGAGGTTTGAAGAAATTCAAGAGAAGTTTCACCGAGAATAATTCATCTCTGGGGAATAGAATTTCTTGACGATTCCTAAGGAGGACAGCCGAAGAGAAGACTGTATCTGGTGCTCCTATTGGGGATCTAGGCGTCTATTTCTACGAATAAGTGAAACGGCGTTACCTAGTTCTAGACGTAATTGCCGGGGAAACTCGAAATATCTATACTATTATTACACAGTAGATATGAGTTTATGAAAGGAGACTTACAGTGAGCAGCCCCACAATACAGTTTATAATATGAAAGCAGTAAATGAAAGCGATAACCACTTACTCGGTTGTAGTGCTTCCATGCTGTTTAGTTAGTTGTTCAACAAAGAAAGATAAAAACAACAGTATATTCAAAATCAAAGGAGAAAGTGCTTTGAAAAAGAAAGATTTGGGGCTTACAGCTCAAGGAGAGGCCCAAGGTTTTATCAGTGAGCGCACTGTTTGACTTTGTACAGCAGGACTTATACAAGTGACTGGGGCCCAAAAAGGTTTTCTGTACAAAGGGATGGGTCTTACACTCTCTCAAGAGGCCCAAAAAGGTTTAAAGAAAAGAGTGGGGCTTATAACACGAGGGTAGGCCCATATGGTTTTTAATTTTAAACGGGCGACGATCGCGCCGTTTACTTGTACAGAGGGACTTATACAATGAGTGAGGCCCAAAAAGTTTTTTGTACAAGGGGGGATGGGTCTTACACTCTCTCAAGAGGCCCAAAAAGTTTTAAAGAAAAATAAATGGGTCTTACTACTTGAGGGTAGGCCCAGATGATTTTTAAAAATGCGACGATCGCGCCGTTTGTTTTTTGACGGTATCGGGACTTATACAATAAGTGAGGCCCAAAGATGATTTGGTCAAAAAAAAGGATTGGGTCTTACACTCTAATAGAGGCCCAAAGTGTTTTGAAAATGATTTATGAGGGTTGAATTAATCCAAACCCTAATTTGTTTTCAAAAATGTATTTAATTGAATAAAAATTCAATTAAAATGATCAAAAATTGTTTAACACATGGAAAACAAATTGTGATCTTGGATTAATGCTTCAAAAATTAAGTATTGACCTACAAAATAATTAGAAAGCATCAAAAGTTGCAAAATCAATGTAGAAAAAATATTTAAAATGCCAAAAACAATCAAAATATTAATTCTTTGCAAAAATATCAATTATATGAAATAAATAATATTTTTGGGATTTTTTGATAAAATAAAATATTTTAACATTTTTGTGAATTATTAAAAAAAGAATCAACTCAAAATCATTAAAACTCAGAGAGAAATTAATTTTTGAATCAATTAAACAAAATCACAAAATTCAAATATTCAAATATATGAAAATGGCGCCAAGAACAACACCAAGAACACGCGCGTTTTTCAGTTTTCCCAGATTTGCATTTTCTATCCAATCTCCATGAATACGTAACCATATCATGCAATCCACATATCATTATGCTCGCCTCAACCTCACGATCATGTCTATGTACTTTAATTTCATTTAAATTAAACATACAACAAGAAATCACGAATAGACCTCAAGAACCCTAATTTCTGCATGAAGGCTAGGATTTTTGATACACGATTCAAACAATGCAATTAATTGAGGGAAAACATTCCATGCATGATTATGAACATATGGCCAAATTATTGTGCGAGGAAATATGCATAGATTGAGAGATGACCAAGTTTAGGCTTACCTCCAAGTCGTGACAGCAAAAGCAAATCAAATTCTAGGTTGGAGGTGTTACAGATGAGTTGTAATGATCTGAACAGCTTCCCTACACCATATGGAGTGTGTTTGAACACTTGGATTGAATTGAAATGGACTGGATCAGTTTATGGCATCTCAGCTGCAACTTCACTTCAAACTTGTGTGGATGGCAAGTGATTTTGTGAAATTGATGTTTCAGATGTTATGTGAGTGTTTGATCAGCTCATATGTGATGTATGTGAGGTGTGTGAGTGATTGGTTTGTGCAGAATTGCTCTCAAACTCAAAACCCAATAGCTACCTTGCTAAGAAAGGCATTTTTGCCAAGAGAAAGAGATTTTGAGGAAAGCATCTGTTAGATGGCTTTGGTGTACTTAAACTGACCACAATTGAGCTCTATTTATAGTAGAGCAAGTTTGTTTTGCAAGGAATAATACATGGCCAATGGAAATGAAAGTCTCCTCTAGCCATTGACTAGAGGTTAGGGCACAGAGCTTTGGTCCCCTTGGTCTTGGATAAGTCTTGACTGATTTCAGATGAGAATGGCTCAGTCCATGCCACCTTGATGATTCCATTGAATGCCTTATTCCAAATTTGAAGTCTTGTCCCTACTTTGGCAACTCTAGGTTCAACATGTTATTCCTTGTTCCTTGGACCTTGGAGGCTTGGCTCAGTGATTGTCCCCTTTGGATTCAATCCTCTGAGGTGTCCAAGTAGATTGGAGCAATTGCAATTGGCTGATTTTGGCAAATCGAGCCAAAATGCAAATTCTGCCTTGCCTTGACAGATTTCAGCAAGGCAACTTGCCAATGTTGTATCTCATGATGTAGGTTGAATTTGGCAATGTTCTTGGCCATTTTGGAAAGCCCTAACATGATACAACAACCGTTTGAACAAGTTTGGTTTTGATCTCTTTTGATTCCAAGTGAAAAATCCCCCTACATTTGGCAAAAAGTGAAGCAGAATTCTGACTTAGTGAAAATTTCACTAAGTGTTGGAAAAAGTGACTTTTTTCACTTTTCAGCCACTTTGATCACTCCATAACTCAAAATCCTTAATGAATTGGAATGACTTGTAGTTGAAGTTTTTGTAGGTGATAGTGAGGGCTACAAATCCATCTTTGGATGAGAAACAATGGCCTTGTGGTTTAGGAGTTATGGTCCTCCAAAGTTGGTACCTTTGCCACTTTATTTTTAACTTAGAAAAATTTCTAAGTTTTATGGTTACCCTTTTTACAAGTTATCTCACTTTTCTTGATTTTTCTTGATGAATGATGATTCAAATCATACATTAACATCATTTTAGGGTTAAAAATCCATTTTGGTGAAAAATCTCAAAAAGTCAAAGTTGACTTTTGTGCACAGTTGACTTTTTATCAGATGAATTCCAAACTGTGCAATTCTTCAGGAAATCATGTCCTTGACCTAAATCAAACTTGATGGACATGTTCCATGGGTGTCATAGGGTGTATTCAATCATGTATTAGGGTTTGGGAGCATGTCTTGGTCAAAAGTCAAGTTACAGTTGACTTTTCCCTTAAAACCCTAATTGTGGTGCAGATGAAAATGAGACTTGTTGCTCAAACTTCTTGGATCAATCCATTGTTACAAATGGATCAACATGGTGTATTAGAGACCCTCAAATCATCTCTTGAGGTCTTGGCTCATGGTTTGTCCCAAAAGTCAACTTAGGGGTGAATTAGGTTAAGAAACCCTAATTCCTGATTTTTGATGAATGCATCCCCTGAGGCAAAATTGACTTGATGCATGGGTTCATGAGGTTCCATGAAGTATATTAGGTTATGTTTTGGATCAATGGCTTGTGCCCAGATGAAAATTTCCATCTGGAGGCCCTGGTCGACCAAAACCCTAATTTGGTGACACTGTCGATCTTGAGACTTGATCCACCTATAAGGGAGCAGCCTTGTGCTTAATCCTTGAAGTGGGAGTCCTTTTTGATCCATTGTGGATGTTTAAGAGATTAGACAAGTTGAAGATCATGTCATTTCTTGATTGATCCTTTGTCTAAGCACTCAGAGAGGGCTTGAAACCCTAATTTTGCTTGTATTGGATGCTCACCCATCTTTGGGGAGACTGATGAAGCATGATGGTTCATCCATATTGTGATGATGATTTTCACAATGATGGGAAATCTAAGTGGTCAAAATTTAGGGTATTACAATGTGACTATGCGGACAACTCAAACCTTTATACTTTGGCAACTCTGGTATCTTGAATTTCTGCGGCAACACAACATTTGGAACCAAACACAAGTCCTTGGTCTCCATGCCAAAAGCAGAAAATCCTTCAATAGATCTAATACAGTCTTCCAACAACTTGTAGTCAGCAGGTCTATTCTGATTAGTGGGTCTGATAAGAATCTGAGGATTTGGCAGCTGAGATGCGGCAGGATCATTCACTTGCGGAGTAGCAAACTGAGACGGATACACCAAACCCGGATTAACCATCTGACCAGCATTCTGACCCATATGAACACCAAACGGATAATTTAGAGGAGGTATCACAACAACTGAGGAAGATACCCCAGGATAGAACATCCCAGGATGAACAGCAGTTTGAGCAGCTTGAGATGACACCGAAACATGAATAGGAGGACCCCTATACACATGCTCTTCTTCATCAGGAGTTTCAATGTCAGCTGATCCGGAAGTTTGATGAGTTTGAACCTGAAGATTCTCAGGATCATCATTCACCACTGGAGGCGGGACTGGAGTAGGCATGACCCATGGATATGCATCAGCATTCCCATTAGGCATGAGCGCAACAAAAGGCTGATATGGCATGAAGGCATTACCATTATTTGCAATCTGAGGAGTGTAATTCGGAGGCATACCCCAAGGAAAACCAACGGGCATCTGGTTCAAACCGAATTGAGAATTTGTCAGATGAACAACAGGCTGATTCACAGGCTCAACTAGTACTTCAACAATAGCAGGAGAAGGAACAACAACAACAGGAGTAGCCGTAACAACAGGAGGAACAGTCACAACAGGAGTGACAACAGTTGCATCAGTAGTGGCTGCAGCAATAGTGGCAGTAACAGCGGCATCCCTCTGGGCACGAAGGAGTTCCATAATGACATCCATGTTCGTCTGGAACTGATCCATTCGACCTTGGAATTGAGCCAGAGTTTCCTTATAGGCAGCATTCTCAGCTTCGAAGTCAGCCATGATTCTGGAATTGGTTGAGCGAGTAAAATACTGATGTTGAGTCATCGTCTTGCTACAAAGAAGGCAGACAAGGATAAGCAATAGTTTCGGATGAAGGGACGTGCATATGTGTGCAAATGAATGTATGATGTGCATGCAAAAATAAAGTTTTAAATTCCAGGAATTCTTAAACTTATCTTTGTTGACAATAATCATAAAGCATACAAGTAAAGGTGTGAAAGATAAAATTGGCAAGCAACTTCATTCATTCATTCAACAATAAAGGAAAGAAGTATGAGTCGAGTACAAGTCAAATATCTGCCTTTTGGGCTACAACAAAATCCGCATGGATCCTATCAAATATCACCCTACACACAGACAAGAAATGGAAAATAGCCCAAGGAAGCTGGTGTGGAAATACATCAACATATTCATCCCTCAACAACCCAGGTAAGTCCTCAAGTGCGTGCTCAGGAAATCTCGCTAGGCGATCGTGCCTCTCACTCCAATACTTCGCATCCTTCATGAGGTTACGCAGCAAAGAATGGTCAGGTCCCTGAAGCATATCCTGAAGAAAGGCCTCTTTCTGATCCAGGAGGTTCTGCAGATGACGGCTTTGATGCTCCCAATGAGTTCTCTCTGTATTGAGCTGACTAATCTCCTCTCGGATCTGGTGTGCTTGATCCTGCAGCTTCTGAATCTCATCGAAGACTTTGTCTAGTTGGGTTTGACATTGAGAAAAGTCCTTTGCTAACTGATTAGCATGGTCTTGCTCACTTTGCCACTTTGTCTTGAAGTCGGATAACTTCCCTCGAAGCTCTTCAAGCTGCTTGTTGTAGCTCAGCTCATCCTTGAGGCTTGATAATGGGCATCAACGAGTTGTCTCTTCTTTGAAGCAAGTCCCTCGTAGGCGCTCTTCAAAGCATCACCCACCTTTCTACGCTTGTTCTGTTCAACCTCCACTTCTTTGAGCATGTGTTCGCGCTTCTGATGGAGCTCAATCTGTAAGCTATCCTTCTCGGAAGTGACTCTATCAAGGTTGAGACGAAAATTAAAAAATGGTAATTTACAGGGAAAAGGGCTACGTTGAAACATAACGACCACTATCCTTCTACCAACTTTGAGTTCGGTACATCCTGAGCTTCCGTCGAAGATGACCTTTGACTGGAGATTTCCTCCGATAGATGATGCTGTAACTGCTGCTGCTGAGGGACTTGCCTCTGTTGAACATAGTTACTTGCCATTATCCCTAATTTTGCCTGGATTGTACTGTGAGATTTCCAATCCATCGGGATGATTCTTTTTTTTCCATGTCTCTAACTTTTACCTGGACCGCCCTTTCGGGTTTTCAATCCACCGAGACGTTTTTTTTTTAGTTTAGGCGAAGTATTTCTTGACTACATCAACATTCGTGGGGTAGGCAAATTCCTCTCCATCCATGGTTGCAAGTCTCAAGGCGCCGCCTGAGAAAGCTTTCGTGACCACATAGGGGCCATCATAATTCGGGGTCCATTTGCCCCGGGAATCAGTGAGAAATGATTGTATCTTCTTGAGCACGAGGTCTCCTTTTCTGAAAATACGAGGTCGGACCTTTTTGTCGAACGCCCTCTTCATTCTTTGCTGATACAACTGACCGTGGCATAGTGCCGTGATTCATTTTTCCTCGATCAGATTCAATTCGTCGTGTCGACTTTGACACCATTCAGCTTCGGTAAGCTTAGCTTCCATCAATACCCGAATTGATGGGATCTCTACTTCTATGGGAAGCACTGCCTCCATGCCATATACTAGAGAGAAAGGGGTAGCCCCTGTTGAAGTACGGACAGATGTGCGATAACCATGAAGAGCAAAGGGTAACATCTCGTGCCAGTCTTTATAGGTTACAACCATTTTTTAAACAACCTTCTTGATGTTCTTATTTGCCGCTTCTACCGCTCCGTTCATCTTGGGTCGGTAGGGAGATGAGTTATGGTGTTCAATCTTGAACTCTGCACACAACTCTTTCATCATCTTATTGTTCAAGTTAGATCCATTATCAGTAATGATCTCGCTTGGAACACCATAACGGCAGATGATATTGTTTTTGATAAATCGGACCACCACTTGTCGGGTTACATTGGCGAATGACGCTGCTTCGACCCACTTGGTGAAATAGTCAATGGCTACCAGGATGAACCGATGTCCGTTTGAAGCCTTGGGTTCGATCATGCCAATCATGTCGATTCCCCATATGGAAAAAGGCCACGGGGAAGAAAGAACTTTGAGATGTGATGGCGGTACATGAATTTTGTCGGAGTATATCTAACACTTGTGACACCTCCTCATGTACTTGTAGCAGTCGGATTCCATTGTCAACCAATAGTACCCGGCCCTGAGAATTTTTCTCGCCATTGTGTGTCCGTTGGCATGAGTGCCAAAGGATCCTTCATGAATTTCTTTCATGAGCATGTCTGCTTCTGGTCTGTCGACACATCGGAGCAAAACCATGTCAAAATTTCTCTTATAAAGAGTGTCACCGCTCAGGAAGAAGTTTCCAGCCAATCTTCTGAGGGTTTTCCTGTCTTTTCTGAGTGCCCCAGATGGGTACTCTTGTTTCTGAAGGAAGCATTTGATATCGTGATACCAAGGTGTGTCGTCTATGACTGCTTCAATCATGAAAATGTAAGCGGGCCGTTCAAGGCGCATGATGTCGATCTTAGGTATGTCATTCCATCGACCTACACTAATCATGGAAGAGAGAGTGGCTAATGCATCAGCCATGTGATTCTCATCACGAGGGATGTGATGAAAGTCGACTCTGTTGAAGAAGGGTAACAACCTTCTTGCATAGTCTTTGTAAGGAATCAATCCTGATTAGTATGTGTTCCAATCTCCTTTTATCTGGTTGATAACCAAGGCTGAATCGCCGTATACGTCCAAGTTTTTGATCCTTAAATCAATCGCTTCTTCGAGACCCATAATACAAGCTTCGTATTCGGCCTCGTTGTTCGTACATTTGAACGTAAGTCTGGCAGTGAAAGGAATGTGGATACCCTGAGGGGTAATAATGATTGCCCCAATTCCGTTTCCATAATGATTAACTGCTCCGTCAAAGATGAGTCCCCACTGGGAACCTGGTTCTGGCCCTTCACTGGGTAGCGGTTCATCGCAATCTTTCATTTTTAGATACATGACATCTTCGTCTGGGAAGTCAAACCCGATTGATTCTTGATCGTCAATCGGTTGATGAGCCAAATGATCGGCTAAAATACTTCCTTTAACGGCTTTCTGAGCGTGGTACTCTATGTCATATTCTGATAGTAACATCTGCCAACGGGCAATCCTTCCCGTGAGAGCAGGTTTTTCAAAAACGTACTTGATTGGATCCATTTCGGAGACCAACCAAGTAGTATGACGAATCATGTACTGGCGAAGACGTTTGGCTGCCCAAGCCAAAGCGCAACAAGTTTTCTCAAGCATTGTGTACCGAGTCTCGCAGTCGGTGAACTTCTTGCTCAGATAGTAAATGGCAGACTCTTTCCTTTTAGTTTCGTCTTGTTGGCCAAGTACACATCCCATTGAGTCCTCTAGGACTGTGAGGTAAATGATTAGTGGTCTTTCTTCCACTGGAGGTGATAGAATCGGAGGATTCAACAGATATTCCTTAATACTGTCGAAGGCAGTTTGGCAGTCTTCTGACCAAACGCAATCCTGGTTCTTTTTCAATATCTTGAAAATCGGCGCACAAGTCGCGGTCATAAGGAATATGAATCTGGAGATGTAGTTCAAACTTCCCAGGAATCCTCTGACTTGTTTTTCAGTTTTCGGAGAAGGCATTTCTTGAATGGCCTTGACCTTGTCAGGATCAACTTCAATTCCTTTCTGGCTGACGATGAACCCTAGTAGTTTCCCTGAACGGACACCGAAGGTGCACTTGTTGGGATTCAAGCGGAGCTTGAATTTTCTTAGACGTTCGAACAATTTTGACAGATGTTCAACGTGCTCATCCTCTGTTCTTGATTTTGCAATCAAATCATCGACATATACCTCAATTTCTTTGTGTATCATGTCATGAAACAGAGTAGTCATGGCCCTTTGATAGGTTGCCCCGACATTCTTTAAACCGAACGACATTACCTTGTAATAAAAGGTACCCCATGGGGTAATGAACGAAGTTTTCTCCATGTCTTTCGGCGCCATTTTGATCTGATTATAGCCCGAGAATCCATCCATGAAGGAGAATACTTTGAACTTTGTTGTGCTGTCAACCAGCATGTCAATGTGTGGTAAAGGAAAGTCGTCCTTTGGACTTGCCTTGTTTAGATCTCTGTAATCAACACACATTCTTACCTTTCCATCCTTTTTGGGAATGGGTACGATGTTGGCTAACCATTGAGGATATTCAGATGTAGCGAGGAAACCCGCGTCGATCTGTTTCTGTACCTCCTCCTTGATTTTGATGGCCATGTCCGGGTGAGTGCGTCTCAACCTTTGCTTTACTGGCGGACATTCCGATCTTAGCGGTAAGTGATGTTCCACGATGCTGGTATCCAACCCTGGCATATCCTGATAGGACCAAGCGAATACATCGGGGAATTCATTGAGAAGCTTTATCAAACCCTCTCTGGCAGTTGGACTGAGCAATGCTCCGATCCTGATTTCTTTTCTCTCTTTTTCTGAACCCAAGCTTACCGTTTCCAACGGCTCTTTGTGAGGTTCAATGGACCTTTCCTCTTGTCTGAGTAGTCGGGAGATCTCTTCTGGAATTTCGTTGTCATTTTCTTCTTCAGCCTCGAATACTGGGAACTCAAAGTTGGAAGAAGGCATCGGATCGTATGTTTCAACGGGGTATAAAACAAGCAATCTGCATGACGTGATGATTCGTGTTTAGAAGAGATAGAGAAAATGTAAGTGTGTGCAGTGTATTTATTTTACTGCTTGTTTTTATTTTTGAATTGTTTTTTTAAGATTACCATTTTCTGAAAAAGCAAAAAGAGAAAACAACAATTAATGCGGAAATTACAGAACGGCGTTATTTTATTAATGAACAAGTCGAATCTTGAAACTACAGCCCTATAAAACAAAACTCACTCGCTTTGGGCAAAGCGAAGAGGGAAATTTACAGAAAGCGAGCCCTATCAAAACATCTGTTTCACCTGGGCAGGGTGAAAGGTTAAAGATGGCAATTACTTTGACTGACGAACGACCTTCGGAACCTCGACGGCAACCCATTGGCGGCGAACTCCTCGGTGAATCACAAAGTCTGGCACCTTCCTTGATTTGTCTTCAGAAATGACGCTGATTTCTGGTGGCACAGGATCGTTGGAACCTGTCTCCCAAGCAGAGTTGTCGTAGGAGGATTCCTCTGTTGCATTTTGCATAGCATTTGTGCTCTCAGCTGTATCTTCCCATCCAGTTGACTGGATATCTTCGAGCCTGATACGAGAGCTTTCGGGAGCAGTGTACTTGACCATAAAGTCGTATTTTCCACTTGGTTGTCCCAAAGTGTCCCAAACTTCTTTGGAACTGGAGAAGTCATCCCTCTCGATGACGTTGACCTCGGGAAAAGCATAATTGATGAATTCTAGCCCTGCAAACGTTGCGAATTCATCTTCATGTTGGGTAGTTTCCGAATGACCTGAGTGTTGATCCCATGACATGGCGGGGACACAGGTATTCTGTTCAATGACGCTCAGCTGAGTTTCATTACTCGGCTGACTTTCTTGCCCCAAGTTTCCTGGGTAAGGCTGCCACATTGGCAGACCATCCATCGGGCCATAGTAATTGTGATCAAAGTTTTCTTTCTTCAGAGTGTCTTCCTCTAATGAATTTGGCAGAGCACGGCATCCTTTCGGATCACAATCTCCGTAGATCATTTCGACATCTGATCTTGGTATAAATCTCGGACTTTCTGTAGGAAAGCAAAAAGGCATAGGCACCTCTTCCTGAGACATATAGCCGTCCTTGTTAAGGTAAGACTTCCATTCTTCATCTGTGTCAGGGGAATCTTCCTCATTGATAGCATGAACTGTCTGAGACACTGGGTGAAGAAAACCTCCACTGTGGAAGAAGTTTTGAAGGGGATGAAGACTTTCATCGTTGGCGGCTGTCTGAGTACAGGTCGCAGAAAAACCAAGACCCTTCTTTGTTTTATTGTCAATGGGAATGACAAGCCGTCCCCATCCTTTTGTATCGGTACCCTCGACCGCTTTGATAGCATCTTTGTATGAAGAAATTGAAGTTCCTTCTTCGGATTGATCGTTCTTGCTCACCGACAATGCTTGGAACTGCGTTCCAATAACCTCCTCGGGTTCTATACCAGTAGATGATGACAAGTTGCTTACAAGCAAGGCTTGTTCCCCACAAACCGTGACAAGTTGATCGTTCTTGACGAACTTTAGCTTTTGGTGGAGGGTTGAAGTAACCGCTTCAGCCTGATGTATCCAAGGTCTTCCTAATAAACAACTGTATGTTGCCCGGATGTCCATGACCTGGAAAGTAATTTGGAAAGTGTGAGGACCAATAGTTATGGGAAGATCAACTTCGCCGATAACTGTTTTTCTGGATCCGTCGAATGCTTTGACGACGACCTCGCTGACTCTCATCGGAGGGCCCTTAAATGATAATTGCATCAAAGTGGACTTCGGCATAACATTCAGGGCTGACCCTGTGTCTACCAATACGTTGGCTAAAGCATCGCCCTGGCAGTTAACCATAATGTTGAGCGCCATGTTATGACGACGACCCTCTTCAGGTAATTCCTCATCACTAAATCCCAAATTGTTGCAGGAAGTGATGTTAGAGACAATGCTATCGAACTGTCTAATTGTTACATCCTGTTCCACAAAGGCTTGCTCCAAGACTTTCTGTAGAGCCTCCCTGTGGGCTTCTGAACTGAGTAACAACGATAATACTGAGATCTTTGAAGGAGTCTGTAACAATTGATCAACAATGTTATATTCACTCCTTTGGATGAGCTTTAGCATCTCATCTTTGTCTTTTGAAAAGTCGGGATTACTAGATTGACCGGCTGGTGGATCAGGAATTTCCGCCTGAAGTTCCTTTTCTTTGTTGGATTCTCCAACCCCTCGGTTGAAGATTCGACCGCTCCGTGTTACACGACTGATGTCTGCAATATTCACGACGGAGGGTAATGGAATTTCCTTTCCATTCTCGATTATTATTGCACCATATTTGTAAGGGATCGCCTTAGCTGATTCATACGGTAATGGCCCTGGTAGATAGATGACTATGGGAACCTTCTGATTTTTCTGACCGTCATAAGTAACCTCGATCCGTTCCTGGTTGGGAACTCTAGATTCGTCAAGTAAAGGAATAATGGCAAAAACATCCCTGATCTGGTGATGACCAGAGATCGTGACAACATCCTCAACTTGATCGGCAAGGTAGTTCGGCGACCAAATGATGGGTCCAGAACCCGGATATGGACGAATTTCTCCATGATCGATCTGACCCTGAAGAGCTGCTCTCACAAGGTAACACCCTTGGTTACTTTCCGAACAGACGCTACAACTGTCATAGTTGTGTGGTGGCACCTGGCCACGCCCACTTTGAATACAATGTAACCTCACTAGGTTACCTTCCATTGATCGGACATCCTGACTTTGACGACGAGTAGGATTCCTGTTATTGATACTAATTTGCTGAGTATCTTCATCCATGTAGATTGGCATCCACCAGTGATTTAACAAGTGCTGAAGTGCCTCCTGGATAAGGGTACAACCTCGATCGTTTTCGCAACCTGCTTTACAGCTTTGGTAATCATGTGATATTAAGAATCCGAGTCGGACCTGCTCAGCATGTAACTCTACCAGGTTGGTATTCATTACGCGGATATCGAAGATCTGAACCATATTGATTTGATAGGAGTTCCTATCATGGTAGTCTTGGATCCATCCAAGATCCATCTGACGCTGGAGGGCCTCTTGTATGAAAGAGCATCCCTGTTTGTTTACCGAGCAAATCAGACAGGAACTGTAATCGTGCCGCGGCAGATTATGATACTAGCTTTGCCTTGAGTGCATCGCCACCAAGTTGACATTCATCACACGGATGTCGTGGTTTTGAATGACGTTAGAATTCGTAGAGACCATGTTAACTCCACGAACTCGGTGCTCTTGGATCCATCCAAGATCCATTTGTTCCTGTAGAGCTGCTTGCACCACAGAACATCCCTGGTTGTCTTTAGAGCAGATATCACACTGGTGATAATTATGAGGTGGCACATGGCCATATCCACTCTGTCTACAATGCATCTTGACCAGATTGGTATTTAACAAGAGTACATCGTGAATTTGATAGACATTGTTAGTCTCTTTCTCAATCAGATTGACTGCAGCTTTCTCGTGTTGAGGCAGCGGGTTCGTAAGAACATTAGGATTCGTATCTTTGAAAGATAAGAGCCCGCTCCTAACAAGATTTTGCACGTCGGATTTGAAATTGAGACAAGTCTCAATGTTGTGCCCTGAACCTCCTTGATGATAAGGACATGTTTGATCCGCTTTAAACCAAAAAGGCGGATTTTCCGGAACTGAAAGGGGAGACTTAGTCTGAATGTGCCCCTTAGCCAGCAGTAACGGAAACAACTCTGCGTACAACATGGGTATAGGATCAAACCCTGGTGGTCGTGTTGTACGGTTGTTATTATATGGAGGACGAGCCTGTTGAAGAGGCTGTTGTGTCCTTTGTTGGTCAGGTTGGCTCTGCGCAACCTGAGGTTGGTACATAGGAACAGGCGCGGGGCCGATAGCAGGAGTAACAGCTGCTACTGGCTGATAACGTCGCCTTTGCTTTCCGAGAGAGATATTCCCAATATCTTGCTCTTTTTTCTTAGGGAGAGCACTACCGTATTTTTTAGTACCGCTCGTCGATCCAGTGTCTTTTACCAAACGTCCTTCTCGGACGGCTTGCTCAAGACGTACACCCATACTGACCATCTCGGTGAAATCACTGGGCGCACTGGCGACCATTCGGTCATAGTAAAATGAGCTTAAGGTCTTTAAGAAGATCTTTGTCATCTCTTTTTCCTCAAGAGGTGGACAAATTTGAGCGGCAATTTCACGCCACCTTTGAGCATACTCCTTAAAGGTTTCCTTGTCCTTTTGTGACATTGATCTGAGTTGATCTCTGTCGGGTGCCATGTCCAAATTGTATTTGTATTGTTGGACAAAGGCAGTACCAAGATCTCTGAATGTACTGATCGTAGTACGGTTTAAACCCATGTACCATTTGAGTGCGGCACCGGTCAAACTATCCTGGAAGTAGTGAATCAGCAGGTCCTGATTCTCCGTCTGAGCTGACATCCGCCGAGCGTACATCACCAGATGGCTCTGAGGGCAAGAGTTACCCTTGTATTTTTCAAAGTTGGGCACTTGGAACTTGTGCGGGACTTTCACATTTGGGACCAAGCAGAGGTCTGCGGCGTCCTTCCCAAATAGATCCTGACCGCGAATGGCTTGCAGCTCTTTCTGCATTTCCAGGAACTGTTCCTGGAATTCCTCCATTCTGTCAAACATAGTTTCCTTCTTATCAGAAGGTGTCCATGGAATCTGTCCTTCCGGGACAGTGTGCACCACAGGGGGTGGTACCGTGACTACGGCTGTAAGTCTTGGCGCCTCCCGAAGTTTGTAACCTTCAGGAGTCTTGAGTATGCCCCTGGCATCTTCGCTTTCCCGAAGTTTGTAACCTTCAGGCCCAGCGGCTTCTGTTGCGATTCCCTGATCTTCAGTGATCGGCGGAACATATCCTTCCGGGATATAGTTAACAGGCATGCCCCAAGGACGATCTTTCGGTATCTGATACCTAGGATCATACTTTTCTATGATGGGCGTTGAGGTGATCTCTGAGATCACAGTCCTTTGTAGCTGAGCTTCTGCCATGGCTTGCATGTCGTTACGAAGCTTTCTCATATCCTCTCTTAGAGCGTCGATCTCTTCTTTCAACTCTCTATTTTCTTCCTCAAGATCATCCATCTTTTTCTGACGATTGGCCCGAGTATTATACGAATGAGACAGTTTGACTCTAGAATCGAGACACAAACGTGAGATTCGTAGGTAAGGAGAATACGCGATGTGAGAATGATGAATACAATGATTATATTAATTGTTTTTAGGTTTAATTAAAATAAAATTCGACAATTAGATTGCAAATATCAAACGGTGGGGAAACCCCTTTTTATTGAAATTCAAAGGATTACAGAAATGGAAATACAGTAGATTACAAAGTGCAGAAATAGAAACCTAAACTAATGGGTCCCGAGTCCTCTTCTGAGGAGAAACCGGGTGTTGATTCTGGTATCTTCCTTTTCTTTGACCGGGGCGCTTGGTCCGTTGTCGGGTTGTCATTCCTTTGCCAAGTGAAAGGAGTGAGCAAATTCCTTTGGTCATCTTGATTCTCTACAGCATGCTGCTCCAAAATTTCAATCAGAGCATCTTTCTCTTTTAGTAGTTGCTGTATTTGGATACACTCTACGTCGAGGGTGTGGTACTTGTTCTTCCAAGATCTTCTTTCCTTTTGAACTTTGATGAGAGCAACCTGAAGCTTTTCAGTTTCCGTCATGAAGTACATGACGGATTCCCTCGGCGGAAGAATTCCGTAACTAGGATAAGGCATCTTTAGCTTGAGAGCTCTAGTTTGTACCCAGTGGAGATAAGGCTCCACCGAGACACAGTCCGGTTTTCCCAGAGACTCTCTTCCTTTCTTATGAACATGTTTCCAAGCTTGCACTATTTCCATCTTTAGTGCTCTGTCGTTTTCTCCTTCCTTGAAGAAAAGACCTTCCAGATGAACACCCAGTGGGATGTGTCTCATCGGGTATCCAAATTGACGAAGAACCAATATCGGATGATAGTTGATTCCTCCCTTAGTTCCTATGAGGGGTACGCTGGGGAAGTTTCCACAACGGTCAATGATTCTGATTCCCTCATAAATCCTATTACACCAATCTATATCAGAGTTGGTGAGGGACATGATCTTCTGCGACCAACGTAAGACACTCTTGCAATCCCAAAAAGCAGCGGACTTGGGCAAGTGCGAGATAAACCATTTGTAGAGCAAAGGTACACAGCATGTGATCTCCCCTCCGCTGTACAAATTTCCTAAGTGTACAGAATGATACGCATCTGCGAGCAAAGTCGGCACAGGGTTTCCAATGAGAAAAACCTTAATAGCGTTGATATCGACGAAGTTATTGATGTTGGGAAACAAAAATAATCTGTAGGTGAGCAAGACAAAGATGCTTTCAAAAGCAGTCCCGTTCCCTATACTAGCGAAGTACAGAGCTTTCTTTGTCAAGAACTGGGCTGGCAAACCTTGGATGCCACCCTTAGTGGTCATGTGAGTCCTGACCTCAGACTCGTCCAAATGAATTGCTATTGCAATAGTCTGATTCTTTGGAATTTCTTCCAGTCCAGAAAATGGAGCTCGATCTGTGATATGTAAAATAGCCAGATGAGAATACTCCTCCAGCGTTGGTGCCAGCTGGTAATCCGGGAATGTGAAACAATGATAAACCGGATCGTAGAACTGAATGAGCGCGTCCATGATCCCCTTAATCACATGGACTCTTAACAGTGGTAGCAAACCACCGTGCTTGGCTCTAAAAGCCTCTGGGTTAACGACCATCCTCGCTAACTTTCTCAAATCCCCTAGTTTTGGAACCTTGAAGGTATACTGGTGAGTTCTTCTTCTACCGAAATCCATTAGCGTAATCTTTTTCTCTGATATTTGCAATCACAGTCTTAGTTTAATTTAAAAAAACAGAGAGACTGGAAGAGAAAGTTTTTTGAATGTTTTAATGTTTTATTAAATGAATGCATGAATGCAGCACACAAAAACATAGAAAAAACATGGGGTCAGAGGGTCGTTGTCATGAAGTCAAGGCTCTACCCATCCCCAAAGGTTTATACTAGGGTGATTTTTGTACCTGTACTCATTATCATCAGCTCCTCCCAGGAAGGCAGACAACAAGCGGATCGCCAGCGAGTTGTGTGCAATCTTAGAGTAAGTGCCATTCACCGAGAATAGATCACCAGCCTCAAATGAGGGTAGTATCGCGTAACAGCTATTTCCGATAGCTTCCGCACTACGAAAAAGGTTGGCTTTTCTTAAGTGTATACTCAATCTCACCACATGCGGCATCACACGCATTCCCAGTAGCAGAAAAATAAACACGTATAGCAATTAGGAAAAGCAGTATATATATATATTTGTCCTAATCATCCTAGACTTATAAAGCTACGATTCTTAAGTTCCTGACAGAAATGGGTTCCCCGGCGGAAGCCCCAATCTGTGGTTCCCTGCCTAAGAGATGGACCAGCATAGGTCAATCTTTCTCTTCGGTAGAGTTCCCATTTTCCGTGGAAAACGGGGATGATGCCCTAAGGCAGAAAAGGAGACTCCCCAGCAGAGTCGCCATTTGTGTAATTTTTCACACAAGAGAAGTAGAAAGAAAGGAAGTGGCCCCACGGTGGGCGCCACTTTTTCTGTGAAAAATGGGGACGACCGTGCCTAGATCTAACTTTGAACGGCCCCACGGTGGGCGCCACTTTTCTGTAGCGAGCGATTTTGGACGCTGTTCTTAAGCGCTGGTCGCTCTCTGCGGTTTGAGCTTTAAACTACAGGTCGATTCATTTTTTATCCTATTGTGAGCTGAATAAGGAAGGGAAATAGATGTCTCCAATTAACCCTGCTTGCATACTGAGTTTAAACAGCGGTCTGTTAGGTTACGGATGCTATCAATGTGGGGGGGCCTTTGTACTGGTTATTCGTATTTCGCCAATACAGGTTCTTTCTTTCTTTTTTCTAGGCAAAGGGTTTCTGGCGGGGAACAAGGATTAGGATGTTAGGACTGATGCTTTTGAATTACTGCTTTTAATTGATGGAGATATGGGATTTGGGTTTTTTGTTGATTGCGCTCGCTAAGATCTTTTATTTCGATCTTATGCCTACGTATTCCCGTTTACCGAAACAGGGAAATCAGAGCGTTCGTAGTTCCTCCTATTCTATGGGAGGAAATTGGTTTTTGGTGTCTTGTTCAAAGCCCAAGACGTGAAGCGAAAGGTGATTTGTATCTTGTTCAAAGCCCAAGATGTGAAGCTGAAAGGTCTATTTGTGTCTTGTTCAAAGCCCAAGACGTGAAGCTAAAAGACCTCGACTTTAGAGAGAATTTGTCATCTCTAAAGAGGGGAGAAGGAGAATTACTTTAACTGGGATACGCGGATCCGAGCAATGCCATAATTTCCGAAGAAGGGGTTTTAACCTGAAGGAGAAGACTTTAACTCAGTGTAGAGCAATGCCATCTTTCCTTAGGAATTTCTCATGCTAAAAGAGGGGCAGTGGCATGGATGTAGATGATCCAGAGGCTTGCCGCTTACAGCGATTAGATGAAAGGAAAGGAGTTGTTGATGTTTGTGTACTGTGAACGAGGCACAGCTTTGATGCTAAAAGGTCGATTGGATCAACCAGTAGTTTTCTTATACAAAGCCTAAGAGGAGGCTAATTTCCGCTAGGAAAATCATTATACAAAGCCTAAGAGGAGGCTATTTTGTGTCTCGTACAAAGCCCGAGAGAGAGGCTAAAAGTTTTTGACCCAGTGGGGCATATCGTTATACAAAGCCTAAGAGGAGGCTAGCAAAGAGTTCGACTCTTGCTTAAGGGATTTATATCTCGTACGAGGCCCGAGATGGAGGCAAAAAAAGGGGTGATTGACTCAACGAGGGAATCTTTTGTGTCTCATACAAAGCCTGAGAGAGAGGCTAAAAGGTTGTTTTGACTCCACTGGGGAGAATTTTGGTATCTCGTACGAAGCCCGAGATGGAGGCTATTGTAACTGTTTCAGTTGAGTGACAGATCCAATATACTGATTTAAAAGAGAAAATCAGTTCTTATATGAGTAACACTGTACACAGGGATTTAATTTGAGGATCAGGGATATTTCCTTTTCTTTGAGGAAACGGGAAATCCAAAGGGTATTTAGACTATCCGAGTCTGCGGGTTTCCTTCCTATTTAACAAAGGGTGCTTGAGAATGTCTTTGAGACTCAAGGAAGTTAGACTGTCCAAGTCTAGAGTTTTATCTTTTGTACTATGCTTCGAGAAACAGTAGTAGACTCTATGAAAGGACTGTTCTATGAGGATGACTAGGTTCTGTTCCTATACCTCTAGGAGGTCGTCGGGACAATTTGTACGAAGCCCAAGAGGAGGCTGGAATCTTTTAAGAAGCCGACGGGTCCTTGTACGAAGCCCAAGAGGAGGCTATCATTCCCGAAGAAAGAGATCATTATACGAAGCCTAAGAGGAGGCTGTGAATACTTCTAAGAAGCCGATGGGTCCTTGAATAATCCCAAGAGGAGGCCGGGTTGCTTATAGGAAGCCTGTGGGTCCTTGTACGATGCCCAAGAGGAGGCCGATGCTTTTAAGAAGCCCGTGGGTCCCAACCCAAAGAAAAGTTCAAGAAAACTCTTTTAAAGATAAAACCACTGGTAAACGTGCGAGGTTTACTATCCAGCAACTTTTATCTTTTCAAGAGAGTTTGAACAGTTCGGAGGTTTGAAGAAATTCAAGAGAAGTTTCACCGAGAATAATTCATCTCTGGGGAATAGAATTTCTTGACGATTCCTAAGGAGGACAGCCGAAGAGAAGACTGTATCTGGTGCTCCTATTGGGGATCTAGGCGTCTATTTCTACGAATAAGTGAAACGGCGTCACCTAGTTCTAGACGTAATTGCCGGGGAAACTCGAAATATCTATACTATTATTACAGAGTAGATATGAGTTTATGAAAGGAGACTTACAATGAGCAGCCCCACAATACAGTTTATAATATGAAAGCAGTAAATGAAAGCGATAACCACTTACTCGGTTGTAGTGCTTCCATGCTGTTTGGTTAGTTGTTCAACAAAGAAAGATAAAAACAACAGTATATTCAAAATCAAAGGAGAAAGTGCTTTGAAAAAGAAAGATTTGGGGCTTACAGCTCAAGGAGAGGCCCAAAGTTTTATCAGTGAGCGCACTGTTTGACTTTGTACAGCGGGACTTATACAAGTGACTGGGGCCCAAAAAGGTTTTCTGTACAAAGGGATGGGTCTTACACTCTCTCAAGAGGCCCAAAAAGGTTTAAAGAAAAGAGTGGGGCTTATAACACGAGGGTAGGCCCAGATGGTTTTTAATTTTAAACGGGCGACGATCGCGCCGTTTACTTGTACAGAGGGACTTATACAATGAGTGAGGCCCAAAAAGTTTTTTGTACAAGGGGGGATGGGTCTTACACTCTCTCAAGAGGCCCAAAAAGTTTTAAAGAAAAATAAATGGGTCTTACTACTCGAGGGTAGGCCCAGATGATTTTTAAAAAGGCGACGATCGCGCCGTTTATTTTTTGACGGTATCGGGACTTATACAATAAGTGAGGCCCAAAGATGATTTGGTCAAAAAAAAGGATTGGGTCTTACACTCTAATAGAGGCCCAAAGTGTTTTGAAAATGATTTATGAGGGTTGAATTAATCCAAACCCTAATTTGTTTTCAAAAATGTATTTAATTGAATAAAAATTCAATTAAAATGATCAAAAATTGTTTAACACATGGAAAACAAATTGTGATCTTGGATTAATGCTTCAAAAATTAAGTATTGACCTACAAAATAATTAGAAAGCATCAAAAGTTGCAAAATCAATGTAGAAAAAATATTTAAAATGCCAAAAACAATCAAAATATTAATTCTTTGCAAAAATATCAATTATATTAAATAAATAATATTTTTGGGATTTTTTGATAAAATAAAATATTTTAACATTTTTGTGAATTATTAAAAAAAGAATCAACTCAAAATCATTAAAACTCAGAGAGAAATTAATTTTTGAATCAATTAAACAAAATCACAAAATTCAAATATTCAAATATATGAAAATGGCGCCAAGAACAACACCAAGAACACGCACGTTTTTCAGTTTGCCCAGATTTGCATTTTCTATCCAATCTCCATGAATACGTAACCATATCATGCAATCCACATATCATTATGCTCGCCTCAACCTCACGATCATGTCTATGTACTTTAATTTCATTTAAATTAAACATACAACAAGAAATCACGAATAGACCTCAAGAACCCTAATTTCTGCATGAAGGCTAGGATTTTTGATACACGATTCAAACAATGCAATTAATTGAGGGAAAACATTCCATGCATGATTATGAACATATGGCCAAATTATTGTGCGAGGAAATATGCATAGATTGAGAGATGACCAAGTTTAGGCTTACCTCCAATTCGTGACAGCAAGAGCAAATCAAATTCTAGGTTGGAGGTGTTACAGATGAGTTGTAATGATCTGAACAGCTTCCCTACACCATATGGAGTGTGTTTGAACACTTGGATTGAATTGAAATGGACTGGATCAGTTTATGGCATCTCAGCTGCAACTTCACTTCAAACTTGTGTGGATGGCAAGTGATTTTGTGAAATTGATGTTTCAGATGTTATGTGAGTGTTTGATCAGCTCATATGTGATGTATGTGAGGTGTGTGAGTGATTGGTTTGTGCAGAATTGCTCTCAAACTCAAAACCCGATAGCTACCTTACTAAGAAAGGCATTTTTGCCAAGAGAAAGAGATTTTGAGGAAAGCATCTGTTAGATCACTTTGGTGTACTTAAACTGACCACAATTGAGCTCTATTTATAGTAGAGCAAGTTTTTTTTGCAAGGAATAGTACATGGCAGCTGGTAAGTAGGTTTCCTCAATGTTGGCCAATGGAAATGAAAGTCTCCTCTAGCCATTGACTAGAGGTTAGGGCACAGAGCTTTGGTCCCTCCATAACTCAAAATCCTTAATGAATTGGAATGACTTGTAGTTGAAGTTTTTGTAGGTGATAGTGAGGGCTACAAATCCATCTTTGAATGAGAAAAAATGGCCTTGTGGTTTAGAGTTATGGTCCTCCAAAGTTGGTACCTTTGCTACTTTATTTTTAACTTAGAAAAATTTCTAAGTTTTATGGTTACCCCTTTTACAAGTTATCTCACTTTTCTTGATTTTTATTGATGAATGATGATTCAAATCATACATTAACATCATTTTAGGGTTAAAAATCCATTTTTGTGAAAAATCTCAAAAAGTCAAAGTTGACTTTTGTGCACAGTTGACTTTTTATCAGATGAATTCCAAACTGTGCAATTCTTCAGGAAATCATGTCCTTGACCTAAATCAAACTTGATGGACATGTTCCATGGGTGTCATAGGGTGTATTCAATCATGTATTAGGGTTTGGGAGCATGTCTTGGTCAAAAGTCAAAGTTACAGTTGACTTTTCCCTTAAAACCCTAATTGTGGTGCAGATGAAAATGAGACTTGTTGCTCAAACTTCTTGGATCAATCCATTGTTCCAAATGGATCAACATGGTTTATTAGAGACCCTCAAATCATCTCTTGAGGTCTTGGCTCATGGTTTGTCCCAAAAGTCAACTTAGGGGTGAATTAGGTCAAGAAACCCTAATTCCTGATTTTTGATGAATGCATCCCCTGAGGCAAAATTGACTTGATGCATGGGTTCATGAGGTTCCATGAAGTATATTAGGTTATGTTTTGGATCAATGGCTTGTGCCCAGATGAAAATTTCCATCTGGAGGCCCTGGTCGACCAAAACCCTAATTTGGTGACACTGTCGATCTTGAGACTTGATCCACCTATAAGGGAGCAGCCTTGTGCTTAATCCTTGAAGTGGGAGTCCTTTTTGATCCATTGTGGATGTTTAAGAGATTAGACAAGTTGAAGATCATGTCATTTCTTGATTGATCCTTTGTCTAAGCACTCATAGAGGGCTTGAAACCCTAATTTTGCTTGTATTGGATGCTCACCCATCTTTGGGGAGACTGATGAAGCATGATGGTTCATCCATATTGTGATGATGATTTTCACAATGATGGGAAATCTAAGTGGTCAAAATTTGGGGTATTACAATGTGACTATGCGGACAACTCAAACCTTTATACTTTGGCAACTCTGGTATCTTGAATTTCTGCGGCAACACAACATTTGGAACCAAACACAAGTCCTTGGCCTCCATGCCAAAAGCAGAAAATCCTTCAATAGCTCTAATACAGTCTTCCAACAACTTGTAGTCAGTAGGTCTATTCTGATTAGTGGGTCTGATAAGAATCTGAGGATTTGGCAGCTGAGATGCGGCAGGATCATTCACTTGCGGAGTAGCAAACTGAGACGGATACACCAAACCCGGATTAACCATCTGACCAGCATTCTGACCCATATGAACACCAAACAGATAATTTAGAGGAGGTATCACAGCAGCTGAGGAAGATGCCCCAGGATAGAATATCCCAGGATGAACAGCAGTTTGAGCAGCTTGAGATGACACCGGAACATGAATAGGAGGACCCCTATACACATGCTCTTCTTCATCAGGAGTTTCAATGCCAGCTGATCCGGAAGTTTGATGAGTTTGAACCTGAAGATTCTCAGGATCATCATTCACCACTGGAGGCGGGACTGGAGTAGGCATGACCCATGGATATGCATCAGCATTCCCATTAGGCATGGGCGCAACAAAAGGCTGATATGGCATGAAGGCATTACCATTATTTGCAATCTGAGGAGTGTAATTCGGAGGCATGCCCCAAGGAAAACCAACGGGCATCTGGTTCAAACCGAATTGAGAATTTGTCGGATGAACAACAGGCTGATTCACAGGCTCAACTAGTACTTCAACAATAGTAGGAGAAGGAACAACAACAACAGGAGTAGCCGTAACAACAGGAGGAACAGTCACAACAGGAGTGACAACAGTTGCATCAGTAGTGGCTGCAGCAATAGTGGCAGTAACAGCGGCATCCCTCTGGGCACGAAGGAGTTCCATAATGACATCCATGTTCGTCTGGAACTGATCCATTCGACCTTGGAATTGAGCCAGAGTTTCCTTATAGGCAGCGTTCTCAGCTTCGAAGTCAGCCATGATTCTGGATTTGTTTAAGCGAGTAAAATACTGATGTTGAGTCGTCGTCTTGCTACAAAGAAGGCAGACAAGGATAAGCAACAGTTTCGGATGAAGGGACGTGCATATGTGTGCAAATGAATGTATGATGTGCATGCAAAAATAAAGTTTTAAATTCCAGGAATTCTTAAACTTATCTTTGTTGACAATAATCATAAAGCATACAAGTAAAGGTGCGAAAGATAAAATTGGCAAGCAACTCCATTCATTCATTCAACAATAAAGGAAAGAAGTATGAGTCGAGTACAAGCCAAATATCTTCCTTTTGGGCTACAACAAAATCCGCATGGATCCTATCAAATATCACCCTACACACAGACAAGAAATGGAAAACAGCCCAAGGAAGCTGGTGTGGAAATACATCAACATATTCATCCCTCAACAACCCAGGTAAGTCCTCAAGTGCGTGCTCAGGAAATCTCGCTAGGCGATCGTGCCTCTCACTCCAATACTTCGCATCCTTCATGAGGTTACGCAGCAAAGAATGGTCAGGTCCCTGAAGCATATCCTGAAGAAAGGCCTCTTTCTGATCCAGGAGGTTCTGCAGATGACGGCTTTGATGCTCCCAATGAGTTCTCTATGTATTGAGCTGACTAATCTCCTCTCGGATCTGGTGTGCTTGATCCTGCAGCTTCTGAATCTCATCGAAGACTTTGTCTAGTTGGGTTTGACATTGAGAAAAGCCCTTTGCTAACTGATTAGCACGGTCTTGCTCACTTTGCCACTTTGTCTTGAACTCGGATAACTTCCCTCGAAGCTCTTCAAGCTGCTTGTTGTAGCTCAGCTCATCCTTGTAGGCTTGATAATGGGCATCGGCGAGTTGTCTCTTCTTTGAAGCAAGTCCCTCGTAGGCGCTCTTCAAAGCATCACCCACCTTTCTACGCTTGTTCTGTTCAACCTCCACTTCTTTGAGCATGCGTTCGCGCTTCTGATGGAGCTTAATCTGTAAGCTATCCTTCTCGGAAGTGACTCTATCAAGGTTGAGACGAAAATTAGCATTCTCCTTCTTCAACTTCTTAATAGTTAGCTTGAGTTGATCGACCTCAGATGGAGGAACAATGGCAAGTTCAGGAGGCTTGGCATTCATGGAAGGCTCAGGAGAAAATGGCAACAAGATCTCTTTGACGCGCTCTTTAACCCAAAGTGTGTAAGCTTCCTTGGCTACGCAATTCTTCTTACCCAAATCGGCTCTTCCTTCGAGATGAATCTGAGTCCAAGCGGCACTAAACCTCTTCAACAAACCCATGTCATCGACCCCTTCATGAAAGATGAACTCTTCCACTACCTCAGGACCAGGCTTGGCAACCATAGGATATCCCAACTGTCAGAAGGCCATTCTCGGATTGTAGTTAATTCCACCCTTTGTACCCAAGAGAGGTACATTAGAGAATTTCCCACAATGAAGAAGGATTGGAATATCGTCGAAGACTCGAGAATACCAAGAAATATCATCAGCAGTAAGAGACATGATTCGCTGAGACCACTTGAGATTACCCTTATTCTCAACAAAGGGACCCTTCTGTGGAAGGTGAGACATTAACCATCGGTACAACAAAGGAGCACAACAGACAATGGTTCTCTTTTTCTTTTCATTCCTGGAATGAATAGAAGATAGGTATCAGCAAGAAGTGTCGGAACAGGGTTCTTGGACAAGAAGATACTGATGGCAGCCTGATCTACAAAATCCTCCATGTTCGGAAACAAGACAATCCCATATATCAGCAAAGCAAGAACGGCGTTGAAAGCCTTCCAGTGTCCATCCTTAGCAAAAGAAGTGGCCTTGTCAACCAAGAACTTCGAAGCGAACCCTCGAATACCTTTTCCTTTGGTCTTGAGATTATCCTCTACATCCTTCTTACTAATGCAAAGCACATCAGCAATAAGGGGAAACTTCGGACAACCACTAGTGTAAACATAAGGAACCTGCCTCTTGATCTCAACCCCCAGAATATAAGCATACTCCTCGAGTGTAGATGCTAGCTGATAATCCTGAAATGTGAAGCACCTATATGGCAGATCATAGAACTGAACCAGAGTATGAATGGCAGTGATGTTCACTTCAGTGTTGAGGATGGACAATAGATTATCATAAGTATCTATGAAAACCCCTTTGTGATCTCCAACCAACAAAGATGCCAAACCTCTCAAAATACTCAGCTTAGGCTCCACAAACTTGTAACTGAAGATACCTCAACAACTAGTACTCATCTCTATGATAATGTTAACAAAAGATAAGTCCTCGAAAACCTAGAAATGCACATGCAAAAATTAATTTACATGATGAAATGATATGCAACACAACAACAAGAAGCCATCACTGTCTGAATAATCAAGTCTGAATAATCCAGATATCTGCATATAATTTTGTGTCGTGCCACATAATCTGATGTGTCGGTGAAGGAATCTGGCGTGTGTGAGAGAACAAGGGTATGAAGTGGCTTGTTTTCCTCCAAAATCCCATCCCCCTCAAAGGTGTGATCTAGACACAATAAGGTGGTCCCTAGAAAGGTCGCCCAAACCATAGGACTCAGAGTGAAAATCCCCCGACGTAGTGAATTCTCACAGGACGGAGGTATTCTCAAGCGAATCACGATCTGGGATGTGGCTCTCGTGATAACCCAACGCGCAAAACGCAAACCTCACGACTATCCACGTTCTAGCCTATGTGTATACTAGGCCCGATGTTAGGACCTTTCTCTCCAATAATATCTACCCATCCCAACAACAGCAGAAAATAGCAGATATCCAGAATATGCAGCATATGAATACTCAAAGCAGTAAAAATGCAGTAAATAAACATAAAGCTAAAGCATAAAGATAAAGCAAGTAAAGCGATAAAGATAAACACCCAAGCAAGCAAGAAAAGCAAACAAAACTAGGTGAGACCCCAACTTGCAAGCAAGGACTCCCCACCAGAGTCGCCAGTTGAAGATGGATGGTTTATACCCGAGTGAATCGCACACTCAAAGATAACACAGAGTCGCCACCGAACTTTATTTAGTCCCGAAGGACAGAGAAAATATCGATAAAACCCAAGGGGAAGAGAAACAGGAACGGGGGTCGATTATGCGAAAGGAAGGTGTTAGCACCTAACGCATCTGTCGTACTCGACGGGAACCATTTCGCTTGCTTCTAGGCTTGGATGGGTTATCTATCTAAAGGATTCTAGCTAAAAGAAGGAGGAGATAGAAGAAAGGGGAAAAAGAAAGAAAGAAAATAAAGTGCTCGCGGAGGATTGGGGCCCTCGTGCCTACGTACCCTCATAATGCAATAAGGAAATCAGAGCGTCGTAGTTCATGGAACTAGGGAACAGAAAGGAAAAGAAGAAGGAAAGAAGGGTGGAAGTGTGCTCGCCAAGATCATCGCGAACTCGTGCTTACGTATCATACATTCGAAAGAATGCAGAATTAGAGCTTTCGTAGTTCGTGGAACCGAACGGAAAACAAAACAAGAAAACAAAAGAAGTGGTGTCAAAACCAAGAGCAAGAGAGAAAGAAAACCCTACTAGGGAAAAGCTGAACAGTAAGAGCAATTGCACAAGAAACTAGAAAAGGAATGGTGTCAAAACCAAGAAAGGAAGAAACTCCGCTGGGGATAACAAAGAGGATTGGTGTCGAAACCAAGAAAGTAAGAGCAAAATGAATAGAACAGACTCCGCTGGGGAAGAAAAAATAATAAAGAACTGCTAGTGACAGAGGGTAATCAACATTACTGGGAAGCAAACAAAAGGACGGTGTCAAAACCAAGAGAAATAGGAAACTCGGTATATTAATTGGCTGGCAGTGGTTAACCGAAGAGAAAGAGTAAGACCCAGGTGGGGAAAAGAGGCTGGTGTCAACAGACGGATTGTGATAAACCGAAAGAGAGAGCGTTGAACCCAGGGAAGGTGTTTTACGCTGAGGGGACGTCGGTATCTTAACTGATAAATAGCGATTAACCAAGGAAAGCAAGGATTGCAACTCTGCGGGGATAGAGAATCATTGGTTTTAACAGAGAAAACTGTGATTAACCGGAAGAACGGGTGTAGGACCGATCAAAGGTCGTGACCCAAAAGGGGTGTTGGTATTGACTGAACAAACAACACTTGACCAACGAAGAAGGGTATTGAACCAAAAGAGGTTACTAACCTCTGGAGGGTTCGGTTTTTTAACAGAACACTGTGATTAACTAGGAAAAATGAGTGATTAACCAAGAGGAGGTGATTAACTCAAAAGGGGTTCAGTATTTTAACAGACAGACTGTGGTTAACTGAAGAAATGGGTGATTAATCGAGAGGAGGTGATTAACCCAAGGAACTCAGTATGTTAACAGACGGACTGTGGTTAACTGAGAAGGAGTGTAAACATTGGTGTTTTAACTAACAGGCAGTGATTAACCAAACAAAAGGAGAAGAACCAAGAGAAGGTTGCGAACTCCGCAGGGGATTCAGTCGTAACAGGAGTACTGTGTTTGACCGAAGAAAGGGAATGAGACTCTTCTGGGGAATCAAAGAGCAATGATTGACCGTAAGAAAAGTAAAAGGTATTGAAACAAAGGGAGCTTGCTAACCCAATAAACAAAGGATCTTAATCAAGAAGGTGATTGATCAAAAGAGAGAGATCGAAAGAGATGGGAGTGATCAAAGATCGAAAGAGATTGCAAGGAAAAAGAATGATCAAGGATCGACTCGACTGGGGAAAGAAAGCACACTACCACCTAGAGATAGAGGTGACTAAGCCAAGCACAGGGTCATTCCTCCCCTACCTGAAATAGTCAGAATGAGAGTAGGAATTCTCCTTTTTCATTCCTTCTCTAACACACAGGGTGTAGTGCAGAAGTTGAAACAGACAGCACAACAGCTCCAAGTTGTACAGTGCTCCTGCGTGGAGAAACAGACATCGTAACAACTTCAATTGTACAATGCTCTGATGCAGGGCGCAGAACGAAACTCCAAATCCACGGGGGACCGAGAGAGAAAGCTCTAAAGGAAGCCTAAAGAGAAGGAAAGGGAAGATCAACCATTCGAAACATGGTTTCGATCAACTAATCAAAGGGAAATGCTATGCTAACAATTTTCCAAAGAGAATGGGAAATCATTAAAGCAAAAGGTGTGAATTATGGATTATACAAGATTAAATTTGTTCAATCAAGAACAAACTTAATGTAAAGCAAGAAATGAAATGCATAAACAGTACCAAATGAGAATTAGTATGTATTGCCAAACATGCTAACAAGTGATCAAATAGAATGTAAAATGTTCATGAACAAACATTGCCAAAGTTGCAAATAAATCGATAAGTGAAAAGTCGAGCATCGGAAGTTGATAAGCATGCTTCAAACAGAAGTGAAACAAAACTCAAAATATCCAGAAATATCAAGCATTTTGATCCATGGAAGTTAGAGGAGGACAGCATGTGAAACACACTTGAAAATGTAAGAAAATGGTCATTATGTACAGTGGTAACCAGTTACTCACCACGCGTTAACCGGTTACTTGCTTGAAAAACTGAGTTTTTGGTGAAAAATGCACTGAGTACCCGGTTACTCACCCCGCGTTAACCGGTTACTTATTTGAAAATTTGCGTTTCTGGTGAAATTTACACTGAGTAACCGGTTACTCACCACGTGTTAACCGGTTACCACTGTGACAGTGGCAAAAAAATAACAGAAAACAGCTTTTCAGAAGTGATTTTTAGCACACAATCACTTATACCAACCATTACATGCTAGGTCATGAATTTGTGCACGAAGTTTACATCATGTGAGTGCAATTAACACATATTACAAGCACCAATCATGGAGATAAAAGATCACGCAAATGCATAACAAATTGAACCGAAAACGATTGAAATTACATCGTAAATGTGCGGAAACGATCGAAACAGTTAGCAAAGTAAGATCTACCAACCTACAAGGCGGAGATGTGCCTTGGTAATTGTTGCAAAGTATTCTTGATGCAGAAAATCAAAGAAAACCAGAGGAATCTTCAATTCGGTGACGAAAAGTGTCGAAATCGAGCAAAATACGATAAATCTCCAAAATGTGAATTCGAACCGTTGAAAATTGCAGAAAATACTCAAGATTAATCCACAAGCTGAAATGACACCAGAAATCCAAGTGTAATAGCGAGAAGGATGAAGGTTGAGCTCGAGAAATAATCATTTTTGATGTAAAAGTGAGTATCCTTCAAAGTAGAAATGAGCTTTGGTGAGGTTTTGGAAGAGAATTGAGATGAAGATGAAGATGTAGCAGAAAAAATCAGATAGAATTGTGGGAAATGATAGAGTCATTGAAAAGTGAGTGAAGATGTGTTTATATAGATTTTAGGTTTGGAGTATGGGAGGTTTGGAATTAGGTATGGACTTTGCTTTGTGTGGTTTGGCACTAGGCTAGGAGTTAGTTGGGCTTGACTCACCGAGTCAAGGTGGTTAACTCGGTTAGTTAGAACCAACTCGGTAACAATCCCAATGTGAGCTCCAACATCCAAAGGTCCACATACTTGGAAATCAAGGAACATGGTGCACTTAATTTAGAGTGAAGCATTGGAATAAATGCACTTGGAATGTCTTGAAATGTCTAGAGAAGTCTAGAAAATTCCACACACTGCTAGAACACTGTAGAATCAATGACCAAAGAGAGTGCATGGCTGCTGTCCCAAAATTGCAACAGGAACTGAAATTTTGCACTGAGTAACCGGATACTCACCACGCGTTAACCGGTTACTTCAGTCAATTTTTGCCCAAATTGCTTAGGAAATGATACTGGAGTCCTGGTTTCGATTTTCCACCTCTCGATTTGATGAGTGAGCATGGAAACCTTTATTTTGAGCTCGTTTTGATGACGCAATGATTTTGTGAGGATTCAATTAATCGGGCTTGGAAAACCTGAATATCCTGCAACAAGAAACACATAGAGAAAAGTGCGAATGCGTATGCTAACGATGCGAATGCGCATGCTTATGCAAAAGGAAAAAGAGGGAGGTCAAATTTCGGATTACGACAAGTACTAAGTGATCCAATAGCGGGATAATGTCCCTGACCTGTTGGTGTTGTTCTCTGATTGATAACGGCTTGAAGTTTCTATCAGGCTCTCTTGCGACAGATGGGAGTTTTGCTTTGGCTAGGGGTGGAATCTACCTCCATAGCCAAGACTCTGGTACTACATTGGTCCATGCGCATTCATGGCGAATCAGTTTGGAAGTGTGCTCTAAATGTCATCTCACAGTGAGTTTCAGTTGGTGTTGGACTCTGGGATTTTGGGTGTGGTGAGTATCTACTGGTTTCGGTCGATGATCCAAGTCTGGAGGAGTTTCTGCAACGTTTTGGTGGGGTTCGATCCAGGTAATTTCGTCTTGGCATCAGTCTTGGCGCTTGCAGTTGGTGTTTAGGGATTTTATGTTCAGGTGGTGCTGCAGGTGGAACCAGTGGTGCTTCTGGTTTACTGCTGGCCGCTTGCTCGGTGTTATTGTTCAGCACTTGGAACTCATTTCGTGGCAGGCGTCGAAGGTTTTGAGTCTATAAGGATCTGAAGTGGTACTTTAGGGTCATGTTGCACCTGGTGAACCTTGAAACTGGTTTCTTTGTGATGGTGGATAGTGCAGTTTTCTGGTGATCCTTTGAGCCATTTTTTCTGCATATTTTCAGCTTTGTTTTATTCAGTTTCTTGTGGTGTGGTAGTTATTGTTTGAGACTGCTATAGAACTTTGTTGTATTGTTTTTAATTGGCATATCTTATGCCTTAGTTTTAATATATTTCCTTTGCTTTTTAAAGAAAAAAAAAAATCCTACTGCAACACAGTCAATTCTGAAAAACAAAGGAAACTGTCTTTAGATCCTTAACCATTTCCTTTTGCATATTATTGTGTTTATACATATTTACAGAAATTCCATTATTTCACAACAGAAACACATACCATACTCATCATACAATTTCAAATTCCCTACTTATGATATCTACCACAAAATATTAAACCTCTAATCAAAAGGATCAATTCGAGGATCATGTTCGCTTGCCATGGCCATTCCAGTGCAAAGACATGTTGGACACATGACCTGCAATCAGAATTCAGTATGACAATTTCAACATTTTTCTCAACCATAAAGAGTATTATAGTAAATTTCAAATTACGAAGTGAGTACTTTTAAATGACCAACCTTGCCAGATCCGGAGCAGTTTGAACATCTCTCGGTTTTTGGTGGCGATAGAGGCTGATCTGCACCATTGAAGGTGGATACCGGTTCAATCAGAACAAGTGCTCCTGTGCTTGAACAGCGAGCGCATGCAAGATATCCTAAAACGGAAAAAGTATAATAGGAATGTCAACTTTCTTGCAATTGCTTCAACATATTAAGTTTTAAAATCTTCCAACTGTAATAAACAAAGTTTTTGCTTTGCCATCTTCTCTATAGAAGTTGAAAGCGGTAAAAATTTGCATTAAGGGAGAGAAAATCTGAAATGCTTCAATTCCATCTTTCAGATCTCGGAAGAGTTTTAGAAATATTACCAGTGCCAAGACAGTACTTGCATCTTTTCTGCTCCTGTTGTTTTACATTGTTTATCTCAACAACCATTAATGCAGAGATTACTCCAACCGCTCCACCAGAGAATGATGCCACAATAGGATCAACCTGACTAGAATGTCCAACCGAGTTTAGTTAATATCGCAAAGTCGGAAACAATAAATAGAAAATACATGACTACTACCTCTGGTCCTATTTATAAGAAAAAGTTTACTTTTTAGATTCATTGAATAATCAATTAATACAAATTATTATATACCTGATACATGAGTTATTCAATGAATTGAAAAAGTAAACTTCTTTTTTATAAATAGGACCTGAGAGAGTATTATTTTACATTTCTTCCTCTCAGAAGAAATACGTAAATAGGCGACAAAAATTCAAGAAAGGGACACTACCTCAACTGCATAGGAAGATGCACATTTTGAATAAAATCTGCATAAGACGTGCCTCCTATTCCAAGCTTAAGCTCCAACTGAGAAATGAATTGATTATGAGACCAGTTGGAATGATCGCGTTGAAAAATAAATGAAAACGCGAAACTAGGTGTTTGTAAATCTTACACTCGGAGCAAGAAGACCACCAAAGAGAATGATCCCACCGATAAGAGAAAAACAGGTTGCATAATACTGCTTGAGGTTCGCTGAAGTCTGCAGATAACACATGTAGTTGATTATTACCATTTTCAAAACCAAATCCTCTAACCTAAAACTAAATTCTATAAGCTCATAAAGATGAATGGAAAAATGAGTGTGATCACTTATTGAGTACGTCAGTGCTGCAGATCAGAACAATGCAAATGAAACTTACCAAAGGAGGCAAGAATGGAATGAATGATGGGAAGTTCGGAAGTTCATTCTCTTGCTCTTCTTGCGAAATTCCAAGTTCAGCATTTTTAATCCTTTGTTGTATTCTAAGCCTACGAACCTACAAAATGAAGATTTATATTGTTGATAAGCAAATGATAATTTCCAACGCATTCTTTGTATTAAACTTGGACAGTCAACGAAAAAGAGATAAACATAATCTTAATACAATATAGTGTCTTATCCAAAGAAGATCGGTGCGATTCTCACACACTAAGCCGGCAATTTTTTCCAGAACACTATTATTACCGAAATCTGAAGCATGAGTGTAAGATTTCACAAGAAAAATGGATTGCCTCAAGCTTCATTACAAGTATAGAAGCAGTATACTATAAATTAAGGATGAGTTTGGAAAAGCATTTTTCATCTTTTTGAACTCATCATTCGACATATAAGCACTTAAATGTTCTGAAGAGGTTATGAATTCCACATGTCGGGGAGAATCTAACTATGAATTCCACATGCCAGCATATTGTTAATGACATACCATATTGATATTAATATTATAGTTCTACAATTTCAAAGAAGAAACTTGATATTTACTATTTATTTAGAATAAGCATATCAAATATATAGCTTAACCAGCTTAACTAGAGGTCTTGATTCGAATCTAGTATCTCAAGTTTTATTGTCCATTGTGATTCTCCCATCCTCCCAGTTCCAACTTAACCAGAGGTCTTGATTCGAATCTAGCATTTCAAGTTTTATTGTCCATTCCGATTCTCCCATCCTCTCGAACAGGGATTAGTCTCTAAAGTTGCGTAGTTGAGAATCCAAGAGCAGGATTGACGGTAAGAGATCTCTTCTAACTTAACGAGAGCTCATGGATTTAAATCTAACCTCTCAAGTTTTGCTATCTATTGTGGTCCTCCGGCAGCTCAAGGGATTATTATCTACAGTTACGCGTTATAACCGATTTTAAAAAAATTTAGTTACTTGAAGAAGAAAATTTTACCTCTTCCATATGTAAGAAAATCTTATTCCTTCGACTTCGAATATTATCCTGAATTTCTTGAAGTTCCATTTTAGCAAAATCTTGTACAGTTTCAGGTCCTTCTATAATGCAGAACCTACGTTTAAAACAATAAAAAGACGATATAACACCTGAAAATAGGAGGGGTGCATTTCTTAAAAAGAGGTGGTGTAAATAGAAGAATTAGAAAACTCACCCAGTAGCAGCAGCGTTTTTATCGGAGGCATCAGAATCAACAGAAGAAGCAAAAGACGAAGAGTCCGATTCAAGTGCCATGAAACGCCACCTCGTATTGAAATTGAAACCGTTGTTGTTGTTTAGATTAAGGAATCTTTTGTTGTTGATTCTGTAACTGGAATCATAGAGTTGAAGACATTTAGTGGACCCACCAACTACACCCAAACACAACATCATGTTCTTTTTCGACTCTCAACTTCGATTTAGGATTGGAAAAAACATGAAATTGGATCGAAAATTGAGATTGTTGCTGTTGCCGTTGGAAGGTTTGGAAATGGAGGTTGTTGAAATGGACTGCACAAATTGGTGGGGTTTTCATTATTGATGAAATATGAAATAATTAAATATATATATTGGAAATGGTATTTTTAGTGGAGTTGAGACGGTTGCCTCACTTTTGATTCCACCACTAAGTACAAAGTCTCACTAAAAACAAGAAAATGTTATGGATAAATATAATAATGAGATATTGACAAATATTGTGGTTGGATATATGGATGGCTCACTCCGTGCATAAGCGCATTTGTTTCTAAAGTATAATAAAAAAATATAAAATAAAAGATTAAATTGTATAAAAAAATTTATTATTTTAAAAGAGAATAAATTGGTATTTATAATTTTTTTCATATATAAAAATATTTAAATTAATAGTATTTTTCTTTCATATATAAATATTATTTTTGTTTTTCTAGCGTTATTTTTATTTATTAAACTAAGACTATTTAAAAATATTTGGATCAAACAATATATTATGTTACGAATAATTTCTTTAAACATGTGGCTACGATGGGGTACTGGTACGATAGTTTCATTTAAACTCGTGGATACACGTGTATTTGCACGGGTTACGTGCATTTGTTTTTAAAATATAATAAAATGAAGAAAAAAAGAAAAACAAACCAAAAGAATTTATTATTTTTAAAATAAATACATATTTTTATTTATAATTGAATCATAAATATAATGTTTCCTTATATACAAATATTTGGATCAACAATATATTTTATTGTACGTAAATATTATTTTTGTTTTATTTTTTCATTATGAGTTTAATATGTCTTATTCTTAAAATATATTAGTTTTCTTTTTTTATATAATTAAGAATATTTCATATTATCATGTAATTTTGATACTTTTTAAGCATGCATCACTTATGTATTTATTCTAAATCGTGATTCTATAATTTATAATATTATCAAATTTTTTATTATAATACATTATCTTTTATAATCTTTAATTTTTAAATGCATTTTACCTATCTTATTTTATATCTCATTCTATTAGTATTTATATTAAAGTTCATTTAATTCATTTATATAGCATCATTATTTTGTACTAAAATAAGATTGCATGATTATTATTTATTAATATGAAATCACGCATGTGAAAATATTTGAATCAAAAGCATATTTTTTCGTAATTAAATAATAAAAATCAAATTTTTTTTTTTCGTATTTGATCAACAATAAAAGCATTTAATAAATTGTAGCAAAAAATTGTCATTAATTTGTAGATACATGATTACAATCAATTTTTTTTTTTTAAATAAGGCATTATTATTTTGAATATCATTCATTCTTTGCAAGTTAAGTGTACAAGTACGTGTAAAATACAAAATAAAAATAAAATGACATTTTAAATCATTCATGCTTTGAATATCATTCATTTATAAATATAATTTAAAATAATTTAATTTCTCTATTCTTTCACAAATATAGTTTAATTACTGTTAGTTCTGTTATTGGCAGCAATTTTGGTAAAACAATGTGGTTGATCAAGATGTCTTGTCTGATGTCTTAACATGTGCTTCTAACATTCTGCTTGTGGTGTGTTGTTTGGTATTGTAGCTTTTGTACATGATGTCAAGACTGATGTCTTAACATCTGTTGACAGAACATCATGTCAAAACTGATGTGTGGTTTAGGGCTGCGAGTTATTTGTTATGTTTTGAGAGATTCTGTTTGTGAGATTGCAGGCGAAATTCTTGGAGAAGATTTTTTCAAATGCAATCGTTTGTTTCTATATTCAGGGCGAAAAGATTTGAAGATAAAATCTGTTTTCATTGTGCATCAAATCTGTGTTTTTCTAACAAAGCCCAAGCCCAAGAATCTGTTTCTATTTAAAGAAGTCTCAACCCTACTTGGACGATACGAAGACAAGAGATTGGGTACTGAGTGTCAAGTATTAGGGTTTGTGTTTTCGTCTGTGTATTGTGAGCCATTCATTCATCTATTTTGATGTTTGAATTGGACTGATTTAGTTGAGTTGTATGTTGTCCACTCTAAGCTTTTAAGCACGAGTGTTTGTTCTTGATTGAAGCCTTTAAGCAAGATCAAGGTATTGTCGTTGAAGTGTGTCTTCTAGTTTCTTTATTGTATGTTGTTATCACTCCTGTGATTGAGGGGGAGTGAGAGGTGTCTCATATCTAAGAGTGTCTTAGGTAGAAGTGTCATTGGGTAGTGATTAAGTGAATAGATTGTCAACTTGTATGTTGATTGTAGAGTCTATGAATTAATACTACTGATAGTGAATTTCCTCCCTGGCTTGGTAGCCCCCAGACGTAGGTTGTTAGACCGAACTGGGTGAACAATTCTCTGTGTTTATTTATTGCTTTTAAGTGTTGTTACTTTTATTGTCTTGTTCATATAGCAGATATTGATGTTGCGACATCTCACTCGACATCACATATCTGATACCAGAATTTCAATTGGTATCAGAGCAGGTCATCCTGCTCTGTATCTGGGTGAGATCTAGGGCTGTTACTTTCTGGTACAATGGATAAGGAGAGTGGTGGATTTGTGAATAGACGCCCTATTCTAGATGGATCAAATTATGACTATTGGAAACCTCGCATGGTTGCCTTTTTGAAATCTTTAGACAGCAGGGCTTGGAAGGCTATTCTGACAGAATGGAAACATCCTGTCATTGTGGGAAAATATGGTGTGTCAAAGCTGAAACCTGAGGAGGAGTGGACCAAGGAAGAAGATGAACTCGCTCTTGGGAACTCTAAGGCCTTGAATGCTTTATTTAATGGTATTGACAAGAACATTTTCAGGCCGGTCAACACATGTGAAGTGGCTAAGGAGGCTTGGGATATCCTGAAAATAACACATGAATATACTTGAACTGTCAAGTGCTTCTAGTGCCCTAGGAGAGAGGATGTCTGATGAGAAGCTGGTAAGAAAAATTCTCAGATCTCTTCCCAAGAGATTTGATATGAAGGTGACTGCTATAGAGGAAGCTCAAGACATCAGCCATATGAGGGTAGATGAATTGATTGGTTTACTTTAGACATTTGAATTAGGGTTGAATGACAGATCTGAAAAGAAGGTCAAAAGCATAGCCTTGGTGTCTAGTACAAAAGATGATGAGAAAGAGTGTGGTCCTGAAACTCCGGAAGAGCTATCCAATTCCATTGTTCTGCTGGGAAGACAGTTTAATAGGGTTTTGAAAAGAATGGACAGAAGCTATAAACCTAATGTCAAGAACACCACATCTGACATCAACAAGTCAGGTGATTAGATGAAGAAAACAAAAACTGAGGAGAAGCCTAATTATGACAAAGGAATCCAATGTCATGGATGTGATGGTTATGGTCATATCAGAGCTGAATGCCCTACATATCTTAAGAAGCAGAAAAAGGGCTTATCTATGTCCTGGTCTGATACTGAAAGTGAGGAAGATGAAGAGACTGCCAAGCATGTTAGGGTATTGACTGGAAGGTATACATCTGATGATGATTCTAGGGATGAAGAGAGCACATATGATGAGCTTACCAATTCTTATAGAGAGCTATGCATTAACAGTGAAGAAGCATGTCAAGAAGGGGAGAGGCAGAAGAAGATCATTGCTCAACTCAAGGCTAAAAAAACAGAGCATCTGGAAACCATTGCCAAGTTGGAAGATGAAGTATTTGTACTGAACTCTAAACTTGAATCTATGTCCAAGTCTATCAGAATGCTGAATAGTGGAACTGATGTTCTAGACAAGATTATTGATGTTGGAAGAACTGCAGGAGACAAAAATGGGTTGGGGTTCAACAGTGGATCTGCCTCAAATGATGTTATTCCCAGTTCCAAGCCAGTGATGTTGAAATAGATGTTGAAACATCCTGACAGGACTCCCTCTAGGAAGAAATTCAGGCGCTGGAGATGCCATCATTGTGGGAGCTTTGGACACATAAAGGCTTTATGTTATAAGTTGCATGGGTATCCTAAGAGTACTCCTAATTGTGCACCCAGACAGGTCATTCATAAAGGTAATCAAGTCATCAAGCAAAAGAAGCAATGGGTCTCCAAAACTGATGTTGTCAGCTTGATAGCTCATACTTCTCTTAGAGTCTCTGCTAAAGAAGACTGGTACTTTGACAGTGGCTGTTCAAGACACATGACAGGAGTGAAGAATTTGCTGGTGGATGTTAAACTTCATTCTTCTGGCCATGTGACCTTTGGTGATGGTGTCAAAGGAGAAATTAAGGGTGTGAGAAAGCTGAATTGTGAAGGTACACCTAGACTTGATGATGTACTGCTAGTCAAGGGGTTGACAACAAATTTGATCAGTATTAGTCAACTATGTGATCAAGGACTCATAGTTAATTTTACAAAAACTGAGTGCATTGTCACAAATGAGAAAGGTGAAGTTATCATGAAGGGTGCTAGGTCTAAGGACAACTGTTACCTATGGGTGTCACAAGACTCAAGTTCCTCCACATGTGTTCTTGCAAAAGAAGATGAAGTCAAAGTGTGGCATCAAAAGTTAGGACATCTACATCTAAAGGGAATGAAGGGAATCATATCTACAGAAGTAGTAAGAGGAATCCCAGAGCTCAAAATTGAAGAAGGAAGAGTGTGTGGAGACTGTCAGATAGGGAAGCAGACCAAGATGTCACATCAAAAGCTTCAATATCCCACTACTTCTAAAGTGTTTGAACTTCTTCATATGGACTTAATGGGGCCTATGCAGGTGGAAAGTCTAGGTGGGAAGAAATATGCTTATGTAGTTGTGGATGATTATTCCAGGTACACTTGGGTGAATTTTATCAAAGACAAAATAGAAGGGTTTGATGTGTTTAAAGATCTCTGTCAAAGACTCCAAAGAGAAAAGGAGAGCAATGTCATCAGAATAAGAAGTGGTCATGGAAGAGAGTTTGAAAATAGCAAGTTTGCTGAATATTGTTCTACTGAAGGCATCAGTCATGAGTTTTCTTCACCTATTACTCCTCAGCAAAATGGAGTTGTTGAAAGGAAGAACAGAACCATTCAAGAATCTGCTAGAGCAATGATTCATGCCAAAAAGCTTCCTTACCATTTCTGGGATGAAGCTATAAATACTGCCTACTACATTCACAACAGAGTTACTTTGAGAAGAGGTACTTCAGCTACCTTGTATGAGATGTGGAAGGGAAGAAAACCAAGTGTGAAGTACTTTCATGTCTTTGGAAGTAAATGTTATATTCTGTCAGATCGTGAATAGAGGAGGAAAATGGATCCTAAAAGTGATGAGGGAATCTTTTTGGGATACTCTACAAACAGTAGAGATTATAGGGTATTCAACTCCAGAACCAGAGTCATGATGGAATCTATAAATGTGGTTGTTGATGACTATGGAATGAAGGAAGTTACTGATGTCCTGGATGATGTTGGAACATTTGTTGATGATGTATCAATAGAAGCTGAAGACAGAAGTGGAAATCCCAGTCCTACTGCTGCTGAACTTGAGCCAGAGCAGCCTAACAAGGAACCATCCATCAGAGTGCAAAAGGACCACCCAAAAGAGCTTATCATAGGTGATCCAAATTCAGGGGTTACCACTAGGTCAAGAGAAGTTGTGTCAAACTCTTGCTTTGTATCCAAAATTGAGCCCAAAAATGTTAAAGAAGCCTTGAAAGATGAATTTTGGATTAATGTCATGCAAGAAGAGCTGGGACAATTCAAAAGGAATGAAGTGTGGAATCTTGTACCAAGACCTGATGGAATAAATGTGATTGGCACCAAGTGGGTTTACAAGAATAAATCTGATGAACAAGGAGTGGTCACCAGAAATAAGGCTAGACTGGTTGCCCAAGGTTACACTCAGGTAGAAGGAATTGATTTTGATGAGACTTTTGCTCCTGTGGCCAGACTGGAATCTATCAGGTTACTCTTAGGTGTGGCTTGTGATCTCAAATTCAAGTTATTCTAGATGGATGTAAAGAGTGCTTTTTTGAATGTGTACTTAAATGAAGAAGTTTATGTAGATCAACCCAAGGGGTTTATTGATCCAACATTTCCTAACCATGTCTACAAACTAAGGAAAGCTCTTTATGGATTAAAGTAAGCACCTAGAGATTGGTATAACAAGCTTACTGAATTCTTGTCTCTGAATGGCTACAAAAAATGAGGAATTGAAAAGACATTGTTTGTCAAAGAGGGAGGAGGAAAACTGTTGATAGCTCAAATATATGTTGATGACATAGTGTTTGGTGGGATGTCAGAAGCAATGGTTCAACATTTTGTGAAACAAATGCAGTCTGAGTTTGAGATGAGTCTTGTTGGTAAACTCAGCTATTTTCTGGGTCTGCAAGTTAGACAAATGGAAGACTCCATATTTATCTCTCAGAGTAAGTATGCAAAGAACATAGTCAAGAAGTTTGGTCTGGAGAATGCTAATCACAAAAGGACACCTGCTCCTACTCACCTGAAGCTGTCCAAAGATGAACATGGAGTGAGTGTGGATCAAAGCCTATACAGAAGCATGATTGGAAGCCTGTTTCTCACAGCTAGCAGACCTGATATCTCCTTTGCTGTAGGAGTTTATGCCAGATATCAATCTGAACCAAAAGTTAGCCACATGAATCAAGTGAAGAGAATTCTAAAATATATGAATGGTACTAGTGACTATGGCATACTATACAGTCATGGATCAGGCACTGAACTGAGTGGATATTGTGATGCTGATTGGGCAGGGAGTGTTAATGATAGAAAAAGTACTTCTGGAGGATGCTTCTTCTTAGGGAACAATCTTATCTCGTGATTTAGCAAAAAGCAGAATTGTGTTCTCTCTCTACTGCTGAGGCTGAGTACATAGCAGCAGGAAGTAGTTGTTCACAACTGGTTTGGATGAAGCAAATGTTAACTGAATACAATGTCAAGCAAGATGTCGTGACATTGTACTGTGATAATCTGAGTGCAATCAATATCTCCAAGAACCCAATTCAACATAGCAGGACTAAGCATATTGACATACGTCATCATTTTATAAGAGATCTGGTTGAAGATAAAGTGGTTGCTTTGGAACATGTTGCTACTGAAATGCAATTAGCTGATATTTTTACTAAGGCCTTAGATGCAAATCATTTTGAAAATTTAAGAAGCAAATTAGGGGTTTGCATATATGAGGATTAGTAGATTTTTTGTGTGCAGGAAGGTGGTTTTTGGTGCAGGTGTCTTAAGTGGTGAAATTGACAAAATAAGAATGGTTGGAAACATACAAGAACAATTTTATTGCTGGAAATACTCAATATTACAATTTTTGTGAAACTACAAGCAATGAGTTTTCATGTTTGGATTCAGTTATTCATTCCAACCACCTGAGTTAATGAATGTAACCCAATCTTCATCTGCCTCATCCTCAGAACCATGTAATTGCTTTTGAGGCTTCTTGTTGGTCTTCATCCTTGTTTCTGTCTTTCTTCCTGTCCTTGTTGCCCCTGTAGAGGATCCACCTGTTGTCATTTCTTTGGACTTCATCTCCTTTGGTTTTGTGATCTTGTTCTTCTGGTCTTGCTTCAACTGACCCTTGTGTGTATCAACTGTCTTGGAGGACTGACTCATGTTTCCTTCTCAGATTGGCTGTAGTAAGAAGTAGTTTTTATAATTCAAATGGGAACCCTCGTTTGTATCGCCTGGTCAGTCAAAGTTGTTTGGTGTCTGTGCACCTCTCTCTATTGAGTAATGTGTCACTCTTTCCAAGCTGTGTTACAACTGTTTTTCTTAAACTAAGACTATTTAAAAATATTTGGATCAAACAATATATTTTGTTACGTATAATTTCTTTAAACATGTGGCTATGATCGGGTACTGGTACGATAGTTTCATTTAAACTCGTGGATACACGTGTATTCGCACGGGTTACGTGCATTTGTTTTTAAAATATAATAAAATGAAGAGAAAAAAAAGAAAAACAAACCAAAAGAATTTATTATTTTTAAAATAAATACATATTTTTATTTATAATTGAATCATAAATATAATTTTTCCTTATATACAAATCTTTGGATCAACAATATATTTTATTGTACGTAAATATTATTTTTGTTTTATTTTTTCATTATGAGTTTAATATGTCTTATTCCTAAAATATATTAGTTTTATTTTTTTATATAATTAAGAATATTTCATATTATCATGTAATTTTGATACTTTTTAATTATGCATCACTTATGTATTTATTCTAAATCGTGATTCTATAATTTATAATATTATCAAATTTTTTATTATAATACATTATCTTTTATAATCTTTAATTTTTAAATGCATTTTACCTATCTTATTTTATATCTCGTTCTATTAGTATTTATATTAAAGTTCATTTAATTCATTTATATAGCATCATTATTTTGTACTAAAATAAAATTGCATGATTATTATTTATTAATATGAAATCACGCATGTGAAAATATTTGAATCAAAAGCATATTTTTTTGTAATTAAATAATAAAAATCAAATATTTTTTTCGTATTTGATCAACAATAAAAGCATTTAATAAATTGTAGCAAAAAATTGTCATTAATTTGTAGTTACATGATTACAATCAATTTTTTTTTTAAATAAGGCACTATTATTTTGAATATCATTCATTCTTTGCAAGTTAAGTGTACAAGTACGTGTAAAATACAAAATAAAAATAAAATGACATTTTAAATCATTCATGCTTTGAATATCATTCATTCATAAATATAATTTAAAATAATTTAATTTCTCTATTCTTTCACAAATATAGTTTAATTACTGTTAGTTCTGTTATTGGCAACAATTTTGGTAAAACAATGTGGTTGATCAAGATGTCTTGTCTTATGGCTTAACATGTGCTTCTAACATTCTGCTTGTGGTGTGTTGTTTGGTATTGCAGCTTTTGTGCATGATGTCAAGACTGATGTCTTAACATCTATTGACAGAACACCATGTCAAGACTGATGTGTGGTTTAGGGCTGCGAGTTATTTGTTATGTTTTGAGAGATTCTGTTTGTGAGATTGCAAGCGAAATTCTTGGAGAAGATTTTTTCAAATGCAATCGTTTATTTCTATATTCAGGGCGAAAAGATTTGAAGATAAAATCTGTTTTCATTGTGCATCAAATCTGTGTTTTTCTAACAGAGCCCAAGCCCAAGAATCTGTTTCTATTTAAAGAAGTCTCAACCCTACTTGGACGATACGAAGACAAGAGATTGGGTACTGAGTGTCAAGTATTAGGGTTTGTGTTTTCGTCTGTGTATTGTGAGCCATTCATTCATCTATTTTGATGTTTGAATTGGACTGATTTATTTGAGTTGTATGTTGTCCACTCTAAGCTTTTAAGCACGAGTGTTTGTTCTTGATTGAAGCTTTTAAGCAAGATCAAGGTATTGTCGTTGAAGTGTGTCTTCTACTTTCTTTATTGTATGTTGTTATCACTGCTGTGATTGAGGGGGAGTAAGAGGTGTCTCATATCTAAGAGTGTCTTAGGTAGAAGTGTCATTGGATAGTGATTAAGTGAATAGATTGTCAACTTGTATGTTGATTGTAGAGTCTATGAATTAATACTACTGATAGTGAATTTCCTCCCTGGCTTGGTAGCCCCCAGACGTAGGTTGTTAGACCGAACTGGGTGAACAATTCTCTGTGTTTATTTATTGCTTTTAAGTGCTAATACTTTTATATTGATGTTGTGACATCTCACTCGACATCACATATCTGATACCAGAATTTCAATTACCATTTAAAATATGTTCATTTTTCTTAATTAGAAATTATTGTATATTTAATACTTTAATGATAATTAAAAATATATTTATTAATTATTTAATAATTTTCTTGTTTGCTATATATCAATATTAATTATAAATAGGCAATAAAAATATAATTTTTTTTATAATTTCTATATAATTAGTATATTGTAATAAAATTAAAATTTATAATTATTAACTATATAATTTAATACGTAATACATATAAAATTAAAAAATATTTATGTATTAATAAATAAAATATAGTTAATAATTATTCAAATTAATAATTATTCAAATGAATATACACACTGCTCAATACTAAAAATTCTCACTACTTTCAAAATTAATTACTTAACATTAATTATTTTATAAAATTTTATACTTAACACTACTTGTGTTCAAGATTTTTTTTTTATAAAATAATTGTTTCTTTATTTATTCAATAACATTATTTTAAATTAAATATATGTTACTGTTCATTAAAGAAAATATTTGAGCATTAAAATATTTATTTATAATAATAACTTTCTTATTTTTTACCATATCCATCCGAATTTTCCTCGTAGTGAAAAAGAAAAATTTTAAAAAATAAATTGTTACCTATATTTTTTTGTAAAGCTACTATATATGCAAACAGTAAAAACAGATTCTATTGTGTATCAAAAGTTTAATGTAAATAAAGAATGTAAAATATATTTGCAACAACTCAATTATAAAGTGGTAAAATAATAAATTGTTAGCTATTATTATAGGAAATAACATTCAATCTTATTATAGGGCAGATGTTTGACCAATTTTACTGATACTATATTAATGATGGAAATAGTAAAACTCTATTTTCAAAGCATCAAATAAATTTGATATTGACAAAAATTTTGTAAAATTTTGTAAAACCAACCGCACGTGAGTATTGGTAAGGCAAGCAAATTTAATTTTTTTTTAGTATATTTGACTATTAATGTATCTAGTCTATATATAAACTAGAAATATTAATAATCAAATGTACCACAAAAAGATAAAGTTAAATTTGTTTATAATAGTGACTAAAAGATGTACATAATTAGAATGATTTTTTATCAATTAGATAACCAATGAGAAATCAAAATAAATATTACATATAATAAACTTCAAAAATAAATTAAACATTTTACCTATCTCTTTAATCCTAATCACAACTATCTAGTGGATATATATATATATATATATATATATATATATATATATATATATATATATATATATATATATATATATATATGAGTTAAATATTAACTTTAGGATTAAAAACTTTATTTTTTTGAATTTTTTAAAAAGTATAACTAAATATTAGTATTTGATGAATTTTTTTTCTTTTTTATAGAAAAAAATAGTAAAATACAGGAAAGTTCAATTTGACGTTGTAATTATATTTTATATGTTTTAAAGCATTTGTATAAACGATATTCACTAAAATTTCATGATTATAAAAATATATGTGTTCTTTGATAAACAAAACACATACAATTAAAAATAAAAAATTAGATACTTAATTTATGTTCTTGATATTGGGAGCTATAGAAAAATTTAATGAAAAAAATATGTCTTAATATCAAATGAAAAATAAAAATAGTAAATAGAGAGGTGGACAAAACTTGTGTTGGTTTGTTGAATGAGCATCCTTACATATGCTATAACTTCCATACATCAAATATATTGGGGGGAAATCATACAAGTAACATGCTTCACTAAAAATTTTAAAACAAAGAGAAATAAAATTGGGTTAAAAATTGATCCATTAATCATTAAAAAAAAGTTAAGAGAAGAATACAAGAAAGTTCCATGATCAAAAGCTCTATGTCCAACAGTTTCACGTTTAAATCCATCTTTACAAATAAATAAAAAAGTAAAATAAAAAAAAACATAGAAAAAAGGAAGAAATTCTTGAGGAAGAACAATAACCTCTGAAAGAGACCCGGAAAAAGGGAAAATAAAAAATTTTAAATGGGAAAACTCATAAACAACATGAAATAGAATAAATATAATAGATAAAATTTGAAAAAGGAGTTAAGGGAAGAAAAAACTCATTGATGAAATAGAACATGTATGCCTCGTTGATGAAGAGCAATGACCTGAAAAAGAGCTGAAAAAGAAAAACAATGAAAAGGGGATTAAGTGAAAAAAAACCCAAAAATCGATAAAGCCTAATACTTGAAGATGAAGGTTGGAAATAAACACTTTTACAATATGAAGGATCAAACATATATGCAAACAGAAATACATTTGAATATATAAAAAATGTAAAGGTTCATAAATGTTTTAGTACATAAAAAATCAAAAGAAGTTGTTAGTAACGATGATAAAAAAAACAAAGAAGGACGAAGGACAAAATCCAAAGATTTCAATTTCAGATCTGGTGGTTTCGATTTCATATTCGGTGATTTCTTTTTCAAATCTGGTGGTTGTTGAGTGCTAAATTGTTGTTATTTTGAGTGTGTGTAATTAGCACTCAACGACTTTATTTGTTTGTTTTCCTTTAATAATCCCCCGTTTTTGTATACATTTTGTATAGTTTACATACCATTTTATATATTGCATTTTCGTGTACATATCAGTGAGTTTGATAGTTTTTAATCTGTTTTTATAGGTAATAATGCATGGTTGAAGTATGGACCAATTTAAGCCAAGAGGGATGCTTCAAGATTCCAATTTTGGGAAATTTTGAACAGCTGAGGGCGCTTAGCGCGAGTAGCGCGATATCCAGCGCGCCAGAGGAATTGGATGGTAGAGGCTGGGAGTATTTTTGTTTTCCTGATCGTGCTTAGCGAGTAGGACCGCGCTTAGCGCAGTTTAAGGAAATTTGCTAGTACATTAAGTAAAATCGCGCTTAGCGCGATCTGAGGGTGCTTAGCGCGGTTGTAATTTTAAGTTTTGTATAAATACCCCTCATTCAGAATTTTAGGGTATGGTTTTGGTGATTTTTTGTGGAAATAAGCTCAGAAACAACAAATGGAGGTTGCATCTTGACGATCCGGAGTTGAATCTACTTCAATCGGTGTTGACAAACCGAAAGATAATTGTTCTTCTTCTTTCTTCTCTATGTATTTATCATTTGTTGGAGTTGTTGTATGTATGTTTACTTGGATTGTATGTGTATTTATTGATCTTTGTATAAAATCTATTTTACAACTCTTTATCGGTGTCATCTTTGATTTACTATCTATCTTAATGGGTTTGGATTGCTATAGACATATACGGTTCAAACTCGACCTAAGATGAATATCAGTTAGATTTAGGTTTAACATCCACGTGGGTATCGGATCTTAATGCTTCGTGTTGTCGAGTTGCGTGAGACATCATCAATGAGATGATGTGGTTGTTCTCTCGGCTTTGCGTTAGACATAACCTTTGTTGTGAGCAATATGTGGGGGTAATTTTCTTTTTTTACCTTTGAATCTTCAAATCCCTTTCATCAACAATTTCGTCATCTAACCACTTGAAGAATCAGATTATCCACACTAGAGGATGGTTGAAAATGTCCATTGTGGTTGAGATTTTGAGCTTAGTGTTGAATGTTATTTTTGTAACAATGTATTATTAGATTGAGATTTTATCTGTCACGAGTGATTTAGGTTGCGTGCAATTGATTGATAAATTTTTTAGTACTTAATGGATAAAATGAAATACAAATCCTGAAGAGTTATTTCTTGTACTTTATTTACTTGTCATATGTTTTTCTATTTGAATTTTTATCTCAACCCATTCAAACCAAGCTTAGAAACGTAGATATCGTCGAACGACATTCTTTTCCTCACACTGATCCCTGTGGAGACGATATAAATCCCGGAGGGAATTATTCCAATTCTTTTGCTTCTTGCCGCTATGCTGCAGCTCGAACAAAATGGCGCAATTGTCGGGGATTGATTTTGATATTGAATCGCATTGTGATAATTTCTATATTTCTAAGCTTTGTACATAATTGTGTGTGTATATATATATATATATATATATATATATATATATATATATATATATATATATATATATATATATATATGCTTGTTTTGCTTTTGTTTTCCATCCTTGTATATAAGTTTTGTCCATCATGTTTGTGTATGCGTGTGTGCATATTTTTTTTTTCTTTTACGTCTTCTTAAGTGTTGCAGGTTTATTTGGTATATACCGGTGAATGAGGCAACATTGAGTAGCTTGTACGTAAATAAGACGTCGAGCTTACAACGTGAAACAAGCGCTTGTTAGGAGGCAACCTAACGATTTTTTAGTTTGTACAGTTTTATATTTAGTAGTATAGTTAGTATAGAGTGAGAATGGATAGAGTGAATGAGAAAATGTTGCAAATTTGAAAAACTAAGTTGGCCTGTGCGCGCTTAGCGAGTACAGAAGGCGCTAAGCGTGCCCAATTTTTTGTGGAAAACTCTCTTATTCTCTTATCCACTTTCACCCATTTTGTTAGTATATGTTTATTATTTTCATTTAATTTTGTTAGTTTTAGAAATTTTTGTGTTTGTTCTCAAGTTTTTTTATTAGCTTGAGGAGACATGTTGTGATTGTTCACTTTTAATTGTTTCAACAAGGAAATATTATGGTAGTGTGAAAAGTTTAAAGAGAGTTGCATTGCTAAGGTTTGTGTTTATTGCTTTTCTAAAACATAACATGTTTATGAACCTTAGGCTTTGTACAAATTACATGACATTTATTCTTTTGCAATTTTTGTTTAATTTTGAATCACTTTAGTTCATAGCCCAATGTGAGGAACCTTTCCATTGTTTACTAAATTGTATGGAAACCAACTTTCTTGTTTAACTCGTTTGAATTATGTTTAATCTTGTATTTGTGTTGTTGTATGATAACACTAAAATGATCAAGGCATTTTGTTTGATTTTGAGCACAACCACTTGACCAAATAGTCAATCTACCTTGTGATTGAGTGAGAATTTGCTTACCCCCTTTAAGCCTGTGTTAGAATCCATGTTGGTGTTGAGTTTAATTTTTATCTGGATTCTAATTTTTTTCTTGAACCATAATCATGACTTGTTATTTGAGTTTTTACCCTTGCCTAATAAGTTTGGGAGCATTTACTTTACATGATTGGTTGTATTCAAGTTGGGGAGAAAAGGTTGGTTGTTATGCGGTTGAGAAAGAAAAAGATTGAAAAAGAAAGAAAAAAAGTGAAAAAGAAAAGAAAAAAGGGGAAAAGGACTTGAAAAAGAAAAAAAATAGAATAATGTTATACTAATACATTGTGTGGAATGGTGTAACTATTTGGAAAGGAGAAAAAGCTGATTGGAATTTGTGAATGCTTGAGATCGTGAGAAATGATCACTCTCATTTGATTAGGCAAGTTTTTGTTTCTTTTACCTTAAAAAAAACAGTTGTTTGTTACCCAGGCCACATTATAACCCTTAAAGCCCTTGTGATTTTTTCTTTTATACTTTTAATATGAGTTTTTCTCAGATGAATGCATAATTTGAATTTTTGTTAGCTAGATTGTTGTGTGTGAGTTGTCCCTCAGGTTTGTTTTTCATCCCTTGATGAAGTTGTGCGTTAGGTGTGATTCATTCTTGAACATTTGTATTGCTTTAGAATTTATGACATGTGTTTTGTACTTAGAATTTATTTCATAGTCATTGTGTCGTTGTAGTTTAGTGGTAAGCATTGCCTTGCATGTACGTTTGATTTGTGTACCATACATTTGTTTCCGTTTGTAAAGACTTGTTGAGCATGATTTCTTGATAATTGCATTTTTTTTCTTTGAGTTGATTGATTCTTGTTTGAGGACAAACAATTTTAAGTTGGGGAGAGTTTTTTTAGTGTTAAATTGTTGTTATTTTGATTGTGAATAATTAGCGCTCAACGGCTTTATTTGTTTGTTTTCCTTTAATAATCTCCCGTTTTTGTATACGTTTTGTATAGTTTACTGTCATACCCCAAATTTTGACCACAAGATTTCCCATCATTTGTGAGGATCATTACCACAATATGGATGTACCATCTTACCTCATCAATCTCCTCAAGGATTGTAGGGCATTCACCACAATCAAGAATTAGGATTTCAAGCCCTCTCAGAGCACTTAGACAAAAGATCAATCAAGAATTGACATGATCTTCAACTTGTCTGGCCTCTCAAACACCTATAAAAGACCAAGAGGTCTCCCATATCAAGAATCAAGCACAAGGTTGCAACATTCCAAGTGGATCAAGCCTCAAGATCGATAGTGTCACCAAATTAGGGTTTTGGTCGACCAAGGCCTCCAGATGAAAATTTTCTTCTGGGAATGAGCCAATACTTCAAAACATGATCCAAAGTGCTTAAAGGGACCTCATGGATCCAATCATCAAGTCAAATTAGCATCAGGGGAAGCATTCATCAAAAATCAGGAATTAGGGTTCTTGACCTAATTGACCCCTAAATTGACTTTTGAGGCAAGACATGAGCCAAGACCTCAAGACATGATTTAAAGGCCTCAAAGACACTACATTGATCCATTTACAATAATGGATTGATCCAAGAAGCTTGATTCACAAGTTTCAATTTCATCTGGACCACAATTAGGGTTTTGAAGAAAAAGTCAATTGTACTTTGACTTTGGACCAAGACATGCTCCCAAACCTTGGGACATGATTCAAGACATCCTAAAACACCTATGGAATTCATCTATTAGGTTTGAATTAGGTCAAGAACTTGATTGCATAGAGAATCACACGGTTTGGAATTCATCTGACAAAAAGTCAACTGTTCCCAAAATCAAGTTTGACTTTTTGGATTTTTTTCACAAATGTGGCTCCCCTAAGTAAAAAAATAATGTTAATGTATGGTTTTTATCATCATTCATCAAGAAAAATCAAGAAAAGTGAGGTAACTTGCAAAAGGGGCAACCTTAGAAAACTTAAATGTTTCTAAGTTATGGAACAAAATGGCTTTGGTACCAACTTTGCAAGGTTATAACTCCCAAACCCTAAGGCCTTTTTCTCCCATCCAAAGCTCAAATGAAAGTTCACATGACATACTTCAAAAGTGTCAACTACAAAAGATTCCAAATCCTCATGGATTTTGAGTTATGGATTGATCAAAATCACAAAAAGTGAAATAACCACTTTTTCCAACACTTGGTGAAAATTTCAACAAGTCAGAATCTGTTTCACTTTTTCCAAACTTTGAGGTCATTTTTCATCATGATCCAAGATGAACCAGGTCTATTTGTGAACATCAAAGTTAAAGTAGGTCATGAGAGATTTCCAACAAGTACCAGATTATCTCTAAATTCAATTTGAGTAGGGAGTTACAACCCTTGGAACATGGCATCAAAGACTGGTTTCTTCCCAAGGCAGATTATAGGTGATTTGCTCGAATTAGCTAAATCAAACAACTACAAGCCTTGTCATCCATTTGGACACCTCAGGGGATAACATCAAAGGAAAAATATTTGATCCACAAGCCTCCCAAGTCCAAGTATCTACATGTAGCTATGTAACCCCTAAAAAGGCTAAAAATCTCAAAGACTCCAATTTTGTTTCAATGCATTCAATGGATTCACAAGGTGGCATGCATTAAGACATTGCTAACTGAATTGAGTCAAGCCTTATCTCTAAACCAAAGGACTCATAACCTGCTGCACTGAGCCAAGTCAATGGCTAGAGAAGACCAATGATTCCTTTTGATCAACCTTAGCCAAGGGACTGTCCAAGCCTCCATTCACTATTGATGCCAAAACAAACTTGTTACACTATAAATAGACATCAATTGTGATCAGTTTGAGTACACCAAAGAACACCAACTGATGCTTTCCTCAAAATCACTCTCAAAAAACCAGATTTTCCTTCTATTTCAAGTCACTATCGAATTTTGAAATAGGAAGCAATTCAAACCAAACCAATCATGCCAACACCTCATATACATCATATATGAGTGATCCATGGCCTTGAAACACATCTGGAACCTCAGAATCACAAAGTCACCATCCATTTGCTCAAGCTTTTGATCTGTTTGCAGTTGAGGTGCCACAACAAGTTCTGGGCTGATTCAATCCATTCCAAGCTTCCAAACACATTTCTTGAGGTCCATTGAAGTTGTTCAGATCATCAAACAACATCTGTAACACCTCCAACATAGAATTCGATCACCAGCTGCAAGAGGTAAGCCTGAAGCCTTCAAACTTCATATTACATGCATCATAAATGAATTTTTGAGTTACCATCTTGTTTCTGCATGTATGTAGAGTGATAACCCTCAAACAATTGCTATGTATGAATCGTGTATGGAATTTCATAGTGTTCATGCAAAAATTAGGGTTCTTGAGTTTATCCTCTGATTTCTCACTTCATACTTAATATAAATGCAATTAATCTATATGGTTGTGATCCTTGTTCAAAAACGAGTGAGATTGGTGTTTGAATCGTGCAAAACCATTGAGTAATCAGAGAGAAAAGTGAGAAAATGCAAATCTGGGCAAAACAGTGCACGCGGGCAAGAACAAGTGTTCTTGGTGCCCTTTTTCAAATTTTCAAACTTTTGAATTTTTGATATTTTATTTAATTGATTTCAAAAATTAATTTCTCTCTCATTTTTTATCATTTTTTATTGGTTCTTTTTTTAAAAAGTCAAAAAAATGTTAAATTATTTTATTCTGTAAAAAAATCCAATTTATATTATTTATTTAATATAGTTAGAATTTTTTTAATTAATTTCATTTTTTGTTTTTTTAAACATTTTAAAATGAAATTCTCACTTTGATCTTTTCATTGCAAATAAATTTTAATCTTGTATGTGATTAAACATGTTTTTTTCAAACATTTATCCAAGGTCACAACTTATTTTTTACGCATGTTTGATAATTTTGATGATTTTAAAAGATTTTATTCAAATTAAAATACATTTTTAAATCAAATTAGGGTTTTGTTTATTTTCACCCTCACAAACATCTTTCAAAACATTTTTGGGCCTCTAATAGAGTGTAAGACCCATCCCTTGTTATACAAATTTTTTTTGGGCCTCAGTCATTGTATAAGTCCCGAAACGATTTTCAAAAACGACGGTGCGATCATTGTTATTTTTAGGCCTCTCCCTAAGTTGTAAGCCCCATTCTTCTTTTTTTTATTCAAAAACTTTTGGGCCTCTTGATAGAGTTTAAGACCTATCCCTTGGTAAATAAACCATTTTTGGGCCTCAGTCATTGTATAAGTCCCGATACGATTTTCCAAAAAATCTCGGCGCGACCGCCGTTTTCAAAACAATTTTCATCTGGGCCTCCCCTTTGTGTTATAAGTCTCATCTTTATTCTTTTAATAAACTCTTGGGCCTCTAATAGAGTGTAAGACCCAACCCCCCTTGTACATAAATAATTTGGGCCTCAGTTGTAACGCCCCAGTTTTGTTAGATTTATTTAATCGAGTCGATTTAATTATTTTTGGTCTTTATATTATTTTATTCTTGACTTTTATTTGATAATATATTATTATTATTTTTATCGTTGTTATGTTTTATCGCGTTTTGCGAGCGTTGCGAGATATTTGAGTGTAGGGGTATTTTGGTTTTTTGCTTGGGTAGACATTATATTTTTCGTATAATAGAAACATAGAGAGAAAATAGAGAGAAAGAAAAAGTGAAGAAGGAAAAGAGAAAGAAAAGAAGAAAAAGGGAGAAACTTGGAGAGAAAAAAATCGATCCAACCGACTTTTCAAACACGATTAAATTAGGTAAGGGTGCGAAACTCGATTATCTTATGCTTGTGTATGGTTATGTATGGGAGTGTTTGGATGTTCTCTTGCCTTTCCATAGTTTTGTGGTTATAGGTCGAAATGAGATAAACGAGTAGAAATTGATGTTTTCACGGTCGGAAATCGATATAAATTGCGTTGTATGATCACAATGTGTTTATGAATAATCGTTAATATTTGTTTTGATGTTGAAATTGTTTTGGTGGGTAAAAGTTGGATTTTGGATCAAGGAAAACGCAGCAGAATTTTTCTGGTTCTGATGTAGGGCGTCAGGCGGTGCTCAGAGCGCCGGGCGGCTAGGGGCTTGCATCGGGCGATGCCCGGGAGGCGCAGCTGTAGCGAGTGATTTTGGACGTGGTTCTTAAGCACTGCCGCTCCTTGGGGTTACTACAGGTCGATTCATTTTTTATCCTATTAAAGCTGATGAAGGAAGGGAAATAGATGTCTCCAATTAACCTTGCTTGCATACTGAGTTTAAACAGCGGTCTGTTAGGTTACGGATGCTATGTGGTAGTGGGGCCTCTCTTATGCTATTTTGACAGAATGACGGATTTATTCTATGGAAAGGAAGTTAGGACAGATGTTTTTAATTGATATGGGATTTAGGATTTTTGTTTAGTGTGCTCGCTAAGATTTTTCTTTCAATCTTATGCCTACGTATTCCCCTTTTCCGAAACAGGGAAATCAGAGCGATCGTAGTTCCTCCTATTCTATGGGAGGAAATGGGTGTTTTGGTGTCTTGTTCAAAGCCCAAGACTTGAAGCAAAAAAGGTGATATGTATCTTGTTCAAAGCCCAAGATGTGCAGCTAAAGGTGTTGTCTTTAGAGAGAATTTGTCATCTCTAAAGGGGGTCTGTTTGTCACAACTGTTGGATGACTGACTATAAAGGAGGATTACTTTAACTGGGATATGTGAATCCTAGCAATGCCATAATTTCCTTTATAGGGGGTTTTAACCTGAAGGAGAAGACTTTAACTCAGTGTAGAGCAATGCTTTCTTTCCTTAGGAATTTCTCATGCTAAAAGAGGGATAGTGGCATGGATGTAAATAATCCAGAGGCTTGCCGCTTACAACGATTAGATGAAAGGAGTTGTTGATGTTTGTGTACTATGAACGAGGCACAACTTTGATGCTAAAAGGTTGATTGGATCGACCCGTGGTTTTCTTATACAAAGCCTAAGAGGAGGCTAAAAGGTTTTCCTTATACAAAGCCTAAGAGGAGGCTAAAAGGGAGTTTGACTCAACAAGAGAGTTTTTTATGGTATCTCGTACGAAGCTCGAGATGGAGGCTAAAGTGTTGTTTTAATAAGAACCTTTTTGTATCTCGTACAAATCCCGAGATGGAGGCTAAAAGGTGATTGACTCAACAAGAGAGTCTTTTATACTCAACAAGAGAGTGTTTTGTATCTCGTACGAAGCCCGAGATAGAGGCTAAAAGGATCCTGTTTCAGTTGAGTGACAGGTTCAGTATGTTGGTTAAGAGAAAATTAGTTTTTATATGAGTAACACTGTACTCATGGATTTGATCTAAGAATCGGGATTGTTTCCTGTTCTTTAAGGAAACGGTGAATCCAAAGGGGATTGAGATTGTCCGAGTCTACGGGGTTCCTTCCTATTTTTGAAGGGTGCTTGAGAATGTCTTTAAGACTCAAGGAAATTAGACTGTCCAAGTCTAGAGTTTCATATTTTGCTTTGAGAAACAGTAGTAGACTCTTGGAAAGACTGTTCAATTAAGATGACTGATTTCTGTTCCTATACCTTTAGGAGGTCGTCGGGACAATTTGTACGAAGCCCAAGAGGAGGCTGGAAACTTTTAAGAAGCCGAGGGACAATTTGTACGAAGCCCAAGAGGAGGCTATCATTCCCGGAGGAAGAAATCATTTATACAAAGCCTAAGAGGAGGTGGTGAATACTTCTAAGAAGCCGACGGGTCCTTGTACAACACCCAAGAGGAGGCGGGGATGCTTTTAGGAAGCCTGTGGGTCCCCAAATCCCGATAAGTTCAAGACAGGCTATTCACAAAGAATATGTCAAGCCAGGAAAGTTCGAGAATTTGGAAGAAACTCAAGAGATGCAATTAACGGAGAAGAGATCATCTCTGGGGAGTAGAGTTTCTTGACAAGTGCTTTTAAGAAGCCTGTCGGTCCCCAAACCCCGATAAGTTCAAGACAAGCTATTCACAGAGAATAGATCAAGCCAGGAAAGTTCGAGAATTTGGAAGAAACTCAAGAGATGCAATTCACGGAGAAGAGATCATCTCTGGGGAGTAGAGTTTCTTTGACAACTTCTACGAGTGACAGTCTGAGAAAGGGTTCAAAAAGAATCTGCCTTTCACATCTCCATATTGTTTAACCCCAAGAGGAGGGAAGACTGTGTCTGGTAATCCTATGGGGATCTAGTTTCTTCTATTTCTAAGAGTGATTAAAACGGCTTTACCTAGTGCTAGACGTAGTTGCCGGGGAAACTCTAAATATCTATACTATTATTACACAGTCGATATGAGTTTATGAAAGAAGACTTACAGTGAAACAGCCCCACAATACAGTTATATGTATATGAAAGCGGTAAATGAAAGCAATAACCACTTACTCGGTTGTAGAGCTTCCATGTTGTTTGGTTAGTTGTTCAACAAAGAAAGATTGAAAACAACAGTATAATTCAAAATCAAAGGAGAAAGTGCTTTGAAAAAGAAAGATTTGGTGCTTACAGCTCAAGGAGAGGCCCAGGGTTTAATCAGTGATCGCACTGTCGTTTTGTACAGGGACTTATACAAGTGACTGAGGCCCAAGAAATATTTTTTGTACAAGGGGATGGGTCTTACACTCTCTCAAGAGGCCCATAAAGTTTTAAAGAAAATAAATGGGTCTTACTACTCGAGGGTAGGCCCAGAAAGTTTTAAAAGGCGACGATCGCGCCGTTTACTTGTACAGAGGGACTTATACAATAAGTGAGGCCCAAAGTTGTTTGTACAAGGGAGTTTGGGTCTTACACTCCAATAGAGGCCCAAGGAGTTTTAAAGAAAAGAAATGGGTCTTACTACTCGAGGGTAGGCCCAGATGACTTTTTTTTTCTGAAATGGCGATCGCGCCGAGATTTTGAAAACACCGGGGGGTCTTATACAAAGACTGAGGCCCAAAAATGATTTGGTTTTCAAAGGGGTTGGGTCTTACACTCTAATAGAGGCCCAAAAAGTTTTGAAATTGATTTATGAGGGTTGAATTAATCAAAACCCTAATTTGTTTTTAAAATGTGTTTTAATTGAATAAAATATTCAATTAAAATGATCAAAATTGTTTAACATGTGGAAAACAAATTGTGATCTTGGATTAATGCTTCATAAATCAAGTTTTGTCCTACAAAATGATTAGAAATCATTAAAATTTGCAAAATCAATAAGGAAGAAATATTTTAAATGTCAAAAACAATTAAAACATTAATTCTTCATAAAAATATCAATTATATGAAATAAATAATATTTTTTAGGATTTTTTGGGAAAATAAAATATTTTAACATTTTTGTGAATTATTAAAAAAAAATTAACTCAAAATCATTAAAACTTGGAGAAATTAATTTTTGAATCAATTAAATAAAATCACAAAATTCAAATATTTGAATTTGAGAGAAATGGCGCCAAGAACAGCTGAAGAACACGCGCGTTTTTCAGTTTTGCCCAGATTTGCGTTTTTTATCCAATCTCACTGAATACTTGATTATATCATGCAATCCACATATCAATCTGTTCGTTTTCACCTCACGATCATATTTATGACAATTAATTTCATTTAAATTAAACATAAAACAAGAAATCACGATAAATCCTCAAGAACCCTAAATTCTGCATGAAGGCTGGGATTTTTGATACACGATTCAAACAAAGCAATTACTTGAGGGGAAACATTCCATGTATGATTATGAACATTTGGCAAAAGTATTGTGCGAGGAAATATGCATAAATTGAGAGATGACCAAGTTTAGGCTTACCTCTAGGTCGTGACAGCAAGAGCAAATTGATTTCTGGTTTGGAGGTGTTACAGATGAGTTGTGATGATCTGAATAACTTCCCTACACCCTATGGAGTGTGTTTGAATGTTTGGACTTGATGGAAACTGGCTGGATCACTTCATGGCATCTCAACTGCAACTTGGTTAAAACCTTGAGCAATTGACTGGTGATTCTGAGAAATCAATGTTCCAGATGTTGTTTAAGTGTTTGATAAGCTCCCATATGATGTATGTGAGGTGTGTGTGTGATTGGTTTGAGTGGAATTGCTCTCTAATGAAAAACCCGTTAGTGACTTGCTAAGAAAGGCATTTTTGAGAGTGAGAAGTGGATTTTGAGAAAGGCAAGTGTTGTAGGCCTTTGGTGTACTTAAACTGATCACAATTGAGCTCTATTTATAGTAGAGCAAGTTTGTTTTGCAAGGAATAATGAATGGCAACTGCTGAGTAGGGTTGGCCAATGTTGGCAAATGAAAATCCAAGTCTCCTCTAGCCATTGACTAGAGGTTAGGGCACAGGCTGCTGGTCCCCTTGGTCTTGGATAAGTCTTGACTGAATTCAGTTACTAATAGCTCAGTCCATGCCACCTTGGTGCTTCCATTGAATGCTCCAATCCAAAATTGGAGTCTTGTCCCTATTTTGGGCAATTCTAGGTTTAGCATGCTATTTCTTGTTACAAGGACTTTAGAGGCTTGGCTCAGTGATTGTCCCCTTTAGATGCAATCCTCAGATGTGTCCAAAGTGATGACAAGGCTTGGAATTGGATGATTTTGGCAAATCGAGCAAAAGTGCAAAATTCTGCCTTGCCTTGGCAGATTTCAGCAAGGCAACTTGCCAATGTCATATCCCATGGCTCAAGTTGAATTTGGTGATGTTCTTGGCAATTTTGGAAAGCTCTTATATGATACAATAAGTGTTTGATCATATTTGGTTTTGATACCTTTTGGATCCAAGTGTAAAATTCCCCTACATTTGGTAAAAAATAAGGCAAATTCTGACTTAGTGAAATTTTCACGAAGTGTTGGAACAAAGTGACTTTTCTTGATTTTGATCACTCCATAACTCAAAATCCATGAGGAATCTGGACATAGATCAGTATGAAGCTTTTGTAGAGGGCAATGAGATCTACAAATCAAGCTTTGGATGGGGAAAAATGGCTTTGTGGTTTAGGATTTATGATCCTCCAAAGTTGGTACCTTTGTCACTTTATTTCATAACTTAGAAAATTTTCTAAGTTTTTATGGTTACCCTTTTACAAGTTATCCCACTTTCTTTGATTTTTCTTGATGAATGATGATTAAAATCATACATTAACATCATTTTAGGGTTAAAAATCCACTTTTATGAAAAATCTCAAAAAGTCAAAGTTGACTTTTGTGCACAGTTGACTTTTTGCCAGATGAATTCCAAACTGTGCAATCCTTTATGAAATCATGCCCTTGACCTAAATCAAACTTGATGGACATGTTCCATGGGTGTTATAGGGTATATTGAATCATGTCCTAGGGTTTGGGAGCATGTCCTGGTCAAAAGTCAAAGCTACAGTTGACTTTTCCCGCGAAACCCTAACCGTGGTTCAGATGAAATTGAAACTTGTTGCTCAAGCTTCTTAGATCAATCCATTGTTCCAAATGGATCAATATGGTATAGTATAGACCCTAAAATCATGTCTTGAGGTCTTGGTTCATGATTTGTCCCAAAAGTCAACTTAGGGGTGAATTAGGTCAAGAAACCCTAATTCCTGATTTTTGATGTATGCATCCCCTGAGGCCAAACTGACTTGATGATTGGGTCCATGAGGTTCCATGGAGTATATTAGGATATGATTTGAAGCATTGGCTCATGCCCAGAGGAAAATTTCCATCTGGAGGCCCTGGTCGACCAAAACCCTAATTTGGTGACACTGGCGATCTTGAAGCTTGATCCATCTTAAAGGGAGCAACCTTGTGCTTAATCCTTGAAGTGGGAGTCCCCTTGATCCATTGTGGATGTTTGAGAGGTTTAGACAAGTTAAAGATCATGTCATTTCTTGATTGATCCTTTGTCTAAGAACTACTCAGAGAGGGCTTGAAACCCTAATTTTGATTGTGGTGAATGCTCAATAATTCCTTGAGGAGATTGATGAGGCACAAAGGTACATCCATATTATGATGATGATTTGCACAATGATGGGAAATCTTAGTGGTCAAAATTTGGGGTATGACAGATGCCCCTATTTAATCTTCTTGGACACGAAGGTGTGAATGGCGAAGGTATTCGGGCATTCGAGGTGGAAGAGGATTAAATATCGGAATATCTGAAATTTTGACGATGTCTATGAATGGTAATTCACGTATTCATCTTCTTTCGCTAAGCAATGATGCTTAGAAAAGGTAAACTTCCCCTCGATCCTGGTCTTCAGCCAAGGAACTGGTCTAAGTTTCTGAAATAAACTTCCCCTCGATCCTAGTTTCCTACCAAGGAACTGGTCTTAGTTTCTGATGTAAACTTCCCCTCGATCATGGTTTCCTACCAAGGAACTAGTCTTAGTTTCTTTTGTCAATAAACTTTATTGACAAGGGACGCTATTCGTAGCGGTTTTCCTCAAACTTCTCGCTGAATTTTCCTGGGGAGATGCCATTTGAAGGAAAAAGTTTTGATGTCAGACTTGCTGGGGATCCTAATCGTCTGAGTTGTAGAGTTGTACAAACTTCTCTGTTGGAGACGCCATTTGTTTCTACTGGGGAAAATGAGTCTCTTGAGAGACTGCCTTCGTTTTCACATCATACTTTTCTCGGGGTCTTCCTGGAGAAATGCCATATGATGCGATCCAATTTTGAGGTGCCGATGACCTTTTCATCAACGGTTTTTTCGGAGAAAAACTACTGTATTGTCGAATCTCTGATTAGGAGGCTTTCTCTCGGGATTTTCTTTAATCCGGGAAAGCAAGGATATTATCTTCACTGGTGAAGAGTGATGTTGACTAAGGTCTCTCTGGTTTTTCAGAGGTTCAAGTTATCAAAGTTGTCAAGGACCCAACTTCAATCCAGAAATAAATTGGAGGAGAGAGATTGTTCAGACGCAGCATTTCCTGACGAGGAAAGAACTGACAACTCGATTGAGATGACTGTTATCACCAGGGGATAAGACCGACTAGAGTGATAGTGATGCAATATGAAATGTGACTGCAAATCAATAATGCATGATGTATGTATGTTTATGCTGACAAAACTGATGCGACATACAAACTAAAAGATAAAAATGACTGGATACTCGGCCATCGCGGGGCGAAGAAGTATCGTTGGTCCAAAAGTAGCAATTCTACCTTGCTTAGGAGAAGTAGTCCTCGCGGGGAACTATGTTGGTCGGGCTTAGGAGATAAGAACTCGGTCGAGGCGTGTCAGACAAAACAAGGTCTCTGGCACAATTGATCCCTTCATTCAGGCGTACCGGGTTAGAAGGAGTACTTTGATTCTGCACTTTGAAGTTCGCTTGCTTCTGGAGAAGTGGTTGATGTTCCTTTGATGTTTAACAGTCAAAAGAAATTGCCATCTTTATTTTAAAGTAGAAAAAGTTTTACAAGTAAATTCATTTTTGTTTTATTTCAAGAATCGTTGATCATATTAAAATGTCGTTCTGTAAAGCTAAAACAAATGAGAATTACAAACAAAAGCACAAGGGCTCAAATTTTATTGATAAGATGGAGATCAGCCAAACGCGTGATTCCAAAGAGTATTTACAAAGTTAGAAAATGGTAATTTACAGGGAAAAGGGCTACGTTGAAACATAACGACCACTATCCTTCTACCAACTGAGCTTCTGTCGAAGATGACCTTAACTGGAGTTTTCCTCTGATGGATGGTGTAACTGCTGATGAGGGACTTGCCTCTGTTGAACATAGTTACTTGCCATTACCCCTAACTTTTGCCTGGATTGTACTGTGATGTTTCCAATCCACCGGGATAATTTTTTTATTTTGTCTCTAACTTTTGCCTGGACTGCCCTTTCGGGTTTTCAATCCACCGAGACTTTTTTTTAGGCGAAGTATTTCATGACTACATCAACATTTGTGGGGTAGGCAAATTCCTCTCCGTCCATGGTTGCAAGTCTCAAGGCGCCTCCTGAGAAAGCTTTCGTGACCACATAGGGGCCGTCATAATTCGGAGTCCACTTGCCCCGAGAATCAGTGAGAAAAGATTGTATCTTCTTGAGCACAAGGTCTCCTTTCCTGAAGATGCGAGGTCGAAGCTTTTTGTCGAATCCCCTCTTCATTCTCTGTTGATACAACTGACCGTGGCATAGTGCCGTGATTCATTTCTCTTCGATCAGGTTGAGTTTGTCGTGTCGACTTTGACACCATTCAGCTTCTGTTAGCTTAGCTTCCATCAATACCCGAATTGATGGGATCTCTATTTCTATGGGGAGCACTGCTTCCATGCCATATACTAGAGAGAAACGCGTAACCCTTGTTGAAGTGCGGACAGGCATGCGATAACCGTGAAGCGCAAAGGGTAACATCTCGTGCCAATCTTTGTAGGTTACAACCATCTTCTGAACAATCATCTTGATGTTCTTGTTAGCCGCTTCTACCGCTCCGTTCATCTTGGGTCGGTAGGGAGATGAGTTATGGTGTTCGATCTTGAACTCTGCGCACAACTCTTTCATCATCTTATTGTTCAAGTTAGATCTATTATCAGTAATGATCTGGTTCGGAACACCATAACGGCAGATGATATTGTTTTTGATAAATCGGACCACCACCTGTCGGGTTACATTAGCGTATGATGCTGCTTCAACCCACTTGGTGAAATAGTCAATGGCTACCAGGATGAACCGATGTCCGTTCGAAGCTTTAGGTTCAATTATGCCAATCATGTCGATTCCCCATATGGAAAAAGGCCAGGGGAAGAAAGAACTTTGAGATGCGTTGGCGGTACATGAATTTTGTCGGAGTATATCTGACACTTGTGACACCTCCTCATGTACTTGTAGCAGTCGGATTCCATTGTCAACCAATAGTACCCTGCTCTCAGAATTTTTCTCGCCATTGTGTGTCCGTTGGCATGAGTGCCAAAGGACCCTTCGTGAATTTCTTTCATCATCATGTCTGCTTCTGGTTTGTCTACACATCGAAGCAAGACCATGTCAAAATTTCTCTTATAGAGAGTATTACCGCTCAGGAAGAAACTTCCTGCCAGTCTTCTGAGGGTCTTTCTATCCTTTCTGAATGCCCCAGGAGGGTACTCTTATTTCTGAAGGAAGCATTTGATATCGTGATACCAAGGTTTGTCATCTATGACCGCTTCAATTGTGAAGACGTAAGCGGGCCTTTCAAGGCGCATTATGTCGATCTTAGGTATGTCATTCCAATGACCTACACTAATCATGGAAGATAGAGTGGCTAATACATCAGCCATGTGATTCTCATCACGAGGGATGTGATGAAACTCAACTCTGTTGAAGAAGGGTAGCAACCTTCTCGCGTAATCTTTGTAAGGAATCAATCCTGATTGGTATGTGTTCCAATCTCCTTTTATCTGATTGATAACCAAGGCTGAATCGCCATATACGTCCATGTTTTTTATCCTTAAATCAATTGCTTCTTCGAGACCCATAATACAAGCTTCGTATTCGACCTCATTATTTGTACATTTGAACGTCAGTCGAGCGGTGAAAGGAATGTGGGTACCCTAAGGGGTAACAATTATTGCCCCAATTCCGTTTCCATAATGATTAACTGCTCCATCAAAGATAAGTCCCCATTGGGAATCTGGTTCTGGCCCTTCACTGGGTAGCGGTTCGTCGCAGTCTTTCATCTTTAGATACATGACATCTTCGTCTGGGAAGTCGAACTCGATTGGTTCCTGATCGTCAATCGGTTGATGAGCCAAATGATCGGCTAAAATACTTCCCTTAACGGCTTTTTGAGCGTGGTACTCTATGTCATATTCTGATAGCAACATCTGCCAACGGGCGATTCTTCCCGTGAGAGCAGGTTTTTCAAATACATACTTGATTGGATCCATCTCGGAGACCAACCAAGTAGTGTGACGAATCATGTATTGGCAAAGACGTTTGGCTGCCCAAGCCAAGGCACAACAAGTTTTCTCGAGCATCGTGTACCGAGTTTCACAGTCGGTGAACTTCTTGCTTAGATAGTAAATGGCAGACTCTTTCCTTTTGGTTTCATCCTGTTGGCCAAGTACACACCCCATTGAGTCTTTCAAGACTGTGAGGTAGATGATCAGTGGTCCTCCTTCCACTGGAGGTGATAGAATCGAAAGATTCAACAGATATTCCTTAATACTGTCGAAGGAGGTTTGGCAATCTTCTGTCCAAACGCAGTCCTGGTTCTTTTTGAGTAATTTGAAAATTGGCGCACATGTGGCAGTCATGAGGAATATAAATCTGGAGATGTAGTTCAAACGTCCCAGGAATCCTCTGACTTGTTTTTCAGTTTTCGGAGAAGGCATTTCTTGAATGGCCTTGACCTTGTCAGGATCAACCTCAATTCCTTTCTGGATGATGATGAACCCTAAGAGTTTCCCTGAACGGACACCAAATGTGCACTTATTGGGATTCAAGCGGAGTTTGTATTTTCTCAGACGCTCGAATAGTTTTGACAGGTGGGTCACATGCTCCTCTTCTGTCTTAGATTTTCCAATCATATCATCGATATACACTTCGATTTCTTTGTGTATCATGTCATGAAACAGAGTAGTCATGGCCCTTTAATAGGTTGCCCCAGCGTTCTTCAAACCGAACGACATTACCTTGTAACAAAAGGTACCCCATGGGGTAATGAACGAAGTTTTCTCCATGTCTTTCGGCACCATTTTGATCTGGTTGTAGCCCGAGAATCCATCCATGAAGGAGAAAACTTTGAACTTTGTTGTACTGTCTACCAGCATGTTAATGTGTGGTAAAGGAAAGTCCTTGGACTTTCCTTGTTCAGATCCCTGTAATCAACACACATTCTGACTTTTCCGTCCTTTCTCGGAACGGGTACGATATTGGCTAACCATTGAGGATATTCTGATGTGGCGAGGAAACCCGCGTCAATCTGTTTCTGTACTTCCTCTTTGATTTTGATGGCCATTTCCGGGTGGGTGCGTCTCAACCTCTGCTTTACTGGCGGACATTCCGATCTTAACGGTAAGTGATGTTCCACGATGCTGGTATCCAACCCTGGCATGTCCAGATAGGACCAAGCGAATACATCGGGGAATTCTTTGAGAAGCTTTATCAAACTCTCTTTGGCAGTTGGACTGAGCAGTGCCCCAATCCTGATTTCTTTTCTCTCTTTTTCTGAACCCAAGTTTACCGTTTCCAACGGTTCTTTGTGAGGTTCAATGAACCTTTCCTCTTGTCTGAGTAGTCGGGAGATCTCTTCTGGAATTTCGTTGTCAACTTCTTCTTCAGCCCCAAATACCAGGAACTCAAAGTTGGGAGAAGGCATTAGATCGTATGTTTCAACGGGGTTTAAAACAAGCAATTTGCATGACGTGATGATTCGTGTTTAGAAGAGATAGAGAAAATGCAAGTGTGTGCAGTGTATTTTTTTATTACTGCTTGTTTTTATTGTTTGAATTGTTATTTAGGATTACCATTTTCTGGAAAAGAAAAAAGAGAAAACAGCAATAAATGCATAAATTACAGAACGATGTTATTTTATTAATGAACAAGTCGATTCTTGAAACTACAGCCCTATAAAACAAAACTCTGTCGCTTTGGGCAAAGCGAAGAGGGAAATTTACAGAAAGCGAGCCCTATCAAAACATCCATTTCACCTGGGCAGGGTGAAAGGTTAAAGATGGCAATTACTTTGACTGGTGAACGACCTTCGGAACATCGACAACAACCCATTGGCGGCGAACTCCTCGGTGAATCACAAAGTCTGGCACCTTCCTTGATTTGTCTTTAGAAATAACGCTGATTTCTGGTGAAGCAGGATCATTGGAATTTGTCTCCCAAGCAGAATTGTTGTAGGAGAATTCCTCTGTTGCATTTTGCATAGCATTTGTGCTCTCAGTTGTATCTCCTCATCCAGTTGGCTGGATATCTTCGAGCCTGATACGAGAGCTTTCGGGAGCGGTGTACTTGACCACATAGTCATATTTTCCACTCAGTTATCCCAAGGTATCCCACACTTCTTTGGAACTGGAGGGGTCATCCCTCTCGATGACGTTTACCTCGGGAAAAGCATAATTAATGAATTCAAGTCCTGCAAACGTTGCAAATTTATCATCATGTTGAGTAGTTTCTGAATGACCTGAGTGTTGATCCCATGATATGGTGGGGACACAGGTATTCTGTTTAATGATGCTCAGCTAAGTTTCATTACTCGGCTGACTTTTTGGCCCCAAGTCTCCTGGGTAAGGCTACCACATTGGCAGGCCATCCATCGGGCCATAGTAATTATGGTCAAAGTTGTCTTTCATCAGAGTGTCCTCCTCTAATGAATTTGGCGGAGCACGACATCCTTCCAGATCACATCCTCCGTATATCATTTCGACATCTGACCGTGATATAAATCTCGGACTCTGTGCGGGATAGCAAAATGGCGTAGGCACCTCTTCCTGAGACATATAACCGTCCTCGTTAAGATAGGACTTCCATCCTTCATCCATGTCAGAGGAATCCTCCTCATTGATAGCATGGATTTCCTGAGGTACTGGGTGAAGGAACCCTCCACTGTGGAAGAAATTCTGAATGGGATAAAGACTTTCATCGTTAGCAGCTGTCCGGGTACAGGTTGCAGAAAAACCAAGACCCTTCTTTGTTTTATTGTCAGTAGGAATGACAAGCTGTCCCCATCCTGTTGTATCGGTACTCTCGACTGCTTTAATAGGATCTTTGTATAAGGAAATCGAAGTTCCTCCTCCGGATTGATCGTCCTTGTGTAGCGAAAGCGCTTGGAACTGGGTTCCGATTATCCCTTCTGGTTCCACATAAGTGGATGACGATAAATTGCTGACGAGCAAGGCCTGTTCCCCACAGACTGTGATGAGTTGGCCGTTTTGGACGAACTTTAGCTTTTGGTGGAGGGTTGAAGTGACCGCTCCAGCCTGATGTATCCAAGGTCTTCCTAATAAATAATTGTATGTTGCCTGGATGTCCATGACCTAGAAAGTGACTTGGAAAGTGTGAGGACCAATAGTTATGGGAAGATCAACTTCACCGATAACCGTTTTTCTGGATCCGTCAAACGCTTTGACGACGACCTCGCTGGTTCTCATCGGAGGGCTTTGAATGATAATTTCATCAAAGTGGACTTCGGCATAACATTCAGGGTTAACCCTGTGTCTACCAGTACGCTGGCTAAAGCATCGTCCTGATAGTTGACTGTGATATTGAGTGCCATGTTATGACGGCGACCCTCTTCTGGTAATTCCTCATCACTAAATCCCAAATTATTGCAAGAAGTGATGTTAGAGACAATATTATCGAACTATCTGATGGTTACATCTTGTTCCACAAAGGCTTGCTCCAAGACTTTCTGTAGAGCCTCCCTGTGCGCTTCTGAACTGAGTAACAATGATAATACCGAGATCTTTGAAGGAGTCTGTAACAGTTGATCGACAATGTTGTATTCACTCCTTTGGATGAGCTTCAGCATCTCACCATCATTTTTCGAAAGGTCTGGATTACTGGATTGACCGACTGATGGATCGGGAGCTTCTGTCTGAAGTTCCATTTCTTTGTTGGACTCTCCAACTCCTCGGTTGAAGATTCTACCACTCCGTGTTACACGACCGATGTCTGCAATATTCACGACGGAGGGTAATGGAATTTCCTTTCCATTTTCAATTGTTGTTGCACCGTATTTGTAAGGGATTGCCTTAGCTGATTCATACGGTAGTGGTCCCGGCAGATAGATGACTATGGGAACCTTCTGGTTTTTCTGACCATCGTACGTAATCTCGATCCGTTCCCGGTTGGTAATTCTTGATTCGTCAAGCAGAGGGGTAATGGAAAAAACATTCCTGGTCCTCTGATGATCAGAGATGACGACAACATCCTCAATTTGATTGGCAAGGTAGTTCGGCGACCAATTGATGGGTCCAGAACCTGGATATGGGCAAATCTCTCCACGATCCACCTGCCCCTGGAGAGCTGCTCGCACAAGGTAGCACCCTTGGTTACTTTTCGAACAGACTCCACAACGTTCATAATTGTGTGGTGGCACCTGGCCACGCCCACTTTGAATACAATGTAACCTCACTAGGTTAGCTTTCATGAGTCGGACATCCTGACTTTGACGCCGAGTGGGGTTTCTGTTATTGATACTAATTTGCTGAGTATCTTCATCCATGTAGATTGGAATCCACCAATGTTTTAACAAGTGTTGAAGTGCCTCCTGGACAAGGGCACATCCCTAATCGTTTTCGCAACCCGCTTTACAGCTTTGGTAATTATGTGAGATCAGGAATCCGAGTCGGACCTGCTCAGCATGCAACTCTACCAAGTTGGTATTCATCAAGCGAATATCGAAGATTTGAACCATATTGATCTGATAGGGATTCCTATCATGGTAGTCTTGGATCCATCCAAGATCCATCTGACGCTGGAGGGCCTCCTGTATGAAAGAGCATCCCTGTTTGTTTATCGAGCAAGTCAGACAAGAACTATAATTGTGCCGTGGCAGATTATGATACTGGCTTTGCCTTAAATGCATTGCCACCAGGTTGACTTTCATCGTACGGATGTCGTGGTTTTGAATGACGTTGGAATTCATGTAGACCATGTTAACTCCACGAACTCGGTGCTCTTGGATCCATCCGAGATCTATCTGTTCCTGTAAAGCTGATTGCACCACAGAACACCCTTGATTGCTTTTAGAGCAGACATCACACTGGTGATAATTATGAGGTGGCACATGGTTGTACCCACTCCGTCTACAATGCATCTTAACCAGATTGGTCCTTAACAAGAGTACATCATGAATTTGATAGACGTTGTTAAATTCTTTCTCAATCAGGTTGACTGCAGCTTTCTCATGTTGAGGCAGCGGGTTCTTGAGAACATTGGGATTCGTATCTTTGAAAGATAAGATCCCACTCCTAACAAGCTTTTGCATGTCGGATTTGAAATTGAGACAGTTCCCTATGCTATGCCCCGATCCTCCTTGATGATAAGGGCATGTCTGATCCACCTTAAACCAAAAAGGAGGATTTTTCGGTACTGTAAGAGGAGACTTAGTCTGGATGTGCCCCTTGGCTAGTAGTAATGGAAATAGTTCTGCGTACAACATGGGTATAGGATCAAACCCTGGTGGCCGCATTGTACGGTTGTTATTGTATGGAGGACGAGCCTGCTGAAGAGGCTGTTGTGTCCTTTGCTGATTAGGTTGGCTCTGCGCAACCTGAGGTTGATACGTAGGAATAGGTACAGGGCTGATAGCAGGAGTTACAGCTGCTACCGGCTGGTACCGTCGCCTTTGCTTTCCGAGAGAGATATTCGCAATATCTTGCTCTTTTTTCTTAGGGAGAGCACTACCGTATCGTTTTGTCCTACTCGATGATCCAGCGTCTTTTACCAAACGTCCTTCTCGGACGGCTTCCTCAAGACGAACTCCCATGCCCACCATCTCGGTGAAATCACTGGGCGCACTGGCAACCATTCTGTCATAGTAAAATGAACTTAAGGTTTTTAAGAAGATCTTTGTCATATCTTTTTCCTCAAGAGGTGGACAAATCTGAGCGGCAATTTCACGCCATCTCTGAGCGTATTCCTTAAAGGTTTCCTTGTCCTTTTGTGACATTGATCTGAGTTGATCTCTGTCCGGTGCCATGTTCAAATTGTATTTGTATTGTTGGACGAAGGCAGTATCAAGATCTCTGAATGTGCTAATCGTAGTATGGTTTAAACCCATGTACCATTTGAGTGCGGCACCAGTTAAACTATCCTGAAAGTAGTGAATCAGTAGGTCCTGATTCTCCGTCTGAGCTGACATTCGCCTAGCGTACATCACCAGATGGCTCTGAGGGCAAGAGTTACCCTTGTATTTTTCAAAGTCGGGCACTTGAAATTTGTGCGGAACTTTCACATTGGGGACCAGACAAAGGTCTGCGGCGTCCTTTCCAAATAAATCTTGACCGCGGATGGCTTATAGTTCCTTCTGCATTTCCAGGAACTATCGAACATAGTTTCCTTCTTACCATAAGGTATCGGTGGAATATGTCATTCCGGGACAGTGTGCACCACAGGGGGTGGTACCGTGACTACGGCAGTGAATCTTGGCGTTTCCCGAAGTTTGTAACCTTCAGGAGTCTTCAGTATGCCCCTGGCATCTTCGCTTTCCCGAAGTTTGTAACCTTCAGGCCCAGCGGCTTCTGTTATGATTCCCTGATCTTCAATGATCGGCGGAACATATCCTTCAGGGATATAGTTAACAGACATGCCCCAAGGACGATCTTTCGGCATTTGATACCTAGGATCATACTTCTCCACTATGGACGTTGAGGTGATCTCTGAGATCACAGTCCTTTGTAGCTGAGCTTCTGCCATGGCTTGCATGTCGTTACGACGCTTTCTCATATCCTCTCTCAGAGCGTCGTTCTCTTCTTTCAACTCTATGTTCTCTTCCTCAAGATCATCCATCCTTTTTTGACGATTGGCCCGAGTATTATACGAATGAGACAGTTTGACTCTAGAACTGAGACACAAACGTGAGATTCATAGGTAAGAAGAATACGCGGTGTGAGAATGATGAATGCAATGATTATGTTAATTATTTTTTGGTTTAATCAAAATAAACTTTGACAATTAGATTGCAAATATCAAACAGTGGGGAAACCCCTTTTTATTGAATTCAAAGGATTATAGAAATGGAAATACAGTAGATTACAAGGTGCAGAAACAGAAACCTAAGCTAATGGGTCCCGAGTCCTCTCTGAAGAGAAATCGGGTGCTGATTCTGGTACTTTTCTTTTCTTTGACCGGGGCTCTTGGGCCGTTGTCGGGTTGTCATTCCTTTGCCAGGTGAAAGGAGTGAGCAAATTCCTTTGGTCATCTTGATTCTCTACAGCATGTTGCTCCAAAATTTCAATCAGCACGTCCTTATCTTTCAGTAGTTGTTGTATTTTGATGCACTCTACGTTGAGGGTGCGGTACTTGTTCTTCCAAGACGTCCTCTCCCGTTGAACTTTGTTGATAGTAACCTAAAGCTTTTCAGTCTCAGTCATGAAGTACATGACAGACTCCCTCGGTGGAAGAACTCTGTGACGAGGATAAGGCATCTTTAGCTTGAGAGCTCTAGTTTGTACCTAGTGGAGATAAGGCTCCACCGAGACACAGTCTGATTTTCCTAGAGACTCTCGCCCTTTCTTATGAACATGTTTCCAAGCATGCACTATTTCTATCTTTAGGGCTCTGTCACTTTCCCCTTCCTTGAAGAAAAGACCTTCCAGATGAACACCCCGTGGGACGTGTCTCATCGGGTATCCAAATTGACGATGAACGAGAACTGGATGGTAGTTGATTCCTCCCTTAGTTCCTATAAGGGGTACGTTGGGGAAGTTTCCACAACGGTCAATGATCCTGATCCCATCATAAATCCTATTACACCAATCAATGTTAGAGTTGGTGAGAGACATGATTTTCTGCGACCAACGTAAGGCACTCTTGTGATCCCAAAAAGCAGCAGACTTAGGCAAATAGGAGATAAATCATTTATAAAGCAGAGGTACACAGCATGTGATCTCCCCTCCACTGTACAAATTCCTTAAATGTACAGAATGATACGCATCTGCGAGCAAAGTTGGCACAGGGTTTCCAATGAGAAAAACCTTAATGGAGTTGATATCGACAAAGTTATTAATGTTGGGCAACAAAAATAACCCGTAGGTGAGTAAAATAAAGATGCTTTCAAAAGCAGTCACGTTCCCTATACTAGCAAAGTACAGAGCTTTTTTTGCCAAGAACTGGGCTGGCAAACCTTGTATGCCACCCTTAGTGGTCATGTGAGTCCTGACCTCAGACTCGTCCAAATGAATTGCTCTTGCAATGGTCTGATTCTTTGGAATTTCTTCCAGTCCAGAAAATGGAGCTTGATCGGTAATGTGTAGATCAATCAGATGGGAATATTCCTCCAGCGTTGGTGCTAGTTGGTAATCCGGGAATGTGAAACAATGATAAACCGAATCTTAGAACTGAACGAGCGCATCCATGATTCCCTCAATCACATGGACTCTTAGCAGAGATAGCAAACCTCCGTACTTGGCTCTAAAAGCCTCTTGGTTTGTGATCATCCTCGCCAAACCTCTTAAATCCTCTAGTTTTGGAATCCTGAAGGTGTACTTATGAGTTCTCCTTCTACCAAAATCCATTAGCGCAATCCTTTTCTCTCTGATATTTGCAATCACAGTCTTAGTTTAATTTGAAAAAACAGAGACTAGAAGAGAAAATTTTCTGAATGTTTTAATGTTTTTTAAATGAATGCATGAATGCAGCACACAAAAACATAGAAAAAACATGGGGTCAAAGGGTCGTTGTCAAGAAGTCAAGGCTCTACCCATCCCCAAAGGTTTACTAATGATTTTTGTACCTGTCTCTCTTCATCATTAACTCTTGTCAAGAAAACACCAGCGGGCCGGGAACCGTGCTAGGTGGTGTTTTTTGAAGAGTCCTCAGAAGAGGGTGGCATCGCATGGCAACTATTTTCGATAGCCTCTGGGCCACTAAAGGGGTTTTTCCTAGGTGTATACTCAATCTTTCCACATGCGGCATCACACGGATTCCCATTAGCGGAAAAATAAACACATATATCATTTAGGAAAAGCAGTATATATATTTGTCCTAAAGTCCTAGACTTTTAAAGCTATGAATCCTACGTTCCTGACAGAAAATGGCTCCCCGGCGGAAACGCCATTCTGTGGTTTCGACAAAAGAGATGAAAAGAAAGAAGAAAAACAAATAGGGGCCCCACGGTGGGCGCCATTTTTCTGTAGCGAGCGATTTTGGACGTGGTTCTCAAGCACTGCCGCTCCTTGGGGTTACTACAGGTCGATTTATTTTTTATCCTGTTAAAGCTGATGAAGGAAAGGAAATAGATGTCTCCAATTAACCCTGCTTGCATACTGAGTTTAAACAGCGGTCTGTTAGGTTACGGATGTTATGTGGTAGTGGGGCCTCTCTTATGCTATTTTGACAGAATGACAGATTTATTCTATGGACTGGAAGTTAGGACTGATGTTTTCAATTGATATGGGATTTAGGATTTTTGTTTAGTGTGCTTGCTAAGATTTTTCTTTCAATCTTATGCCTACGTATTCCCGTTTTCTGAAACAGGGAAATCAGAGCGATCGTAGTTTCTCCTATTCTATGGGAGGAAATGGGTGTTTTGGTGTCTTGTTCAAAGCCCAAGACGTGAAGCGAAAAAGGTGATATGTATCTTGTTCAAAGCCCAAGATGTGAAGCTAAAGGTGTTGTCTTTAGAGAGAATTTGTCATCTCTAAAGGGGGTCTGTTTGTCACAACTGTTGGATCACTGACTATAAAGGAGGATTACTTTAACTAGGATATGTGAATCCTAGCAATGCCATAATTTCCTTTATAGGGGGTTTTAACCTGAAGGAGAAGACTTTAACTCAGTGTAGAGCAATGCTATCTTTCCTTAGGAATTTCTCATGCTAAAAGAGGGACAGTGGCATGGATGTAAATAATCTAGAGGCTTGCCGCTTACAGCGATTAGATGAAAGGAGTTGTTGATGTTTGTGTACTGTGAACGAGGCACAACTTTGATGCTAAAAGGTTGATTGGATCGACCAGTGGTTTTCTTATACAAAGCCTAAGAGGAGGCTAAAAGGTTTTCCTTATACAAAGCCTAAGAGGAGGCTAAAAGTGAGTTTGACTCAACAAGAGAGTTTTTTATGGTATCTCGTACGAAGCCCAAGATGGAGGCTAAAGTGTTGATTTAATAAGAACCTTTTTGTATCTCGTACAAAGCCCGATATGGAGGCTAAAAGGTGATTGACTCAACAAGAGAGTCTTTTATACTCAACAAGAGAGTGTTTTGTATCTCGTACAAAGCCCGAGATAGAGGCTAAAAGGATGCTGTTTCAGTTGAGTGACAGGTTCAGTATGTTGGTTAAGAGAAAATCAGTTTTTATATGAGTAACATTGTACTCATGGATTTGATCTGAGAATCGGGATTGTTTCCTGTTCTTTAAGGAAACGGGGAATCCAAAGGGGATTGAGACTATCCGAGTCTACGGGGTTCCTTCCTATTTTTGAAGGGTGCTTGATAATGTCTTTAAGACTCAAGGAAATTAGATTGTCCAAGTCTAGAGTTTTATCTTTTGCTTTAGGAAACCGTAGTAGACTCTTGGAAAGACTGTTCTACTAAGATGACTGATTTCTGTTCCTATACCTTTAGGAGGTCGTCGGGACAATTTGTACGAAGCCCAAGAGGAGGCTGGAAACTTTTAAGAAGCCGAGGGACAATTTGTACGAAGCCCAAGAGGAGGCTATCATTCTCGGAGGAAGAAATCATTTAAACAAAGCCTAAGAGGAGGCGGTGAATACTTCTAAGAAACCGATGGGTCCTTGTACAACGCCCAAGAGGAGCCGGGGATGCTTTTAGGAAGCCTGTGGGTCCCCAAATCCCGATAAGTTCAAGACAGGCTATTCACAAAGAATAGGTCAAGCCAGGAAAGTTCGAGAATTTGGAAGAAACTCAAGAGATACAATTCACGGAGAAGAGATCATCTCTGGGGAGTAGAGTTTCTTGACAAGTGCTTTTAAGAAGCCCGTGGGTCCCCAAACCCCCAATAAGTTCAAGACAAGCTATTCACAGAGAATAGATCAAGCCAGGAAATTTTGAGAATTTGGAAGAAACTCAAGAGACGCAATTCACGGAGAAGAGATCATCTCTGGGGAGTAGAGTTTCTTTGACAACTTCTACGAGTGACAGTCTGAGAAAGGGTTCAAAAAGAATCTGCCTTTCACATCTCCATATTGTTTAACCCCAAGAGGAGGGAAGACTGTGTCTGGTAATCCTATGGGGATCTAGTTTCGTCTATTTCTAAGAGTGATCAAAACGGCTTTACCTAGTGCTAGACGTAGTTGTCGGGGAAACTCTAAATATCTATACTATTATTACACAATCGATATGAGTTTATGAAAGAAGACTTACAGTGAAACAGCCCCATAATACAGTTATATGTATATGAAAGCGGTAAATGAAAGCAATAACCACTTACTCGGTTGTAGAGCTTCCATGCTGTTTGGTTAGTTGTTCAACAAAGAAAGATTGAAAACAACAGTATAATTTAAAATCAAAGGAGAAAGTGCTTTGAAAAAGAAAGATTTGGGGCTTACAGCTCAAGGAGAGGCCCAGGGTTTAATCAGTGATCGCACTGTCATTTTGTACAGGGACTTATACAAGTGACTGAGGCCCAAGAAATATTTTCTGTACAAGGGGATGGGTCTTACACTCTCTCAAGAGGCCCATAAAGTTTTAAAGAAAAGAAATGGGTCTTACTACTCGAGGGTAGGCCCAGAAAGTTTTTAAAGGCGACGATCGCGCCGTTTACTTGTACAGAGGGACTTATACAATAAGTGAGGCCCAAAGTTGTTTGTACAAGGGGGTTTGGGTCTTACACTCTAATAGAGGCCCAAAGAGTTTTAAAGAAAACAAATGGGTCTTACTACTCGAGGGCAGGCCCAGAAGATTTTTTTTCTGAAATGGCGATCACGCCGAGATTTTGAAAACACCGGGGGGTCTTATACAAAGACTGAGGCCCAAAAATGATTTGGTTTTCAAAGGGGTTGGGTCTTACACTCTAATAGAGGCCCAAAAAGTTTTGAAAATGATTTATGAGGGTTGAATTAATCAAAACCCTAATTTGTTTTCAAAATGTGTTTTAATTGAATAAAATATTCAATTAAAATGATCAAAATTGTTTAACATGTGGAAAACAAATTGTGATCTTGGATTAATGCTTCATAAATCAAGTTTTGTCCTACAAAATGATTAGAAATCATTAAAATTTGCAAAATCAATAAGGAAGAAATATTTTAAATGTAAAAAACAATTAAAACATTAATTCTTCACAAAAATATCAATTATATGAAATAAATAATATTTTTTGGGATTTTTTGGGAAAATAAAATATTTTAACATTTTTGTGAATTATTAAAAAAAGAATCAACTTAAAATCATTAAAACTCAGAGAGAAATTAACTTTTGAATCAATTAAATAAAATCACAAAATTCAAATATTTGAATTTGAGAGAAATGGCGCCAAGAACAGCTGAAGAACACGCGCGTTTTTCTGTTTTGCCCAGATTTGCGTTTTCTATCCAATCTCACTGAATACTTGATTATATCATGTAATCCACATATCAATCTGTTCGTTTTCACCTCACGATCATGTTTATGACAATTAATTTCATTTAAATTAAACATAAAACAAGAAATCATGATAAATCCTCAAGAACCCTAAATTCTGCATGAAGGCTGGGATTTTTTATACACAATTCAAACAAAGCAATTACTTGAGGGGAAACATTCCATGCATGATTATGAACATTTGGCAAAAGTATTGTGCGAGGAAATATGCATAGATTGAGAGATGACCAAGTTTAGGCTTACCTCTAGGTCGTGACAGCAAGAGCAAATTGATTTCTAATTTGGAGGTGTTATAGATGAGTTGTGATGATCTGAACAGCTTCCCTACACCCTATGGAGTGTGTTTGAATGCTTGAACTTGATGGAAATTGGCTGGATCACTTCATGGCATCTCAACTGCAACTTAGTTAAAACCTTGAGCAATTGACTGGTGATTCTAAGAAATCAGTGTTCCAGATGTTGTTTAAGTGTTTGATCAGCTCCCATATGATGTATGTGAGGTGTGTGTGTGATTGGTTTGAGTGGAATTGCTCTCTAATGAAAGACCTGATAGTGACTTGCTAAGAAAGCCATTTTTGAGAGTGAGAAGTGGATTTTGAGAAAGGCAAGTGTTGTAGGCCTTTGGTGTACTTAAACTGATCACAATTGAGCTCTATTTATAGTAGAGCAAGTTTGTTTTGCAAGGAATAGTGAATGGCAACTGCTGAGTAGGGTTGGCCAATGTTGGCAAATGAAAATCCAAGTCTCCTTTAGCCATTGACTAGAGGTTAGGGCACAGGCTGCTGGTCCCCTTGGTCTTGGATAAGTCTTGACCGAATTCAGTTGCTAATAGCTCAGTCCATGCCACCTTGGTGCTTCCATTGAATGCTCCAATCCAAAATTGGAGTCTTGTCCCTATTTTGGGCAATTCTAGGTTTAGCATGCTATTTCTTATTCCAAGGACTTTCGAGGCTTGGCTCAGTGATTGTCCCCTTTAGATTCAATCCTCAGATGTGTCCAAAGTGATGACAAGGCTTGGAATTGGATGATTTTGGCAAATCGAGCAAAAGTGCAAAATTCTGCCTTGCCTTGGCAGATTTCAGCAAGGCAACTTGCCAATGTCATATCCCATGGCTCAAGTTGAATTTGGTGATGTTCTTGGCCATTTTGGAAAGCTCTTATATGATACAACAACTGTTTGATCATATTTGGTTTTGATACCTTTTGGATCCAAGTGAAAAATTCCCCTACATTTGGAAAAAAATTAGGCAAATTCTGACTTAGTGAAATTTTCACTAAGTGTTGGAACAAAGTGACTTTTCTTGATTTTGATCACTCCATAACTCAAAATCCATGAGGAATTTGGACATAGGTCAGTATGAAGCTTTTGTAGAGGGAAATGAGATCTACAAATCAAGCTTTGGATAGGGAAAAATGGCTTTGTGGTTTAGGAGTTATGATCCTCCAAAGTTGGTACCTTTGTCACTTTATTTCATAACTTAGAAAATTTTCTAAGTTTTTATGGTTACCCCTTTTACAAGTTATCCCACTTTCTTTGATTTTTCTTGATGAATGATGATTCAAATCATACATTAACATCATTTTAGGGTTAAAAATCCATTTTTATGACAAATCTCAAAAAGTCAAAGTTGACTTTTGTGCACAGTTGACTTTTTGTCAGATGAATTCTAAACTGTGCAATCCTTTATGAAATCATTCCCTTGACCTAAATCAAACTTGATGGACATGTTCCATGGGTGTTATAGGGTATATTGAATCATGTCCTAGGGTTTGGGAGCACGTCCTGGTCAAAAGTCAAAGCTACAGTTGACTTTTCCCGCGAAACCCTAATTGTGGTTCAGATGAAATTGAAACTTGTTGCTCAAGCTTCTTGGATCAATCCATTGTTCCAAATAGATAAATATGGTATAGTAGAGACCCTCAAATCATGTCTTGAGGTCTTGGTTCATGATTTGTCCCAAAAATCAACTTAGGGGTGAATTAGGTCAAGAAACCCTAATTCCTGATTTTTGATGTATGCATCCCCTGAGGCCAAATTGACTTTATGATTGGATCCATGAGGTTCCATGGAGTATATTAGGATATTATTTGAATCATTGGCTCATGCCCAGAGGAAAATTTCCATCTGGAGGCCCTGGTCGACCAAAACCCTAATTTGGTGACACTGGCGATCTTGAAGCTTGATCCATCTTGAAGGGAGCAACCTTGTGCTTAATCCTTGAATTGAGAGTCCCCTTGATCCATTGTGGATGTTTGAGAGGTTTAGACAAGTTGAAGATCATGTCATTTCTTGATTGATCCTTTGTCTAAGAACTCTGAGAGGGCTTGAAACCCTAATTTTGATTGTGGTGAATGCTCAACAATTCCTTGAGGAGATTGATGGGGCACAAAGGTACATCCATATTGTGATGATGATTTGCACAATGATGGGAAATCTTAGTGGTCAAAATTTGGGGTATGACAGCAGCTTAGCACGCTTCTGACTTTTTTGAGTCTTGGTGGAGGGATTTTACGCCCTTGCTTCGCCGGGTGAAGTAGAGGCGAAGGGCCACCGCCGGGCAGTCCTGGGGTAGCGTCGGGCGCTACTGGGACTTTTTCAAAAGATCCATTTTCTTTTAAATCCCATAACTTATGTTCCGATTATCCATTTTGAACATTCTTGGTATCGTTGGAAAGCTAATGAAATGTTTTTTCTTATTAAAATGGTTTTGAGGTTGTTGGCAAATTTAATTATGTCGGGAATTTGGAAATATTTCATTTTGTTGAATTTTACCATTTTAATTGCGTGTAATTGATGTGTTATCATGCAATGTGCTTTTGATATATACTGTATGACTTGTGTGTTGTTGTATCAGATAAATGTATGTGATGAAATGTTGTGATGATGGTTTGTGGCCTAAGGGTAAGAAAATGCAGTGTGTTGTATTTAATGGTATATGCATGATTATGGATGTGTATATGTATGCATTTGAATGTCATGGGTCATTGTATGTCAAGCATCATGATATGCATTCTTGTGAAGTCGTGTGCCCTAGTGGGTGTGAGCGACGAAACAATTCCAGAGGGAATCCGCTATAACATCGTGTGCCTTATACAAAGAGGTGTGAGCGATGATTATAGACGATCGTGTGCCTTATAAAAAGAGGTGTGAGCGATCGGGTCGTGTGCCTTATACAAAGAGGTGTGAGCGATCCATAAACGTCGTGTGCCTTATACAAAGAGGTGTGAGCGACGGGGAACATCGTTTTCCCGACGGGGAGTTACACTAAGTAACAAGCGATGATTCCAATAGTTCCTGAGTGGACTAATGATGAGAATGATGGATGGAATGGTACCGCATTGCATTGCATAGAGTCGTTGTGTCGGTCTCTGTGTATTTGGATAAATCATGAATTGATTGATTTTGTGTGGAATTATGAATGGAATTGATGAGTGATATATATATATATATATATATATATATATATATATATATATTGGTGCTAAATGCATTGAGCATGATTGATATGTCTTGGTGATGGATATATGAGATATGCATTGTGTTGTCTTATATGTGGATTCTGGTGTAAGTTGTGGTGAGAATATATTACATGTGTATTTTTGTGTTATTATATAATAGTATGCAATTATATTATGATTGTGTTTCTCACCCTTCTGCTGTTTTGAATGCTCTATGAGGCATTGCAGATTAGATGCTGGAGGTCTTTTTGTGAAGCTTAGGTCTTCATTCTTTTCTCGGTCGGCTCTGATATGTAGCACCGGGTAGTCGGGGAGATCGTTTATGATTATGTGTATATGTATATGTTCTTAGTGGATTGTACATGTATGACTCTGTATATGACAGACAAACTTTCATGTGATATATATATGAGATTTCAGTTGCAGATTTTCTGCTTTTATTTTGTACCTGAATTTTGGGTGCTAGGAACAGAGTTCCTCTGTGTGTACTACTACCTGATTGTTGCATATCTTTATGAGCAGGTTCTTGTGTTTGTTTCAATTGATGTGACGCCTCCGTCTATGCCATGAATGTTTGAATTATACTTTGATTATTTGTTATCGCTTTAATTAATTGGGGGTATAGATTGGGGTGTTACATTAAGTGGTATCAGAGCCAGTTTGTGCCAGTCCGTGTCGGTTTTTGTGGTTGGGTGAGCTGTTTGTTTAACCATAGTTGCTGTTATTGGATATGAACAGAATATGGTTGGTAGGAATGATGCTGCTTTGGCTGCTGCTACGCAAGCTATGGCTCGGGCTGTGCAGGGTGCACCTAATGCTGGTGAGAACGATGAGTTCAGGAAGAACAAACCGCCTGTCTTCAAAGGGAGACATGATCCTGATGGTGCACAGATTTGGCTTAAAGAGATTGAAAGAATCTTTCGAGTTATGGACTGTGCTGAGGAAAATAAGGTGAGACTGGGTACTCACATGTTGCAGGAGGAGGCCGATGATTGGTGGGTTAGTACGCGTCATGTGTTGGAAGCTGGAGATGAAGAGGTCACTTGGACTTTGTTTAGCAGGGAGTTTTTGAGGAAGTATTTTCCTGAGGACATAAGGGGAAAGAAGGAAATTGAGTTCTTGGAGTTGAAACAAGGTAATATGTCTGTTGTGGATTACACTGCTAGGTTTGTGGAGCTTGTTCAGTTTTATCCACATTATGCTGAAGCGACTGCGGAGTTTTCCAAGTGTGTGAAGTTTGAGAACGGATTACGTCTTGAGATTAAGCAGGCAATTGGTTATCAAAGGATTAGAAGGTTTTCAGATTTGGTGGATTGTTGTAGAATTTATGAGGAGGATAGCAAAGCTCGTTCTACTCACTATAAGAGTGTGAACGAAAGGAAAGGGAAGCAACCGTTTCGTGGTGGTCCTTATGTGTCACCAGCTGATAAGGGTAAGCAAAGGGGTAATTTTGAGAAAAGGCCAAGTGGGGGAGGTATGTCTAATCCTCTGAGATGTTTTAGGTGTGGTGACTTAGGACATCGTCAGTTTGAATGTAGAAAGGATATAAGGAAGTGTTCCAATTATGGAGGTATAGGACATGTCGCAGCAGATTGTAAGAAGAATGTGGTGAAGTGTTTCAATTGTGGTGAACCTGGTCATGTTAGTACGAAGTGTCCGAAACTAAAGGAAGATCCAGCTGGAGGGAAAGTGTTTGCATTGGCAGGAACTCAGACTACTAGTGCAGACCGTCTGATCAGAGGTACTTGTTTAATTAATAGTACGCCTTTAGTTGCTATTATTGATACCGGAGCGACTCATTCATTTATTTTGTTTGAGTGCGCGAAGCGTTTGAATCTTTTGTTGTCTTCAATGGGTGGAGAGATGGTTATTGATACTCCAGCAATGGGGTCGGTAACTACTTATTTGGTTTGTTTAAGTTGTCCTTTGACCATTTATGGTAAAGATTTTGAGATGGATTTGGTGTGTTTACCGTTGGAGGGTTTAGATGTGGTTCTGGGTATGAATTGGTTGCAGTTCAATCGGGTTCATATTGACTGTTATCATAAGCTGGTAAGATTTCCTTCTCTTGAAGAAGACGAGGAATCGAGTTTCTTATCTACCAAAGAGTTGAAGAAGCTTTTGGCAGATGAAGCTCAGTTGTTCGGGTTGTTTGCATCGTTGACTGTGGATAGTCAAGTTGCACTTGATGTGTTTCCAGTTGTGTGTGATTTTTCAGAGGTGTTTCCAGAGGATATTTCAGATGTACTGCCAGAGAGAGAGGTGGAGTTTTCTATAGATCTAGTTCCTGGTACTAGACCTGTGTCTATGGCACCTTATCGTATGTCGGCATCTGAGTTGGTTGAGTTAAAGAAGCAGTTGAATGAATTTCTAGAAAATAGGTTTGTGAGGCCGAGTGTATCGCCTTGGGGTGCTCCAGTTTTATTGTTGAAGAAGAAAGATGGAAGTATGCGATTGTGTATTGATTATCGCCAGTTGAATAAGGTGACAATTAAGAATAAGTATCCTCTTCCGAGAATTGATGATCTGATGGACCAGTTGGTAGGTGCGTGTGTGTTTAGTAAGATTGATTTGAGGTCGGGTTATCATCAGATTAGAGTGAAAGAGGAAGATATTCAGAAGACGGCTTTTAGGACACGATACGGTTATTACAAATATTCTGTGTTGTCGTTCGGGGTTTCTAATGCGCCAGGTGTGTTTATGGAGTATATGAATCGTATTTTCCATGAGCATTTGGATCGATTTGTTGTTGTGTTTATTGATGACATCTTGATTTATTCTAAGTCCCGAGAGGAGCATACGGAACATTTGCGTGTTGTGTTGCAAATTTTGAAGGAAAGGAGACTTTTTGCCAAGTTGTCCAAGTGTGAGTTCTGGTTGTCAGAAGTGAGTTTTCTTGGGCATGTGATTTCAGGTAATGGTATTGCTGTGGATCCATCTAAAGTATATGCAGTTCTACAATGGGAGGCTCCTAGATCTATTACTGAAATTAGAAGCTTTTTGGGTTTAGCTGGATATTATCGGAGATTCATTGAAGGTTTTTCTAAGTTAGCACTTCCTTTGACCCAATTGACTTGTAAAGGTAAAGCGTTCATTTGGGATATTCAGTGTGAGGAAAGTTTTAGTGAGCTAAAGAGAAGATTGACTACAGCTCCGATTTTGATCTTACCGAATCCTACTGAACCGTTTGTGGTGTATTGTGATACGTCTTTGATTAGTTTAGGTGGGGTGTTGATGTAAGAAGGTAAGGTTGTGGCTTATGCTTCGAGGCAATTGAGGATTCATGAGAAGAATTACCCTACTCATGATTTGGAATTAGCGGCTGTGGTTTTTGTGTTAAAAATTTGGAGGCATTATCTCTATGGTGCAAGATTTGAAGTCTTTAGTGATCATAAGAGTTTGAAATACTTGTTTGATCAAAAAGAGTTGAATATGAGGCAACGTAGATGGTTGGAATTTTTGAAGGACTACGATTTTGGCTTGAATTACCATCCTGGTAAAGCTAATGTGGTAGCTGATGCGTTAAGCCGGAAATCTTTGCATATGTCTGCTTTGATGGTTAAAGAGTGGGAACCTTTGGAAGCATTTAGAGATTTGAGTTTGGTGTGTGAATTGACGGCTAACAGCGTGAGGCTTGGAATGTTAAAGGTCACTAATGAGTTTCTGTTGACCGTTAGCGAGAAACAGAAGTTGGATGTGAAATTTGTTGATTTGATGACAGTTGGAGATCAAAGTGTGAATGGCGACTTTAAAGTGGATGATAAGGGTGTTTCGAGATTCCGTGGGAGAATTTGTATTCCTGATGATTCGGACTTGAAAAAGATGATTTTAGAGGAAGGACACCGAAGTAGTTTGAGTATAAATCCGGGAGCTAATAAGATGTATCAAGATTTGAAGAAGATCTTTTGGTGGTCTGGATTAAAGAGGGATGTGGCTCAGTTTGTTTATACGTGTTTGACGTGTCAGAAGTCAAAGGTAGAACATCAGAAGCCTAGTGGATTGTTGCAACCGTTGGATATTCCTGAGTCGAAATGGGACAACATTTCTATAGATTTTGTGACAGGGTTGCCGAATACACAGAGGGGACATAATGCCATTTGGGTAGTCGTGGATAGACTGACTAAATCGGCGCATTTCATTCTGATTGACATCAGTTTTTCTTTGGAGAAGTTGGCTGAGATTTATATCCGTGTGATTGTGAAATTGCATGGTGTTCCGTTGAGTATTGTTTCAGATCGAGATCCGAGGTTTACTTCCAGATTTTGGGAAAGTTTGCAAAAGGCGTTAGGTTCCAAGTTAAGGTTGAGTTCTGCTTATCATCCGCAGACGGATGGTCAGACCGAGAGAACTATTCAGTCATTGGAAGATTTGCTGAGAGCTTGTGTTCTTGAGCAAGGTGGTGCTTGGGATAGTTATCTTGTGTTGGTTGAATTCATGTATAATAACAGTTTCCATTCGAGTATTAGAATGGCACCTTTTGAAGCGTTGTATAGAAGAAGATGTCGAACACCTTTGTGTTGGCATGAATCTGGTGAGAGTTCGGTGGTTGGACCGGAATTGATTTAACAAACTACGGAAAAGGTGAAACTTATTCGTGAGAAAATGAAGGCTTCTCAGAGTAGGCAGAAGAGTTACATGATCGAAGGAGGAAAGATCTTGAGTTTCAAGAAGGTGATCATGTATTTTTGAGAGTTACACCGGTGACGGGTGTTGGTCGTGCATTGAAGTCGAAGAAGCTTACTTCTCGGTTTATTGGTCCTTATCAGATATCTGCGAGAGTGGGTGATGTGGCTTATCGGGTGGCGTTGCCACCGAGTCTTTCGAATTTGCATGATGTGTTCCATGTTTCAAAGCTTAGGAAGTATGTTCCGGATCCGTCGTATGTGATTCCGATGGATGAGGTAGAGGTAAGGGAGAACCTTACGGTTGAGGCATTACCGGTGAGGATTTTGGATCGCGAGTTGAAGCGGTTAAGAGGCAAGGAGAATGCGCTTGTGAAAGTAGCGTGGAGAGGCACTGCTGAGGGAAATTTGACTTGGGAGTTGGAGAGTCGGATACGGGAGTCGTATCCGGAGTTGTTCGTCTCAGGTAATATTTTCGAGGACAAAAATTTCTAAGTGGGGGAGAGTTGTAACGCCCCAGTTTTGTTAGATTTATTTAATCGAGTCGATTTAATTATTTTTGGTCTTTATATTATTTTATTCTTAACTTTTATTTGATAATATATATATATTTTTTTTATCGTTGTTATGTTTTATCGCGTTTTGAGAACGTTGCGAGATATTTGAGTGTAGGGGTATTTTGGTCTTTTGCTTGGGTAGACATTATATTTTTCATATAATAGAAACATAGAGAGAAAATAGAGAGAAAGAAAAAGAGAAGAAGGAAAAGAGAAAGAAAAGAAGAAAAAGGGAGAAACTTGGAGAGAAAGAAATCGATCCAACCGACTTTTCAAACACGATTAAATCGGGTAAGGGTGCGAAACTCAATTATCTTATGCTTGTGTATGGTCATGTATGGGTGTGTTTGGATGTTCTCTTGCCTTTCCATAGTTTTGTGGTTATAGGTCGAAATGAGTTAAACGAGTAGAAATTGATGTTTTCACGGTCGGAAATCGATATAAATTGTGTTGTATGATCAAAGTGTGCTTATGAATAATCGTTGATATTTGTTTTGATGTTGAAACTGTTTTGGTGGGTAAAATTTGGATTTTGGATCAAGGAAAATGCAGCAGAATTTTTCTGGTTCTGATGTAGGGCGTCGGGCGGTGCTCAGAGTGCCGGGCGGCTGGGGGCTTGCGACGGGCGATGCCCGGGAGGCGCAGCTTAGCACGCTTCTGACTCTTTTGAGTCTTGGTGGAGGGATTTTACGCCTCTGCTTCGCCGGGCGAAGTAGAGGCGAAGGGCCACCGCCAGGCGGTCCTGGGGTAGCGTCGGGCGTTACTGGGACTTTTTCAAAATATCCCTTTTCTTTTAAATCCCATAACTTGTGTTCTGATTATCCGTTTTGAACATTCTTGGTATCGTTGGAAAGCTAATGAAATGTTATTTCTTATTAAAATGGTTTTGAGGTTGTTGTCCGATTTAATTATGTCGGGAATTTGGAAATATGTCGTTTTGTCGACTTTTACCATTTTAATTGTGTGTAATTGATGTGTTATCATGCAATGTGCTTTTGATATATACCGTATGACTTCTGTGCTATTGTATGAGATAAATGCATGTGATGAAATGTTGTGATGATGGTTTGTGGCCTAAGGGCAAGAAAATACAGTGTGTTGTATTTAATGGTATATGCATGATTATGGATGTGTATATGTGTGCATTTGAATGTCATGAGTCATTGTATACCAAGCATCATGATATGCATTCTTGCGATGTCGTGTGCCCTAGTGGGTGTGAGCGACGAAACGATTCTAGAGGGAATCCGCTATAACATCGTGTTCCTTATACAAAGAGGTGTGAGTGATGATTATAGACGATCGTGTGCCTTATACAAAGAGGTGTGAGTGATCGGGTCGTGTGCCTTATACAAAGAGGTGTGAGCGATCCATAAACGTCGTGTGCCTTATACAAAGAGGTGTGAGCGACGGGGAACATCGTTTGCCCGACAGGGAGTTACACTAAGTAACAAGCGATGATTCCAATAGTTCCTGAGTGGACTAATGATGAGAATGATGGATGGAACGGTACCGCATTGCATTGCATAGAGTCGTTGTGTCGGTCTCTGTGCATTTGCATAAATCATGAATGGATTTATTTTGTGTGAAATGTGAATGGAATTGATGAGTGATATATATATATATATATATATATATATATATATATATATATATATATATTGGTGCTAAATGCATTGATCATGATTGATATGTCTTGGTGATGGATATATGAGATATGCATTGTGTTGTCTTGTATGTGGATTCTGGTGTAAGTTGTGGTGAAAATATATTACATGTGTATTTTTGTGTTATTATATAATAGTATGCAATTATATTATGATTGTGTTTCTCACCCTTCTGTTATTTTAAATGCTCTATGAGGCATTGCAGATTAGATGCTGGAGGTCTTTTTGTGAAGCTTAGGTCTTCATTCTTTTGTCGGCCGACTCTGATATGTAGCACCGGGTAGTCGGGGAGATCGTTTATGATTATGTGTATATGTATATGTTCTTAGTGGATTGTACATGTATGACTCTGTATATGATAGACAAACTTTTATGTGATATATATATATATATATATATATATATATGAGATTTCAGTTGCAGATTTTTCGCTTTTATTCTGTACTTGAATTGTGGGTGCTAGGAACAGAGTTCCTCTGTGTGTACTACTACCTGATTGTTACATATCTTTATGAGCAGGTTCTTGTGTTTGTTTCAATTGATGTGACGCCTCCGTCTATGCCATGAATGTTTGAATTATACTCTGATTGTTTGTTATCGCTTTAATTAATTGGGGGTATAGATTGGGGGTGTTACACCATTCATTGTATAAGTCCCGATACAATTTCAAAATAACGGTACGATCGTTGTTTTTTTCATCTGGGCCTCTCCTTAAGTATATGCCCCAAACTTCCTTTTTACAACAAACTTTCCTTTTGATTTAGATTCAAATTTATAGTTGTATCAAAAATTTCTTCAATTTCTTGAATAACTAACCATACAGCTATGTTATACTACTGGAAGCTTGCTCACCTGTAAGTACTACTATACTCTTCAACATACTTGTTTATATATTTCATCTGTATATACTTGTATATATCTTCTTAGAGTTTTCCCCAGCAATTAGGTCTAGGTTTTAAATCAAGCCAGTGGTTACTCTTTCAACACAGTCAAAACTAGTTTCCCCATCGGAAATTCCAGATACAGTCTTGCCACATCTTGGGCTTATACAATATGGAACAGAGAAATGCATTATTCCCGGTGAAACTTTTCTCAAGACTGTCACTACTTAGAAATTTATACAAGAAATTCATTTCCCCAGATAGGGATGGCAACGGGGCGGGGCGGGGGCGGGTTTAGCTAGCCCCGCACCCGCTTCCGAATAATAGACCCGCCCCCGCCCCCGCCCCCAAACCCGTTCGGGGATAGAAATTTATGACCCAGACCCGCCCCCAATGGAGAACGGGTCCCCCGCCCCCGCCCCCGCCCCCACCCGAAAAAACTGTTTTTTAAGATAAAAATACATTTTTTTTTTATTTTCCAAATCACTTGGACAACATGAATAAACACATCAAAAATATAAAAACCTCAAATCATAATATTTTTAAAGTTACACAAATATGATTGGTTGTGATTCATTAAAAGAGTGTAATCTTTCAATATATCAAAGTATAAATCACTCACAACAACCAATAATTTTTTGCAAAGTACAAATACAAAAGTAAAACAATACCATCAACAAAATAACTAATCCAACAACATGGAACAAAATATACTAAATCATAATAACAAAAAGGTTCCAAATAAACCACAAATTTTTTAATAATCTTCATCTTCGAGGCGGGAGTTGGAAATAGAAGTAGCACCACTGATCAACAACTCATCTGTATTAAAAAAAAAAAAAAGTTAAAACATAAAAATAAGCACAGGTGAAAGTACAAGAAATCTATTAAAAAACTAGAAAAAAGTTCATTTGCCATAGAAAATTATTAAGCAAATAAGGAATGAAAATGTTCAGTACAGTTTCTTAAATTGATTATTCACAAATAAGGGTGGAAAATGTCCAATATAATTGCTTAAGTTTATTTCCACTGAAAAAGTTGACTTTGTTGGAATTGTTGGAATTGATGCAGACCAAGAAATTAAGAGGAAGAGAAGGGTAAGTGAATCAACTAGAAATTATATAAAGGGTTAACAAGAAAATTTCAATGTAATTTAATTTTTAATCTTCGGCTTTATCATAGAGTTATGATACCTTGGCCAGCATTGTAAATTACCATGTGGATTTATATTTGTCTTGTTCCACAAGCGTTGTTATGATTCTACAAAGACCAAATTTAAATCCCGTTGGCAACATAGGTGTTCACTTTCATCAATTATAACATGTATAGTAAATTATTGTTTCAATTGAATTTGAATTTAAACTAATTTTGTTTATACAACTGGATATATAGTTCATGTCTCTAATACTTAGTTGTTGTAATATATCAATAACACACATTTTGAGGCAAAAAGAACACACATTGATCAAACTCTTTGAAGGTACAGTAAATATTACCAACAAGGTATACCGTTGTCTCATCTTTATTTATTCTCAAGGTATGAGACATGCATGATGAGATTAAGACAATAATGCTACTTTTGACAAAATGAATCTCCATTTAAGAAATAAGGGTGTCATTCTATTCTAATAATACAAAAGTATAATTTTTTAAAGTTACTAATCACAAAAGTGGGTAAAATACAAATAGTATGAATAATACCTTCATCATCAGACTCCATTTCAGTGAGTAAAATAGCATTTTCATTTCCCACGTTAGATTTCAAATTACCTATCAATATAGTAAAATATAGTCAATGATAGTCTTGGCAAGTAAAAATAAAAAATAAAAACAAGAAAGGTCTTACCAATATTCTCAGCACTCCATAACCAACTTCTTGCACACATCAAAGCTTCTAGAGTAGTCCAATGAAGTCGACTTCGATGAGGGCTTACGGTATGACCACTTATACTAAATGCAGATTCAGAAGCAACAGTAGAAACATGAATTGCCAATACATCCCTTGCAATTGCTTGAAGTGTTGGATACTTAATGCCATTCAACTTCCACCACAATAAAATATCAAAATCTGGGCTTCTTGGTAAAACTTCCTCATCCAAATAAACATCCAACTCGGTTTTAACAGATGAAGTTCTAGCTCTTTTTTTTCTTATGACATACAAATCATAGTCTTTCAAATCATCATTACTAACATTATCAACATTAGCATCCAATGTTTGAGATTCACTTCTAGATTCATTGGTCATTTTTGATTGATAATCATAAAGCAACTCATAACACACCTGCCTGATTGACTTAACTTGAAAATCAGCATCATTCCCATAGAAGACTCCATAGTAATATTCAAGCAAATTAGTTTATAACCTAGGATCCAAAACAGCGGCAACACCCATTATTTCATGAATCACACTCCAATATTTTTCAAACTTTACCAACATGTTTTCTGCCATTCTTTTTACCAATTCATCAGAAGATTTAATCCAATCAAGTAATGCAACTTTAATCTGATAAATCTTAGGAAAGTATTCATTGGCAGTTGGATACTTTGTTCCAGAAAACACTTCAGTGATAGAATTAAACAATTTCAATTTTCCACAAATCTCTTTTGCAAATTTCCATTGTAAACTTGTTGGCAAACAAGTGTACTGAGTTACACGGATTGCTAATCTATTAAATACATCTTCATACAAAATAGCAACATCAAGCATCTTGTAGGTAGAATTCCATCTAGTCGGACAATCTAAAACTAAATTCTTGGTGCAAGGTATTTTTAACTGTTTGGATGTCTCCTCAAACCTTTCCTTCCTTTTAGGTGTTGCAGTCCAAAATGCAACACTATCTCAAATCCTCTCTATCCCATCTTTCACAACTTCTAACCCTTCTTTTACTATCAAATTTAATATATGTGCACAACAACGCATATGAAGTAAGGCCCCATCCCTTAACAATGTTTCTGGTTTCAACTTAGCCTTAACTTTTTCAATCATTGCATCATTTGTGCTACAATTGTCCAAAGTGATAGTAGACAATTTTGTATCAATGTTCCAATCCATCAAACATTCAACCAATGCACCACAAAGTTTTTCACTAGTATGAGGTGCAGGAACATTAATAAACCTAACATAATAAGATTCACAAAACTAGTATAAATAATATGCAATTAAACTAGTGTGTATATATATATATATATATATATATATATATATATATATATATATATATAATATGCAAAATGTGATAGTGTAAACAAAACTAGTATATTAGAAGAAATTAGATTTACCTCAAAATGTGACTCTGTAAATTCCAGTTTCCATCAATGTAATGAGCAGTGACAGCCATATATCCCTTTTTTTATTGCTCGAGGTCCAGAGGTCAGAAGTAATGGCCACTCTTCCTTCAAGATTTTCTAACAACTTCAAAGTTGATGATCTCTCCAAATTGTACACTTTGAGTATCTCCTTTTTTATGGTATTTCTACAAGGAACTTGGAATAGTGGTTGGAGAGAAGTTGAGTATTTTTAAAACCAATATGATCCACTATTGAAAGCGGATATTCATGCAAAATAATTGCATGTGCAAGCTCTTTCTTAGCATTTTCTGCATCATAAATTCCAGTACTCAACTCTTGTTTACCTTGCATGGTTTTAGGCGTAAGAAATGTTTGTCCTTTATCAGATGGTTTCAAAAGCTTCTTTTTAGGACAATATTCCATATGTCCTTTTAAATGTGTCGTCCCATCATTTGATGAACCATTAAGTAACTTTGAGCAATAATTACACTTAGCCTTGACTTTTTCACCAACTTTGACCTTTGTAAAATGATCCCATACAATACTTTTAAGTCTAGATCGACGACTTTCGGTTGTTTGGCTATCGCACTCCATATTATCATTTGGTGGGGGAGGAGGAGCTTCAACTGATAGGTTACCACTTTCATTGGGAGTTGGTTGATGTGTACTTTCTTGTGAGATAGGTGGACATTGTGTTCGAGAGGTACCATCATTTTCCATGGCTAATTATCCTGTTGAGTTGTACATAAGAACAAATTAAAATCAATGACAAACTAAAATCAATAATGTATACAATATTTTACATGTATAATTCAACCATTTGATATACATGTAATAATTTGATTCTAGTTAATCTAGTTAATTCAACCATTTGAAGCCCTGTTATCACCTAGCTTCTTTAATAAAAACCCAACAGATATCTATATTTAAAAGCTATATTTGAAACAGAAATGTTATTAGAATAGGTCCCCAGAAAATATGTGACTACTGGACCACTGATCTATTTACAGAAATGTTTACAGGTCCCCAGAAATGTTTACACTCTCTAAAACTAAAATTAAATTCATGATGTTTTCAATATTTGACAATAGTAACTTTCATCAAAACCACTGATCTATTTGTAGAGTTAATAACATATTCTGGAACCAGTTTTCCTTGCTCATCAAAACACTACTATTATTTCCAAAACCATCATCAAATCTTTATTTTTTCCAACTATTAAATCATATCGAATTATATTCATTTACATTCTTGATTAGGAAATATGTAATCCACACAACACACTACATTTAACAGTAAACATGTGCTGCTGAAATTATGAAATCTTTACTAACAGTGTTTTGAATATTTAGATACTAGTTTTATATATGTCAACTATCAAATGGAAAGTTAATTAATGACTATAACATAAGGAAAATCATGATTACCTAGAAAAACTATAACATAAAACTTGATCAGAACTATCCTAAAACGTAGTCAGACTCATCGTTATGAAACATTCTAATCAATTTATCTACCTTGATGGAAAATATATATATACTTTATTAGGGAATATCTATCTCTTCTTTTTATGTTTTTAAAAGAAATAGAAATAGCAACTAGTGATTCAACTTTGAAACTATGATGAATTTTCATAATAGTAATAGTAAAATTCTTTTAAAATAGGAATATCTAATCTCTCTACTTGCAGAATTTTCATAATAGTAAAATTCTACTTGCAGAATTATACATGTCTCAACTGATTTGGTGATAACAAATTATACTCTAAATATATTAAATAAAAATGTCAAAAACTTGTTTAAAATCTTCCGGGAGGCACTGGTATGTTGATTTTTGTGATGGGTGTGTTGTAGTCATTACTTGGGAATGATTTAGGATTGAAATTCTATAGAGTGTTATGTTGAAGCTTTGGAATCAGTAACAGAATCTCAGAAAACTGATTCTGATATTTTGTAACCTTTCTATATCAGGATTGTTTAGGTTTACTATCTTCAATAAGTTATCACATTGTTGAATTTGGAACTTTGTTGTTCATTGCGGTCATCAGAAAATAATAATTTGTTCAAATTCTGTTATGCTACAACTCAGTTTCGTACTATAACCGCGATTTAAGAACACTTTATACCAGATTGTATTTAATTGAATAATTGCACTATGTCCAAATTCTATTAGCATCCAAGTCTCTAGTAAAATCCCTGTCTACAACCAGCAAATTCCCCTGAACCTCACATAGGCTCTATGAACCTTCAATCCATAGGAATCCTAATCTCGACCCTTATCCTTGCACCATTATCTCACATCAATTGTTCTATCTATCCATGACAAACACTCCTTAAAGCTTAAGTTGTCCAATGAAGGACAGTGAGTGATTTTATATTTCTAACCATGGTACTCACAATTTCAATTTATAGCTATCAACAACAAAACCTAAATAATCTGTGATATCTTCATATAAACCCTTATATTGAACCTAAATCAAGAGCTACAAAGGACAACAATGGACAAGCAGCTAATAGAACCTTAATATCAGAAAACCCAAAACTGAATGGAACAATAGATCTATTAAAAGACATAAGAGAGAGAGAGAGAGAGAGAGAGAGAGAGAGAGAGAGAGAGAGTACCTTACTATTGATTTGAGAAATCGATGAGAGATAGACGAACAATGTAACAAGTGTGTGTCTCCGCTCCGACGACCAAGACTCCAAGATCTCCACAAAATTTGTGTTGAGAGGAAGATGAGAGAAATTAGAAATGAAAGGTTCACCGTTCACTGTGTTGAGAGGAAGAGAGGAGAGAAATGAAAGGGTGTATTTGTTTCATTATATTTTAATTAATTTAATTTCAAAAGGTATATTTGAGAAAATAAATAAATATTAAAATAAGTAACATAAGGGCATTACAGTAAATTGAAGTATCCGGGGGCGGGGCGGGGGCGAGTGCGGGCGGGTCCTAATGTCTTCCCGTCCCCGCACCCGCACCCGTAGTAGAAACTGGGTTTTACCTGCACCCGCACCCGCACCCAATTAAACCGGGTTTTCCCCGTTAATTTCGGGGCGGGTCCGGGCGGGTCTGGTTCTTTTTGCCATGCCTATCCCCAAAGAGGATTATTCCTGGTGAAACCTTTCTTGAATTTCTTCAAACCCTAGAACTGTTCACTAAAGAAAGGATTATTTCCGGTGAAACCTTTTCTTGAACTTTTCTTAGGCTTAGACCCACAGGCTTCCTAAAAGCATCCCCAGCCTCCTCTTGGGCTTTGTACAAGGACCCTCAGGCTTCTTAGAAGTTCTCAGCCTCCTCTTGTCCTTAGTACAAGGACCCAAAGACCTCCTACAGGTATAGGACAGAACTTAGTCATCTTTTGCTAGTCCAATCCTCCAGAGAGTTAGAATCTCAAAACATCAGAACAATTTAGGGTTTATTCTCATCCCTTAAAACATTAGCCTCCTCTTGGGCATCATAATAAATCAATTTTCTCATACCAGTAGACTTGGACAGTCTCATCTCCTCTTGGATCTCAGAGAAACCCTCAAGTTTTCTAAAAAAACACAGGAAAGACCCTAATCATTTCATCAATTCACCAACAGAGTTTAAACCTTTCATTCTAAATTTCCCCAGCTACGGATAAATTACAACCCATAAACCCTCTATCAGAACCTCAAGGCATCTGATATTCCAACTCTTCTCCTCCTCAGTAAGAGTTGATTCCCCACTTTGGACCTGTCTCTAGATCTCAATAATCCTCAGCAGAAGCTAGCCTCCTCTTAGGCTTCATATAAGAAATTCCCTAACCAGTCTCCTCTTAGGCTTTGTATAATTATCATCCCTCAGCAGTTTTAGCCTCAATCTTGGGCTTTGTACAAGACAGATAAAATATTCTCAGCTGAGTCAGTTAAAATCTCTTTTTAGCCTCAATCTTGGGCTTTGTACAAGACAGATAAAACCTCTCCCCAGTGGAGTCAATTCTTTTAGCCTCAATCTTGGGCTTTGTACAAGACAGACAAAATATTCCCCGGAAGAGTCAATTCCTTCTAGCCTCCTCTTAGGTTTTGTATAATGATCTCCCTAAGCAGAATCAATCTCTTTTCAGCCTCAATCTTGGGCTTTGTACAAGACAGAAATAAAACTCCCTAGTAGAGTCAACCTTTTAGCTTCAACCTTGGTGTTGCAGTGAGAATCGGATACAAGCTATTAATTAACTTGAATCACACATCTTTTAAATTCACCACCGAGCTTTGATTTATCCAAAGGAAAGGGTAAAGATCGAAGAAAACCCTAATTGCGCTAAGTGAAGACAAAGCTAAGAGATCGGGGATCGGGGGTTGGTTATACTAAAAGAAGGTATTAGCACCCTAAGTATCTGTAGTACTCTACAGGAACCTCTTGTTAATGTTTGTGTTATGTTATGTTTGCTTGCTAAAGGAATCTGCAAAGGTTAAAGGTAAAGACCTAAGGGTATGTACACTAAGTTTGCTAGCCAAGACACCGCATCTTGTGCCTACGTATCTGACTAAAGAATCAGAGCAACCGTAGTTCCAAGGGGAATGAGTATGAACTCGTGTAGAGTTTAAGAAACTCTCTAAGTCTAAGTTGTGATAGGGTAAAGTGAATACTCAAAGTATTGAGTTCCACATAGAGTCTAAGAACTCTAACTTAATTCTAAGTTGTAATAATTGGTGGCTATGAGGCCAAGGGTAAGGATGTACTATGACTATGAGGTCAATGAGGGAAATGGCTCTTAGGAGGCCAAGGAGGAACCCTATGAGGTCAAAGGTAAGAGGTGGCTCTTAAGAGGCCAAGGTGGAATCCTATGACTATGAGGTCAAGGGAAGATAATGAGCTATCTATGACTTTGAGGTCAATAGAGAGGCTTTCCTTTGGAAGGAGGGGAAAGTAACATCTTATTAGCAAGAGTGTTAAAAGGGAGTTGAGATTAAATGAACAATATGAGTTCAAGAACTTAAGGGGATGTGCAACAATTAAGCATGATCACTATCAAAAGTAAGATTCAAACATCTATGTATGGTAAGAGATAGCGAGACAATTCACAACAAACATAAACAAATGAGCACACATAAATATGATAAAGATAACATCTTCAAATTTGAAATCAAAGACAAAATATCCAAGGTAAGAGACTTAGAAACAAAGCCAAAAGATTCAAGCAAAACCCTAATGGAGTAACCTTATCCAAGGTCAAGGAAACATTCTCAAACAAGCCTCTCATACTATAGAACAACCCAAAGAAAACTCTCACAAAACCCTAAAAAACAAGTGATTTTTCAAAAAGAAGTTCAAGACTTAAATGAAAAATTTACTCATGTTTTTGTAAATTTAGAAATTAATATAAAAAATAAAATAAAAATGAAAATAAAAAATATGGAAAATTAAATTAAGTATTCAAGAAGGTTTATGAATTTTTTGGAATTTTTTGGTTAAAAGAAAATATTTTAAATAAATTAGAAAATGAAATGAAAAAGAAAATAAAAATTGTCACAAATTAAATCAAGGGGAGGTGTATTAGAAATCTAGCTTGGACTGAGTTTGTTTGTTAGGCGCATGGACCTATGAAATGGGGGTGTTAAAATCAATTTGCGCAAGGCCCAGGCAGAAAGGCCAAGAGAAAATTAAAAAAAAAACAACCAAAAGGGTGTCTGGGATGGGGGGATACGAACTCCTGACCCCTTGGTTACAGCGTGCGTTTCTTACCACTGGGGTGGCTATACATCCAGTGTATAATCCCACCCCAATAATAGATAAACCAAGTTAACGAAATTAAATGCCAGGTTTTTAGAACACGTGAAAAATGTTACAGGAGTGCTAAGGATATGATATCAATTGGTCCTTACTTTTTTAAGTGGCTAATGATGAAAAGAATGTCTCCACCAATCCCATACTACCACGCATGGTTCTCTCTCATGCAACATGCATAAAGTTCCATGGGCTCAACGCGAAGAGAGAAAAAAGAACACCAACATTCACATGATTTCTTCTCACCTTACCCAACCATTATCTCCATCAAATCTCCATCAAATATGGTGAAACAAAGCATTACTTTATACTACCCAGGGCAAGGAATGTTAATGAACCTTTCATAGCTTAAAACAAAAGTGTGATCCAAGTGAAAAACAAACTGGAAAGGGTGGTGCTCAGAAACAAAACCAAACCCTCATCTTGCCAAAATGTTAACACAAATCCAAGGCAACTTAGGCACATGTGCACATATGATCAGCTCATGTTTGATGCATATAACCATGGATATAGAGGGCAAGAGTGAGACCAAACATTTGTCAAACCAACATAAATCCAAACAAAACTTTTCATGTTGTTCAACGATAGTAACTTCTAATATTCAAACTTGGCATGAAGATATGAACAATATAGTATCAGGAACTGGCAGTACCAAAAGCATCACATAAACTCAACATTATCATTCACATTGTCATTTGACTTAAATGCAAAACAAACAACATGATAACAGCATAATCATGATATTTGGAACATGAAGTAAAAGAGGGAAGGTTACCTAGTGGAGAGGGTCCACTGCCTCTTCAAAGGTATAAGTTTTGAAGCTTCAAAGGACTGAGTTTCTTCTCCCTCAAAGTGCCAGCTACTGTAGCTATTCCTTGTTTCCTTTCAATTGACAAGAAAAGCTCACAAGTGGCTTAGAGCATGGAATCGTGTGTGTTCTGATATTGTGTTGATTGTTGGTTGTTGATTGTGTGTTTGTTTGAGGGTTGCACAAAGAGAGGACTTTGGAGCAGTGGTTTGCAAAGAGATGTAATGAAAGAGTGTTGTGATTTTCTTGAGTGAAGGTTGTTCTGAGGTGGTGTTTTTTCGTGTGTTGATATTGATCTTTTGAACAAAGGATGAGCCCTTTTTATAGGCAAAACAACTGGACGTTGGCCTTAAAAACTCAGTGGCTAATGGTTTTGTTTAAGAGAGAAATATCAGGGATGAGATCCTACACGCATGGTATGTTCTGAGCCTTTTTTTCTTGAGCCAAGTGAGAATGCTTTAGCGGTTGCTTGCTTTATGCCCTAAGTCAGAGGAAAGGATCTTAATCCATCGTGTCATGGTGTGGACACAGTGGTCCCTCCTTTTGTCTTGAAGGTGTCAATTACCAAGTACAAAAGTTGATGTACTTTTGGATAACTTTGAACGGGTTTGGTGGCAAATGGTTGATATTGGAAACTGATGGAAGAAGTCAGAATAGTGTACTTGGAGGATTTGGTTCAAGTGGTAGTTCAAAATGAAACAAGATTGCATGATGAAACTAAACCGTGTTCCTCTCTTTGGCACATGACAATTTTCCAACCAATGGTCCAAACAACATGCTTTCTGATGCCTTGGAAAGAGATCATTTAATAGAGTGAGTTCCATGTTGGAGGCAAGTTGAGATTGAAACTGGAAGTATGTGAAAAATCATGACAAAAGGTTAATGTAACAAAAGATTAAAAGTCTGAATTTTTCTAAGTGTTCACATCACTTCAACATGCCAACTTTAGGTTGGCATAACTTGATGGATTCTTCCCTAATCTTTGTGGTGTTTGATTCTTTGAAAAATGGGCATTTGATAGAGCAATGTTCATGTGGCAAGATTCTTGAAATGAGGTTTGGAATAATGTGAAAAAAAAATACCAAGAACTCATGCATACCATGTTGTCCAAAAGGAACTTAGAAAAAATTCTAAGTTATGAGATTTTTTAACTTGAAACAACCAACTTTAGAACATCATAACTTGAGATTGGATCATCCAAATGAGGAGTTCCACATATGCTTGGAAAGCTTGAAGATCAAGGAACAACTTTCATGTCCAAAGATTTTTGATTTGAAGCTTGTAACAAGGTGAAAAATTGAGTCAAAGTTGGATGGAAATTAGGGTGAAAATGACCAAAATTTCACTAAGTCCTAAAGGTAACTTATCTTCCAAGTCTCATAGCTTAAAAATCGTGCATTTTTTTGAAGAAAGGTCCTCTAATACACTTTTAAGTTCATGGAAAGAGTTTCCATTTGAGCTTTGAGTCACTCAATTTGGATGTGTGGTTTGAAAGTTATGGCATTCCCAATTTTGCACAAGAAGTGAATTTTCCACATACCTAGAAAGTTTCAAGGACCAAACATTGCCCTCTTTGCAAGAAACCTCTCAAAACTTGATTTATCATGCCCTAACTCAACGATTAGACATGTCATGATGGATTAAGGCTCAAATGCTTAATTTTGGAATCAAAATCTTAAGAGTCAAAGCCTCGGTCAAAACCCTAATCTTCCTCAAAATACAAATGGATGATCTCTGATGATCTTGCTTCTTCAATCTATTTCAATGCTCATAGACGGCCTCTCTGGATGTCTATTACCACATGGAATCATGTCCCAAGGCTTGGGAACATATCTTGATCAACATCACAGGCAATGGCTAATTTGTCTTGACAAAAACCTAGTTTAAGGTATGGTGAATTTGTGGCTTAAAGTACTTGTGATGGGAGCCAAACACACTTGATTTCTTTGTTGAATAAAGCTTCTTGGATGCATATAAGTTCAAATGGTTGCATCTGGAACCTCAGTTGTCCTTCTTGAATAGATGACTTCTCATACCACCCTCAATCAACTAGTGAGCACTTGGGATGGTTATATGGAATCAGAGAATGTCTTAGGAGACCTTGAAACATATGAGAGCTTGGCTTAGGGGGCTTTTGTGCAAACCCTGTTTTTCACATAAAAGAATAAACTAGCAAGATATTGTGGTTTAGTTAACAATGCATAGATGATTGATCCCTAAATGAAAATGTAAGATGTTATGACATCTAAGGGGTAAAATTTGGGGTACAACAGTTGCCCCTATTTAAATAGCTTTACAGGATGACACGAGGACTGGAAATCCTCGGGGAATTAAGGTGAAAAGGTGTTTAAATATAGCAAACCAAAAATTTTGCCCTTAGATGGAATGCAGATGGTAAGGATGGGCTACAGACATGCATATGCTGACATGTCATCAACTTCTAGTATGATGATATGATAGTGCAAAGATGCAGACAAACTAGACACCAAATATAAAGAGCAAACAAACACAGGTGAGCAACACTGGGAAAGGATGAAGGTTAGTATCCACAAGGAAGACTCACTGGGGATACAGACTAACCAACAAAAGAGACCCACTGGGGAGACTCTAAGGAAACACTGGGGATAAAAACCTGAGGGGAAACCTCACAGATCATCACTGGAGATAGGAGCCAGAAAGGTGTTCTCCACTGGGGGAAGATCCAGGGAGATGGACGACAGATTCATAGGTGACCGGACGACACTGGGGAAATAAAACATATTCTTACTGGGCATGAAACCAAAAAGAAGGCATGATCTCCACTGGGGATCAACTTGAAATAAAAGGATAGACATCCAATAAAAGATTTTATGGGGATTTCTTATACTGAAGAGTTCAAATGGGATCTCCAAGAAAAGCCAGAAAAGACAGAGACGGTCTTTGCATGCGCCTAATGATGAAAGATTATTGATAATGACTGAACCTCTGCTGGGAAAAAGATTAGTATTAATACTTGAAATGACACCAGTAAACTCCAATTTGAGTTAGGTATGGATACCAACATGAGTTGGTTTTCCAGCAAAGACTGGACTTTAGACACCAATATAAGTTGGGCCTGGATTGAGGTTCACAGTTGACCTAATGTTTTGGTTCATAGCTGACCAAGGTTCATAGTTGACGTGAAGTTTTGGTTCATAGGTAACCGGAGGTTTTAGATTCATAGGTGACCAGGGTTCATAGTTGACCGGAGGTTTTAGGTTCATAGCTGACCAAGGTTCATAGTTGACCGGAGATTTAGGTTCATAGGTGACCAAAGTTTAGGTTCATAGTTTACCAAAGTTTAGGTTCATAGCTGACCAAGGTTCACAGTTGACCTGAGGTTTAGGTTCATAGCAGACCTGAAATAAACAATGCCAACAATTACTAGACTTTAGGTTCATAGGTGACCTGAGGTTTTGGTTCATAGCTGACCTGAAATAAACAATGCCAGCAATTACTGGACTTTAGGTTCATAGGTGACCTGAGTTTAGGTTCATAGTTGACCAAAGTTTAGGTTCATAGTTGACCAAGGTTCATAGTTGACCTGAGGTTAGGTTCATAGCTGACCTGAAATAAACAATGCCAGCAATTACTGGACTTTAGGTTCATAAGTGACCTGAGGTTTTAGGTTCATAGCTGACCTGAAACAAACAATGCCAGAAATTACTGGACTTTAGGTTCATAGGTGACCTTAGGTTTTGGTTCTTATAGGTCAGTATCGGGGTTGCATAATGAAGATTAGACTTCCTGAGGAATATGAATTATAGTTTCAAAAATGTTGAATAGCACCAGAGATAGATAAGTTTCTTAGAAGAGACTGCCATTTATCGCCGTTATAGCAAAACAAGCTTCTCAAAGAGATTGCCACTTGTTGCTGGGTATAAATTCCAAGGAAATATTATTATCACAACACTGCTAGAGAAATAATTTTGTCTTCAATGAGGATCTGTAAAAGATTCTTCCTACGAGACATAGTGCAAAATAAATGCACGTTCAAGATAGGCTCAGAAACCACACCTGTCAGGGACCAAAGTTCGATCTAGAGACAAGCTAGAAAGAAACGGTCAAACAAGACTCCAATTGAGGAATGAACTCAAATGGGAATCTATCTTATCCAAATGTGGAAAAGATAACTGAACCAACCATCATCCACGAGAATCGATCTCTGTGGGGAATTCAGAAAGGATGGGCACTTTATGCCTAGGGCTGACAACTCTATTGGAGAGAATAGACAAACCCAGTCACTTGGGTAAATAAACGCCAAAGTGAACAAAGCAGGTAAACACCGAAAGGGGAGCGAGGCTGCTAAGATGCTATGCACATGAGTGCAGGTATGCCATGCTCATGTGTATATTGACAAAACAGACAAAGGGAAGCGAGACTGGAGATGAAATAAACATCTCGACAAGGATACCCAGCCAAACTCGACAGGTTGGACCATCACTAGGGATGAATATGTAGAACCAGTAGCGCTGCTTCAAGGTTACAAACTTCTCTGAGGGAAAAGAGTAACTCACTCGAGGTATAGCATCATGACTTCACTAGGATTTCCATCACGAGCCTCATCTCTTTATTGGAGGGAAATCCATGGAGAATTTCTAAGATTAGCTGAAGCAAAAGATTACTGGGGAGCTAGTAAAAGATGTCACAAAAGCTGAGTAGTTCTTCATAACTCATCTGCCCCATATTACATGATCTGTCAGGAGAAAATATTAAGAGGATTTTACAGAAGAACTGGCATACGAGATGCTTCGATATCTTCAAACTCTTGGAGAAATTCGTAAATTCTGACATAACTGCCCCTGTTTAACTGCATTTATACAACAAGGTCCTTGAACTTGTGCTTCAGACTGGTTTTTGACAACTGGGGAACAAACTTGCCCCTGTTAGCTTGGTTGATCTATGGAGGAGATGTCATTGACTTTTTTAGAGATTTACTGAATCTCGACTTGACTGCTTCTGATTAACTGATCTGTGAGAATAGGCCATCAAAAGGATTTTACAGAAGAATTAACATACCAGATGCTTCAATATCTTCAAACTTTTGAAGAGAAATGAACCTCGACATAACTGACCCAGCTCAACTGTATCTAAAATAAAAAATACTCGGACTGCGGTAGAAACAACTAGGGAACAAACTTGCCCCTGTTGGTGGGTCTTTGGCATCCTTGTCTTTGAAACAAACTTGTCATAAGATGGCCTCGAGAAGGGTTGCCTCAATATTCTGAACTTTTGAAGAGTTCTGCCCCTGATTCAATAGCTCTTGGAATGGTGGATTGGCAAATCCTTCTGCTTGGTTTCCCCTGACTGAGCATTCTTTATCAAGTGAAATTCCCTAGCTGGCTGCATTTATTGGGATTCTTTTGACATTGATTTGTCTTGCAAATAAGTATTGTTCACTAAAAATTGGCAATTTCAATGCAAAATTCATGCAAGCTTTTGAAATCAAGTTTTATTGATGAAACACACACAGTGAAATGATTAAATAATAAAAAACAAAGGTGGATCTAGCCATTTATGGCATGAGAGATGAAGTGATCAACACACGCAATTAGCAAAGATTATTAGGAGTTAGGTTAATCAACCTTGCTGTAGTATGCTTTCAAAACAACCTTACCTCAATTAGGTCTTTTAAGGGTTATAATGTGGTTGGGTTCACGGTTTATGAAACATAGGATAAAGGCTCAAAGTTTATTTGTCCCCACCCAATCTTAGTGATGAACTTCAATCCTAAGCTCAGTTAACTCAGGCTATACATTCAGATTCCTGTAGGCTAGGAATTGAGCTAATGATAGTTGGTGATAATTCAGACATCTTGGATAGTCATTACTCCCTTGCAACATTTGGTTATCCTTATTTGCTGAGGTTTTAAGACCTCTTCTTTTCTTTGTCGAGGTTATGAGACCTCTTCTTGTCTTCACTGAGGTTATGAGACCTCTTTTTGTCTTCGCTGAGGTTTTGAGACCTTTTCTTTTCTTTGTTGAGGTTATGAGACCTCTTCTTTTTGGCTGAGGTTTTAAGACCTCTTCTTTGGCTGAGGTTGAGGTTATGAGACCTCTTCTTTGTCTTTGTTGAGGTTATGAGACCTCGTCTTTGTCTTTGTTGAGGTTGTGAGACCTCGTCTTTGTCTTTGTTGAGGTTATGAGACCTCTTCTTCTTGATTGTCATTTGATTTGAGAGAGCTGACTGGTGTCTTGCAGGAAGCGCTTGGGTTAGAATGCATACCCAAGTTAAACTGAGAACTACCCTCCCCAAGGTTGAGATTACGGGTTTTTGTGAGGAAAGAAAACTCCTACTTCTAGGCTCGAAGGGTTAACGAGGGATTATCTTCCTTATTTCTCCAGTGTTTAGGGATTGAAACAATGCCTTACATCATCAGCAAGGTTTAATTGGCAGCATACCACAGCAATTATGGATATAATGTTTTCATCATCCTCCCCAATCTTTATTTAAATAAACGGTTTGATAAGTGGAATGAAACAAGATAAAGATATATTTTTTTATTTTTATGAACATAAAAGTAAATGAGTGAAGCGAATGGACTTAATCAAAAGGTGCACAAACATTTCATTAATATTGCCAATTTGAAAGTACAACAAAGCTTATAAGCAAATACAAATTCAAAGTGTAAAAAAAATACAATTGAAAATACTGAAATAAACAAGGTACAACCAGCTCTGGCGAATTAATTTCAGAAGATTTCAGTTTTCGGGTCTGGACGGGGGAACACCTTCGCCACTGATCACTTGTTCCTTGTGATATAGAACCTTAAGAGGCCTCGCAAGTCTTTTGCCTTTTGCTTCAAAAGTCGAGGCATTGGCATCTGACCCACCTTCTTGAGGTGTTAGCATCTTTAGCAGACTTAGCAGTTTCGCTTTGAACTCTTTGCATTCTTCAATGGGATGCCCCATTGTACCAGTATGGAATTTACATTCAATCTCTGGGAGATCTTCTTCGAAGATCAAGTCTTTGTCGTGGATCAGATTTTGCACAGTAGCTTCTAAGGCTCGACAACCATCCAAGTCAATGCCCTTCAGCTCCCTTGTGGAATTCACAAGTCAGGTTTGCATTGTGCCAAGGTCCGGGCACAAGGTTGTGAGGTCGAGGAGTCACCAACTTATTCTGCATCAACAATGGGAAAAGTTTGCTCAATGGCACAGGAATAGGCTGGTAGTGAACCTTGCCCCTTTTGACAGAGCACTTCTTCTTGTTTTGGTTTCAAGAACCTCGAGGAGAAACAACCATTGGAGGCTGAAACGTCCTTTTGGTAGACACCTGATAACGATGATATTTTAGTGCAAGACCAAGACCAAATGTTGGCTGGTATGAAGTTTCTCCATAGGCAGATCCCTGGTATGGGAGAACCACATGAGACGAGTAATTGACAACTTCCTTGGGCGCCATAGGGTGAATGTGCCCTTCCTTCATCTTCAAGTTTTGCAAGGTCTCCAAGACCCAACTCATCTGGCTTTTGAGGAGTCTGATCTCCTCTTTCAATGCTTACTGGTTCTTCAAAATCTCATTCATTGTTGCCATTGTCCTGAATAGGTGCTAGGTATCCATCAGAAAAAGAAGAAGAAGATACTCAAAGCTGAGAAATGTAGATGAGATGTGAATGCGATGACGTGCGCATGGGATGCAAATGCAAGCTAAATGGTTTCAAGGAAATGTATGCAATGCACAAAACACAGGGACACACATATGTACACACAACAAAGCACACAAGCCCTAGGTTTAGGGATCACATGAATGGAGCCATGGTCTACCCATCCCAAGAAGGTGTGTACTATGGGTTTATCATCTGTAGAACAGGGTTCTAAAAAGTTCCCAAAGTCAACGACCCATCTTTCGGATATTATTGATTTCCTAAATGACTCGGTAATCAATAATATTCTCAAGAGAATCTCGTCTGAGCGTAGTATTGCGTGATAACCATTTCAAGAATAGACTCCCTCATGGTCACCGCACTACATCCTAAAAGGCCAAGTGGGGTTAAAGGTAACTACAGTTCTCAATATCAAGGGCACCTAGGTTGAGAGTAGTAATGTTTTCACGAATAGACTCGTTCAACATGACTAAACTCTCAAGAGGGCCTCAACTGAGTGATGGTGTCTCAAGTCAACTTTTTCGGGAATCGACTCCCTCAAAGCCTCCTTGAATATACCATTGTCCTATGATAAGTATACTCAAGTCCGGGTTAGGACTTAGCTCATTACTCAATAGTAGCAAACCTGCCAAACAGAAGAACCGAAATAGATATACAGATATATACAGATATGTATAGTCAAGCAAGCAAAACATATATAATACAAACACAACAAGGTGGGCTTAACCCTCAAATGTTGTTCCCTAGTGAAGTCGCCATTTCTGTTACGGTGAGAATCGGATATCAAGCTATTAATTAACTTGAATCACACATCTTTGAAATTCACCACCGAGCTTTGATTTATCCAAAGGAAAGGGTAAATATCGAAGAAAACCCTAACTGCGCTAAGTGAAGACAAAGCTAAGAGATCGGGGATCGGGGGTTAGTTATACTAAGGGAAGGTATTATCACCCTAAGTATCTGTAGTACTCTACAGGAACCTCTTGTTAATGTTTATGTTATGTTATGTTTTCTTGCTAATGGAATCTGCAAAGGGTAAAGGTAAAGACCTAAGGGTATGTACACTAAGTTTGCTCGCCAAGACATCGGATCTTGTGCCTACGTATCTGACTAAAGAATCAGAGCAACCGTAGTTCACCTAACTAAGGGTGAGAGAGGAACCATTGACTATGGCCAAAGTTCCAAGGGGAATGGGTATGAACACATGTAGAGTTTAAGAAACTCTCTAAGTCTAAGTTGTGATGGGGTAAAGTGAATACTCAAGGTGATGAGTTCCACATAGAGTCTAAGAACTCTAACTTAATTCTAAGTTGTAATAATTGATGGCTATGAGGCCAAGGGTAAGGATGTCCTATGACTATGAGGTCAAGGAGGGAAATGGCTCTTAGGAGGCCAAGGAGGAACCCTATGAGGTCAAAGATAAGAGGTGGCTCTTAGGAGGCCAAGGTGGAATCCTATGACTATGAGGTCAGGGGAAGATAATGAGCTATCTATGACTTTGAGGTCGATAGAGAGGTTTTCCTTTGGAAGGAGGGGAAAGTAACATCTTATTAGCAAGAGTGTTAAAAGGGAGTTGAGATTAAATGAACAATATGAGTTCAAGAACTTAAGGGGATGTGCAACAATTAAGCATGATCACTCTCAAAAGTAAGATTCAAACATCTATGTATGGCAAGAGATAGTGAGACAATCACAACAAACATAAACAAATGAGAACACATAAATATGATAAAGATAGCATCTTCAAGTTTGAAATCAAAGACGAAATATCCAAGATAAGAGACTTAGCAATAAATCCAAAAGATTCAAGCAAAACCCTAATGGAGTAACCTTATCCAAGGTCAAGGAAACCTTCTCAAACAACCCTCTCATACTATAGAACAACCCAAAGAAAATCTCTCACAAAACCCTCAAGAAACAAGTGATTTTTCAAGAAAAAGTTCAAGACTTAAATGAAAAATTTACTCATGTTTTTGTAAATTTAGAAATTAATATAAAAAATAAAATAAAAGTGAAAATAAAAAATATGGAAAATTAAATTAAGTATTAAAGAAGGTTTATGAATTTTTTGGAATTTTTTGGTTAAAAGAAAATATTTTAAATAAATCAGAAAATGAAATGAAAAAGAAAATAAAAATTGTCACAAATTAAATCAAGGGGAGGTGTATTAGAAATCTAGCTTGGACTGAGTTTGTTTGTTAGGCGCATGGGCCTATGAAATGGGGGTGTTAAAATCAATTTGCGCAAGGCCCAGGCAGAAAGGCAAAGAGAAAATAAAAAAAAAAACAACCAAAAGGGTGTCTGGGGCGAGGGGGATTCGAACCCCAGACCCCTTGGTTACAGCGCGTGTTTCATACCACTGGGGTGACTATACATCCAGTGTATAAGCCCACCACAATAATAGATAAACCAAGTTAACAAAATTAAATGCCACGTTTTTAGAACATGTGAAAAATGTTACAGGAGTGCTAAGGATATGATATCAATTGGTCCTTACTTTTTTAAGTGGCTAACGAACAAAAGAATGTCTCCACCAATCCTATACTACCACGCATGGTTCTCTCTCATGCAACATGCATAAAGCTTCGTGGGCTCAACGTGAAGAGAAAAAAAAGAACATCAACATTCACATGATTTCTTCTCACCTTACCCAACCATTATCTCCATCAAATCTCCATCAAATATGGTGAAACAAAGCATTACTTTATACTACCAAGGGCAAGGAATGTTAATGAACCTTTCATAGCTCAAAATAAAAGTGTGATCCAAGTGAAAAACTGGAAAGGGTAGTTCTCAGAAACAAAACCAAACCCTCATCTTGCCAAAATGTCAACACAGATCCAAGGCAACTTAGGCACATGTGCACGTATGATCAGCTCATGTTTGATGCATATAACCATGGATATAGAGGGCAAGAGTGAGACCAAACATTTGTCAAACCAACATAAATCCAAACAAAACTTTTCATGTTGTTCAACGATAGTAACTTCTAATATTCAAACTTGGCATGAAGATATGAACAGCATAGTATCAGGAACTGGTAGTACCAAAAGCATCACATAAACTCAACATTAACATTCACATTGTCATTTGACTTAAATGCAAAACAAACAACATGATAATAGCATGATCATGATATTTGGAACATGAAGTAAAAGAGTGAAGGTTACCTAGTGGAGAGGGTCCACTGCCTCTTCAAAGGTATGAGTTTTGAGGCTTCAAAGGACTGAGTTTCTTCTCCCTCAAAGTGCCAGCTACTGTAGCTATTCCTTGTTTCCTTTCAATTGCCGAGAAGAGCTCACAAGTGGTTTAGAGCTTGGAATCGTGTGTGTTCTGATATTGTGTTGATTATTGGTTGTTGATTGTGTGTTTGTTTAAGGGTTGTACAAAGAGAGGACTTTGGAGCAGTGGATTGCAAAGAGATGTAATGAAAGAGTGTTGTGATTTTCTTGAGTGAAGGTTGTTCTGAGGTGGTGTTTTTTCGTGTGTTGATATTGATCTTTTGAACAAAGGATGAGCCCTTTTTATAGGCAAAACAACTGGACGTTGGCCTCAAAAACTCAGTGGTTAATGGTTTTGTTTAAGAGAGAAATATCAGGGATGAGATCCTACACGCATGGTATGTTCTGAGCCTTTTTCTCTTGAGCCAAGTGAGAATGCTTTAGCGTTTGCTTGCTTTATGCCCTAAGTCAGAGGAAAGGATCTTAATCCATCGTGTCATGGTGTGGACACAGTGGTCCATCCTTTTGTCTTAAAGGTGTCAATTACCAAGTACAAAAGTTGATGTACTTTTGAATAAATTTGCACGGGTTTGGTGGCAAATGGTAGGTATTGGAAACTGATGGAACAAGTCAGAATAATGTACTTGGAGGATTTGGTTCAAGTGGTTCAAAATGAAACAAGATTGCATGATGAAACTAAATTGTGTTCCTCTCTTTGGCACATGACAATTTTCCAACCAATGGTCTAAACAACATGCTTTTTGATGCCTTGGAAAGAGATCATTTAATAGAGTGAGTTCCATGTTGGAGGCAAGTTGATATTGAAACTGGAAGTACGTGAAAAATCATGACAAAAGGTTAATGTAACAAAAGATTAAAAGCCTGAGTTTTTCTAAGTGTTCACATCACTTCAACTTGCCAACTTTAGGATGGCATAACTTGATGGATTCTTCCCTAATCTTTGTGTTGTTTGATTCTATGAAAAATGGGCATTTGATAGAGCAATGTTCATGTGGCAAGATTCTTGAAATGAGGTTTGGAATAATGTGGAAAAAAATACCAAGAACTCATGCATACCATGTTGTCCAAAAGGAACTTAGAAAAAATTCTAAGTTATGAGATTCTTCAACTTGAAACAACCAACTTTAGAACATCATAACTTGAGATTGGATCATCCAGATGAGGATTTCCATATATGCTTGGAAATCTTGAAGAACAAGGAATAACTTTCATGTCCAAAGATTTTTTATTTGAAGCTTGGAACAAGGTGAGTCAAAGTTGGATGGAAATTAGGGTGAAAATGACCAGAATTTCACTAAGTCCTAAAGGCAACTTATTTTCCAAGTCTCATAACTTAAGAATCATGCATTTTTTTGAAGAAAGGTCGTCTAATACACTTTTAAGTTCATGGAAAGAGTTTCCATTTGAGCTTTGAGTCACTCAATTTGGATGTGTGGTTTGAAAGTTATGGCATTCCCAATTTTGCACAAAAAGTGAATTTTCCACAGCTAGAAAGTTTCAAGGACCAAACATTGCCCTCTTTGAAAGAAACCTTTCAAAACTTGATTTCTCATGCCCTAACTCAACAATTAGACATGTCATGATGGATTAAGGCTCAAATGCTTCATTTTGGAATCAAAATCTTAAGAGTCAAAGCCTCAGTCAAAACCCTAATCTTCCTCAGAACACAAATGGATGATCTCTGATGATCTTGCTTCTTCAATCTATTTCAATGCTCATAGACGGCCTCTCTGGATGTCTATTACCACATGGAATCATGTCCCAGGGCTTGGGAACATATCTTGATCAACATCACAGGCAATGGCTAACTTGTCTTGACAAAACCCTAGTTTAAGGTATGGTGAATTTGTGGCTCAAGGTACTTGTGATGGGAGCCAAACACACTTGATTTCTTTGTTGAATAAAGCTTCTTGGATGCATATAAGTTCAAATGGTTGCATCTGGACCTCAGTTGTCCTTCTTGAACAGATGACTTCTCATACCACCCTCAATCAACTAGTGAGCACTTGGGATGGTTATATGGAATCAGAGAATGTCTTAGGAGACCTTGAAACATATGAGAGCTTGGCTTAGGGGGCTTTTGTGCAAACCCTATTTTTCACATAAAAGAACAAACTAGCAAGATATTGTGGTTTAGTTAACAATGCATAGATGATTGATCCCTAAATGAAAATGCAAGATGTTATGACATCTAAGGGGTAAAATTTAGGGTACAACACTTGGGCTTTGATCAAGGCACACAAAAAGCAACATCCCCTCAGAGGAAATCAAGATTTCTCTGCAGGAAGACATTTCTCTGTACAATCACACATCAAAATCCCACATAACTGTTGTAAGTGGCACACTTGTTGATCAAAAAATCCAAGTTGTAGTCCCTCTTTATCCTGGTAAAATCCCTTCTTTCATCTAATTGCTATAAGTAGCAAGCCTCTGGATTATTTACATCCAAGCCAATGTCCATCTCTTAGTATGAAAGACTCCTAGGGAAAAATGGCATTGCTCTACACTGAGTTAAAGTTTCTTCCTTCAAGACAAATCCCTTATAAAGGAAATTATGGCATTGTTGGACTCCATATATTCCAATTAAAGTAATTCTCTTTTATAATCAGTTACCCAACAACTGTGATAAACATATGAGATATCTCCCTTTAGAGATGACAAATTATCTCTCAGTCAAACCATTTAGCTTCAATCTTGGGCTTTGAACAAGACACAAATACCCTTTAGCTTCAATCTTGGGCTTTAAACAAGACACCAAATATCTTTTCCTCCCATAGAATAGGAGGAACTACGATTGCTCTGATTTCCCAGATATCTTTACGGGAATACGTAGGCAAAAGATTGTGAAATCTTAGCGAGCACACAAATTAAAAACTTTAGGTCCAGTACCTTACCATAAACATCGAAAAATCCAAAAACAACAAAAATACTCTCTTAACATTCCCAAAGGATAAACTTTCCCACTTTATGACAGATAAACACCAGTAAGTAGATAACAGTAGAACATGCTAAACGATCTATGGAGAACCATATATACGCTGGTTAATTGACAACTTTCCATTGTATAACCTGACCCTGGACCCCCCCAATCTCTTAGCATTTGTTAAAGAAAACATTTGCGAGCAAGGTTAGTTTTTGATAGCTTCCCTTTCCTTTCCAGCTTCATAGGATAAATAAGAAATCAGAAAGTAGCACCCAATTCCAACCATTGTGGTAAGATGATCGTGTCACCGACAAAAATCGCATGCTACATTTACATATCGTTGTATATATTGCGTTTTCGTGTACATATCAGAGAGTTTGATAGTTTTTCATCTGTTTTTATAGGTAATAATGCATGGTTGAAGTATGGACCCATTTGAGCCAAGAGGGATGCTTCAAGATGCCAACTTTGGGAAATTTTGTACAGCTGAGGGCGCTTAGCACAAGTAGCGCGATATCCAGGGTGCCAGAGGAACTGGATGGAAGAGGCTAGGAGTATTTTTGTTTTCCTGGTCGCGCTTAAGCCCGATTAGGACCGCGCTTAGCGCGATTTAAGGCGGTTTGCTAGTACATTAAGTGAGATAGCTCTTAGTGCGATCTGAGAGCGCTTAGCGCGGTTGTAATTTTAAGTTTTATATAAATACCCCTCATTCAGATTTTTAGGGTATGGTTTTGGGGATTTTTTGCTCCCAACTCCATCAAACCCATTCTTTGTGGAAATAAGCTCAGAAACAACAAATTGAGGTTTCATCTTGACGATTCGGAGTTGAATCTACTTCAATCGGTGTTGACAAAGCGAAAGATGTTTGTTCTTCTTCCTTTTTCTCTATGTATTTTGCATTTGTTGGGGTTGTTGTATGTATGTTTACTTGGATTGTATTTGTATTTATTGATCTTTGTATAAAATCTATTTTACAACTCTTTATCGGTGTCATCTTTGATTTACTATCTATCTTAATGGGTTTGGATTGCTATAAACATATGCGGTTCGAACTCGACCTAAGATGAATATCGGTTAGATTTAGATTTAACACCCACGTAGGTATCGGATCTTAATGCTCTGTGTTATCGATTTGTGTGAGATATCATCGATGAGATGATGCGGTTGTTCTCTCAACTTTATGGTAGACATAACCTTTGTTGTGAGCGATGTGTGGGGGTATTAACGAGTGATTTAGGTTTTGTGCAATTGATTGATAGATTTTTTAGTACTTGATGAGTAAAATGAAATACAACTCCTGAAGAGTTATTTCCTGTACTTTATTTACTTGTCATATATTTTTCTATTTGCATGTTTATCGCAACCCATTCAAACCAAGCTTAGAAACGTAGATACCGTAGAATGACATTCTTTCCCTCGCACCGATCCCTGTGGATATGATATAAATCCTGGAGGAAATTCTTCCAAATATTTTTCTTCTTGTCGCTATGTTGCAGCTCGAATAGTGGTTTCAATTTCACATTAAGTGGTTCCGTCGAAAACTGTTTCAGATCCCAAAGATGAATGAGAAGAGAAACCTTTAGTGAAGACTAGAGTGATGAATAGTAACTGAAAAACAGAAAAACAAAAACTGAGTTAGTTAATAAAACATGCAAAATAAATAAAGGTTTGTAAAAGAAACTTTACTCCACTGATGATGAATGAACTGATGAACTGATGAAGAAGATGATATCTCCAGTTGTGAGGAGATTTTGCAAAAGGCAAAATTTGGATGATTGAAAAGGAAATTTGTGATAGAAGTAAAGGTGTTTTGAAAAGTAGCAAAAGAATAAGAAGCTATGATGTGCAATGAAAGCTATGTTGTGCAACATATAATTATATTATTGTTGACATCTGCAGATTGATATGGAAGGAGAGGTTAGTAAAAGAGAAAGAAAATGGTACAGTGTAATAGAAAGAGAAAGAAAAGGGTATAGTGTAATGAAAAAGGGTTTGAAGAATGAGAATGTTTTTATCAATTTGGTTGGAGACGTGGAAAGAGAAAAGGAAGCCAAGGATGAAATAGAAGCAGACATGGCAGTGTATGGGATCAGCAAGTGCAATATTGTCTTTACCATAGCTTACAATCTTCTTATATAATAGATATATCCATATGGAGGATATAGAAGTTTTGTTTAATGAAAGTAAGAAATAAAATAGAGATAAAATTTTCTTAACAAGTACCACGACTTCAGGTTTGTAATCGCATAAAGGTTTCTGTTGCGTTGAGATGAATTTTGTAAGTAAATGAATAAATCGTACATTAATGTGACATATGACCACACTTATATAGGGATAACCGAAACAATCAAATAGAAAACCACAAACTAAACTAAATCAAATTGAAATTGCAAAAAACGCATTTGATTTAGATATGTTTGAACCATTTTTTAAAAAATCGTACGGTTGGGTTCCGTTTGCGGTTTGTATTTTGCAAATCACACGTTATAACCTAAACTTCATTTATCCCACATCCAACCCAAAACCCAGATCTATTATACATTAGTCTTACAATTACAAACAATTTTCTCTTATTCACACTTAGTGTTTCAATTTCAGTCTTCTCTAATCTCTCATACTTGTATCACGCATTCTTCTTATCTTTTTTGTCATGTACATCTCGTCTCTTCTAATCTAACCTCTCTTATCTTATATGTTTTCTTTTTCATCTTCTTGTTTTTATACTATTGTTTTCTCTTTCAATTACGTTTTTATCTCGTCTTTCTTCTCTAACCGCACATCTCTTTTGTTCTTTCTTTTTCATCTTCTTTAATCTCTCCCCTTCTCTGTTTTTTCTATTTATTATAATGTTTTCAACATTATTTATGCTACGATTTTATATCTTTTATTCCACTTTTGTCTAATTTGATTTTTATATATTGAATCGGAGGTTGTTGTCCAAATATGATGTGTTTTGTTGTTATTTGGTAATGTATAAATGACTAAACATAAAGTTATATTGTTCTCTATATGTGTATTTATAACTCAATAAAAATATTGTAAAAAACTGAACCAATTAAATCAACCCAAACCACATTGATTTGGTTTGGTTTGTAAAAGTCAATCAGAGATGTCGTCATTCCATCTTCCACGTTGTGAGATGTCTATCACACTAGATGATGTCTCGTGCCTATTGTATCTTCTTATTAAGGAGAAACTTTTATACCACTGGAAGATTAACAAAGATGATACATTGGATATGATGGTATATTATTTGGGAGTTAAACTAGAGGATGTCATGAAGGAGTTAGAAGCCACCTGAGGGTGTCGTGCTAGGTTTCTATTTCTAAAGAGCGTGTATACACAAGAGCTACATAGAACAGAGCAGACTATTGATGATGACAAGCAGGTTGTGCAGTATATAGCATATGCTTTAAGAGCATACCTGTTGTATTTGATTGACACGTTCATTTTGTGGACAAGAGTGCCACTTATATGGATGTCATCTACCTGCAATAGTTCAATGACTTCGAGCATATCCATGAGTACAATTGGGGTCGCTTGTCTAGTTTACTTGTACTATAATTTATCTAAAGGTTGTGTATGAAAGACCAAACAGGTGATGGGCAGCATCACATTATTAATGGTAATATTTCTTGGTCTTTTAGTGTTTGTGTGTCTTTCTCATAAAAATTTTGCAACGCCATTAGTAATGATTCATCTGTTCCATTTTCAAGCTTGGATCCTCCAACACTTCCCACTCATATCCGACTGGTCATATGAATTAATATACATTAAGGATATACCACACGCTTATTCATTCGTCTCGCTTAGAGTGAATCGGACGACGGAGCCATATCGGGTGTATATTGACCGCTTGGCATCAGATGACATACACTTTCATTCTTACACAACTCACAGTGAGGCGCGTCCCTTGGAGGACATTGCCTTTTACTCTGGATGGTTGGCTTGCAGTTCACATCGAACGTATCCTCATCAGCCTCAGCGTGTCTGTCATACCCGAAAATTTTGACCACCAAGATTTCCCATCATTGTGCAAATCATCATCACAATATGGATGTACCATCATGCCTTGTCAATCTCCTCAAAGATGGGTGAGCATTCACCATAATTAAGAATTAGGGTTTTAAGCCCTCTCAGAGCACTTAGACAAAAGATCAATCAAGAAATGACATGATCTTCAACTTGTATAAACCTCTCAAACACCCATAAGGGATCAAGAGGACTCCCACATCAAAAATCAAGCACAAGGTTGCAACATTTCAAGTGGATCAAGCCTCGAGATCGCTAGTGTCACCAAATTAGGGTTTTGGTCGACCAAGGCCTCCAGATGAAAGTTTTCATCTGGGCATGAGCCAATGCTTCAAAGCACAACCCAAGATATGCCAAGGGACCTCATGGACCCAATCATCAAGTCAGTTTAGCCTCAGGGGATGCATTCACAAAAAATCAGGAATTAGGGTTTCTTGACCTAATTCACCCCTAAGTTGACTTTTGGGACAAAGCATGAGCCAAGACCTCAAGACATGATTTGAGGGCCTCCAATACACCACATTGATCCATTTACAACAATGGATTGATCGAAGAAGCTTGATTCACAAGTTTCATTTTCATCTGGACCACAATTAGGGTTACGAGGAAAAAGTCAACTGTACCTTTGACTTTTGACTAGGACATGCTCCCAAACCTTGGGACATGATTCAATACACCCTATATCACCTATGGAACCCATCCATTAGGTTTGATTTAGGTCAAGGACTTGATTTCACAAAGGAACGCACAGTTTGGATTTCATCCGATAAAAAGTCAACTGTGCACAAAATCAAGTTTGACTTTTTGGAATTTTTCACAAATATGGTTCCCCTAAGTCAAAAATAATGTTAATGTGTGACATTGGTCATCATTCATCAAGAAAAATCAAGAAAAGTGAGGTTTCTTGCAAAAGGGGCAACCTTGAGAAACCAAAAATTTTCTAAGTTATGGAACAAAAGTGATTTTGGTACCAACTTCCAAGGATCATAACTTGAGATCCAAGCAACCATTTTGGGTGATCCAAACTGGATTTGTAGGTCTTCCTACACTCTACAAAAGCTTCAATTACCCCCAACTCCGAATCTTTATGGATTTTGAGTTATGGAGTGATCAAAATCACAAAAAACATGAAAATAACACTTTTTCCAACACTTGGTGAAAATTTGCCTAAGTTACCAGCCTTGAACATCAATGTTTATGAGGTTTTTTCAGTTGGATCCAAATATTTTCAAAACAAACTATGATCACACGTGTTTTGTATCATATGAGGGCTTTCTAGAAAGAACAAGAGCCTCCCATAACTCAACCTGAGCAGGGAGATATGAATCCATCAAAATCACCATTTCCAACTGTCCCAAGCAAGGCAGATTTTGTGCATTTGCTCGATTTGGCAAATTTGGACAACTCCAAGCCTTGTCATCCATTTGGACACATATGAGGATAAAACAAAAGGAGAATGAGCTGATCCCCAAGCCTCCAAAGTCCAAGAATCTACATATAGCCATGCCAAACCTAAAAGAGCTCAAGAGTGCCAAGACTCCAATTTTGTTTCAATGCATTCAATGGATGCATCAAGGTGGCATGAACTGAGGCAAGCTTAACTGAATGAGTCAATCCTTATATCTAAACAAAAACACCATAGGCATGTGCTCTAACCTCAAGTCAATGGCTAGAGGAGACTTGAGATTCCATTTGATCCACATTAGCCACAGACCTGCTGCAGTTGCCAGACACTATTACTGCCAAAACAAACTTGACACACTATAAATAGACCTCAATTGTGATCAGTTTTAGTACACCAAAGCACCCAAACTGATGCTTTACTAAAAAATCTCTTCTTCACTCTAATTTTGCCTTCTAACTCAAGTCACTATCGAGTTTTGAGATTGAGAGTGATTCCAACCAAACTAATCACACACACACCTCATAAACATCATGTATGAGTGATCCATAACACAAAATCACATCTGGAACATCAAATTCACAAAATCACTAGCCAATTGCTCAAGTTCTTAACAGAGTTGCAGTTGAGGTACCACAATCAATTCCAGCTTATTTCAATCTATTCCAAGCATTCAAACATACTCCTTGCCACCTAAGGAAGTTGTCCAGATCATTGGAACCTAGCTGTAACACCTCCATCACCAAACTCGATCACCAGCTGCAAGAGGTAAGCCTGAACCCTTCTAACTGTATGATCCATGCATCATGAATGAATTTTTGAGTTACCGTCTTGTTTATGCATGTATGTGGAGTGATAACCCTCAATCAATTGCCATAAATCAATCGTGTATGGAATTTCATTGTGTTCATGCTGAAATTAGGGTTCTTGAGGTTTTCAGTTGATTTCTTTCTCCATGTTTAATATAAATGCAATTAAACTATATGGTTGTGATCCTTGTTCAAAAACGAACAAGATTGGTACTTGAATCATGCAAAACCATTGAGAAATCATGGAGAAAAGTGAGAAAACGCAAATCTGCAAAAACAGAGGGCGCGGGCAAGAACTAAGTGTTCTTGGCGCCAAAATTCAAAATTTTGAATTTTAGTTATTTTGTTTAATTGATTCAAAAATTAATTTCTCTCTGAATATTTATGTTTTTGAATTAATTCTTTTTCTCAAAATTCACTAAAATGTTTAAATATTTTATTTTACAAAAAAATCCAATTTATATTTGTAGCGAGCGATTTTTGTCGGTGACGCGACCACCTTATCGCTGAAGTTTGGGTTTTCCTCCTCGAGGAGAAAGGGTGCTACTTTCTGATTTCTTATTTATCCCGTGAAGCTGGAAGGGAAAGGGAAGCTATCTAAAACTAACCATGCACGCGAATGTTTAACTGAACAAACGCTTTAAAGAGATTGGGGGGTCTGGGGTCAGGTTATACCCTGGGTAGTTGTCAATTACCCATCCTATATGTGGTTATCCACAGGATGTTAGCTTTAGGTCTCGCTTTGTAATTGATGGTGTTTATCTGCTGATGGGTTGGGAAAGTTTTTTTTAGGAAGTATGAGTGAGTGGGTGAGTTTTTGTTGGTGTTCGGGTTACTCCCGATGTTTTTGGTAAGGTACTAGACCTAAGTTTTTATTGATGTGTAAAGGTACTGGACCTAGAGTTTTTTATTAGTATGCTCGCTAAGATTTCGCAATCTTATGCCTACGTAGTCCCGTTTAAATGAAACAGGGAAATCAGAGCAATCGTAGTTCCTCCTATTCTAAGGGAGGAAAAAGATGTTTTGTTGTCTTGTTCAAAGTCCAAGATTGAAGCTAAAAGGGGTATTTGTGTCTTGTTCAAAGCCCAAGATTGAAGCTAAAAGGGTATTGAGAGGGAATTTCTCATCTCTAAAGAGAGATTGTTAACTTTTTGGGTGCCTTGATCAAAGCACAAGGTTGATGCTAAAAGTTTAATTGACTCGACTAGGGGATTTCTTTATACAAAGCCTAAGAGGAGGCTAGGAGTTAATTACCTCAACAAGAGAGTGCTTATGTGTCTTGTACAAAGTCCAAGATTGAAGCTAAAAAGAGACTGACTCTTTGGCGATATCATTATACAAAGCCTCAGAGAGGCTAGAAGTTTGACTCTGGGGGAAAGTGTTATATGTCTTGTACAATGCCCAAGATTGAGGCTAAAAGGGATTTTGACTCCACTGGGGAGGGGTTGTATGTGTCTTGTACAAAGCCCAAGATTGAGGCTGAAATGGGAAATCTAACGGACTCTGGTGAGGATATTTTTGTGTGTCTTGTACAAAGCCCAAGATTGAGGCTAAAATGAGTTTGACTCTTCTTGGGGAAAATCATTCCTCAAAGCCTAGCAGAAGACTGGGAGGAGATGACTCTGCTAGGGAATATATCTGTCCTAAGCTCAAGAGAGGGAAATGTATGTCTTGTACAAAGCCCAAGATTGAGGCTAAAGGGTTCTGACTCAACAAGAGGGTGTTTTTATCTGTCCTGTACAAAGCCCGGGATTGTGGCTGAACAAGCTAGAGAACTTGAGAGGAGGCTAGCTCCTACTAGGGGGAATCTTTATACCAAGCATTGGATAAAGATCGACTCAACAAGAGAGTATTTTTATCTGTCTTGTACAAAGCCCAAGATTGAGGCTAAAAGGGTTGACTCAACAAGAGAGTACTGAAAGGTGATTGACTCAACAAGAGAGTCTGAAAGTTAATTGATTCAACAAGAGAGTCTGAAAAGGTTAGCTCTACTGGGGAGAATCATTGTATAAAGCCCAAGAGGAGGCTGACTTCGCTAAGGAAGGGTCATTATACAAATCCTAAGAGGAGGCTAGTTTCCTGCTGAGGAAAGATCCATATACAAAGCCTAAGAGGAGGCTATCTTTTGCCGGGGATAATTGAGATCCCCAGGCAGGTCCAAGTGGGGAATCAACTCTTGATGAGGATTACAGAAGGGTTGAAATGTCAAATACCTTGAGGTTCTGATCTAAGATAGTGTTGACCCTGGTTGGGGAACTCTCATGAGAGAGGCTGGATTTCTGCTAGAGATCGATCCAGGATGCCCGGGGTTTTTCCTATAGTTGTAAGAAACTTGAGAATGTCTTTAAGACTCAAGGGGATTAGACTGTCCAAGTCTACTGGTGTGGAAGAGTTTTATCTTTTGTATGATGCCCAAGAGGAGGCCCAGGCATTAAGGGATGAGAATCAACCCTAAAGTGGCCTGAGGTCTGACACTGGAAAGACTGCTCTAGCAAAGGATGACTATGTTCTGTCTTATACCTTTAAGAGGCTGTCGGGGTCCTTGTATTAAGCCCAAAAGAAGGCATGAGAACTTCTAAGAAGCCGGAGGGTCCTTGTACAAAGCCCAAGAGGAGGCGGGGATGCTTTTAGGAAGCCCGTGGGTCCCAAACCAAGAAAAGTTCAAGAAATGCTATTCACAGAGAATAAATCACTTAGTGAAAGTTCTGTGATTTGAAGAAACTCATGAGATGTTATTCACAAAGAATAGATCAACTCCGGGGAGTAGAATTTCTTTGACGATTTCTAGGGGTGACAGTCTGAGAAAAGGTTCACCGAGAATACTGCATTTCTCTTTGTTCCATATTGTTTAACCCTAAGAGAAGGGAAGATTGTATCTGGAAATCCTATGGGGATCTAGTTTTGTTTGTATTTAGGAGTGACCAACAGGATTTTACCTAGTTCTAGACCTAGTTGTCGGGGAAAACTCTAAATAACTATACTAGCATATATACAGTTTGATATATGATAAGTATTTAAAAAGGTATGAAAGAAGACTAACCATGCGCAGTTTCCCACAATACAGTTATATATATATATATATATATCCGACGTGTATTTAAAAGAATGAAAGAAGACTAACCATGTGCTGCTTCCCACAATACAGTTATATATATTAAAGCAAGTAAATGAAAGCGGATAAAACTTATAGGTGAGCAAGCTTCCATGCTGTATTGTTAGTTGTTCAAAGAAATTAAAGAAAGTTTTGATAACAATACATATATTTGAATCTAAATCCAAAGGGAATTGTTTTGAAAAGATTATTGGGGCTTATACTCAAGGAGAGGCCCAAAGTTTAAACAGCGATCGCACCGTTGCTTTAAATATCGTATCTGGACTTATACAATGACTGAGGCCTAAAAGTTTTCTGTTTAAAGGGATGGGTCTTATAACTCAAAGAGAAGCCCAAAGGTTATTTAAAGAAAAGAAATGGGACTTACAACACGTGGGTAGGCCCAGTCGAAAATAGTTTGAAAACGACGATCTCGTCGGAGTTTCTGAAACTGTATCGGGACTTATACAATATACTGAGGCCCAAAAATGGTTATGGTTAAAAGGGGATTAGGTCTTACACTCTATTAGAGGCGCAGAGTTTATTTTTGTACCGGAGATGGGGCTTACAACTCAGAGAAAGGCCCAGATGATTTTGAAAAGGCGACAATCGCGCCGTTGTTTTGAAAATACACAGAGGGACTTATACAATATGTGAGGCCCAAAAATTTTTATTTACAAAAAGGGGGTTGGGTCTTGCACTCTATTAGAGGCCCAAAAGTGTTTTGAAAAATAAAGATGGGACTTACAACACGAAGGGAGGCCCAAAGAGTTATTTGTTTGAAAATGGCGATCGCGCCGAGGTTTGAAAACACAGTGGGTCTTATACGATGACCGAGACCCAAATTATTTTGGTTTTCAAAAGGGGTTGGGTCTTACACTCTATTAGAGGCCCAAAGTGTTTGAAAAATATTGATGAGGGTGGAATTAATCAAAACCCTAATTTTGTCTAAAATGGAATTAATTTTGTTTAAAAATTAATAAAAATTATTGAAAACATGTGAGAAATGAGTTGTGATTTTGGATCAATGTCTCAAAAATCATGTTTTTATCCACAAAATGATTGAAAACCAATCAAATTTTGAAAATCAAGAGAAATAACATTTTTTTTAAATGTTGAAAAACAAATAAAAATTAATTATTTGCAAAAATATCAAATATATGAAATAAACAATATTTTTGAAAATTTTTGTAAAATAAAATATTTTAACATTTTTTTGAATTATTAAAAAAAGAATCAACTCAAAATCATTATAATTTAGAGAGAAATTAATTTTTGAATCAATTAAATAAAATCACAAAATTCAAATATTTGAATATTTGAAAAAGGGCGCCAAGAACACCCAAGAACACGCGCGTGTTCTGAGTTTTGCCCAGATTTGCATTTTCTCAACAATCTCACTAAATACTTGATGAAATCACACAATCCACATATCAATCTGCTCGTTTTCAACTCACGGTCATGTCTATGGTCTTTAATTTCATTTATTTTAAGCATGGAATAAGAAATCAAAGAGAAACCTCAAGAACCCTAATTTCTGCATGAAGGTTCAGAAATTCCATACACGATTCATACAAAGTAATTGATTGAGGGTAAACACTCTATACATGATTATGAACATATGGCAAAATTATTGTGCGAGGAAATATGCATGAATCATGAGATAACCAAGTTGAGGCTTACCTCTTGCAGCTGGTGATCGTGTTTTGAGTTGGAGGTGTTACAAGCTGGTTCCAATGATCTGAACAGCTTCCCTAGGTGCCAAGTGATGTGTCTGAATGCTTGGAATGGTTTGAAACAAGCTGGAACTTGAGATGGTACCTCAACTGCAAATCTGTCAAAGGTTTGTGCAGATGGCTGGTGATTTTGTGAAATTGGTGTTCCAGATGTTATGTAAGAATTTGGATCACTTCTATATGTTATATGTGAGGTGTGTGAACCATTGGTTTGGTTGGAATTGCTCTCAAACTCAAAACCCGATAAAGACTTGCTTTAGAAGGCAAAATTGGAGTGAAAGAGGTGATTTTGAGGAAAGCATCAGTTTGGGTGCTTTGGTGTACTCAAACTGATCACAATTGACCTCTATTTATAGTAGAGCAAGTTTGTTTTGCAAGGAATAGGGAATGGCAACTGGTACAGGTCTGTGACCAATTGTGATCAAATGGAATCTCAAGTCTCCTCTAGCCATTGACTTGAGGTTAGAGCACAAGCCTATGGTTCTTTTATTCAAGGATAAGGCTTGACTGAAGTGTTCATCTTTTCTCTGATACATGCCATGTCTAAGCATCCATTAAATGTTCCAAAACAAAATTGGAGTCTTGGCTGGCCTCTTTTAGGCTTTTTAGGTTTGGCATGCTACTTATGGAATCTTGGACTTAGGAGGCTGATGAATCAGTGATTGTCCCTTGATTGTTCCTCCTTGAGGTGTGCACATGGATAAGCATGCTTGGAATTGCATAATTTGAGCAATTCGAGCCCTAATGCACTAATCTGCCTTGCCAAGACAGTTTGCAGCAAGGCATGTTGCAGCTGTCATAACTCCTAGCTCAGGTGGAGTTTGATGGAGTTCTTGGACATTTTGGAAAGCCCTCATGTGACACAACACATGTGTGATCATAGTTTGTCTTGAAACATTTTTGATCCAAGTGAAAATGCCCCTACATTTTGAAAAAAAGCAAGACAGATTCTGACTTAGTGAAAATTTCACTAAGTGTTGGAAAAAGTGACATTTCATGTTTTCAGCCATTTTGATCACTTCATAACTAAAAATCCATGAAGAATTGGAATGAGGTGTAGTTGACACTTTTAAAGTATGACATGAGAGCTACAAATCCATCTTTGGACCATCCAAAATGGTTGCTTGGATCTCAAGTTATGATCCTTGGAAGTTGGTACCCTAGCCACTTTGTTCCATAACTTAGAAAAATTCTAAGTTTTTTTATGGTTACCCCTTTTACAAGTTATCCCACTTTATTTGATTTTTCTTGATGAATGATGATTCAAATCACATATTAATATTGTTTTAGGGTCAAGGAACTATAATTGTGAAAAATTCCAAAAAGACAAACTTGATTTTGTGCACAGTTGACTTTTTATCGGATGAAATCCAAATTGTGCGATCCTTGGTGAAATCTAGTCCTTGAACTAAATAAAACCTAATGGATATGTTCCATAGGTGTTGTAGGGTGTATTGAATCATGTACCAAGGTTTGGGAGCATGTCTTTGTCAAAAGTCAAAGGTACAGTTGACAATTTCCCCGAAACCCTAATTGTGGTCCAGATGAAAATGAAACTTGTGAGCCAAGTTTCTTGGATCAATCCATTGTTGTAAATGGATCAATGTGGTGTGTTAGAGACCCTCAAATCATGCCTTGAGGTCTTGGCTCATTTTTTGTCCCAAAAGTCAACTTAGGGGTGAATTAGGTCAAGAAACCCCAATTCCTGATTTTTTTTATGAATGCATCCACTGAGGTAAAATTGAATTAATTATTGGGTCCATGAGGTCCCTTGGAGTATATTGAGTTATATTTTGAAGCATTGGCTCATGCCCAGATGAAGATTTTCATCTGGAGGCCTCTGTCGACCAAAACCCTAATTTGGTGACACTGGCGATCTTGAGGCTTAATCCACTTGGAGTGCTGCAACCTTGTGCCTAATTCTTGATGTGTGAGTCATATTGATCATTTATGGATGTTTGAGAGACTAGAAAAGTTGAAGATCATGTCATTTCTTGATTGATCCTTTGTCTAAGGCTCTAAGAGGGCTTAAAACCCTAATGCTTGACTGCAGGGAATGCTCAACAATTCTCGAGGAGATTGATGAGGCATAAAGATACATCCATATTGTGATGATGATTTGCACAATGATGGGAAATCTTAGTGGTCAAAATTTGGGGTATGACAGATGCCCCTATTTAATCTTGGACCCGAAGGTGTGAATAGCGAAGGTATTCGGGCATTCGGGGTGCAAGATGATTAAATATCGGAATACCCAAAATTTTGACAGTGGTTAGGAATGGTAGTTTACGCATTCATCTTCTTTTGCTAAGCAATAATGCTTAGAAAAGGTAAAAACTTCCCCTCGATCATGGTCTTCATCCAGGGAACTGGTCTCAGTTTCTGAAATAAACTTCCCCTCAATCCTGGTTTCCTACCAAGGAACTGGTCTCAGTTTCTGAAATAAACTTCCCCTCGATCCTGGTTTTCTACCAAGGAACTGGTCTCAGTTTATGATATAAACTTCCCCTCGATCCTGGTTTCCTACCAAGGAACTGGTCTCAGTTTCTGATATAAACTTCCCCTCGATCCTGGTTTCCTACCAAGGAACTTGTCTCAGTTTCTGATATAAACTTCCCCTCGATCCTGGTTTCCTACCAAGGAACTTGTCTCAGTTTCTTTTGTCAATAAACTTCCCTGCGATCCTGGTTTCCTACCAAGGAACTGGTCTTAGTTTCTTTTGTCAATAAACTTTCTTGACAAGGGACGTTATTCGTAGCGGTTTTCCTCAAACTTCTCGCCGAATTTTCCTGGGGAGATGCCATTTGATGGAAAAAGTTTTGATGTCAGACTTGCTGGGGAAACCCATTGGTCTGAGCTGTAGAGGCACACAAACCTCTCTGTTGGAGACGCCATTTGTTGACTCTACTGGGTAAAACGAGTCTCTGGAAAGACTGTTTTCTGCTTGGGGATATTACATCATACCTTTCTTCGAGACCTTCTCGGAGAAATGTCATACAATGTACCCCAACTTTGAGGTGCTGATGACTTCATTAACATTGATTTTCTGGAGAGAAGAACCACTGTGTTGCTGAGAGTCTTTAGTTGTGAGGCTCTCTCCGGGATTTTCCTTAATCCGAGAAAGCAAAGATATCATCTTCAATGGAGAAGAGTGACGTTTGTCGAGAATTTTCTTGTTTTTCAGAGGTTCAAGTTATCAAAGTGGTCAATGGCCTTCTCTATCCCAGAAATAAACTGGAGGAGAGATCGCTCAGATGAGGCGCTTCCTGACGAGGATATAACTGACAACTCGATTGAGAGGACTTTTATCACCAGGGGGTAAGACCGACCGGAGTGATAGTGATGCAATATGAATATGAATGTAAATCAATAATGCATGATGTATATATGTATATACTGACAAAGAATCACCATTTGTTCAAGATAGCAATTCTGCCTTACTTAGGAGAGATAGTCCCTGTGGGGAAAACCGTTGGTCGGTCTTGGGAGATAAGAACTCTACCGGGGATGTCGGACGGAATATTCGCATCTGACACAGCTGATTCTTCATTCAGGTGTAGTGATTTAGAAGGAGTACTTTGATTCTGCACTTTGAAGCTCGATTACTTCTGGAGTAGCGATCAATGTTCCTTCGATGTTCAACAGTCAAAAGAAATTGCCATCTTTATTTTAAAAGCAGAAAAAGTTTGTGACAAGTAAATTCATTTTTGTTTTATTTCAAGAATCGTTGATCATGTCAAAACGTCGTTCTGTAAAGCTAAAACAAATAAGAATTTCCAACAAAAGCACTAAGGCTCAAATTTTATTGATAGGATGGAAATCAGCCAAACGCGTGATTCCATGGAGTATTTACAAAGTTTAGAAAATGGTAATTTAAGGGAAAAGGGCTACATTGAAACATAACGACCATTATCCTTCTACCAACTTTGAATTCTGGACATCCTAAGCTTCCGTCGAAGATGACCTTGACTGGAGTTTTCTTTCGATGGATGGTGTAACTGTTGCTGAGGGACTTGCCCCTTTGTTGGACGTAGTTACTTGCCATGAATCCCTAACTTTTTCCTGGATTGTACTTTGAGATTTCCAATCCATCGGGATGATTTTGAATTATGTCTCTAATTTTTGCCTGGACCGCCCTTTCGAGTTTTCAATCCACCGAGACATTTTTTTTCATTTAGGCGAAGTATTTCTTGACTACGTCAACATTTATGGGGTAGGCAAATTCCTCTTCATCCATGGTTGCGAGTCTCAAGGCGCCGCCTGAGAAAGGTTTCTTGACCACATAGGGGCCGTCATAGTTCGGGGTCCATTTGCCCCGGGAATCAGTGAGAAAAGATTATATCTTCTTGAGCACAAGGTCTCCTTTTCTGAAGACGCGAGGTCGAACCTTTTTGTCGAACGCCTTCTTCATTCTTTCCTGATACAACTGATCGTGGCATAGTGCCATTATTCGCTTTTCTTCGATCATATTGAGTTTGTTGTGTCGGCTTTGACACCATTCAGCTTCTGTTAGCTTAGCTTCCATCAATACCCGGATTGATGGGATCTCTACTTCTATGGGAAGCACTGCTTCTATGCCATATACTAGAGAGAAAGGGGTTGCCCCTGTTGAAGTGCGAACAGATGTGCGATAACCGTGAAGGACAAAGGGTAGCATCTCGTGCCAGTATTTGTAGGTTACAACCATCTTCTGAACAATCTTCTTGATGTTCTTGTTAGCCGCTTCTACCACTCAGTTCATCTTGGGTCGATAGGGAGATGAGTTATGGTGTTCGATCTTGAACTCAGCACACAACTCTTTCATCATCTTGTTGTTCAAGTTAGATCCATTATCAGTAATGATCTGGTTTGGAACACCATAACGGCAAATGAGATTATTTTTTATAAATCGGACCACGACTTATCGGGTTACATTGGCGTATGACGCTGCTTCAACCCACTTGGTGAAGTAATCAATGGCTACCAGGATGAACTGATGTCCGTTCGAAGCCTTGGGTTCAATCATTCCAATCATGTCGATCCCCCATATGGAAAAAGGCATTGGGGAAGAGAGAACTTTGAGATGTGTTGGTGGTACATGGATTTTGTCTGAGTATATCTGACACTTGTAACATCTTCCCATGTACTTGTAGCAATCGAATTCCATTGTCAACCAATAGTACCCTGCTCTCAGAATTTTTCTCGCCATTGTGTGTCCGTTGGCATGAGTGCCAAAGGATCCTTCATGAATTTCTTTCATCAGCATGTTTGCTTCTGGTCTGTCTACGCATTGGAGCAAGACCATGTCAAAGTTTCTCTTATAAAGTATATCACCGCTCAGAAAGAAGCTGCCTGCTAATCTTCTGAGAGTCTTTCTGTCTTTTCTAGATGCCCCAGGTGGGTACTCTTGTTTCTGAAGGAAGCATTTGATATCGTGATACCAAGGTTTGTCGTCGATGACTGCTTCGATCGTGAAGACGTAAGCGGGCCGCTCAAGGCGCATTATGTCGATCTTAGGTATGTCGTTCCATTGACCTACACTAATCATGGAGGAGAGAGTGGCTAATGCATCAGCCATGTGATTCTCTTCACAAGGGATGTGATGAAACTCGATTCTGTTGAAGAATGGTAACAACCTTCTTGCGTAATCTTTGTAAGGAATCAATCCTGATTGGTATGTGTTCCAATCTCCTTTGATCTGATTGATAACTAGAGATGAGTCGCCATATACATCCAAGTTCTTAATCCTTAAGTCAATCGCTTCTTCGAGACCCATGATACAAGCTTCATATTCGGCCTCGTTGTTGGTACACTTGAATGTTAATCGGACAGTGAAAGGAATGTGGGTACCCTGAGGTGTTATAATGATTACCCCAATTCCATTTCCATAATGATTAACAGCTCTGTCAAAGATTAGTCCTCATTGGGAACCTGGTTCTGGCCCTTCACTGGTAGCGATTCATCGCAGTCTTTCATTTTCAAATACATGACATCTTCATCTGGGAAGTCAAATCCGACTGATTCTTGATCGTCAATCGGTTGATAAGCCAAATGATCGGCTAAAATACTTCCTTTAACGGCTTTCTGAGCATGGTACTCGATGTCATATTTTGATAACAACATCTGCCAACGGGCAATCCTTCCCGTGAGAGCAGGTTTTTTAAAGACATACTTGATTGGATCCATTTCGGAGATTAACCAAGTAGTGTGACGAATCATGTACTGGCGAAGACGTTTGGCTGCCCAAGCCAAGGCACAGCAAGTTTTCTCAAGCATAGTGTATCGAGTCTCGCAGTCGGTGAATTTCTTGCTTAAATAGTAAATGGCGGACTCTTTCCTTTTGGTTTCGTCTTGTTGGCCAAGTACACAACCCATTGAGTATTCCAAGACTGTTAGGTAGATGATCAGTGGTCTTCCTTCCACTGGAGGTGACAGAATCGGTGGGTTCAACAGGTATTCCTTGATACTGTCGAAGGCAGTTTGGCAGTCTTCTGTCCAAACGCAGTCCTGATTCTATTTTAGTAATTTGAAAATCGGCGCACATGTTGCGGTCATGAGGAATATAAATCTGAAAATGTAGTTCAGACGTCCCAGGAATCCTCTGACTTGTTTTTCAGTCTTTGGAGAAGGCATTTCTTGAATGGCCTTGACTTTGTCAGGATCAACTTCAATTCCTTTCTGGCTGACGATGAACCCTAAAAGTTTCCCTGAACGGACACCGAAGGTGCACTTATTGGGATTCAAGCGGAGTTTGTACTTTCTTAGACGCTCGAATAGTTTCGACAGGTGGGTCACACGCTCCTCTTTTGTTTTAGATTTGGCGATCATATCATCGACATATACCTCGATTTCTTTGTGTATCATGTCATGAAACAGAGTAGTCATGGCCGTTTGATAGGTTGCCCCGGCATTCTTCAAACCGAACGGTATTACCTTGTAACAAAAAGTTCCCCATGGGGTAATGACTGAAGTTTTCTCCATTTCTTTCGGCGCCATTTTTATCTGATTATAGCCCGAGAATCCATCCATAAAGGAGAATACTTTGAACTTTGTTGTACTGTCTACCAGCGTGTCTATGTGTGGTAAGGGAAAGGCATCCTTTGGACCGGCTTTGTTCAGATCCCTTTAATCTACACACATTCTGACCTTTCCATCCTTTTTCGGAACTGGCACTATGTTAGTTAGCCATTGAGGATATTCTGATGTAGCGAGGAAACCCGCGTCAATCTGTTTCTGTACTTCCTCTTTGATTTTGATGGCCATGTCTGGATGAGTCCGTCTTAGCCTTTGTTTTACTGGCGGACATTCTGATCTTCATGGTAGATGATGTTCCACGATGCTAGTATCCAACCCTGGCATGTCCTGGTAGGACTAAGCGAATACATCAGGAAACTCTTTGAGAAGCTTTGTCAAACTTTCTTTGACAGTCGGACTGAGCAGTGCCCTAATCTTGACTTCTTTTCTCTCTTCCTCTGAACCTAAGTTGACTATTTCCAACGGCTCTTTGTGAGGTTTAATGGACCTTTCCTCTTGTCTGAGTAATCGGGAGATCTCTTCTGGAATTTCTTCGTCATTTTCTTCTTCAGCCTCAAATACCGGGAATTCAAAGTTGGGAGGAGGCATTGGATCGTATGTTTCAATAGGTTTTAAAACAAGCAATCTGCATGACGTGATGATTTGTTTTTAGAAGAGATAGAGAGAATGCAAGAGTGCGTGCAGTGTATTTTCTGAAAAATGCTTGTTTTTATTATTTGAGTTATTTTTTAGGATTACCATTTTCTGGAAAAGCGAAAACCGAAAACATCAATAAATGCGGAAATTACATAACGACGTTATTTTATTTATAATCTTGTCGATTCTTGAAACTACAGCCCTATAAAATAAACTCTGTCGCTTTGGACAAAGCGAAGAGGGATATTTACAGAAATTGAACCCTATCAAAACATCCGTTTCACCTGGGCAAGGTGAAAGGTTAAAACTAAGATGGCAATTACTTAGACTTATGAATGACTTTCGGAACATTGACAGCAACCCATTGGCGGCGAACTCCTCAGTGAATCACAAAGTCTGGTACCTTCCTGGATTTGTCTTCAGAAATAACGCTGATTTCTGGTGGAGCAGGGTCGTTGGAATCTGTCTCTCAGGCAGAGTTGTCGTAGGAGGATTCCTCTGTTATATCTTGAACAGTGTTTGTATTCTCAGGTAGATCTCCCCACCCAGTGGGCTGGATGTCTTTGAGCCTAATGCGAGAATTTTTGGGAGCGGTGTACTTAACCAGGTAATCGAATTTGCCACTCGGTTGTCCTAAGGTGCCCCATACTCCTTTGGAATTGGAGGTGGCATCCCTTTCGATGACATTGACCTCGGGAAAAGCATAGTTGATGAATTCTAGTCCTGCAAGCTTTGTAAATTCATCGTCGTACTAGATATTTTTTGAATGCTCTGAGTGTTGATCCCATGACATGGTGGGGACGCAGGCATTCTTTTCGATGATGCTCAGCTGATATGCATCGTTGGGCTGACTCTTTTGCCCCGAGTCTCCTGGGTACGGCTTCCAGATAGGTTGGCCATCCATTGGGCCATAGTAGTCGTGGTCAAAATTGTCTTTCATCAGAGTGTCTTCCTCTAATGAGTTGGGTGGAGCACGACATCATTCCGGATCACAATCTCCGTATATCATTTTGACATCCGCTCTCGGTATAAATCTCGGACTCTGTGCGGGATAGCAAAATGGCGTAGGCACCTCTCCTTGAGACATATAACTGTCCTCGTTGAGATATGACTTCCATTCTTCATCTGTATCGGAGGAATCACACTCGTTGATGATATGTACTTCTTGAGACACTGGGTGAAGGAAACCTCCACTTTGGAAGAAATTATGAATGGGATGAAGACTTTCGTCGTTAGTAACAGTCTGGGCACAGTTTGAAGAAAAACCAAGACCTTTCTTTTTCTTATTGTCAGCAGGAATGACAAGCTGGCCCCATCCTTTTGCATTGTTATTTTTTATCGCTTCGAGAGCATCTTTGTACGAGGAAATCGACGTTCCTTTTTCTGATTGGTTGTCATGACTCACCGAAAGTGCTTCGAACTGGGTTCCAACAACCTCCTCTGGTTCTACATAAGTGGACGATGATAAGTTGCTCACGATTAAGGCTTGCTCTCCGCAGACTGTGACGAGTTGGTCATTCTTGACAAACTTCAGCTTTTGGTGAAGCGACGAAGTGACTGCACCAGCCTCGTGTATCCAAGGTCTTCCTAACAAACAACTGTATGCTGCCCGGATGTCCATGACCTGGAAAGTGACTTGGAAAGTGTGAGGACCGATAGTTATGGGAAGGTCGACTTCGCCGATAACCGTTTTTAGGGATCCGTCAAATGCTTTGACGATGACCTCACTGCCTCTCATCGGAGATCCTTTGAATGATAGTCGCGTTAGAGTGGACTTCGGCATAACATTCAGAGTCGATCCGGTGTCAACCAGTACGCTGGCTAGAGCATCGTCCTGGCAATTGACTATAATATTAAGTGCCATGTTATGACTTTTGCCTTCTTCCAACAATTCCTCATCACTAAACCCCAAGTTGTTGCAGGAAGTGATGTTGGAGATGATGCTGTCGAATTGTCCTATTGACACATCTTGTTCCACAAAGGCCTGCTCTAAGACTTTTTATAGAGCCTCTCTATGAGCCTCGGAACTGAGTAACAGAGATAGTACAGAGATTTTTGAAGGAGTTTGCTACAGTTGATCGACAATGTTGTATTCACTCTTCTGGATGAGCTTCAGCATCTCATCACTGTTCTTTGAAAGGTAGGGATCACTAGACTGACCAACTGGTTGATCAGGAATTTCCATTTGAGGTTCCTTTTCTTTATTGGGTTCTCCAACTCCTCGGTTGAAGATTCGACCACTCCGTGTTACTCGACTGATGTCTGCAATATTCACGACAGAGGGTAATGGAGTTTCCCTTCCATTCTCAATTGTTGTTGCACCGTATTTGTAAGTGATAGCCTTAGTTGATTCATACCGTAATCGTCTCGGTAGATAGATAACTACAGGAGCCTTCTGATTCTTCTAACCATTGTAAGTAATTTCAATCAGTTCCTGGTTGGGAACTTTAGATTCGTCAAGTAAAGAGGTGATGGTACAAACATCTTTGGTCCTCTTATGATCAGAGATTATGATAACATCTTTGATTTGATCAGCGAAATAGTCTGGCATCAAACTGATTGACCCAGAACTTGGACACGGTTGAATCTCTTTATGGTCCAATTGACTCTGAAGGGTTGCTCGCACGAGATAACATCCTTGATTATCTTCAGAGCAAACTCTACAGCATTCATAGTTGTGTGGTGGCACCTGGCCACGTCTGCTCTGTATGCAGTGTAACCTCACTAGATCTGTTTCCATTGATCGAACATCCTGACTTTGATGCCTAGTAGGGTTCCCGTTAATCATACTGACTTGTTGTGTGTATTCGTCTAAATAGATCGGAAGCCACCAGTGGTTCAACAAGTGTTGCAAAGTTCTTTGAACGAGAGCACATCCTTGGTCGCTCTTATGGCATACTGTACAGTTCTGATAGTTATGCGAAGTCAGGAAACCAAGCTGGACTTGCTTAGCATGCAACTCCACCAAGCTGGTATTCATCAAGCGAATATCAAAGATTTAAATCATATTCACTTGATACTGATTTTTATCACGGTAATCATGAATCCATCCAAGATCCATCTGATGGTGGAGGGCCTCTTGTACAAAAGAGCATCCCTGATCATTTATCGAGCAAACCAGACAGGAATCGTAGTCGTGTTGTGGCAGATTATGATGTTGGCTTTGCCTTGAGTTCATTGCCACCAAGTTGACATTCATCCCACGGATGTTGTGGTTTTGAATGATGTTGGAATTTGTGTAAGTCATGTTGACCCCACAAATTCGGTGATCTTGGATCCATCCGATATCCAACTGTTCCTGTAGAGCTGATTGCGCCACAGAACATCCTTGATTGTCTTTAGAGTAGATATCACATTGGTGATAGTTATGAGACGGTACATGCCCATACCCGCTCTGTCTACGATGCATTTTGACCAGGTTGGCCCTTAATAAGAGTACATCATGAATTTGATAGTTGTGGTTAGACTCTCCCTCTATCAAATTTACCACAGCCTTCTCGTGTTGAGGAAGCGTGTTCGTCTGAACATTTGGATTTGTATCCTTGAAGGATAAGACCCTACTCCTAACAAGCTTCTGCACATCGGATTTGAAGCTGAGACAGTTTTATATGTTATGCCCTGGTCCTCCTTGATGATAAGGACAAGTTTGATCCGCTTTGAACCAAAAAGGCGGATTTTCCGGTACTATAAGAGGAGACCTGGTTTGGACGTGCCCCTTGACCAATAGTAGTGGAAATAGTTCTGCGTACAACATTTGTATAGGTTCGAACCCTGGTGGTTGCGTTGTACGGTTGTTGTTATATGGAGGACGAGCCTGCTGAAGAGGATGGTGTGTCCTTTGTTGATATTGTTGTTGATTCGGTTGACTTTGAGCAACCTGAGGTTGATACGTAGGAACAGGCGCAGGGTTGATAGCAGAAGTTACAGCTGCTACTGGTTGGTACCGTCGCCTTTGCTTTCCGAGAGATATATTACCGATATCTTGCTCTTTTTTCTTAAGGAGAGCACTATCGTATCTTTTGGTACTGCTTGATGATCCAGCGTCCTTTACTAAACGTCCTTCTCGGACTGCCTCCTCAAGACGAACTCCCATGCCTACCATCTCAGTAAAGTCACTTTTCGCACTGGCGACCATTCTGTCATAGTAAAATGAGCTCAAGGTTTTCAAAAAGATCTTTGTCATCTCTTTTTCCTTAAGAGGTGGACAAATCTGGGCGGCAATTTCACGCCATCTCTGAGCATACTCCTTGAAGGTTTCCTTATCCTTCTACGACATGGCTTTGAGTTGATCTTTGTCCGGTGCCATGTCCAGGTTATACTTATATTGTTGAACGAAGACAACGCCAAGATCTCGGAAAGTGACGATCTTAGTGCGATTTAATCCCATGTACCATTTGAGTGCGGCACCGGTTAAACTATCCTGGAAGTAATGGATCAGTAGTTGTTGGTTCTCTGTCTGAGTTGATATCCTCCGAGCGTACATCACCAAATGGCTTTGTGGGCAAGAGTTACCCTTGTATTTTTCAAATTCGGGCACCTTGAATTTATGCGGAACTTTCACATTGGGGACCAAACAAAGGTCTGCGGCGTCCTTTCCGAATAGATCCTGACCGCGAATGGCTTGCAGTTCCTTCTGCATCTCCAAGAACTGTTCTTGAAATTCCCTCATTCTGCTGTCCATACTTTCGTTTCCGCCAGAAGGTATCTATGGAATCTGTCCTTCTGGGACAGTGTGTACCACGGGTGGTGGTACAATCATTACGGCAGTTACTCTGGGTGCCTCCCGAAGTTTGTAACCTTTGGGAGTTGTTGTCATGCCCCTGGCATCTTCGCTTTCCCGAAGTTTGTAACCTTCAGGCCCAGCGGTTCCTGCTGCAGTTTCCGGATCTTCAGTGATCGGCGGAATATATCCTTCCAGGATATAGTTGAGTGGCATGCCCCAGGGACGATCTTTAGGCATGTTATACCGAGGATCATACTTTTCCACTATGGGCGTCGATGTGATCTTTGAGATCACAGTTCTTTGTATCTGGGCTACTACCAGAGCTTGCATATTGTTGTGAAGCTTTCTCAAATCCTCTTTCAGAGCGTCGAGTTCTTCTCTCAACTCTCTGTTCTCTTCCTCGAGATTATCCATTTTCTTTTGTTGACTGGCCCGAGTATTGTACGAATGAGACGGTTTGACTCTAGAATCGAGACACAAATGTGAGATTCGTAGGTAAGAAGAATGTGTTATGTGAGAATGATGGATGATATGCAATGATATATTAGTTAATTTTTCTTTTTGTTTAATCAAAATAAACTTCGACAATTGGATTGCAAATATCAAACAATGGGGAAAACTCCGTTTTATTGAATTCAAAGATTGCAGAAATGGAAATACAGTAATTTACATAGTACTGTAAAAGGAAATGTCTAAGCTAATGGATCCTGAGTCCTCTCTGAGGAGGGCTCAGGTGCTGGTTCTGGTACTTTTCTTTGACCGGGGCTCTTGAGCCGTTGTCGGGTTGCCATTCCTTTGCCAAGCGAAAGGAGCGAGCAGAGTCCTTTGGCCTTCTTGATTTTCTACAGCATGTTGCTCTAAAATCTCGATCAGAGCGTCTTTTTCTTTTAATAGTTGTTGTATTTTCTTACACTCCACATTGAGAATACAATACTTGTTCTTCCAAGACTTCTTCTCCTGTTGAACTCTGTTGAGAGTAACCTGAAGTTTTTCCATATCTGACATAAAATAAAGGACAGGGTCCCTTAACGGAAGAACTTCTTGACGAGGGTAAGGCATCCTCAATTTGAGAGCTCTAGTTTGTACCCAGTGGAGATAAGGTTCCACAGAGACACAGTCTGGTTTCCAAAAGACTCTCTTCCTTTTCTATGAACATGTTTCCAGGCATGCAATATTTCCGTCTTTAGCGCTCTGTCATTTTCTCCTTCCTTAAAGAAAAGACCTTCCAGATGAACATTACGCGGGACATGCCTCATCGGGTATCCGAGTTGACGACGAACTAAAATTGGATGATAGTTAATTCCTCTTTTAGTTCCTATGAGGGGTACATTAGGGAAGTTTCCACAACGGTCAATGATTCTGATCCCGTCATAGATTCGATTGTACCAATCGATGTCAGGGTTGGTAAGAGACATGATTCTCTGCGACCAACGTAAAGTATTCTTAGGATCCCAAAATGCAGCAGACTTGGGCAAGTAGGAAATGAACCATTTGTACATCATGGGTATACAGCAGGTGATCATTCCTCTGCTGTACAAATTCCTTAAGTGTACAGAATGATAAGCATCTGCGAGCAAGGTCGGTACAGTATTTCCAATCAAAAATATCTTAATGGAATTGATATCGACAAAGCTATCGATGTTGGAAAACAGAAATAACTCGTAGGTGAGCAAAACAAAGACGCTCTCGAAAGCAGTCATGTTCCCTATACTAACAAAGTACAGAGCCTTCATTATCAGAAACTTGGATGGTAAACCTTGGATTCCACCCTTAGTGGACATGTGAGTCCTGACTTCTGACTCATCCAAATAAATTGCTCTTACAATGGTTTGATCCTTTGGAATTTCTTCCAGTCCAGAAAATGGATCTTGGTCAGTGATGGGTAAACAGTCAGGTGAGAGTACTCCTCTAGTGTTGGTGCCAGTTGGTAATCCGGGAATGTAAAACAGTGATAGACTGGATCGTAAAATTGAATCAGAGTAGACAGTATTCCTTCAATTACATGGACCTTTAACAGAGACAGCAGTCCTCCGTACTTAGCTCTGAGAGCATCAGGGTTGGTGATCATCCTCGCCAATCCTCTTAAATCCTCTAGTTTTGGAACCTTGAAGGTGTACTTGTGAGTCTTCCTTCTACCAAAATCCATAACGCAATCTCCTTTCTCTCTGACATTTGCAATCATTGTCTTAGTTTAATTTGAAAAAGAGAGACTAGAAGAGAAGATTTTTTGTTTGATTAATATTTTTTAATGAAATGAATGCATGAATGCAGCACACAAAAACATAGAAAAAACATGGGGTCAAAGATTCGGTGTCATGAAGCCATGGCTCTACCCATTCCCAAAGGTTATACTGGTGATTTTTGTACCTGTCCTCACAATCATTGACCCCTCTTGGGATAACAACAGCAGGCTAGTTCACCCAAGTGAGCTGTAGTATCTTAGAGTAATCTCAAATGAGGGTAGTATCGCGTGATAGCTATTTCCGATAGCTTCCGCACTACAAAATAGTAACATGGTTTCAGTCTACTAAAATCCTCAGCTTCTCAGATAACCCAATCGAACAATCTGCTTTCAACAACCGAAGTCGTATAGGCATTGAATCCGCAAAGGGTATCTCCACTGATTCGATGGTCGACCGGGATCTCTTATTTGGGAGTCACTCCCTGTAAGATTACCCGTCTAGTGCCATCACTTATCTTAGGTGTATGCTCAATCTTTCCAGATGCGACATCACTCGCAGTCCCATTTGCAGAAAAATAAACACGGATATCAATTAGGAAAAGCGATATATATATATATATATATATATATATATATATATATATATATATATATATATATATATATATATATATATTCCTAACATCCTAGACCTCTATAATCCTATTCTTATACAGACAATGAATCCCCAACAGAGTCGCCATTTTCCTGTAGCGAGCGATTTTTGTCGGTGACGCGACCACCTTATCGCTGAAGTTTGGGTTTTCCTCCTCAAGGAGAAAGGGTGCTACTTTCTGATTTCTTATTTATCCCGGGAAGCTGGAAGGGAAAGGGGAGCTATCTAAAACTAACCTTGCACACGAATGTTTGACTGAACAAACGCTTTAAAGAGATTGGGGGTCCGGGGTCAGGTTATATAATGGGTAGTTGTCAATTACACATCCTATATGTGGTTATCCACAGGATGTTAGCTTTAGGTCTCGCTTTGTAATTGATGGTGTTTATCTGCTGATGGGTTGGGAAAGTTTTTTTTGGGAAGTATGAGTGAGTGGGTGAGTTTTTGTTGGTGTTCAGGTTACTCCCGATGTTTTTGGTAAGGTACTAGACCTAAGTTTTGATTGATGTGTAAAGGTACTGGACCTAGAGTTTTTGATTGGTATGCTCGCTAAGATTTCGTAATCTTATGCCTACGTATTCCCGTTTAAATGAAACAGGGAAATCAGAGCAATCATAGTTCCTCCTACTCTAAGGGAGGAAAAAGATGTTTTGGTGTCTTGTTCAAAGCCCAAGATTGAAGCTAAAAGGGGTATTTGTGTCTTGTTCAAAGCCCAAGAGTGAAGCTAAAAGGATATTGAGAGGGAATTTTTCATCTCTAAAGAGAGATTGTTGACTTTTTGGGTGCCTTGATCAAAGTACAAGGTTGATGCTAAAAGGTTAATTGACTCGGCTAGGGGATTTCTTTATACAAAGCCTAAGAGGAGGCTAAGAGTTGATTGACTCAACAAGAGAGTGCTTATGTCTCTTGTACAAAGCCCAAGATTGAAGCTAAAAAGAGACTGACTCTTTGGGGATATCATTATACAAAGCCTCAGAGGAGGCTAGAAGTTTGACTCTGCGAGAGAGTGTTATCTGTCTTGTACAACGCCCAAGATTAAGGCTAAAAGGGATTTTGACTCCGCTGGGGAGGGTTTGTATGTGTCTTGTACAAAGCCCAAGATTGAGGCTAAAATGGGAAATCTAACGAACTCTGGTGAGGATATTTTTGTGTGTCTTGTACAAAGCCCAAGATTGAGGCTAAAATGAGTTTGACTCTTCTTGGGGAAAATCATTCCTCAAAGCCTAGCAGAAGACTGGGAGGTGAAGATTCTGCTAGGGAAGATATCTGTCCCAAGCTCAAGAGAGGGAAATTTATGTCTTGTACAAAGCCCAAGATTGAGGCTAAAGGGTTTTGACTCAACAAGAGAGTGTTTTTATCTGTCCTGTACAAAGCCCAGGATTGTGGCTGAACAAGCTGGAGAACTTGAGAGGAGGCTAGCTCCTACTAGGGGGAATCTTTATACCAAGCTTTGGATAAAGATCGACTCAACAAGAGAGTATTTTAATCTGTCTTGTACAAAGCCCAAGATTAAGGCTAAAAGGGTTGACTCAACAAAAGAGTACTGAAAGGTGATGGACTCAACAAGAGAGTCTGAAAGTTAATTGACTCAACAAGAGAGTCTGAAAAGGTTGAATGACTCAACAAGAGAGTCTGAAAAGGTTAGCTCCACTGGGGAGAATCATTGTATAAAGTCCAAGAGGAGGCTAACGTTGCTAAGAAAGGATCATTATACAAAGCCTAAGAGGAGGCTAGTTTCCTGCTGAGGAAAGATCCTTATACAAAGCCTAAGAGGAGGCTATCTTTTGTCGGGGATAATTGAGATCCCCAGGCAGGTCCAAGTGGGGAATCAACTCTTGCTGAGGATTACAGAAGGGTTGAAATGTCAGATACCTTGAGGTTCTGATCTAAGATAGTGTTGACCCTGGTCGGGGAACTCTCATGAGAGAGGTTGGGTTTCTGCTGGAGATCAATCCAGGATGCCTGGGGTTTTTTCCTATAGTTGTAAGGAACTTGAGAATGTCTTTGAGACTCAAGGGGATTAGATTGTCCAAGTCTACTGGTGTGGAAGAGTTTTATCTTTTGTATGATGCCCAAGAGAAGGCACGGGCATTAAGGGATGAGAATCAACCCTAAAGTGGCCTGAGGTCTGACACTAAAAAGACTGCTCTAGTAAAGGATGACTAAGTTTTGTCTTATACCTTTAAGAGGCCGTCAGGGTCCTTGTATTAAGCCCAAGAGAAGGCATGAGAACTTCTAAGAAGCCGGAGGGTCCTTGTACAAAGCCCAAGAGGAGGCGGGGATGCTTTTAGGAAGCCCGTAGGTCCCAAACCAAGAAAAGTTCAAGATATGCTATTCACAGAGAATAGATCACTTAGTGAAAGTTATGTGATTTGAAGAAACTCAGGAGATGCTATTCACAGAGAATAGATCAACTCCGGGGAGTAGAATTTCATTGACGATTTCTAGGGGTGACAGTCTGAGAAAAGGTTCACCGAGAATACTGCCTTTCTCTTTGTTCCATATTGTTTAACCCCAAGAGAAGGGAAAACTGTATCTGGAAATCCTATGGGGATCTAGTTTTGTTTGTATTTAGGAGTGACCAACCGGGCTTTACCTAGTTCTAGACCTAGTTGTCGGGGAAAACTCTAAATAACTATACTAGTATATATACAGTTTGATATATGACAAGTATTTAAAAAGGTATGAAAGAAGACTAACCCTGCGCAGCTTCCCAAAATACAATTATATATATATTCGACGTGTATTTCAAAGAATGAAAGAAGACTAACCATGCGCAGCTTCCTACAATGCAGTTATATATATTAAAGCAAGTAAATGAAAGCGGATAAAACTTACAGGTGAGCAAGCTTCCATGTTGTATTGTTAGTTGTTCAAAGAAATTAAAGAAAGTTTTGATAAAAAAAATACATATATTTGAATCTAAATCCAAAGGGAATTGTTTTGAAAAGATTATTGGGGTTTATACTCAAGGAGAGGCCTAAAGTTTTAACAGTGATCGCACAGTTGCTTTGAATATCGTATCAGGACTTATGCAATGACTGAGACCCAAAAGTTTTATGTACAAAGGGATGGGTCTTATAACTCAAAGAGAAGCCCAAAGGTTATTTAAAGAAAATAAACGGGACTTACAACACGAGGGTAGGCCCAGTCGAAAATAGTTTGAAAACGACGATCTCGTCGGAGTTTCTGAAATTGTATTGGGACTTATACAATATACTGAGGCCCAAAAATTGTTTTGGTTAAAATGGGATTGGATCTTACACTCTATTAGAGGCCCATAGTTTATTTTTGTACAGGAGATGGGGCTTACAACTCAGAGAAAGACCCAGATGATTTTGAAAAGGCGACGATCGTGCCGTTATTTTGAAAATACACAGAGGGACTTATACAATATGTGAGGCCCAAAAATGTTTATATACAAAAGGGGGTTGGGTCTTACACTCTATTAGAGGCCCAAAATTGTTTTGAAAAATAAAGATGGGACTTACAACACGAGGGAAGGCCCAAAGAGTTATTTGTCTGAAAATGGCGATCGCGCCGAGGTTTGAAAACACAGTGGGTCTTATACGATGACTGAGGCCCAAATTATTTTGGTTTTCAAAAGGGGTTGGGTCTTACACTCTATTAGAGGCCCAAAGTGTTTGAAAAAGGTTGATGAGGGTGGAATTAATCAAAACCCTAATTTTGTCTAAAATGGAATTAATTTTGTTTAAAAATTAATAAAAATTATTAAAAACATGTGAGAAATGAGTTGTGATTTTGGATCAATGTCTCAAAAATCATGTTTTTATCCACAAAATGATTGAAAACCAATCAAGTTTGGAAAATCAAGAGAAAGAACATTTTTTAAAATGTTGAAAAACAAATAAAAATTAATTCTTTGCAAAAATATCAAATATATGAAATAAATAATATTTTTGGAAATTTTTGTAAAATAAAATATTTTAACATTTTTGTGAATTATTAAAAAAGAATCAACTCAAAATCATTAAAATTCAGAGAGAAATTAATTTTTGAATCAATTAAATAAAATCACAAAATTCAAATATTTGAATATTTGAAAAAGGGCGCCAAGAATACGCGCGTGTTCTGAGTTTTGCCCAGAGTTGCATTTTCTCATCAATCTCACTGAATACTTGATGAAATCACACAATCCACATATCAATCTGCTCGTTTTTAACTCACGATCATGTCTATGGTCTTTAATTTCATTTATTTTAAGCATGAAATAAGAAATCAAAGAGAAACCTCAAGAACCCTAATTTCTGCATGAAGGTTCAAAAATTCCATACACGATTCATACAAAGCAATTGATTGAGGGTAAACACTCTATACATGATTATGAACATATGGCAAAATTATTGTGAGAGGAAATATGCATGAATCATGAGATGACCAAGTTGAGGCTTACCTCTTGCAGCTGGTGATCGTGTTTTGAGTTGGAGGTGTTACAAGCTGGTTCTATTGATCTGAACAGCTTCCCTAGGTGCCAAGTGATGTGTCTGAATGCTTGGAATGGTTTGAAACAAGCTGGAACTTGAGATGGTACCTCAACTGCAAATCTGTCAAAGGTTTGTGCAGATGGTTAGTGATTTTGTGAAATTGGTGTTCTAAATGTTATGTAAGAGTTTGGATCACTTCTATATGTTATATATGAGGCACTACGCCAAAATTGATTTTTTGTATCGCCTAATTTAATAGCGCTTTTATAAAAAGTGCTATTAAAAAGAAAACAAACATATTTATAATAGCGCTTTATGGTCGGGCGCTATTATAAAGTGCAGACAATGTAATTTTGATAGCACTTTATAAAAAAATGCTATTATTAAACTTTAATAAGATAGCGCTTTTTTTAAAACGCTATTAATAATCTTCACTAAGATAGCGCTTTTTCAAAAAGCGCTATTAATATATTTCCCTAAGATATCACTTTTTAAAAACCGCTACTATTTAACTCTTTAATCTTACCATTTATCCAAAAACGATTTTAATATTAAAATATATAATAAATAATAAAATTAATTATTGAAAAAAAACAAAACGAGGTTTCCAGATAAAATTTCATTTTGGCGCACAAAGTGAAAAATTTTCACGCCATCATTCACAAAAAAATTTCCCGGATTCAAAACATTCATCGATTCACCGTCCCCGTCTTTCAAAACCCATTCTCCGTTAGCCTTCATTCGTCGATTCACTTCGATTCACCACCGGAAAGAGGAAACACGAGAAAGAAAGAACGAAGAAAACTCATTCTCCGTCGAACTCAACCCTTTGTCAGCTCACCACCGTCATCCTTCGCTTCATTGGTATGCTTGTTGACTGTTTGCTTAGGACTCGTTTTCGATTCACGGTAGCTCTTCGAGAATAGGTTTTCTAATGTTGATCTGAGCATGTTCTAGCCGTAGAATGATTTGGGGTTTTGCTTGTTTTGCTTGTTTTGCTTGTATCACTGATTCAATGATGTTTATTATGGATCGTGTTGAACTAACCTTGTCTAGATTTTTTGGAATTTTGAGGTTTGATCTCATAAAATTGATTTAGGGTTTAGGGTGAAAAGCCATTTTTTGGACCGATTTCATGTTGGGAATTGATTTAGAGTTTGCTGTTATTTACATTTTTGGTAGCATTCTTAATACTGATGCGCACATTTTGTTATTAATTCTCTGCTGTTATTTTTTGGAATTTTGAGGTTTGATCTCAGTAGAAGTCTTAATTCTGATGCACACATTATAGTTGGTTTTATTTCATTTTCAAATATTTTAGTTGGTTAATCATTATTTTTTATGAATTCTAATGTCATAAAATGCAAATGTTATATATATATATATACACCAAAAGTATGATTTTGTGTAAAAAAAAAAAAAAAAAAAAACTGGTACTACAATAGCGTTTTGAAGAGAGAGTGCTACTAATAAACATACTATAATAGCACTTTTATGGAAAAGCGCTATCTAACATGTCTCTTATAGTAGCGCTTTGTTTAAAAGTGCTATCAAAATCAAAGCAAAATGTATACTTTTGTAGCGCTTTTAAAAAAAACGCTATTAAATAGTGGTACTATAATAGCGCTTTTGGAAAAACGCTATTAATTACCGGTACTATAATAGCGCTTTTAAAGTGCTATAAAAAAATATTTACAATAGCAGGCTGGTTAATAGCGCTTTTAAGCGCTATTAAAAAGCAAAAAAAAAACGCTATTAAATAGCTTTTTTGTAGTAGTGAGGTGTGCGAACCATTGGTTTGGTTGGAATTGCTATCAAACTCAAAACCCGATAGTGACTTGCTTTAGAAGGCAAAATTGGAGTGAAAGAGGTGATTTTGAGGAAAGCATCAGTTTGGGTGCTTTGGTGTACTCAAACTAATCACAATTGAGCTCTATTTATAGTAGAGCAAGTTTATTTTGCAAGGAATAAGGAATGGCAACTGGTACAGGTCTGTGACCAATTGTGATCAAATGGAATCTCAAGTCTCCTCTAGCCATTGACTTGAGGTTAGAGTACAGGCCTATAGTTCTTTGATTCAAGAATAAGGCTTGACTGAAGTGTTTATATTTGCTCTGATACATGCCACCTCTAAGCATCCATTAAATGTTCCAAAACAAAATTGGAGTCTTGGCCTCTTTTAGGCTTTTTAGGTTTGGCATGCTACTTGTGGAATCTTGGACTTGGGAGGCTGATGAATCAGTGTTTGTCCCTTGGTTGTTCCCCCTTGAGGTGTGCAGTTGGATAAGCATGCTTGGAATTGCACAATTTGAGCAATTTGAGCCCTATTGCACTAATCTACCTTGCCAAGACAGTTTGAAGCAAGGCATGTTGCAGCTTTCGTAACTCCTAGCTCAGGTGGAGTTTGATGGAGTTCTTGGACATTTTGGAAAGCCCTCATATGACACAACACATGTGTGATCATAGTTTGTCTTGAAACTTTTGGATCCAAGTGAAAAATGCCCCTACATTTTGAAAAAAATCAAGACATATTTTGACTTAGTGAAAATTTCACTAAGTGTTGGAAAAAGTGACATTTCATGTTTTCAGCCATTTTGATCACTTCATAACTAAAAATCCATGAAGAATTGGAATGAGGTGTAGTTGACACTTTTAAAGTATTCCATGAGAGCTACAAATCCATCTTTGGACCATCCAAAATGGTTGCTTGGATCTCAAGTTATGATCCTTGGAAGTTGGTACCCTAGCCACTTTGTTCCATAACTTAGAAAAATTCTAAGTTTTTTATGGTTACCCCTTTTACAAGTTATCCCACTTTCTTTGATTTTTATTGATGAATGATGATTCAAATCACATATTAACATTGTTTTGGGGTCAAGGAACCATAATTGTGAAAAATTCCAAAAAGACAAACTTGATTTTGTGCACAGTTGACTTTTTATCGGATGAAATCCAAACTGTGCGATCCTTGGTGAAATCAAGTCCTTGACCTAAATCAAACCTAATGGATATGTTACATAGGTGTTGTAGGGTGTATTGAATCATGTCCCAAGGTTTGGGAGCATGTCTTGGTCAAAAGTCAAAGGTACAGTTGACTTTTTCCCCGAAACCCTAATTGTGGTCCAGATGAAAATGAAACTTGTGAGCCAAGTTTCTTGGATCAATCCATTGTTGAAAATGGATCAATGTGGTGTGTTAGATACCCTCAAATCATGCCTTGAGGTCTTGGCTCATGTTTTGTCCCAAAAGTCAACTTAGGGGTGAATTAGGTCAAGAAACCCTAATTCCTGATTTTTTTATGAATGTATCCCCTGAGGTAAAATTGACTTGATGATTGGGTCCATAAGGTCCCTTGGAGTATCTTGAGTTATATTTTGAATCATTGGCTCATGCCCAGATGAAGATTTTCATCTGGAGGCCTCTGTCGACCAAAACCCTAATTTGGTGACACTGGCGATCTTGAGGCTTAATCCACTTGGAGTGATGCAACCTTGTGCCTAATTCTTGATGTGGGAGTCCTCTTGATCATTTATAGATGTTTGAGAGACTAGACAAGTTGAAGATCATGTCATTTCTTGATTGATCCTTTGTCTAAGGCTCTAAGAGGGCTTAAACCCCTAATGCTTGACTGCAGGGAATGCTCAACAATTCTCGAGGAGATTGATGAGGCATAAAGGTACATCCATATTGTGATGATGATTTGCACAATGATGGGAAATCTTAGTGGTCAAAATTTGGGGTATGACAATATTATTTATTTAATATAGTTGGAATTTTTGTAATTAATTTCATTTTATTGTTTTAAACAATTTTTAAAATGAAATTCCCACTTTAATCTTTCAAAACTAATTGAATTTCAAGCTTTCATATGATTAAATATGATTTTTCAAAATATTTTTCAAAGTGTACAACTTGTTTTTGAATATATTTGATATTTTATCGTTTATTATTTAAATTTCCTTTGAAAAATGACATTCTAATTTAAAATTAGGGTTTCCTCTCGATTTTAAATTTTCAAAACATTTTGGGCCTCTATTAGAGTGTAAGACCCAATCCCTTTTTGACCAAAACCTTTTTGGGCCTCAGTCATTGTATAAGTCCCACTGTGTTTTCAAAAATCTCGGCGCGATCGCCATTTCAATGCATTTTCACATGGGCCTACCCTTGTGTTGTAAGTCCCAGTTCTTTTCTCTTTTAAACTTTTGGGCCTCTTTTAGAGTGTAAGACCCATTCCTTTTGTAAATACACAACCTTTTTGGCCTCAGTTATTGTATAAGTCCCTCTGTGGTTTTCAAAACCGCGACGCGATCGTCACCTTTTCAAAATAAATCATCTGGGCCTCTCCTTGAGTTGTAAGCCCCATCACTTGTACATAAAATAAACTTTGGGCATCTAATAGAGTATAAGACCCAACCCCCTTTGTACATAAATAATCTTTGGGCCTCAGTCATTGTATAAGTCCCGATACAATTTTCAGATCAGTGATACGATTACTGTTTTTCATCTGGGCCTCTCCTTGAGTATAAGCCCCAATCTTCTTTTCAAAACAACTTCCCTTGTGATTCAGGTTCAAATTCATAGTTGTTATCAAAACTTTCTTTAATTTCTTGAACAACTAACCATACAGTTGTTACATTGGAAGCTTGCTCGCCTGTAAGTTTTATCAGCTTTCATTCACTTGCTTTCATATATATATATATATATATATATATATATATATATATATATATATATATATATATATATATATATATATATATATATATATATATATATATATATATATATATATATATATATATATATATATAACTGTATTGCTGGAAGCTTGCTCACCTGTAAGTCCTTCTTTCATATCCTTTTAAATTCTTGTCATATATCAACTGTATATATACTTGTATATCTGCTTAGAGTTTTCCCCGGCAACTAGGTCTAGAACTAGGTAAAGCCAGTTGGTCACTCTTTCAATACAGTCAAAACTAGTTCCCCATAGGAATTCCAGATACAGTCTTGCCTTCTCTTGGGCTTAAACAATATGGAACAAAGAGAAAGGCATTATTCCTGGTGAAAATTTTCTCAGACTGTCACTATTAGAAATTTTCAAAGAAGTTCATTCCCCAGAGAGGATTAATTCCCGGTGAAACCTCGCTTGAATTTCTTCAAACCCTAGAACTGTTCACTAAAGAAAAGATTATTCTCGGTGAAACGTTTCTTGATCTCTTCTTAAGTTTGGACCCACGGGCTTCCTAAAAGCATCCCTGCCTCCTCTTGGGCTTTGTACAAGGACCCTCCGGCTTCTTAGAAGTTCTCATGCCTTCTCTTGGGCTTAATACAAGGACCCTGAAGACCTCTTAAAGGTATAGGATAGAACTTAGTCATCCTTCGTTAGAGCAGTCTTTCCAAAGAGTCACAACCTAGTACCAATTTTAGGGTTGACACTCATCCCTTAAAATACCAGCCTCCTCTTGGGCATCATACAAAGACAAACTCTTCCATACCAGTAGACTTTGACAGTTTAATCCCCTCTTGGATCTCAAAGACATTCTCAAGTTCCCTACAAACATAGGAAAAAACCCTAATCATTTAACCAATCTCCAGTAGAGTTAAAATCCTCACAGGATCTAAAACTTAATCTTTATCCAAAATTTCCCCAGCTAGGGACAGCTTATCATCAGAACCACAAGGCATCTGATACCTTAACTCTTCTGGAAACCCTCAGCAAGAGTTGATCCCCCTAATTTGGACCTGCCTCTAGAGATCAATAATCCTTAGTAGAAGTCAGCCTCCTCTTAGGCTTTGTATAATGATTTCTCCAGCTTGTTCAGCCACTATCTTGGGCTTTGTACAAGATAAATAAAAGCACTCTCTTATTGAGTCAGTCTCATTTTAGCCTTAATCTTGGGCTTTGTACAAGACACCATATGAATACTCTCTTGTTGAGTCATTCTTTTTAGCCTCAATCTTGGGCTTTGTACAAGACATATATAGACTTTCCCCAGCTAAGTCAAAATCTTCATAACCTTCTCTTAAGCTCTGGATAAATATTTTCCCCAGCAAAGTCAATCCCTCCCAACCTTCTTTTAGGCTTTGAGAATCAATATCCCTCAGCAGAGTCGATCCTACCTTTAGCCTCAGTCTTGGGCTTTGTATAAAACAGATAAAGATTTCTTTCCCACGGAGTCAGTTTCCCCTTTTCAGCCTCAATCTTGGGCTTTGCACAAGACACCGTATAAATCTCTCTAGCAGAGTCAATCTTCTTTTAGCCACAATCTTGGGCTTTGTACAAGACAGATAAAACCTCTCACTCATAGAGTTAGTTGCCCTTTTTAGCCTCAATCTTGGGCTTTGTACAAGACAGATAAAGTATTTCCCCAGAAAAGTCAACTTTTAGCCTCCTCTTAGGCTTTGTATAATGATATCCCCCAAAGAGTCAGTCTCTTTTTAGCCTCAATCTTGGGCTTTGTACAAGACAGGTAAACACTCTCTTGTTGAGTCAGTCTTTTCCAGCCTCCTTTTAGGCTTTGTATAAGGAATTCCCCAGTGGAGTCAATCAATCTCTTAGCTTCAACCTTGGGCTTTGATCAAGGCACACAAAAATCAACGTTCCCCTCAGAGGAAATCAAAATCTCTCTGCAGGAAGTCATTTCTCTGTGATATCACACATCAAAACAGACATTCAAAACAAACCATAATCCCAGATAACTGCTGTAAGTGGCACACTTGTTGATTCAAATATCCAAGATGTAGTTCATCTCTTATCCTGGTAAATCCTCTCTTTCATCTAATTGCTGTAAGTGGCAAGCCTTTGGATTATTTACATCCACGCCACTGTCCCTCTCTTAGCATGAAAGACTCCTAAGGAAAAATGGCATTGCTCTACATTGAGTTAAAGTTTTCTCCTTCATGCCAAATCCCCTATAAAGGAAATCATGGAATTGTTGGATTCACATATCCCAGTTAAAGTAATTCTCCTTTATAAATCAGTCACCCAACAGTTGTGATACATAAACGAGATGTCTCCCTTTAGAGATGACAAATTCTCTCTTAGTCAAACCTTTTAGCTTCAATCTTGGGCTTTGAACAAGACACACAAATAACCTTTAGCTTCAATCTTGGGCTTTGAACAAGGCACCAAACATCTTTTCCTCCCATAGAATAGGAGGAACTACGATTGCTCTGATTTCCCTATTTCTTTAAACGGGAATATGTAGGCATAAGATTGTGAAATCTTAGCGAGCATACCAATCAAAAACTCTAGGTCCAGTACCTTCACACCAATCAAAACTAAGGTCCAGTACCCCGCCAAAATCATCAAAACTTATCTCTCTCTCAAAATTTTCCCAACCCATTTACAAATAAACACCATCAAGTACAAAGCAGAACCTAAAATTATCAACCTGTGGATAACCACATATAGGATGGGTAATTGACAACTCCCCATTGTATAACCTGACCCCAAACTTCCCGAATCTCTTTAAGCATTTGTTCAGTTAAACATTCGCGTGCAAGGTTAGTTTTAGATAGCTTCCCTTTCCCTTCCAGCTTCATGGGATAAATAACAAATAAAAAGTAGCACCCCCTCCTACCATTGCGGTGAGGAGAAACCCAATTTGCGATAAGGTGGTCGCGTCACCGACAAAAATCGCACGCTATAGCGTCATGCGGCAGTTCGGCTACATGCAATATGGTTACATATGGTGGTTCTTTAGGATGTCGCTTTATTATATGATACAGGGTGCTCAAAGAGATCCACCGAGGCTAGCTCATCAGGAGATACTAAAGGAGGAGCAGGCTAGGGCAGATCATGTTGTTGTTATGTTGCCTAGATGTCACTGTATCATTGAGAATTGGCATACAGGTATTAATAGAGGACTCTTTCTGAATGGCTCTAATTATAGGGATGTTGTAGACGCCATGATGGCGGAGGCACTGCAGTACATGATACAGCGTAGGAATAAGGGGTGCCGAGTTCGTCATACTCACTAGTTTATAGTAGTTATACTCTGGATTTATTTTTGGCCATATTGTATTGACTTATTTCGACTTCATTGTGTACTCTGGATTTATTATTATTATTATTATTATATATCATTTTCTTCATAACGTTTGTATGGTCTAATTCATCATAGTATAACTTTAACATATCATCAATTTCATCTGAGCATCACTAAAACAAACTTAAAATTTACTGTCAAGTGTGGTTACGGATATGAATCTCCGGATTTTGTCTGTTATGAATACAGAGATGCATCTCCAAAACAATTTATGTCAAAAAAAGGAGTTTCACTAAGGAATGCATGAGGTGTATATTGAACTATTCCGGAGATGCATCTCCGGATTAAATTTTAAAAAATATATTGGGTGTGACTCGGTTTTAATGTTATAACTGAAGTGAAGGATGCGTCAGGGGATGCATCTCCAAAATTTGAGGGGCGATTTCGAATTTTCATATGGTGATTTTCCACCACTTAGGGTGGGATTAGTAATTCCCTGGAAAAAAATTGAAATATCTAAGCTAATAGGTACACCACTGGAGAATAAGGTGTAACACCCCTGAACTGGATTAATTTATTTAATCAAAATATTCATATTTTATAATTTATTAGTATTTTGTGTGCTTTAAATTAAATATGTATGGTGATTGGTATGTACATATAGGGCATTGGTGAGGTGTAGTGAGAGCCTTATAAGGGTAGTAGAAGGATTAGAATAATTGAAATAATTAAAAATAATTAGAATTATCGTTATTTTGATTAATAATTGAAATAAAATAGAAAATGAGATTTTTTTGGTGGAAAAATTAGAAATTAGAGAATATGAGGGGAGTGGTGGATGTTGTAACATAAGTTGGGCCTTAGTGCAATTTGTAGGAGATTAAATAATTAGGTTAAGATTAGTAAGTTTTTGGAGAAAAAGGAGTACTTGAAAACAGAATTGGGAGTAAAGAGGAAAGACAAGGCTAGAGCTTGAAGAGGAGATAAGAACATTGATTCAATTTTAAACTTTTGCACGCAATCTAAGGTAAGGGGAATTACTCCGAATATGGTGTAGAATGCGTGATTGGGTAGAGGGAAATCCTTGATCCCATTAGGCTTTTCCCTAATTTTCCCTTTTGATGAATGATTGATGAATATGAATTGATTTCTGTGATAGCATGAATTATGTGTTGTGTTATGTGAGTTTTTTGTACTGATTAACCGTGGAAATTTTTTGTTCTTGTTAGTGAAGATGGTATGAGTAGGCGTTCATATGTGTGTTGTGATTTTGATGAAAAAACATGTAGAAACCATGATTAATCAAAGAAAAAGAATGTTAATTGATAGGTAGATGATGTATTGATGTTAAATATTATTTCCCAAATGTTGTTGATCGATTTGAGGGCTGAGAAGGGAAAATAAGAGTTCTAAATTGAACTCCATGAAAAAATTGCGGTTTCTACCTTCTGGTTCAGAGTGACGGGCGTCCTCTGCCTGATGGGTAGATCGCCATGGTCCCCAGGCCCAGTTTTGTGGAGAGAGTGTCATAGGAATGACAGGTGACGTAGTGTGGGCAACTGACGGGCGTCACCTTTCTGACAGGAAGCCCGTCATGCTACCTGAATGAGCGTCATTTACTCCGTTACATGGAATCAAGTTGTCGGTTTCGATTTTTGATGTTATGTTGTGATTGGGCTACTGTTTGGATATAATTTGGTGTTATTTCTTAATTATTTTATAATTACTCAATTTTTGTGTATTGAGAATGATGTTATGCTTAATGGTACAAATTTTGGTGATATTGCATGTTGTTGAAAATCATGCATCATAGTGTACGAACTTCGGACCAGCTTTGGTGTGCTCTGGTCTGATGGTATGGATTTAGGAATGAGTAGCTGGTTCTAGTTAGGAATCGATGATGTGTTACTAAAGGTGTTTGAAGCAAATTGGTGTGCTCTGGTTCTATGGAGGTAATTCAGGCGCAAGATGGACCTGTGTTGTCCATAATGGTACCACATGCATGTAGAGTCTTGGTGTTGAGTACATTGCATCCATTGTTTACATATGTAATGGAATGATTTTGTTGATATTGGTGATTGAGAATGCTTATGTGGTTATATGTGAATGAATTGCATTGAAATGGTGTGAATGTGATATGTGATTGTCGATGTTTGCTTAGGATACCCCTGCATACTTTTGCACTATTATAGAATATGAGCGTATTCTCACCTCTTTGTTATTTGTATCGTAGTGTGCTCCTTTTTGGGGTACACACGAGCAGGTAAATGAGTAACTACTTAGAAGCTGAAGGATGGAGTTGAGGTTATTATTCTTTTCCCATATTATGCAATATTTATATTCTATTGCTCTGATATGTAACATTGGGCGAGTGGACGTTACATTTATTTATTTGTTATTATCTCTAAGGTTGTTGATGTTGAAGGCATTCTGCCATAACCAAGTTTATGTTAAAAATAAAGTGTTCTGAGATTTAATCATTTGTTGAGTTATTTTATTTGATTTATTTTCCGTTGCGATGAGCCATATAAAGGCGAGCATGTGATGACAAGTGTGTAAATTATTACATGTTTTATCTAACTCGTGTTACAGAGCAGGTTTGTGTTGTGTTTGTATGACACCCTATGTGTATAGTTGTTTTAAATTTAGATTATTTCGCGTTGGGTTTGTTAAGGTGTTACATAGTGGTATCAGAGTCTGGTCGGTCCACCCGATTAGGTTTTTGTAATGTTGTATGTTCCCTGTCATGCGACGAGTGCGTAAACATTGTCGATGCATTGTTTCTTCTAATGTTTATTTGCTAGTGTGCATATTGGGTGGAAGAAACGACCGAGTCATTGTTGAGGTTTTAGAAGCAACGGCTCAGGCGCTGCAGGATCAACAGAATCAGACTGGTGATGAGCTTCATGGATTGGGGGATTTTTATAGAAATAATCCACTAACATTCAAGGGAACATATGATCTAGAGGGTGCATAGTCATGGCTCGGAGAGATTGATAAAAAAATTGAGTGATGGCTTACACTGAAGTTTAGAAGGTGTAGTTCGGTACTCACATGTTATCAGAAAAGGACGAAGACTGGTGGGATAATGCTAGACAAAGACTGGAGGTTGTTGGTAGTGAGATTACTTGGGCTGTGTTCAGAGCTTATTTCCTAGAGAAGTACTTTCCAATGGATGTGCTCAGTAAGAAGGAGATTAAGTTCCTCGAGCTAAAGCTGGGAAATATGACAGTTGTTGAATATGCTGCCAAGTTTAAAGAGCTGGTGATGTTTTGTCCACACTACAATGGTACGGATGATGAGGGGTCGAAGTGTATCAAGTTTGAGAGTGAATTACGTCATGAGATTAACCTAGCTATTTGTTGTCAGGAGATTCACATGTTTCCTACAGTGGTGAATAAGTGTAGGATATATGATGAGCATAACAGGGCTCGTTTTTCTCACTATAAGAATCTTAGTGAGAAGAGAAAGAAGAATAAGTATCATGGAAAGTCCTATATTGCTCCAACTGACAAAGAGAAGCAGAAGGCTTCAGATGAGAAAAGGCCAAGTGGGGGAGAAACTCCCATTTCTATCAAGTGTAGGAAACAGAATCAGACTAGTGATGAGCTTCATGGATTGGGGAATTTTTATAGAAATAATCCACTAACATTCAAGGGAACATATGATCTAGAGGGTGCATAGTCATGGCTCAGAGAGATTGATAAAAAAATTGAGTGATGGCTTACACTGAAGTTTAGAAGGTGTAGTTCGGTACTCACATGTTATCAGAAAAGGACGAAGACTGGTGGGATAATGCTAGACAAAGACTGGAGGTTGTTGGTAGTGAGATTACTTGGGCTGTGTTCAGAGCTTATTTCCTAGAGAAGTACTTTCCAATGGATGTGCTCAGTAAGAAGGAGATTGAGTTCCTCGAGCTAAAGCTGGGAAATATGACAGTTGTTGAGTATGCTGCCAAGTTTGAAGAGCTGGTGATGTTTTGTCCACACTACAATGGTGTGGATGATGAGGGGTCGAAGTGTATCAAGTTTGAGAGTGAATTACGTCATGAGATTAACCTAGGTATTTGTTGTCAGGAGATTCACATGTTTCCTACAGTGGTGAATAAGTGTAGGATATATGATGAGCATAACAGGGCTCGTTTTTCTCACTATAAGAATCTTAGTGAGAAGAGAAAGAAGAATCAGTATCATGGAAAGTCCTATATTACTCCAACTGACAAAGAGAAGCAGAAGGCTTCAGATGAGAAAAGGCCAAGTGGGGGAGAGACTCACATTTCTATCAAGTGTTTCAAGTGTGGTGAGTCAGACCACCGTGCTAATGAATGCAAGAATAAAGTTCTGAAGTGCTTCAAATATGGAAATACATGTCACCGTATTGCAAATTGCAAGAGTGACGGGCCGACTTATTATAATTGCTGCGAACAGAGTCACACTAGTACTAATTGTCATAAAACAAAAGAAGGTTCAATCTAGAGGGAAAGTCTTAGCTTTGATTGGGTCACAGACTATAAGCTCAAATAGGTTAATTTGAGGTACGTGTTTTATCAATGGTGTTTCGTTGATTGCTATTATTGAGACGGGTGCAACGCATTCCTTCAATTCTATTTATTACGCTGAGAGGTTAAATTTAGAATTGTCTTCTATGGATGGGAGTATGATTGTTGATACTCTAGCTCCGGGTTCGGTAATTATTTTATGGGTTTGTTTGAATTGTCTGCTGACTATCTTTTGTAAGAATTTTGGGATGGATCAAGTTTGTCTACCCTTGAGAAAACTCGACATTATCCTTGAAATGAACTTGTTGGAATTCATCCGTGTTCATATTAATTGTTACAACAATATGGTATCATTTCCAGAGTTCATTAAAGATGAATATTTTTTTGTGTCTGCTAAGCAAGTGGGTGACTCCTTAAAGGATGATGTTGAGGTTTTTATGATATTGAATTCTATGAAGGCTGAAAGCAAAGCTGTGATTGGTGAGTTATATGTGGAGCGCGATTTCTCGAAAGTTTTCCCAGATGATATCAGTGATTTTCCGCCGGAAGGCGAGGTTGAATTTTCTATAGACTTAGTACCTGATACTATTCATGTGTCGATGGCACCGTATAGGATGTCTGCTTCAGAGTTGAGTGAACTGAAGAAACAATTGGAATTGTTACTTGAAAATAAGTTTGTCCGACTGAGTGTTTTGTCGCGGGGAGCACCAGTGTTGTTAGTTAAGAAGAAAAATGTTAGCATGAGGTTGTGTATTTACTATCGACAATTGGAAAAAAAGTGACGATCAAGAAAAAGTATCATCTTCCAAGAATTGACGATTTAATGGATCAGTTGGTTGGTGCTTGCGTATTTAGAAAGATTGATTTGTGTTCGGGTTATCATCATATTCATGTAAAACCGAAAGATATTCCGAAAACTGCATTCAAGACGAGGTATGGTTACTATGAGCATTTAGTGATGTTGTTTGGAGTTTCTAATGCACTTAGAGTGTTCATGGAGTTCATGAATAGAATTTTCCATTTGTACTTAGATTATTTTGTGGTTGTGTTCATCGACAAAATTTTGATATATTTGAAATTTGATGAAGAGCATATGGAGCATTTGAGGGTTGTGTTGCAAACCTTGAAGGAGAAGAAGTTGTATGCAAAGTTATCCAAGTGTGAGTTATGGTTGCAAGAAGTGAGTTTCCTTGGTTATGTGATTTCTAGTGGTGGTATTATTGTTGATTCGTAAAAGGTCAATGATGTGTTGCAATGGGAGACTCTGAAGTCGGTTACTGAGATCAGAAGTTTTTTTGGTTTGGATAGTTATTACAAAAGGTTTATTGAAGGCTTTTCGAAGTTAGCATTGCCTTTAACTCAGTTGACGCGAAAGGGTCAAGCTTATGTTTGGGACGTTCAGTGTGAACAAAGCTCCAAGAAATCAAGAAGAAGTTAAGGTTTGCTTCAGTTTTAATTTTGTCGAATCCAAGTGAGTCCTTTGTTGTGTATTGTGATGCTTTAAATATGGGTATAAGTGGTGTGTTGATGCATAATGGATAGGTTGTGGCTTATGGTTCAAGACAGTTAAAGTTCAGGAGAAGAATTATCCTACGCATGATCTAGAGTTGACAGTTGTGGTGTTTGTGTTAAAGATTTTGAGACATTATCTATTCGATTCCAGATTTAAAATGTTTAGCGAACACAAGAGTTTGAAATACCTGTTTGATCAGAAAGAGATTAATATGAAACAGAGGAGATGGTTCGAATTTCTGAAGGATTATGATTTTAGATTGAGTTACCATATGGGAAAAGCTAATGTCTTTGCATATGTCGATGCTTTTGGTTCGAGAGTTGGAATTGATTAAGAAATTCAGATACATGAGTTTGGTGTGTGAAGAGACTCTTAACAGTGTGAAGTTGGGTATGTTGAAGCTGACCAGTGGTATTCTTTAAGAGGTCAAAAAGGGTCAAAAGATCGACTTATGATTGGTTGACTGGTTAGTGTTAATCAATCAAGGTAAGGGAGGTGATTTAAGAGTCGGAGAGAATGATGTGATGAGGTTCATAGATAGAGTTTGTGTACCAGATGTACAAGAACTTAAGAAGAGTATTCTTGAGGAAGGTCATAGAAGTGGTCTAAGTATTTATATCACTGCTACTAAGATGTATCAAGACTTGAAGAAGATGTTTTGGTGGCCATGAATGAAGAAGGAAGTAGATGAGTTCGTTTATGCTTATTTGACTTTTCAGAAATTGAAGATTGAACATCAGAAGTCGTTGGGCCTGATGCAACCGTCGAGTATTTTGTTATAACAAGATTTGTTCATTCACTTAAAAGGTTTTTATGATAACAAAGTATTGGAAGAAAAATATGATTTACTAATGGTTATTCGGGTGGGCAGGATCAAAAGACATTAACATTGATATGAATCAAGTTAATCACTCAGAAGAACCATTAAAGGGAACAAAGTTGTTCTGAATATGAAGGATCATAACCAAGCTTTCAGATGGTGAACCTAAGCTTACTTGGAATATAAATATCAGCTCAACTCTGAAGACTAGAACCATTTGAAGCAAGCAGACTCTGTTATAAGGAACGACTCTGGATCTTCTTAACAAGCTGCATCAGCAATTTTGAAGACACTGCTTCAAAGGAATTTTTCTACATCAAGTCATCAACTCTTCAAGTGATTATCTACACTAGTTCTAATCAAGCCTCTGATGAAGGCAAGACTCAGAACCTATGAACTCAAAACTATGAAGTATCATTCCAACCAAGTTATGAAGATATATTTTAGCTTCAGATCATGCTTTAACTAATTCTATAAAAAGCCGCTGAATTAAAAGCAAACTATAGGATAACAACGACTCTAAGCAAGCTTCAACAAACTTCTACAAGAAGACTCCAATCAGAAGTTATCCAAGGAAGATGACGTGACAATGGTACACTAATTTATGTTAAATATGGTGATAATGACGTTGTCAGGATCTTCTCTCTCCAACTGTTCTGCAATTCTCAACGTCTTTATGCTAGCTGAGTTTTTATCCTACTTTATTTCCATCAGCTAAAGATCTTCAATGACTACTTGTACCATGATAGCTTCAACAACTATCTCTACCATGGTAGTTTCAATCTTCAACGAATCTATTCTTAGTATCTAGTTAAGGATAAAGATTGAAAACATTCAGTGTTGTACGAAGAAGAAAGTTCTTGGAACATCTCTCTGAGCTGAACCACTAACTCTCAAGAGAATGAATGTGAGCTGAATACTTTGTGACTGTGTTCACATGGATGTGATACCAGTGCACTGAAATGAGTTTAGAGAAACACACCTCAAAAGATGATATAACCAGAAGGGTTAAGTGTGTGTGAGAGTAGAGTGAAACATGTTCACATACATTATGAAGATAGAATATTTGAATATGTTCATCAGATAAAGAAGGCACAACAAGATGAAAATATGTGCAAGGAGAGAAGAAGAATGAAAACCTTCATTCTTCTACACTCAGGAGAAATCAACTCAAATCTGCTCAAGAATGTAAACCTTTGTGCATCTGCTTATCTAAGAAGCAAATATATGAACACAAGGCTAATACCAGATTCTATTGTCAAGAGAATCTGAAGACTCTAGCCCCCGAGCTCAGAGTAAAGTCTCTTTCTAATGATTGAGCAAATATTCTTTAACTATTTATTTAGGCATTGAAGTCTCATGCTTGAGGGAAGAGCAAGGAAGTCTCGTTCAGTGTGATTGAGCAGGAAGTCTCATGCTTGAGGGCTTGAGCAGGAAGTCCTGAATGGGTAGTTCAAGCAAGGAATTCTTGATCTAGATGATTGAGTAGGAAGTCTTAAACAGGGAGTTTATGCAAGGAAGTCTCATGCTTGCGGGCTTGAGCAGTAGTCTCTTTCCGCGGGATTGAGCAGGAAGTCTTGAGTTGCTGGTTTAAGCAATTAAAATCAGTACGATTATAGTTAAAAGCTTTTGTGTTGCAAGGGTACTGAACTACTCTTAGGTGAGAGGAACTAGTATATATTGTGTGTGTCTCTTTATTTACTTCTGCATTTATATTCCGCTATGCAAACATACTCTTTGATCTGATTCAGTCTCTTACCTACATCAAAATCTGAGCTTGACACTTCATGTTCTGAAGCAGAGTTAAGAAAAAGGGAGTAAACATTTCACTATTGTTCTCACTCTGATATCAGACTCTAAACATGGTTCAAAATCTGATGGTTCAAAACAATAGAAAAAAAAGTTTCAATTTTTGGACATACACAATGACCCCCCCCCCCCCCATTCATGTGTATTTTTCTCACCTTCATATTCTAAAGTGGAAATGGGATAACATTTCCATGGATTTTGTGACGAGTTTGCCGAAGGAGATGAACGGATGTGATTCCATTTGGGTTATCGTTGATAGATTGACTAAATCGGCTTATTTCATTCTGATTATAATCATTTATCCTTTGCAGAAGTTGGCTGAGTTATACATTGAGAAGGTTGTTAGATTGAACGGTATTTCTTCGAGTTTTATGTAATATAGAGATCTGAGATTCATATCAAGGTTTTGGCATATTTTGCAGGAAGCGATGTGTACTAAGCTGAAATTGAGTTCTGCTTATCATCCGCAGACGGGCGGTCAAACGGAGAGAACTATCCTATCTTAACAGGATATGTTTAAGGCTTTTGAGCTAGAACAAGGAGATGCTTGCGATAGCTACTTTTCATTGATTGAATTCACATACAACAACATTTTCCTGAAAGTGAGAAAAATACACAAGAATGGGGGTTGAATTGTGTATGCCAAAAATCCGTTTCACTTATGATTTAAGAACTTCAGAATCTGAACCATGTTTAGAGTTTGATATCATAATAAGTAATAGAAGCGGAAATGAAATTATCAGAAGTAAATGCAAGGAACACACAAATATTATCCTATTTGCTCTCCTCAACTGAGAGTAATCCAGTCCCCTTGCCTCAACAAGAGCTTTTCACCAAACATATTACAATTTTCTCAAGCACACTTGCAAGAGACTTCAATGCTTAATCAACCTAGAAAGAGACTTCTGCTCAAGAAACCTTGCAAGAGACTTCTGATTAATCAACCTAGAAAGAGACTTCACTTGCTCAAGTACATAGACAAGAGACTTAATGCTCAAGAAGGCAGACAAGAGACTTCCTCTACTTAAACAAATAATTTAGTAGAAAAGGTAACTGCTATATTTTGATACACAATCAGAAGTATAACAGTTGTGCAACAATCAAAAAGGTTCTCAAACTTTCTAAGATTTCTAAGATAAGCTAAGATAAGAAATCTTAAGATCTTATGCAACAACAGTTACAAAAATCATAGCTCAGAGTTATGCCAAAGATCTTATAATATGTTGTGATGTTGTAACCTTCCTTCAAGTCTTCAGCTTCCTTTTATACAGGTAGAGAAAGAGACGTTAGAGGTTTGAACAACAACAAACTTAGTGAAGAAGTATGCCAAGAGAGACGTTGAAGATTAGTGCCTGGATAGAAGTATTATCCAATGGATAATGGCATTATTCAAACCACCTTTCGAAGCACTAGGTATCTACCAAAATGTAGAACATACTGAATAGGTCACATTACCATCCCTTGAGCCTTGCAAACCCAAACCCTAGTTGACTCTTCCCAGAAATCTGGTGCTTGATAAGACTTGTCTGCTTTTGGTGCAGAGTACGGACCAGAGCCACCTTTTTCCTTCAGGGTCTGATGCTCTGAGATGTCACCAGAGGTTGGAATAATATACCAGAGTCTGATCCTTCAGATGCTGATGAACATATTTAGAGTCACTGAATTCTGATAATTAAGAATCTGAGTAACATTTCTTCTCCACTTATGCTTTCAATAGGATTAATTCGTGGTGAATTCTTATCTTGTGATACCGCACACTTGAACATATGTTAGTATAATCACTTGTTCTCCAAATACTTTGTTATCTTCAAAACCAAATTGATATGTACAATCTTGTTCCAACAATCTCCCTTTTTTTATGATGACAAACAAATGTATTGAAGAACAATGGTTTATCAGTTTTAACTAACTTGGCAACATTAGAGTCTGAGGTTTGTAAGCTCCCCCCGAGTCTAATAGTCCATAGGTTGAGTTTTGTAAGCTCCCCTTAAGTTCTATCCAAGTTACTTTAAACTTATCTTGATAAAAAATATGTTCAGAAGAAAACATTAAACAAAATAACTGAATAAATAGGGTTCGTGTAAATTAAAATAATTAAAAATACTTTTAACCTTCTTAAATACTTCCATGAATTTTCTCCCCCTTTTGTCATCAAAAAATGGATTAAAAAAATGCAGATACTGATGACAGATAAGCATAAGAACCATAATTTTCAAGATGATCAAAGGTAGACTCTGACTACATGGATTCCAATAAATAGTAAGTTCATAGGCACAAGACTCAAAGAACACAGTCTTTGAGAAAGAGGAGATTCTAACCAGACCCCTATAAAAGCAGATGTAGAGCTTAAAAGAAAAACACACAACTTAAGAGTTTCACAAGAATGGGAAAGAAGAGAACATTCAAAGCAGATAAGTCAGACTTTGCCAAGGATTATGGCAATCTGATAAGAAAAGAGGTCGAAGAAGAGAAAAAGAAGAAGGTTGAATAAATGGTGTAGACCTAGATGACTACAAAGGCACAAAATGAAGGAACGTCTGCTGGACCTTCTGAGGAGAGTAACATTCCAGAGGTAGATTATAGTGGGATACAGATTGGAAGGCTTTTCTAGAGACTTACAAGGGAACAGAAGACCAAGAAGTTCAGGATTGAAGACATATGTAATAGTGTTTAGGAATCGAACTTGTAATAACCCTATGAATAATGTTTCCTTTTCTTTTTCATTAGTCACAAACTGCCTTTTAGATCCTTTAAATATGGTTATGCTTATATATCAGTCAGAAAGAGAGACACAAGAAAGATAAAATAAGGAAAGCAAATAAAAAACTTTTTATCAAAAAATAAAAGCTACAAAGAAGAAACACATAACAGACAAAACAACTAAGTAGAAGAAGAAGATCCATCCATAGAGACCACCTTGATTTTAAAAGAGTCAATAGCTTTCAAAGCTTCTATAAACTTTAACTTATCTCCTCGGACTTGTGAATTGACTTCTGTCATAGTTATCCCAACTCCTTGTTGAAAGAAGAGTTCAGAAAGAACCTGTTCATAAGGAATGAAGCATAACTTTCCCTCTTTAAAGGAAGTGAGATTCATTTTTAGATAATCAAACATAACTTGAGGGGATCAATCTTTAGATCTGAGTTAACAAGCAACGAAAAAGTTTTTTCATCAATATCCAAAGAAGTCAGATCCTTGTTCTTTGGCAAGAAGTTTGAGATCAACATGTGATACCAGACTAGTGCCTTACAATTGAGACTTAAAACTTTGGATAGGTTGGAGAGATCTTCAAAGATAAGATGAGGAGATAAATAAGAATCCCAAAAGAGCATATCCAGAACCACGCCTTCCTCCTCACAGTTTATTGCATTAGCAATAGACATGGGGGTGATGCTGATAGGAACACCAGATACAACAAAAAGAATAGCAGTTTCTAGATTTAGATCTTGGATGGAAGCATTTACCCAAAAATACTTGACCAGGTTAGGGTAAGTATGACCATAAAGCATACCAAAGAAACCATCCCAAACATTTTGGGAGACAGTGCCTTGAAGATTAAGGCCATGAGCCATCATCTCTTCAAAGCATACTAGTCCTTCCATGATAACAACCAACTGGTTTTCCATACCAAGGTTAGATCTATAGGCCATCTTAGACAAGGAAAGACTCAATAAGAGGAATGCAAAGAAACAGAAAGATATTTCCAAAAATATAGAAAATGATTTGTCATAAAGATTCAAGACAACATTCTTTGTTTTAAGACCACTCAAATATTATCTTTAGAAAGCAAACACTAAAAACAAATAAATAGGTAAGCAAACATGAGGTGATGACAGAGGGGAAGATTCATAGAAATCAAGAAGTTTCACATTACTACCTAACAGTCTTTACCCAACAGCTACTGTGCAAGATAATTATCAAACATGTGAGTACAATCTTAAGCAAATAATCCACCTACAGAATCTCAGAGTATGATAATTTTTCAAAAGCCAATTGTCATAGGTGGCTATTTCCTAGCCTCTGATTAAAGCTACTTTTGAGCAACATCATACTTTGAAACTCTGACCAGACACAATCATTATTCTTCAACATAGACCATGTTCAGATTCTTCTTGATAAAATCAATTCTTTCAATGGCCAAGGGTTTTGTAAATATGTCACCCCATTGATGATTAGTATCAATGAACTTAATATCTATAACTTCCTTCTCAACATAGTCTCTTATGAAGTGATGTTTGATATCAATATGCTTGATTTTAGAGTGTTTAACTGGATTCTTTGTTAGACAGATAGCATCAGTATTATCACAAAAGATGGGAATATTATTTCCATAAATTTGATGATCATCTAACTGGTATTTCATCCAGAGTAGTTGTGTGCAACACTTAGCAGCAGAGATGTATTCTGCTTCTGCTATAGAAAGAGCAATAGTTGCTTGTATCTTACTAACCCAGAATATTAGGTTTTCACCTATGAATTGGCAGTTTCCACTAGTGGACTTCCTCTTAATTCTATCCCCATCATATTCAGCATCATAGAATTCAACTAGCTTATAATCTAGAGATTTCTTATAAAGAAGTCTCATATTTGATGTTCTTTTAAGATACATAAAGATCCTTTTAACAACATTTAAATGAGTTTCTCTATGATCTGATTGAAACCTTACACACAAGCACACACTGAATAAAATATCAGGCCTAGATGTTGTGAGATAAAGCAAAGAATCGATCATACCTCTGAAGAGATTCTGATCCACCTTTGAGCTGCTTTCCTCCTTGTTCAGGCTACAGATATGATGCATATGAGTTGCCATAATCTTGCAATCTTCAAGATTAAACTTCATTTGAAGTGATCAGTGGTTTTCATACATTATTTCACTATTTGTTTTAGTTAATCTTTTGTTAGGGATTATTTGTTTTATATCTCTTTTACCGCATTTTATGCCTTGGTTGTGCTCTTTAGTGTTTTCAGGTTCATATAAACATTCAGAAGGAATCGGAGCGAAAAAACAAGAAAAATCTCAAGATTCGGAATGAAATTGGAATGAATACATTAGCCTGACACGGCCACCCGTGTCACCTGACACTGGTCGTGTCAGGAAGAAGCCAAGAGAACGAAAATATGAAGAAAAATAGTGGGCTGACACGGGTGCCCGTGTCAGCTGACACGGCCCGTGTTGGCTTGGACGCTTCATCTTCTCATTTTCTTGGATTTTTTACCTTTGTGTTCCATGAGGGTATTTTGGGCATTTACCCATTAATGTATTGGACCTGAGAGTATTTTAGACACTTTCTGAGAAGGAGAAAGGGACTTTTGGACGAAAAGAAAAGTTACGATTAAAGATAGAGCGATCAAGAACCAACGGAGAACGGAAGGTTTTCACGCGCGGAAGCAATTGAAGATCAACGTAATCCTAAATTCTTGTAATGTTTAGTTTTCATATTGTAATTTCTTCGAATATTATGAATAGCTAAACCCCCATTGCTAGGGGGTGTCCCTGAATTGCTTCTGTAATGACTTTGCTTTTCTGAATCCTATGACATAAGTGCTTATTTTATAATCAATTTTTATTGTTCAATGTTCTTAATGCTTTTTCTATCGGACAAATAGGATTTGATTTACGATTAACTTTAGGTTGGACAAACCAATGTTAATGCTTTTGAACAATAATGCACCAGTAGATATTACCTAGGAATAGGAATACCCTCGTGCACTTGGAAAACTGTTGACATTATAATTCTTGATTTCAAATCTGATTACATCTGGACAGAGTGGTCAGATTATGAAATCAAAGGTTTTTTCGCTAAGGAATTAGGATTAAACATAGTGCAGTCAAGAAATTAAGTAAAATAAGTCGTGTCACTGAAATTAGGATTAAGGTTGTTACAGGGCAATTCATACACTTTCCCTAGCATGTTTCTCATAATTGTCTCAAATCTCAATTTTATTGCTTTATTTTATTTCCCCTTGCACACTATTACACAAAAACCACTACCCTTATCATTTTTGTTCAATTGAGTTACGATAAAGCTTGCATTTCACTACGCAGTCCTCGAGATCGATAATGGGGATAAACCCCTATTATTACTACATCGATAAAAATAGTACACTTGTTATTTTTCCGATCAAGTTTTTGGCGCCGTTGCCGGGGATTGCCGAAATATAAGTTTAATTTCAATTCAATTGGAATTTTGTTGCTCGTCAACTAAAATTTTGTTTTCAGTTTTTTTTTATTTAGTATTGTTGGTTTTGTTACTACTAATCTGCATCTAACCTTTTACGCGAGGAGAATCCTCAGCAAATTTTCTTTTTGACGCAGAAATTGAAAGAACACTACACAAGAGGCGTAGGCAAGCAAAACTTGCAGTGTCTGAAGTTAATCCTTCGGAGCACTCAAACTCAGGTTCAGAGTCAGACAAAGATACAGTGACCATGGCTGCAGAGAAACCAACAGAGAGACTCCTCGGTGATTACGGAGCAGCACATACACCGGCTGGTCGGTTAACAATTATGAACCAACCGGTGTATGTGACGAATTTTCAGCTGCATCCGAGCACCATCACTCAGCTTGAGAGGAGACCTTTCACCGGAAAGGTCAATGAAGATGCCAACAAACATTTACAAAGGTTTTTTACTATGAGCACCACTCTCAAGATTGAGGGATACACCGAGGAAGCAAAAAAGTTAAGAATGTTTCCTTTCACTCTTTCAGAAGATGCTGAAGAGTGGTTCTACTCGTTACCTGCTGGGAGTATTACCACTTGGGAAGAGATGGAGAAGGCGTTTATGAATGAGTATTTTTCGGCCTCTATTTATATCCGAAAAAGATATGATATTGTGAACTTTAAACAGAAGGACAGAGAATCACTCGGTGACGCCTACAAGAGGTTCAAGAAGGTTTTGGTAGCTTGTTCGACTCACAACATGGATCAAACCGAGCAGATGAAGATGTTCGTAAATGGCCTCCGAATGAAAACTAAGCAACTTATTGATCAGCTGTTGGTGGATCATCCAACTTCACCACCGCGACTGGTATCAAGAAGATTATTGAAGTTATTGCAGCCAATGAACATTTGGAGTTATATTATCGAAGTGTGAGTAAATCTGAGGGTGTGATTGACTTGAAGTTGAATAATCAGGTTGTGAAGGTGGAAGATCAGATTGCGGCGGAATTTGAAAGAAGGTTAAAGGCTATGAATGTGGGTACCCAAAGTGTGGCACAAGTTCAAACTGGTCAACCCATGAGTTGTGAGATTTGTAGTGGACCCTATTATACTACACATTATGTTGCGACTCCACAACAAATTGAAGAGATAAAATTCCTGAAGCAGAATAACCCCTACGCTCAAACTTGTAATCCAGGGTGGAAGAATCTTCCTAACTTCTCCTGGAAAGATCAAAATAAACACCAATACCCACAGCAGCAACAGGCTCCCCAAAAAGCACAATGGGAGATTGCCATTGAGAAGATGGCAGCTCATAACATGCAATTTCAGGAAGAGACCTGGAATAGCTATAGGAATACCACAGCTTTTATAAAGAATCTGGAGGTTCAATTGGGTCAGATAGCTCAACAAGTTACAAATTCTCAAGCACCGGGCGCCCTCCCAAGTGCCACCATACCAAATCCGAAGAGTCATGAGAATGTCAATGTTGTTACGACAAGGAGCCAGAAAGTTGCAGAAGAAGAATCCAGGCCAACCGAAGAGAAAAGGAAAGAGGCGGTTAAACCAAAGATCAAGTTACCATACCCCTCAAGAGTAACAAAGAAGGAGTCACAAGAAAAAGACTTTGAGAAATTCAGCTTATTGCTCAAAAAGTTAGAGATTAATATGCCCTTCTTTGAAGCACTTAAACAAATGCCTCTATATAAGAAATTCATGAAGGAGGTCATTGGGAAAAAGAGACCTGGTGGAGAGGAGCTAAAAAGTATAATTGAGGAGAGCAGTGGGGAATCACAAGGTAGGAGAATTCCCATCAAACAGAATGATATTGGTTCTGTATCAATCCCCTGTACCATAAAGGACAGAACTTTTAAGAAAGTCTTGATTGATTCGGGTGCTAGTGTGAGTCTCATGCCCCTCTCAATTTTCAAAAAGCTGGGTATAGAAAAAATAAGTGAAACGGGAACAAATCTGAAGTTTGCCGACCTCACAACCAAGCGGTCATACGGCTTAGCAGAAGATGTGCTTGTGACCATTGATAACTTGACATATCCAGTAGACTTTGAGATCATTGATCTTCCTGAGGATAAGGAGACGACTATCATATTGGGTCGACCATTCTTGATGACTAGTCGGTGCAGTGTGGATATTGAAGCAGGTACTCTAACCTTGAAATATTTTGAGGAGGAATTAACCTTAAAAATGTTGGAGCTCGAGAAGCAAGGTCAAGAGGAAAGTAATCACCCCTCAGTTGGAATGATCTGAACAGTGGGAAAAAGCAATAGCTCAAAACCACTTCTTGAAAAAGTCTCTGGAATAATTCATCAGGTTGAAGCATCTGAGTTATCTATTGCACCTAGCAAGACTCCAAAATCCAGTCAAGAAGTCAATAAGAGGAAGAAACATCAAAGAAAGAAGAGAAAAAAAACACCAAAGGAAGAATATGGAAGTTGGATGTGAGTTGAATCACAATGTAACTCTTATTCCTGAATCTGACCGGTGCTCTGTTGCGGAAAGGTCAAGCAACAAAAGGTGTAAGCTGAAGTATCCCCATAGCATTGAGGAGTAACCCTTCGAGCCATGCGGCGTTAAAAGAAGTGCTACGTGGGAGGCAACCCACGCTTGTCTGATTAATTTCTTTCTTTTTGCTGTTTGTTTTGTTTTGGTTGCAGGAAATAATCTGGATCCTACATGTGCAAACGATGATGTAGCAGTGGTGTTGCATTACCGTCAGCATCCCGGGAAGGATCTCTGTGAGTGACCTCTCTCGCTCTTGTTCTAACACATTGGGGCCAATGTGTAGTTCAAGTTTGGGGGAGGATTTACTGCTTTTAGTTTTTCCTTTTTGTACGGGTTAAGTCTGTTTTGTGTGTTGTTTTATGAAAACCACTCTGAATTTCCCATCGAATTAGAGCTGAAAATTTTTGCTTGTGAATTTTGTGATGTGTGAGGTTGTCGGGAAAGTATATAGAGTTCGAGGGAAAAAAAGTTAGAACTGGGGACATTGGAAAAGTTTGAACACTTAGGAATAACCCGAACACCCTAGATTCCCCGGAGTAAGAAAACGAGTCCAACGTGTAGATTTGTGCCATAGTACTTGCATTTGAGAAGTATGCCCCGATTAGTTCATAGTGATAGTCCAGCATGACTAAAAAGAATTGCAAGTATAAGGTTGATTGCGAAAATGACTTAAGGCACCGAAAAAGTGAATAATGGCGATAAAGACAACTAGTCCTTCTAAGTTGGGTAACCCTCACCCGGTTACTTAGCCTAAAGGCGGTTGAGTCTCAATTGTCGTCCTAAAGTGGACTAATAAACGTCAATGAGAGAGAAGAAAAGAAGAGATAATGGTGCCTAGAAAAAGCTTCGATCAATCTTGTACATGTGAGGGAAAACGAAAAAATTGCCTTAATCAAATTATCGGAATGAAAAGGGTAGAAAATCGAAGAAAAGACTTAAGCCCAAAGCATAGTTGGAGAGGTAACCGAAAGGGGGATTTAGGTCCGTGGTTTTACCGCGGTATGTGTTTGTGTAATACCTTCGTTAACGGACGATTACCAAGAGAACTAGTTTTAGCCGATCGGAACAAAGGCTCACGTATGAGTATCGACACACCTTACCTTCACAAGTCTTTCATTTGATATATACCATTTGATCTGAAAAAATATTTATGCAAGCTTGTTGCTTGAGGTCAAGCAACGGTTTAAGTTTGGGGGAGTTTGATCAGTGGTTTTCATACGTTATTTCACTATTTGTTTTAGTTAATCTTTTGTTAGGGTTCATGCGCGGGAGCAATTGAAGATCAACGTAATCCTGTATTCTTGTAATGTTTAGTTTTCATATTGTAATTTCTTCGAATATTATGAGTAGCTAAACCCCCCATTGCTAGGGGGTGTCCCTGAATTGCTTCTGTAATGACTTTGCTTTTCTGAATCCTATGACATAAGTGCTTATTTTATAATCAATTTTTATTGTTCAATGTTCTTAATGCTTTTTCTATCAGACAAATAGGATTTGATTTACGATTAACTTTAGGTCGGACAAACCACTGTTAATGCTTTTGAACGATAATGCACCAATAGATATTACCTAGGAATAGGAATACCCTCGTGCACTTGGAAAACTATTGACATTATAATTCTTGATTTCAAATCTGATTACATCTGGATAGAGTGGTCAGATTATGAAATCAAAGGTTTTTTCGCTAAGGAATTAGGATTAAACACAGTACAGTCAAGAAATTAAGTAAAATAAGTTGTGTCGCTGAAATTAGGATTAAGGTTGTTACAGGGCAATTCATACACTTTCCCTAGCATGTCTCTCATAATTGTCTCAAATCTCAATTTTATTGCTTTATTTTATTTCCCCTTGCACACTATTACACAAAAACCACTACCCTTATTATTTTTGTTCAATTGAGTTACGATAAAGCTTGCATTTCACTACGCGGTCCTCGAGATCGATACTGGGGATAAACCCCTATTATTACTACATCGGTAAAAATAGTACACTTGCTATTTTTTCGATCAAGAAGCTCCTTTATATACTTAGATTGATGAACATAATTTCCATCCTTGCCTTGATTAATTTGGATTCCTAGGAAGAATTCCAGTTCTCCCATCATGCTCATCTCGAGCTCAGCCTGCATAGACTTAGAGAATTCTTTGCACAGAGATGCATTAGTGGAACCAAATATTATGTCATCAACATAAATTTGAACAATTAAGATTTCCTTGTTCAGAGTCTTTCTGAACACTGTAGTGTCAACTTGTCCCTTTTCAAAATCATTCTACAATAAGAAGTTACTTAATATCTCATACCAAGCTCTAGGAGTTTGTTTGAGTCCATAGAGTGATTTATTGAGTTTAAACATAAAATATGGGTGGACTGAGTCCTCAAACCTAGGGGTTGTTTGACATACACCTCTTCAAAAATAACTTCATTCAGAAAGGTACTCTTAACATCCATTTGATAAAGAATAATATTATGATTGACAGCATAAGAAAAAAGAATTATGATTGCCTTTAACCTTGCCACAGAGCAAAGGTTTTAAAGAAATTTATACTTTCCTGCTGACTATAGCCATGAGCTACCAGTTGAGCCTTATTCCTTACCACTTTTCCTTATTCGTTCAGCTTGTTTCTGAACACCCACTTGGTTCCAATGATGTTCTTCTGACTTGGTCTTGGAACCAGATCCCAAACATCATTCTTCTAGAACTAGTTCAGCTCTTCCTGCATGGCCACAATCCATCCATCATCTGATAAAGCCTCATCCACAAAATTTGGATCAATCAAGGAAATAAACCCTAACATGTAGTTATCATCTCTAAAAGCATATCTAGTTCTCAATGGATCATTCTTATTTCAAATTATTAGATCTTTTAGATTAGAGTCTTTATATTTGAAGGACTTCTTGGGTTGAGCAGACCTTTCTGAACCATGTTGAGCATCTTCTGAATCCTCTACTTCTGGAAGAGCTTCAGACATATGATCAGCCTCTGGTTTAATAGCTTCTGAACCTCTGACTTATGAGATTATAATTTCTGAAGATCCAATCTTTGAATGTTCTTCACACACCTGCGTATTTGCAACACTTTCAATGCTATGATGTATCATTGTCAGGCCTTTTGTCATCAAACTTGACATGTAAAGACTCTTCAACCATTTTGGTTTCAGAGTTATACACTCTATGTGCTTTAGAGTGACAAAGTATCCTAAAAAGATATCCTTTTGAGCCTTAGCATCAAATTTCTTTAGGTAGACCTTATTGTTCAGAATGTAACAAGTACATCTAAACTGATGAAAGTAAGATATGCTTGGCTTTCTTCCTCTAAATAACTCATATTAAGTTTTGTTTAGAATAGGTCTGATATAGATCCTATTTTGAACATAACAAGAAGTATTAATAGCTTCTTCCCACAGATATTTAGGAAGATGGTTTTCATTGATCATGGTCCTAGCCATTTCTTGCAATAATCTATTCTTTCTTTCCACAACCCCATTTTGGTGTGGAGTTCTAGGAGAAGAGAACTCATGGATAATTCCATGTTCATTACAAAAAATCTAAAAATGCTTGTTTTCAAATTCACCACCATGATCACTTCTGACTTTCAGAATTTTTAGTTCCTTGTCAGACTGAATTTGTGTGCAGAAGATGTTGAATACTTTATATGACTCATCTTTGGATCTGAGGAATTTAACCCAAGTCCATCTGATGTAATCATCAATACTGACCAAACCATACTTCTTCCCATTGGTTGCGGCAATCCCAACAGGACCAAACAAGTCAATATGAAGCAGTTCTAAGGATATAAAGGTTAAGACAGTGTTTTTGGATTTGAAAGAGGTTTTGTTAATCTTTCCTACTTGACATGCTCCACACAGAGCATTTAAGTGATAATCAAGATCTGGCAGCCCTTTAACAAGTTTTAGATTGCTAATTTTGGAGATCAACCTCCAGTTAGCATGACCTAAGCTCTTTTGACAAACCCATTTTTCATCACTCACTGACATAAAGCAAACAACCTTTTGGTCAGTCAATTTAGAATGGTTAATTTCATAAACATTTCCCTTCCTCTTACCATTTAGCATAATGGTTTTGTTAGACTCGTTGATTATAAAACAGAAGTTCTTATCAAACACAGCTTCATAACCACTATCCCAAAATTGACTTATGCTCAGTAGATTATGTTTGAGTCCACTTACTAACCAAACATTATTGATAGAGATTATAGAGTTACCAATAGTGTTTGTACCAATAATCTTCCATTTTTGTCTTCCTCCAAACCCCACATTGCCTTTCTCCTTCAAAGTCAAGGTGTGGAATATAAGCTTTTCTTCCGTCATATGATGTGAGCAACCACTATCCAGATACCAAGCTTATTGCCTTGTTTCTCCCTTTAAGCAAATCTGCAGCAAAAAAATTGGGATTTAGGTACCCATACTTTTATAGGTCCTCTCTTGTTAGTTCTAACATGATTTCTTTTATTTTGAGCCTTTTCTGATAGAATGGTCTATATTCATTCCATACTTTTCCTTTATAAATTTTTTGTCTTGGGTGAGGTCTGACATCTGAACCCTTCTGAACCTTTGGTCCATAGGTCTTGGGTTCTACTCTCTTCAGAACCTTTGACTTGGGATTTCTAGGTTCAGGATTCTTCGGAAGCTTTGATTTTTAAATGTTAGGTTCTGATTTCTTCACTACTTTTGATTTTTACATCTTAGGTATTGTTTTGTTCAAAACCTTTGATTCAATAATCTTGGGTTCTAATTGGTTCAAACTCTTATGTTTATCAGATCTAAATACAAAATAAGTTTTCAGCATTGTCTGAGCACTGCTTGAAGAAGAAGCGTATGAGTTCTTCAAGAGTTGAGCTTTAGATATAGCATATTTCTCATTGTTACTCAGACCTTTTTCTTTGATCTTTCTTACCCCATATATCATGGAGGCAAGCTTTGTTCTCTCAAGACCTGTCATAGTACAATCTTGAAGATCTACTTCCTGCTTACTCATGGTTTTATTAGAAATTTTATTAACTTGTGTAATGTGATCTTTCTCCAAGGATTCAACTTTGTTTTGAGAAATTTTAAGTTCTTCGTTTAGAAAAACACATTCTTTTTTCAAGGTTTTCATATTTCTTGCTTTATCTTGACAACGACACATGAGTTCTTAAATAAAAGAAATTAAGTCAAAATGAGATAGGTTAGAAAATACCTCGTCTTTCCCATCAGAGGTTGATTCATATTTTGTATCTGAGGGTGTGAGAGCCATTAGAGCTATATTTGTTTCTCCCTCGTCTTTGTCTGAACCACCTTCATTATCAAGTTCATCCCATGTTGCCATGAGACTCTTCTTGAATTTATTTCTGAAACTTTCCTTTTGAAAACTTCCTTTCTTCGGTCTTTATTTTTGTAGATTAAGACAATTATCCCTGAAGTGATCAGGCTTCTTACAGTTGAAGCAACTCTTCTGGTCATTAGCATTATTTTTGGAACTAGACCCTCTGAAGTTATTGCTTTTACCATAGAATGTTTTGTTCCTTCTCGCCAGTTACTGAAACCTTTTGATGATAAAGGTCATTTCCTCCTCATCAGAGTCATCATTAGAAACTTCTTCATCAGAAGCTTCTTCTGATTTCCAGACTTTAGAGGATTTGAAGGTTTTACCACCAGATTTTTCATCCACAGATTTCAACGCCAGAGTTATGCCAAAGATCTTATAATGTGTTGTGATGTTGTAACCTTCCTTCAAGTCTTCGTCTTCCTTTTATAGAGTTATAGAAAGAGTCATTGGAGGTTTGAACAATAGCAAACTTAGTGAAAAAGTATTCAAAGAGAGACGTTAGAGAGTAGCGTCTGGATAGAAGTATTGTCCAATGGATAATGGTATTATTCAGATCACTTTTCAAAGTACTAGGTATCTACCAAAAGGTATAACAGACTTAATAGATCACATCACCATCCCTTGATCCTTGCAAAACCAAACCCTAGTTGTGTCTTCTTAGAAATCTAGTGCTTGACAAGACGGGTCTGTTTTTGGTGCAGAGTACAGACAAGAGGCACCTTTTTCCTTCACGGTTTGAGCTATCACCAGAGGCTCGAATAGTATACTAGAGTCTAATCCTTCAGATGCTGATGAACATATTCAGAGTCACCAGATTCTGATAATCCAAAATCTAAGTAACATTGCTTCTCCCCTTATGCTTTCTACAGGATCAATTCATGGAGAATTCTTAGCTTGTGATCCAGCATACTTAAACATATGTTAGTATACCCCATTTGTTCTCTAAATGCTTTGTTATCATCAAAACCCAAGAGATATGAACAATCTTGTTCCAACGGTTTCCATTCTAATGTTGGAATGGCGCCATTTTAAGCTTTGTATAGTATGAGGTATAGGACACCTTTGTGTTGGTATGAATCGGGTCATAGTTTTGAGCTTTGACATGAGATTTTGCAGCAAACATCTGAGAAGATCAAGATGATTCAAGAGAAGATGAAAGCTTCACAAAGTCTCTTGAAGAGTTATCATGATAAAAGCAGGAAATCACTCAAGTTTCAGGAAGGAGATCATGTGTTTTTGTGAGTTACATCGGGAATTGGTGTTGGTCTATCTTTGAAGTCTTGAAAGCTCACCCTGCATTTTTGGTTTGTATCAGATTATGATCCGAGTAGGAGAGGTGGCCTACAGGTTTGTACTACATTCATTTCTTTCGAATCTTCGTGATGTATTTTGTGTGAATCAGTTGAAGAGGTATATCCTTGATCTGTCTCATATGATTCAAGTGGACGATGTGAAAGTTAGAAATAACTTGACCGTTGAGAGATATCCCTTGAGAGTAGATGATTGAGAAGTGACTTGGGAGGACCAGTGAAGCATTTGGTGAAGGTAATGTGGGAGGATCAGTTGGTGGAAGCATTACTTGGGAGCTGGAAATCCAGATGAGGGAGTCGAATCCGCCTCTATTTCCTCCAGATAATTTTTTAGGGAGAAAATTCTTAAGTGGGGGAGAGTTGTAACACTTTGGAATTTGATTAATTTATTTAATCAAATTATTCATGTTTTATTTAATTAATTAATATTTTTTGTGATTTTAATTAAATATGTATGGTGATTGGTATGTACATGTGGGGCATTTGTGGGGTGTAGTTAGAGCCTTAGTAGGGTAGTAGAAGGATTAGAATAATTGAAATAATTAAAAATAAGTAAAATTATATTTATTTTGATTAATTGATTTTTCTGTAATTTCCCCTTTTTGATAAATTATTGATAAATATGAATTGATTTTTCTGATAACATGAATTATGTGTTGTGTTATATGAATTTCGTGTAGTGATTTTCCGTGGAAATTGTGTGTTTTTGTTAGTGAAGATAGTAAGAGTGGGTTTTCATACGTGTGTTGTGATTTTGATGAACAAAACATGTAAAAACTATGATTAATCGAAGAAAATGCATGTTAATTGATAGGTAGACGATGTATTGATGTTAGATATTACTACCTCCGTTCCTTTTTATAAGTGACAACTCACTTTTTAGGTTCATTGAATAATCAATGTATTTGGTTAATTTATAGACTAGATACATTGGTTATTCAATGAACCTAAAAAGTGGGTTGTCTCTTATAAAAAGGAACGGATGTAGTATTTTCCCATATGTTATTGATCGATTTAAAGGCTGGGAAGGAAAAATCACAGTTCTGAATTGAACTCCTTGGCAAAAACGCAGTTTCTGCCATCGGGTTCAAGGTGACGGACCTCACCCTCATGACGACTAGGTCGTCGTGGCCTTTGAGGCGCTGTCGGGCGTCATCTGCCTTATGGGTAGACCTTCATGGTCCCTAAGCCCAGTTTTATGAGGTGAGCATCATATGAATGGCTTGTAAGGTGGTATGGGTGGCTGACGGGCGTCTCCTTGGTGACGGGAAGCCCGTCATGCTTCTAGAATAAGCGTCATCAGCTCGGTTGCATGGAATCGAGTTTTCTGTTCTGATTTTTGATGTTGTGTTGTGATTAGGCTAATATTTAGATATAATTTGGTGTTGTCTATTAATTATTTTAGAATTACTCAATTATTGTATGTTGAGAATGATGTTGTGCTTAACGGTGATAATTTTGGTGATATTACATGTTGTTGGAAATCATGCATCATGGTGTACGGACTTCGGTCCAGTTTTGGTGTGCTCTAGTCCGATGGTGTGGATTCTGGAACTGGTAGTTGGTTCTTATTGGGAATCAGTGAAGTGTTACTAAAGTTGTTAGTAGTGAATTGGTGTGCTCTGATTCTATTGAGGGAATTCAGGAGTGAGATGGACTTGTGTTGTCCATAATGGTACCACGTGCATGTATAGTCTTGGTATTGAGAACATTTCATCCATTGTTTGCATATGTAATGGAATGATTATATTGATATTGGTGGCTAAGAATGCTTAAGTGGTTATATGTGAATGAATTGCATTGAAATGGTGTGAATATGTTATTTGATTGTTGATGTTTGCTTAGGCTACCCATGCATACTTTTGCACCATTATATATTTTGAGTGTATTCTCACTCCTTTGTTGTTTGGGTGGTTTTTTGCTCCTTTTTGGGGTACAAACGAGCAGGCAAATGGGTAGTAGCTTAGAAGTTGAAGGATGGCGTGAGACTATTCTTCTTTTCCCGTTTTATGCGATATTTAGATTTTGATGCTCTGACCTGTAACACTTAGCGGACGAATTTTACATTTATTTATTTGTTATTATCTCTAAGGTTATTGATGTTGAAGGCATTTTGCCATAACCAAGTTTATGTTTAAAAGAAAATGTTCTGAGATTTAATCGTTTGTTGAGTTATTTTATTTGATTTATTTTCCACCGCGACGAGCTTATGTAAAGGCGAGCATGTGATGATAGGTGTATAAATTATTACATGTTTTATCTAACTCGTGCTATGCACCAGGTCTGTGTTGTGTTTGTGTGGTACCCTATGTGTGTAGCTGTTTTAAATTATGATTATTTCGCGTTGGGGTTGTTAGGGTGATACAGGGGTGCCATAAGCAATCATCCAAGCCCAAACTGAAGCCAATGCCCAAAATGAGCAAAAAATACTAAAAAAATTGCCTAAATAATCAATTAAACCTAGATTATAATCGATTATAGGACATTTCAAATTTAAATTTTAAATTTTGCTCCACACAATTGATTAACTTTAAGGTATAATCAATTATGACCATGATAAGTGTACACCCTTAACAATCAAATTTCACGGTGCTTGCACTTAGCTTTGGAAGACCACTCAGTAAATTCTTAGAGGATGGTTCACTTAGGCTTTTAAATTTTAGGTGTTCACACCTCATGTGTTACAGCCACTCTAGTTCATCAATGTTGGTCATGCATACCTCATTTACAATCTCAATACTACACTTGAATGTCTCGTTCTTTGACAATTTCAACTTCAGAATTAACTTCTTATTTTTATCAAATAATTGGAGTGCATCACCCATCATCGTAACAGAAAACCACTTCTGTAACAATTGTCCTATGCCCGGAAAATTAAAGATCATACTAAGTACATATAATATCTTTTTTATTAGTACATTTTTTCCATCCTTTCTTTTGATCATAATGTCTAATATTCCTTTTACTTCAAGGTAAGTGTTGTTTGCAAGTTTCACACTGGTTTTCTTGCTTGAATCAAAATTTGTGATCCATTCCTTGTGTCCATTCATATGATTTCAGCATCCTAAATCAAGATGCCACAATTCATATAATGGATTTCCTTCTCAGATAATGGCCATCAGCATCACTACTTCTGAGTCATAATCATCATTTTCAGCTATATGAGCCTTTTCATTACTCCTTTGATTCATATTTTTCACACTTATAGTATTGTATTTTTCTTTTATCGAATTCTTTCTTCTTGGATTGAATTGTGTCAGGGCCTCCTCCTCTCTTTAAGGATTCAACCTTAACTTCCTTTAGTTTTGCATTATTGGACCAGTTTAAGTTCTTGAAATTTTCATCCTCTTTCTTCTTAAATTTTATTTCATTTTCATTCTCCTACATCACCTGCAGGGGCGGCCTTTTCCATGTGCAGCAAGTGCTGCTGCACTGGGCCTCCAATTCTAAGGGGCCCAATTTTATTTTTTTAATTACAAAAATAATAAATTTTACACCTGTTATTTTTTCAAACCTCTGTAATTCTATATCAATTTTTAAATTTTTTTTTTTTTATTTAGATCTATTTTAAAAATTAGAGTTAAGCCTCCAGACTATTTTTGTTGAGTTGTTCTTTCAATTCCTCTATTAAACACCATCAATTCATGTGCCACTATTAAGTTGTATAGTTTCTCAATTTTCATTGTCTTGAGATGTTTGGATTCTTGTATTGCTATCACTATGAAATCATCATATGATGAAGTCAAAGATCTCATCACTTTCTCAATTACTTACTGATAAATGACTCATTTACCACACGCTTTCATCTGGTTCATCGTAGCAATCAATTTTGAGAAATAATGATTTTTTTTTAGGATTTCTTAATACACCCCATAAGTTTCTTAGGCACCGTGCAAAATTTCTTTTTTACCCCCTGATTCCGGATGTGCACATCTGGACGCACCATTTTTTTAAAAAACGTTGATTTGTTCCGGATGTGCATATCAGGAATATTTCCTGATGTGCAAATCTGAAACCATTTCTTATAACTTGGCGCCAGAGCTTCCCCCCCCCCCCCCCCCCCCCCCTCTCTCATTCTTTAGATTTTTACATTCCAAACTATCAAACTCTCTCAAACTCTCAATTTCTCATTCCCACAAATCCCGACTTTTTTCACTCGATTTCGGCGCAGAGCAACTTCTACAATGATCAAGACACTCCAAATCCTCTGTATCTCAATTTAATCGGTAAGTTTTCAAATTTTAGAGTTTCGGAGTTATTTTTGAGTAATCGATTTAGAGTAGACATTTAGGTGTAGAAATTGTTAGGTAGTATGAATAACATAGGTTAGAGACAATGTAGCTATTGTTTGCTGCTTCAAACGGACGATCAGGGTATTAAAATGCCCTTTTCTATTGTACATAGCCATGGCTGCATTTTTTAGAACTTGAAATACGTACCAGATGTGCAGATCAGGAAAAATTTTAACGTTGATTGCTTTCCTGATGTGCACATCCGGAAAAGCCCAACGTTAAATATTCTGAGTGCTTCCGGATGTGCATCCACAGAAGTTTTCCTGATGTGCAAATCCAGAAGCAACTTGGTTTCTATTTTTTTTTTGTTTATTGTTTATTGTTTTTTTTAATTATTTTTAAAAAATTCTAATTTATTTATTATGCTTTGCAGATTACATGGCTGCCAGAGACGATCGTATGATACATAGACGGACAACTCAGCATGCATCTGTCCGATGTGAGCGGACGCAGTCTACAGCCGAGGGTTCCGGCGCAGAGGCAGTTCCAGCAGCCCCTACAGCTGAGGGACATCCTACACCACAGCCTTCCACATCACAGGTTCAGGCCACTCCCCCGTCAGCCACCGTTTCTAAATCTCAGAGGTGTCAGGTTCCTACTGCTGGTTCATCAGGGTCCCCACCCGCACGCATGCGTCGTCGGGAGACTTCAGTTCCATCATCTGCTCCTATTCCATCCCTTGTTCCTGTTCCTGAGGGTGATCACCCAGCACATGAGGGTGGTGACGGCGATGACGATTTCGATGAGTTGGATGGTTACCCCGGGGGGCCGTCTGATATGTCCCTACTCCTGGGGTACTCTGAGCATACTGCCAGATATGTCTGGCTAGGACAGGTAACCTTTCTCGGTTTATTTATAGAATTGTTTTCGTTGAAAATAATTTCATTTGTAACATTGTTTTGTTTGGAAATTTTCAAGAGAAGGATTCCCAGAAGTTCTATAACCATGGGGGCAAGGCTATAGACATGATTGCGGAGCTTTCAGAGGATGAGTGGTTCCAGTCTGCACTTGCTACCTCTGGTTTCAGAGGCCTTTCTAGGATTGGGTATCCCCAGATCATGTACGGTATGCTGATGGCCTTTGTTGAGAGATGGCACCCTGAGACATCCTCATTCCACCTACCGTACGGCGAGCTCACGATCACACTCGACGACATCTCGTGCCTTTTACATCTACCGATCACGGGTACCCTTCTCCGTCACGGTAAGATGTCGAAGGTGGAGGCGATAGAGATGCTGACTGGGGAGCTTGGGGCTACCACAGATGATACACTTGCGGAGGTGACCCAGTTGAGAGGCGCACACGTCCGGTTCTCCTTTCTGACACGCAAATTTCGTGAGGAGCTTGCAGAGCCAAGACTGGCAGCAGGTGATCCAGCTGAGGTGAAGATCCACAGGCAGCGTGCCCTGAGATGTTACTATCTATTTTTGCTCGGCACGCAGCTGTTTGTGGACACCAGCGCCACTTACGTTGATATTGTTTACCTCAGGTGCCTTTGGATCACACAGAGATCCATGGGTACAACTGGGGGGCGGCTACGCTGGCATACACCTATTCTAGGCTCTCAGATGGTTGCCTCTGGGCAGCCAAGACTGTGGCAGGCATCTGTACACTATATGTGGTAACAATCTTATATTATAAGTCTTTTTTTTCATTTCATTTCTTTCTATATACATTATAATGTTTGACACCGATGTTATGTTTTCCATTTCAGGCATGGATATTACAGCACTTTCCGAAGATTACTGGTTGGGGGAGTGTTCAGGGGTACACTGAGGATATGCCGCGTGCTGCTGCATTTCTCCTGCTCAGAGGGAACCAGGCACCCGAGGCCTACAGAGTTTATCTTGATCGGATGGCTGCTGAGGACATTTTTTATGACGCATATGCCGATCATCGTGTGATGTGCCCGTTTGATGTGGTTTCGCTGTTCTCAGGATGGTTGGCATGCAGTTCGACCATTACTGCTTGATACCTGCCGGAGCGCGTCTTGCGTCAGTTCGGTTATACGCAGACGATCTCCAGGATGCCTCGTGAGTCTGCTCCTCTAGGCTTAACCCGCACGCAGATAGGTGAGACATATGTTGACTTCCAGTCCCACTTGGTACCGGAAGAGGCTCGGGCGACCAGAGCGCCGAGAGATTGGAGCGTTGATGTCGGGTACATCATGTAGTTCTATACCGTCTCACACCCATGCATGGTGCCCACTGCTAAGGGATCTCCACCCATACCTGCTCATCAAGAGATATTAGAGGAGCGGCAGTCTCAGCTGGACCATACTCATGATGTCCTACCTCGCTGTCGTGAGAAAGAGGAGATAGCGCGGACGGCCATTGCGGACGGTCACCTCCCTGAGGGCTCTGGTGGCAGACTTGCCATGGATAGGATTATTGAGATTGCTCGGGGGGCACTTCAGTACCGCAGACATCGAGCCAGGACGGCAGGTATGGCCAGAGGAGCAGGGGAGCCAGGAGAGATCCTTCGGTATACATAGTAGTTTTTTGTTTGATGTATTCTATTTTTATTACATTTATGTACTGTATTTTGACAGGAGTATTATTATGTATATATATCATTTTATTTTATATATGGATGTTTTCGAATGTATATTAAGTTGCCACGATATATTAACATCTGGACCAACCAACAAAACTGATTTTTTTAAAAATATATATAAAATTCTGCTATTTTTTCGAATCTGCAGATCAGGAATTATTTCTGATAAGCACATCTGGAACAAATCAACGTTTTTTAAAAAAATGGTGCGTCCGGATGTGCATATCCGAAAACTATGGACAAAAACGGAAATTCGCGTGGTGCCTAAAAAACCTATGTGGTGCAATAAGAAATGCTTTTTTTTTTAGTTCTCTTCCATTTGCATGAGCTCATACCTCCTTTTTAATGATTTCAACTTCACTTGTTTCACCTTCTCTCCACCAAGATATTTCTCTAACATCTCCCATGTTTTCTTCAATTTAGTTACTTTTGGAATCTTCTCAAAATGGTGAGAATCAACATTCTATTAAATGTAGAATAATGCTTTGTAGTCTTACTTCTTAGATTTCTTGAAGATGGCCTTTTGTCCCTTTGTAGGATTTACACCTAGTTCTTCAAAGTCCTCTTGCACGATTTTAAGCACATATTGTGTTCCAAATAGTGATTTCATTAATACACTCCATCTTTTCCAATTGCGTCAGATAATCAAGATAGTCAATCAGAAGCACATTTACATTCATCTTGTTTATCTTTCAAGACATTCTGCAAATCACCCTTCCCTATGTGTTTTCCAAGCATTTTCCTCAAAAATATCACTTGTGATTTTCTATGAATCAACACCAACACCTTTATGTTGACAATCATGCTCTAGACGTCAACTGTTAGAAATTGAACTGCGTAATGTAAATCAACAACCATTGAATCGGCAAATTTGCACCCACGCTTGTATTGGATTAAGATTACAAATAAAAAGTACCTAGTGTGTTAAGCAACTTATTAACCTCCTTCCTTACAAACTAACAAATAATAGTTACAAGTAATAACTCACTCTTAACAAAATTGCAATTTCTTGACTAAACTCATTTCACATGTAAGTTTTCATTGTGATTTTTCGTGTTTGTATTTTTCTCTTTTGAGAAATAAATTGAGCACGGAGCGCATTAAGGATATAATTCTAGATGTTCTTGAGTTTACAAGCACAAGATACTTCCTTGCTCAATAAAGGTGATGACTGCAGAATTAATCTGTTATCGAACGAGTAATAATTTGTTGGAATAGTTGAGTTGAGGGCAGGTTTTAAAAGGGCAAAACTCAATTGATTCGATGCAAACGGTTTCGCTTCAAAATAAAACTAAGTTACTTATAAAATTGCATTAGAGTAGTTACTTAATTTTGTCTGTAATGCCAATTAAATGAAATCAACTCTTATAGAAAATAGCACATGTGGATTCACTTCATGGACAAACACATTAAGATTCATAACAGATGAACCAAACCCTAACAGAACAACATCTAATTAAAATCAAAACATAAATCTAAGCCCTCTCGCCTCTGATTCTGCGAGCGAGTTGAATGTCCTTAGGCATGATAGTAACTCTCTTTGCATGAATGGCACAAAGATTGGTGTCTTCAAACAGACCAACAAGATAAGCTTCAGCGGCTTCTTGAAGAGCAGAAACGGCACTGCTTTGGAATCGGAGATCTGTCTTGAAATCCTGAGCAATTTCTCTAACCAATCTTTGGAATGGAAGTTTCCTGATGAGAAGCTCTGTGCTCTTCTGGTACTTCCTGATCTCTCTCAAAGCAACGGTTCCTGGACGAAATCTGTGAGGCTTCTTGACCCCTCCGGTGGCAGGAGCAGATTTCCGAGCGGCTTTGGTTGCGAGTTGTTTCCTTGGGGCTTTGCCTCCGGTGGATTTGCGAGCAGTTTGCTTGGTACGAGCCATTTCGATCGGAATGGAGAAGATGCAATTGTTTGTTAATTGAGAATTGAGATGTGATGAGATGTGATGGAAGTGTTGGGGTAATATATGGGAGGGGAAGAATGAGGGAAAAGCGGGAAATTAAATAAATTAGAAAATTAAGGGAAATGGTGACCGTTGATAGAAGTAGTTATCTACGGTTGTACGTCTCCGGAGAATTGGCATTGGGATGGAGATCCGTGGCAATCGAAACTGACCAATACAATTATTTCATTAATATTGCTATCTATATTTACTCAATCTAATGTTTGTAACATACTGTACGCTCCTTCGCAGCATGCTTATATCCATTAAACGCATAATGTATACATTTTAAAAGTGATGTAGATTATTAAAAAATGTGTATAATTAAAAAAGTAATAAATAATATTTCATTATATATATATATATATATATATGGTTATGCTAATGCACATCCATGTAGTGTGCATTAGCAACATACACCTTAGTGTATTTTTGTGTGGGGTCCACCAATTTTAGGTGGGACCCACATTAGAAAGATGAAGAAAAAAAAATAGAAAAAAAATAGATGTAGTGTATTTTTGTGTGGAGTCCACCAATTTTTGGTGTATGTTAGCATATCTAATATATATATATTGTTATGAAATTAAATAAAACAATATAGAAATCAAAGAGAGAAAGAGAAAAAAGAAAGTAATAATATATTATCTTATTCAAAAATGTGTAATTTATATTGCAATATGGACTTTATTTATAGGACCTAAGGGAGATGGAAAGTCACAACTATTAATAGGAAATAGAAAGATGAAAAGAAGAATAAGAATAGACATCCACTTTTATATTTATTCATAACACTCCCATTGGATGTCCATTAAGGATATGTCTCGTTAAAACCTTACTAGAAAAAATCCAGTGGAAAAAAATCTAGTGAAGGAAAAATAGTACAATATCCTTTCACTTTTTCCCTTCAGCTGAACGATCATTTCTTTGATGAAGACCAATCTTTTGTACTAGTTGATTAAAAATTCTACTTGGGAGTGACTTTGTGAAAATGTCTGCAAGATTATCACATGAACAGATTTGTTGGATGCTTATATCACCACTCTTTTGAAGATCATGAGTAAAAAAGAACTTTGGAGAAATGTGTTTTGTCCGGTCCCCTTTAATGTAATCATCTTTCAATTGAGCGATGCATGTAGTATCATCTTCAAATATGGTCGTTGTATTTAATGTCTCAGAAGATAAACCATAAGTATTTTGGATGTGCTGAATTAAGGATCTCAACCAAACGCATTCTCGACTTGCCTCATGTAATGCTAAAAGTTCTGCATGATTAGATGATATTGCTGCTATGGTTTGTTTCACTGACCTCCATGAAATAGTTGTACCACCACATGTAAACAAATAACCTGTTTGTGATCTACTATTATGAGAATCTGACAAGTAACCTGCATCTGCATAACTTGTTAATTCGAATCTGGATACTTTGGTATAAAACAAACTCATGTCTATTGTACCTCAAAGGTAACGAAGTATATGTTTGACTTCGTTCCAATGTCTTCGTGTAGGTGAAGAACTATATCTTGCTAATAGATTGACAGCAAATGATATATCAGGACGTGTATAATTAGCAAGGTACATTAGTGCTCCAATTGCACTGAGATATGGTACTTCAGGACTGAAGATGGCTGGTTTATACCTGAGTGAATCGCACATTCAAAGATACAACAGAGTCACCACCGAACTTTATTTAGTCCCCAAAGGACAGGGAAAATATCGATAAAACCCAAGGGGAAGAGAAACGGGAACGGGGGTCGGTTATGCGAAAGGAAGGTACTAGCACCTTACGCATTCGTCGTACTCGACGGGGACCATTTCGCTTGCTTCTAGGCTTGGATGGGTTATCTATCTAAAGGCTTATAGCTAAAAGAAAAGGAGAGAGAAGAGAGAAAGGGAAGAAAGTGCTCGCGGAGGATTTGGGCCCTCGTGTGTAACATCCCAAATTTCGTAAGAATATTTATTTAATTTATTTAAATATTATATTCGTGGTTTTCTGTGAATTTTTGGTGGTTGGTGTCGATGTCGGTATTTTTGGTGAAGTTTTGGTTATTTTAATTAAATAATAGTATATAATATGAATATATTAGTATTATCATTAATTTAAAATAACATTAGAGGAATTGAGGGTAAAGTGGGCATTTTAGGAGTATTAGTGAGGGTATTACGGAGAAAGCCCATATTTGAGGCCCAAGAGTTAAATTAACCAAAAAGGGGAATTGAGGAGAATTAGGATTCATTTGTGAAGATCGTGAAAATAAGGCGAAAGTGCTGAGCTCTGAGGAAAACGGGAAAAAGGCGAGGATTTTCGTGAAGGTTTCCAAAGGCTCAAGAGAGAACTCATCGGATCGACTATCTAAGGTATGGGGAGTGATTGCCTTTCATTGTTTTCATTATAGGATTTGATTGATTGAAGTGGATGTTGGGAATTTTGGGGTTTTGAGGGTTTATGGGTTTTGAGGTAAACTGGTGACTTTTAGGGCATTTTGTGAGATCGATTAATAAGAGTCGAACTTAATCGGTAAAATAGATCTTTGGGGCAGATTTCCCCGTTGTTGTAGTTTTATCCCCGTGGTGAAGGAATTATGGAGTTTATATGAAGCTAGAGAGTTTTAAAGGTTTAGAGGATTTAAGGTTTCCCTTAGGGTCACGAATCGACCTAACAGACATAGGTTTTAGGCCTTTAAATCCTGTGATATATTAGAACTGTTATAGGGATGTTTTGGGTCGATTGGGACTGTAATCATAGGTACCTTGGAGGTTTGGGAGCAACTGATGCGTAGCAGTGATTTGCTGTAATCGCAGGTTCGCTAGGCGAACCATTGCTTCGCTAGGCGAATGTTTGCCATCGTTCACTAAGCGAACAGCGCAGTGAATGCGCGATAACAGGAGTGTAAATGCATAGGGGTTTCTGAAGGGGATTTAGGGATTCGCTAGAAGTCTCGCCCAGCGAACTCCCCAGCGAATGGCTTCGCTGGGCGAATGTGGGGCGAGCATGACAGATGTTTGGGCTTCTGGTGTTGAGTGTGAGATCTGTGAGGTTCACTGGCCGCTTCGCTAGGCGAAGGCCACAGCGAACAGGTTCGCTAGGCGAATCCTGGAGCGAACGTCTGCTATTTCGCGAGATTTTGTTTCTGTGGCTATGTTGTTCTGGTGTTTGATGTTGTGATATTTATGATGTTTTACCATGATATTAGTGACGTTAATGATGATTATGACGTGATGATTTCGTGATGTTTTGACGAGTACTTGACGAGATGAATTTCATGAGAATATTGATGATTATGAACTGTGTATATTTGACGTATGATGATTACTTGACGATATGAATTACTATGACGTATATTGATGACCAGGAGTTGTTTATGTATGGTGTATGATGATAAGACGATGACGCATGATGTTTTGATGAATAAATGACGACATGACGAACATGATGTTTTGATGAATGATGATGCACATAATGATGTTTTGATGATGATGAGTATTGACGTTTGTGTATCATGCATTCATATGCATACTCTGTGACGACGCTTCATTCCCATTGTGCGGATATGAGGTAATTATGACGTGCTCCAGTTCCGATTGCGGGATCGATCCTATTGACGGGGATCTTTGGAGGGTTGATGGTCTGGTATCCATCCTTTGTGACGATTGATACCACATGCATGAGTCTTGTTGTGCATTGCATTTTTTGTGACATTGATGAATTGTGATATAGTGTTTCCTGATGTTTTCCCTGTTGATGTTGTATTTATGATGATGACGCCATTTTATGTATATCTTGTTTTATAATGATTATTATGAATTGTGATTACTCACCCCGTCTGTTTAAATGTTGCCTCCACGTGGGTAACGTGCAGGCGATCAGGTTTAGTTGCGGATGCTTTCGAGGACCTTGAAGTCTATTTACTTTTGGTCGATGTAGAGGGTCTTGCTCTGATAGTGTAACATCGGGTTGGGTCTTCGAGTCGAATCATGTTGAATTATTTGTTGTTGTTTGATGTTATGGTTTAGTATAAAACCTTTTTGAGTGTTTGTGGTTATGGTGGATATGCTGCCTATTTTGAGGGATTTTATTAAAAACCTTTTTATTTTGAATTATCGAGTTCCGCTGCCATAAGAAGGCTTTTGAGTTATTTTGATGAAAACCCGTTGTTTACGGAGCAAATGTGTTTATTTGAGTTTTGTTGAGAAATGTGCACCCTTATGAGGTGATTTTACTCTGATATTTTGTGTATTTTGTCGTGATTATTTGTGGGGTAGAAAAGGGTGTTACATCGTGCCTACGTACCCTCATAGTGCAATGAGGAAATCAGAGCGTCGTGGTTCATGGAACCAGGGAAGAGAAGAGGAGAATGGAAGAAGGTGGAAGGGTGGAAGTGTGCTCGCCAAGATCATCGCGATCTCGTGCCTACGTATCATACATTCGAACGAATGCAGAATCAGAGCTTCCGTAGTTCGTGGAACTAAGACGGAAAACAAAGAAAGAACGGAAAGTGGTGTCAAAACTAAGAGCAAAAGAGGTATGACAAGATCCACTGGGGATAACAAAGAGGATTGGTGTCGAAACCAAGAAAGGAGCAATGAAGAAAAAAGATAAAGGAGACTCCACTGGGGAGGTAAGAGAACAAAGTGACAGTACTGGGGGCCAGAGGGTAGTGACCCTACTATGGAACAAAAGAATAAGGATTCGGTATATTAACTGAATGGCAGTGGTTAATCGGAGAGGGAAAGAGATAAAACTCTGATGGGGAAAAGGGAACTCTACTGGGGAAATCCCGAGAAGAAAGGGCGACCACGCTGGGGAAAAGCGAAAGGAATGGTGTCCAAACGAAGAGAAATAGGATTCGGTATGTTAACTGACTGGCAGTGATTAACCGAAGAAGAAAAAGAGATAACAACTCTGGAGGAGATAAAAGACTTGGTGTCAACAGACAGGCTGTGATGAGCCAAAAGGAGAGAGTACTGAACCAAGAGAAGGTGTTTGGCTCTGAAAGAGTTTCGGTATATTAACTGATAAACAGTGATTAACCGAGGAAAGGGAAGATTGCAACTTTGTGGGGAGAAAGGTTTTAACAGATAGACTGTGATCAACCAAAAGAACGGGTGTAGGACCAAGCGAAGGTCGTGACCCAAAGGGGATGTCGATATTGACTAAACAAGTAGTACTTGATCAACAAAAGGGGTATTGAACCAAAAGAGGTTACTAACCGCTGAAGAATTGGTGTTAACAGAGAAACTGTGATTAACCGAAAAGAAACGAGTGATTAACCAAGAGAAGGTGATTAACTCGAAAGAGGTTCGGTGTTTTAACAGACTGGTTGTGGTTAACTGAAAGAATGGGTGATTAACAAAGAGAAGGTGATTAACCCAAGAGGAAACACTCAGTATTAACAGGTAGACTGTGGTTAATTGAGAAGACGTACAAATTGGTATTTAACTGACAAGCAGTGGTTAATCAAACAAAGGGAGAAGAACCCAAGAGAAGGTTGCGAACTCCTGGGAACACGATTTTTAACAGGATGACTGTGTTTAACCGAAAAAGAAACCCTTCTTGGAGAAACGAAAGCAATGACCGACCATTAGAAAAGGAAGTAGGGTATTGAAAAAAAGAGAGTTGTTAACCCAAAGAACAATGATCTTAACCAAGAATGGTGATTGATCAAAAGAGATTGCAAGAGATAGGAGTGATCAAGGATCGACTCAACTGGGGGAGGGAATATGCTACCGCCTGGAGATAAAGGTGACTAAGCCAAGCACAGGGCCATTCGTTCCCTACCTGAAGTAGCCAGAATGAGAGTAGGAATTCTCCCTTCTCATTCCTTCTCTAGCACACAGGGTGTAGCGCGGAAGTTGAAACGGACAGCGTAACAGCTCCAAGTTGTACAATGCTCCAGTGTCGTGCGGCGCGCGAATCTCCGACTCAGCAGGGGATTAAGAGAGAAAGCTCTAAAGGAAGCCTAAAGAGAAGCGCCAAAGGGATGATTAATAATCGAAACAAAGTTTCGATTAATTAATCGAAAGGGAGGAATATGCTAATAATTTTCCAAATGAATGAAAAATTAATAAAGCAGGGGTGTATTATTGATTGTACAAGATTAAGCTTATTCTTTTAAGAACAAACCTAATGAAAAACAATGAGAGAAAGTACAAAATAGTACCAAATGACATTTAAAATGCAACACAAAATCATGTTATTGTGATCAAAGAAAGTGCAAGAAAGATCATGTTCACACAATGCCAAGAATATGATCAAATTGAATAATCAAAATTGTGCATCACAAGTTCATGAATATGCTTCAAAAAGAAGTTACATGACACTTAAAACATACTTAAAGATCAAGCATATCAATCCATGGGAGTTAGAAGGAGAAAGCATGGCAAACACACTTGAAAAAGCATGAAAATGGCACTCTGGTTCAGTGTTAATCGATTAACACTTTTGCATTGCAAAGTGTTAATCGATTAACACTTGAAAAACAGGAAAATTACACTGGTTAATCGATTAACACTTTTGCACTGCAAAGTGTTAATCGATTAACACTGGCACAGGGGTAGAAAAAACAGTTTTCAAAAGTGCTTTTGGCCACTTATTGATTGTGCAATCACTCCCATACTAGGGCAAATAATTATGCACGAAAAATCAAGTTTAACACCAGCAAATGATCAACAATGGAATCTATTAAATCATCAAGATCATGGATCAAGTAATCGCATAATCAATTCACACACAAAAAGACATCGAAACTACATCGCGAATGATACGAAAACATTCGAAACAGTAAAATGAATAAGATCTACCAACCTATAAGCCAGAGATTTGGCTTGGTGATTGTTGCAAAGTGATCTTGATGAAGATAATCAAAGAAAACCAGAGAAAATCTTCAATTATAGCCAAAACGTATCGAAACCGAGCAAATTGCGACGAAACTCCGAAATACGAATTTGAACCGTCGAATCTTGAAGCAAACACTTGAGATGAATCCAAAAGCTTATAAAACTCCAGAAATCCAAGTATAATTGCAAGATGATGAATGTTAAGCTCAAGAGATAATCACTTCCAATGTAGAAGTGATTATTCTTCAATGGTGAAGAGCTATGGTGAGGTTTGGGAAGAAAATTGAGATGAAGATGAAGAAGTTGCAGAAAAATTCAGAGAGAAAATGAGAGAATTGAGAGTGAAGTGTGTGAAATGGTTGAGAGTTGTGGTTTTTTTTTTGTGGATCCTTGAAAAATTGAGTGAACGCTTGTTTATATAGATGTTTGGTTTGGAGTGTGAGAGGTTTGGAATTAGGCTATGAGCTAGCTTAGGGTGGTTTGGAATTAGGCTAGGAGTTAGTTACACTTGACTCACCGAGTCAAGCGGTTAACTCAGTAGCAATCCCAATGTAAGCTTCACATCCAAAAGTTGACATGCTTGGAGATCAAGGAACATGGTGTACTTAAATTAGAGTGATGCATTGGAATAAATTTGAGTGAATTCTTAAATAGTCTTGAGATGTCTAGAGATGTCTAGAATGTTCCACATACTGCTAGAACAATGTAGAATCTCAAAATGGGGAGGAAAAGTTGTTGTCATGAAAAAGCAGCAGAATCTGCCAAATTTGCACGTGTTAATTGATTAACACATTTGCACTGCAAATGGTTAATCGATTAACCAGGCCAAAATTCCCCAAATTTGCCTGAAAACTGGTGTTGTGGCCACAGTTCCGATTTTCAACCTCTTGCTTCGATGAATAGACATAGAAACCCTTATTTTGTGCTTGTTTTGATGATGTGATGACCTTTTGAGAATGTGATTAATCGGGCTTGGAAAACCTGAATATCCTGCAACAAGAAACACATAGGGAAAAGTGCGAATGCGTATGCCGCCGATACGAATGCACATGCTCATGCAAAAGGCAAAAGAGATAGGTCAAATTTCGGGTTACGACAAGGACCAAGCAATTCTTCATCATTTTCTCGAGGTCTGAAAGAATCTTTCTCCACATCTAATGATCTAACAATCATTGGAGTAGATAACGGTTGACATTTATCTATATAGAAGCGTTTTAACACCTTTTCTGTATAGCCTTCTTGATGTACAAATATTCATTTGTCCAAATGTTCAATTTGCAAACCTAGACATAATTTTGTCTTTCCTAGGTCCTTCATCTCAGTCTCTTTTCTTTAAACAATTCATAGCTTTTGGAAGCTCTTCAGGAGTTCCAATAATATTTATGTCATCCATATAGACAGCTATTATTGCAAATTCCTTTCCTGATCTTTTTATAAAAGTACAAGGATAAATGGAGTTATTTGTATATTCCTCTCTAAGCAAATATTCATTGAGACGATTATCCCACATTCGTCCAGATTGTTTTAGCCCATAGAGAGACTTGTTCAATCCTATGAAGTACCTTTCTCGAGATCCAGAATTATGTGCATTTGGTATACTAAACCCTTCAGGGAGTTTCATGTAAATTTCACTATCAAGTGAATCATACAGATAAGATGTTACAACATCCATCATGTGAAAATTAAGCCCTTCATGTGCTACAAGGCTTATTAGATATCGAAAAATGCTTGCATCCATTACAGGTGAATATGTCTCATCAAAATCAATTCCAGGTCTTTGCGAAAATCCTTGAGCGACAAGTCTAGCTTTGTATCTCATAATTTCCTTTTTTTCATTTCGTTTTCGTACGAATACCCATTTGTATCCAACTGGCTTCACACCTTTAGGTGTTCGGACTACAGGTCCAAAAATTTGTCTTTTGTAGAGTGAGTTTAATTATGCTTCAATTGCATCTTTCCATTTTGGCTAGTCCTCACTTTGTCTACAAATTTTTATAGATGTTGGTTCTTGATCCTCTTTGCCATTTATCTCATTGAGCGCTATATTGTATGCAAAAACATCATCAATGTCGACTTCGTTTCGGTTCCATTATATTCCATTTTATACATAATTTATCGAGATCTCTTTATTTTCACGAGTTTTTGGTACCTGATCAATCTCTTCTAGAAATGAAATTTTTATTATGTCTAAAGGTTCTTTTAGATTTTCTATATCCTCACTTGAGTCATTTTTAACTTTAGTTTCTTTTCTTGGTAGAGGACTTTTAACATCGGAACCGACTTTTCTACCACGCTTCAGGCACGACTATAACTCATTTGCAATGTTATATTGTCAAATATGAGAATCCACTTTGAGTGGAATATTAGCAGCTAATAATTTTTTTATAAACTTTGCAAATGAATTGTGTTTTGAACTTCGAGGATTAAAATGATATAATAATATTTTATTTCAAGCTGTTCATTTGAACTTCTGGTTCACACTTTGTGTTGCTTGTTCTCTCCCCCTAGTATTGAGAAAATTAATTTATAAATTGATAATCAACCTACAGGACTTCAAACAAGTATCCAATTATTGGACCAAGATAAAACCTCAAATACGAGATTCATATAAAATGCATTTTCTCAACATTCTCTCAAAACTCATCTTAGCGTACTATATTGGAGCAATTGAATAATCACAACACATCGAAAATTTTACTAAGATGGGAAGTATTAGATTATGAACCTAAAATATTTTGTAAGTTAAGAGGAGAATTATCATGTACTAACTTGTTGGCTTAATGCGAATAAATATCTTAATACCATACTTTGTGTGTTTCAAATATCTAATTTAGAATTGATGACCTCACAAGTATCAACTATATAACTAACTTTAGACGTCTAAAGAATGGATCTTCAAGTCCATTTTTTTTATGAGCATGTCCTTCAAGATGTTCAATATTAATTTTAGTAATATATGTGATACTTATCAAGGAGTTTCTGAAAAATCCAGAAAACAAGATCTTAGTCTAATTATTTGAGAAAATAATTTCACAAACTTCTGGCTGTGAATAGACATATGCATGATCTTTTAGTCGATACAACAATTAATGTCATAAAAACTCAATTTCTCAAATTTTCCTTTAAGAACACACAAATTTTATTTGATTGAAGAAACTTCTGGTTCTTCAAAACTATTTCTCACATCATAATACATTTGAGATGACCCAATCGATTTTTCCAACAACACACTCAAGTGTGATTTGTGAACATCTGGTTTACCATAATACATATGATTTTATTCTTCTAATTTCTTTCAATCTCTAGTAAATATAAAATAATTTGTATAAAATATATATTTTTCGATCTTAATAAATTTACAATTATTAATATTATTCATGCAATCCTTCTGTGATTGTCAATTTTTCTAAGATCCATGAAAATCGTCATTGATACTTTTCTGATCAATGGAGACAGAATAAGCATTTTCATATTAATCATCAAGGGATAACCATTCTTTGATGAATGAATAAAATTATTTCATTCTTTAATCAATCCTCTAGGGATCCTTTATAATATATATATTTTTTTTTTCCGAATGGTAGATCATAGATCTTCAAACAATGATAAAGATAAACATTTTTCGTGCAATCCTCGGGGGATGCATTATAAGTTCTTCATGAACTATATAAATTATTATTTTTCAATCATTCAGGTATCTTGATTAGTTCTTCGGGAACTACATAATAAATTATTATTTTTCTATCCTTCAAGGATGCCTGATAAGTTCTTCAGGAACTATATAATAAATTATTATGTTGCTCTCCTTCAGGAATGCTTGATAAGTTCTTCAAGAACTATATAATAAATTATTATTTTTCTATCCTTCAAGGATATTTGTTAAGTTCTTCAGGAACTATATAACAAACACATTATTTTATAGTCTTTCAGAGATATTTTAACATTATGTATCCAATCCTTCTATGATGCATGAAAATCATCATTGATTTTTCTCTTCTCATCAATATATCAATACATAATAGATAGAATTAAAAATATATATTATGAAACAAAAAATAATAATGTTACCTTCTAAATCTTGGAGCTTCATATAGTCAAACTTTCATTATCGTATCACTTTAGATAATTAGTTAACATTCATATGGTAGAGTTTCGTGCTGATAACGTGTTATGAAACTAAATAAAACAATATAGAGAACAAAGAGAGGAAGAGAAGTGAGAAAGTAATAATATATTATCTTGCTTTTCAAAAAAATATATATATATATTATCTTCTTCAAAAATGTGTACTTTATATTGCAATATGGACCTTATTTATAGGACCTAAGGGAGATGGAAAGTCACAGCTATTAATAGGGAATAGGAAGATGAAAAGAAGAATAAGAATGGACATCCACTTTTATATTTATTCATAACACACACACACACACACACACACACACACATATATATATATATATATATATATATATATATATATATATATATATATATTATTCACTCTATTGTATATGATGATGACATGGATGTAGAACTTTGTTTTGCAGATATGTTTTTGACAAAGACATTAATTTTTGTAATGACAATTAAAGTATTACGATAAGTTAAGGATGAACGATTAAATGTATAAACATGCAAACTTATTTGTAGGGTTTGATAAACTTGTCGATATGATGATGGCAAACAATAAATAATCTAAAGTCTCATTTTAAAGTCAGTCAAGCATGTGTCAACATAATGAAAAGTATCTGACAAAGATTTGAAGCAATTTTTGGTGATCTTCTGACTTAGCATTAGTGATTTCCCATTTTAGAAATGAGTAAACGATTTTAAGGCAAAATGACTTTATCGTAAAAGTATACGGCTAAAAGCTCACATACACTAAAACATTTTTCTAACTATTTTTTCAAAGAAAATATCTTCAAAAATGTCTTGAAGTTATGTCAGATTACTTGGGAACTGTTAAAATAGATAGAAGGAAAATTTTAGCTTATCTAATCGATTAGGTCCTTTGTATAATTGATTAGATTAGTTCAAAGTTAAGCCCTAAGCAATTCAGACATCACCTTAATGATGTACAACAGCTAAATATATGTTTCTTCCTTTTATGAAACTTACAAACGATTGTTTTTATCTTTTAATAGATTAGACATAGGTGTTAATCAATTAGACTGTTACAAAATGCATTAAATGCAATTTCCTTTTTGAGTCAACCTCAGACCTATAGAGGTCTCATTCCTCATTCTAAAACATCCATAATTGTGTTTTGACACTTTCATCTCTCACCCTCTTTCTCTCTAAACATTTCTTTAACTTTCTCTCATCGTGTTTTTAGCCTAAGTGATTTTGTGAGAAAGCCTTTTTGTGAGTGAGGTCATTTTGTAATTCTGGAATGGGTAGAATTGTAAAATTCACCAAGGAACCTTTTGTGTATACCTTGATTGAATACTGTCCAATTAGAGATTTTTTTGGGGTTGGGCATGTCAGCCTTAATTTAGGTTGGAGATTAGCCTGTGTTAAAATCTCCTAGGTTCTTTGTTAGCCTGGTATTAAAACCAAAATAGGTTGAAATCCAGTTCGGTACTTAAAAGCTTCACTTGTTCAAATCAGTCTGATGTTAAAATCTTACAGGTTTTTTGTTAGCCCAGTTAAAACCAAGGTATTGAGCTCAAAAATTATGAAACTTGAAGACTAACCACTTCTAGGTCCGTAATTGTGGAAAGAAGACTAACTGCTTTAATCCACATTTTGGGGAGGAAGATTCGCTTATTCACTCTCAAGCTTATTATGAAGAAAAGACGCAAATGCACACATCCATCGTCTTATATATAGGGGGTTCGTGAGTTTTTCTTACTAAAAACTCACAACGTTTAACGGAAACTCTCAAGATTAATTCTTGGAGAGATTAGTAAGTCCTTTTGTTTTAACCAAACCTCTATAACTCTTGTATATTTGTAAAAAATGCACTTTGAAGTATAACATCCATAAGGAAATACATGTTGATGATTCTAGTGATTTTATAAAACTCTTCTTTCTTAGGTTTTAAAAATGAAAATGGGTATCTACGATTTAATACAAACTCATAGAGATTGGTTTAATAGTCTGATAAATTTTCTACTTGAAAATAATTTTCAAAGGTTGATACAACTCTTTTTCAAACCAGACCTGCTTTACTTGTGCATAATTTTTTTTGAATTGATGTTACTAATCAATCCTTGTGCAAGAATGTTTCTGAAATGATGCATACTAAAATATGGGAAAACTCTTTTGAGAGTACAAGAATAAGTGATTGTTAACCCTGATGGATTTCACCGAGACGTTGATAATGTCTTACAACAAAATTAAGTAAAATAATAATGTTGATCACAAGAGGTTAAAATGATAAATTTGTAATGGATTTATGAGTCTTTTAGTTGAACCAACTCTCGTATCAAACGATTCGTAAAGAAGGAAAATTGACGGTAACTTGTTGTTTTTTCGAAAGGGGAAGTTTCTCAAGTTATCTTGAGATGTTGAGATAGTACAGTTAATAGAGATTTAAAAATCAAAAAACTCCGATTGATTATCTAGTAACTGGTTTATTTAACTCCTTAGTCAATTAAATTTATTTTCTACAAACTTATGGTTGAGTTTCATGTTGTTTTTTAGCAAAGGGGGGCCAAATACAGCATGCCTAGAGTTCAATATTAATCTAAGGCCCAAGGAGGATAAAAAGAAGTTGTCCAAATGATTTCCTAAGAAGATGGAATTTGATAAAGAAAGAAGTAGACAACATAATTCCCTCTCGATGTAGAAAGCTGCAAAGAATTTTATGGTTTATTCGAAAAAAAATCAAGGGGAATAAGCTCTCCAAAGCTTACTTATCGGTAGGCATGGCAACGGGGTGGGTCGGGGGCGGGTTTAGCTAGCCTCGCACCCGCACCCGCACCCGCACCCGCACCCGCCTCCCTGTTATAGACCCGCCCCCGCCCCCAAACCTAGTCGGGGGTGAAAATTTACTACCCAGACCCGCCCCTGATAGAAACAGGTTTGCCCGCACCCGCCCCCACCCGCAAAAAAAATATTTTTTTAAATAGTAATAAAAATTAACAATTTTATTAAAAACTTAACCATTTTAATAATAAACTTGTTTCTAAAGATGTGAGTTTGAGTGAATGGTGAGAAATGACTAATGAAGATTTTTAATTACTTCTTTAAAAGTGAATAAATGTGATATAAAATAATTTAAATATGGGTATTAAAGTAAATATTATAAGACCGGGCGGGGGCGGGGACGGGTGCGGGCGGGTAGTAGCATCCCCCCTCCCCCACACCCGCACCCGCAATTACAAACCGGGTTTTACCCGCACCCGCACCCAATCGAATCGGGTTTCACCCGTTAATTTCGGGCCGGGTCCGGGCGGGCCCCGACGGGCTCGGGTTTTCTTGCCATGCTTACTTATCGGTTGATTCAAAAACTAAATGTTATCTTTACTGGGAAGAAATAAGATTTTAGATCATATGCCTTACTATGAATTGCTATTGTCCATCTCTATAAGGTAACTTGTTCCTGTTACATGGGATTTGTGTGATTTGATTATTTTAAGTTTTTTGAAATTGACAAAGGGGGAGAAGTATACTCTTAAGGGGAGCAGAGTATACTTTCTGCTTAATTGAGGGGGAGTTTAATCACTCCAAAATACTTGTATTTGTTTTTGTTACCATCTCACAAAAGTGATGGGTTGTCATCATCAAAAAGAGGGGAAATGTGGATCTATGTGCTTGCAGAAAATAAAGACCAACATCTATAATTTTGATGATGGCAACGCATGACGATACCCTTCAAGATCAAGTGCTTATACATTCAAATACTATCTAGCAAAGTCTTAAAGCTACTTAGGTGAAAGATGTGATAGCTCATCAGGACATGTATTTCGGTCTGTATGAGTGAATTGAGTATTGTAAAAGTAAGGTAGTAACTTAAGAGTACTAAAGCAACTCACACATACGTCTTACAATATGTTTTATTTACTAAATTTTATTCTTACTTCTATTACTAAAATATGAGGATTTTCCTTATTGTAGGTAAATGCTCAAAATAGTACAATGTGTCATTCAAAATGCACTTGTTCTCTGCCACGATTAGACAACAAGTTAATGTGATGGAAAACTTACTTTAAAACTTCCACACCTATTACTTTTCATTCCATATGTAGTTTTTTCATTTTCTCAATTGAGGAGTGGTCTTTCAACGCCAATAAAATATGCCAACGAAGGCTTTGAGAGAGCAGCGTTGGGAAAATGACTCTTTTCTCCAAATTGCATACAAGTTTACCCATTTTACACCAGTTACTTACTAGTTTTAGTTGCACGTCTTAAATTAATTTCTCTAACTTTTAATTTAAATTATTTTAAATAATAAGTTTTGGTCTCCCTTGCACTTTTGCAATTTTTAATACTACACCACTCGAATTCATTTATTCTTATTCTTTAATTTAACATGTTGAGAAACAAATGTGAGTTGTGTTGAGAAACAAGTGAGAGTTATAAGTCTCACATTGCTTAGAAAAGTGGAGGTTGCTCACTTTTTAAGTAAGAGGATCCATACATCTAAAACCTTAAGGTTTTGGGTATGTGGTGTCTCTCTCATTTGTTTGAGTGTGTTTTTTACCATTAGGCAATTGTTTAACCCAATGTGAATGTTTCTCTCTCAGATAATCCATCAATAGTATCAGAGTCGTGGTTCAAGTAAGAGACTGACTCCTTATGTCGAAAGTCTTCCATATCTGGTGGTCAGGCGGTGTGTTCCATTAAAGTGCTCATGACGAGATAAATGTGTCTCTCAATGGCGTTACAAGCATGTCGGTGAAAGAGCTTTCGCTTGAGGGAAAACATATGTAACACCCACATGTAACATCATACATCAAAGCATAAACATTATACATGAATCCAAGTTTTGGAATTGAAATACCACAAGTTCCTAGTTAACACATTGTACACATACATGCCCAAAATACAACATACAAAAAAAATTTATGGCATAATGTATACAAGATGTTCCAAGGCACTAAGAACTAGATCAATACAATGATCTCAAAAATAACTCCAACAACGGAAGTCTTGCCATCCCAAAAGCCAAGATAAGTAAGGAAAATCAAACAGCCTTATCCTTACCCTTCGCGGAACCTGAAAAACCTGTAATAAAATCAAAAACATGGGGTGAGATATTAAATCTTAGTGAGTTCCCTATCTTATAGATCCTCTCGGCTTTACAAGGTTCTAACAATCCTAACTCAAGTCAAGGGGAAGGAAAGTGACCTTGAGTTCACAATCTCACACTATATGGAAACACGTTATTGAGTCTGTTAACTCAAAAGTTATCAATATCGTCAACCTTATCAAGCCATCCCTTATTCCCGTCCTTTTCTACGTCTAGAAGTCGGAACGAGTCACTTGGCATACGAGATGGATTCAGAACTAAGGGATGCATTATCACCTTAATTTGTCACTTTACACGGTCCCTTTCACCGTTACAAGTCTCTTTACCCGTAGGCTCCATTCGTACTATAACATTGGGAATCAAACCTACCAAGTAATCGTGCATTCATTCCAGAGGAGCTCGTTACTCATGAAACGACATATAATGGGGAATGGTTACGATTTAGTGATTTCACATACAACCATAATTGCATTCAATAATTCTAGGCCACAATAGCCTTTAGGCCTCTTTTGCCTTTTCTCTATAAACATAATAATTACACGTGTTTCATACTAGTGTCTTATTCTTTCTATACCATTCGGTACTAGACACACGCCTCGGCCTCTTTTGCACGAGCGTCGTCATTAAGTTATTTATCAATTTCCTAGCTTATTACTAGGTTCTAATATAAGTTCATAGTGAGGTTTCCTCACTCTACCTATTCCATATTTTAACATGTATATTCTCTCAATCATAATTAACATCAATATTAGACAAAGCATATTACAAATGCATTTTAGAATTACATATAATAATTCAATTACAAGTTACATAACCCTTAGGTTCCCTCTGATTTATTTAATCGGGTATCGAAAACAATATTTTTCACCTTTATCATGTAATATATTTTCATAGCTTTCCATCGGTACCAAGAACACCTCGATCGGAAGCACGGTTCAAAAGATATCAATTTTCTAAAATATTTTTCAAAACATAACAGCGGTAATCGGTTACCTCAGAATGAGTAACCGGTTACGCATTCTTCTTGCGCAGACAGTAGCCAAAATCCAATAGGGTAACCGGTTACCTCAGAATGAGTAACCGGTTACTCAGTTCATTTTTGCGTAAAACAACTATTTTTCCTGCAAGTAACCGGTTACCTCAAATGAGTAATCGGTTACCACTGAACCAGAGGTCAAAAACCTGTTACTTTCAACATGGAATCCAATGGAAACTCATCAACACATAGCTCAACATAATAGCAAGTATCAAATATCAAATTTTCACACAACCCAATCATATAATGTGTTCTATTTCATATTTCAACCATAGCAAACATCATTTAGCATGATTAATCAAATTTCACCATTTTTATTCAAGTTTTAACCGAAGTTTTTATACTTAGGGTTCTAACTAGAACTCACCAACAACAAGATGAAGAAGATGGAGAAAATGTTGGGATGATTTATGAAGAAGAGGTGATGATCCAAGCTTTCACTTCCATTCCAAGTTTTCTCTCTTTTTCTCCTCTTGCTCCTCCTTCTCTCTACTCTTACTATCTTTGTTTCAAATGAAGAGGAAAGGAAAAAGAAAAAGATATAGAGAAATATCTTTAAGTTAGTAACACTAACTAAATTGTCCAAAATATCTCTATAGCACCAAATGTTAAAACCTCAGAGTCAAATAATTATTAATTTGACCTGCTCTGAGCTCGTCAGTTACTCTAATTATCTTTGCAGATAATTTCACAGAGTATACCGGAACCTAGTTGATCAGAACCAATATTATCCAGAGCAAAATAAAAATACGGGGTATTACAACATAGTGGATGGACTCACACTTGAGGAGAAGATTGTTGTGAAACAAATGTGGGTAGTGTTGAGAAACAAGTGTGCGCTATAAGTCCCACGTTGCTTATAAAAGTGGAGTTTGAGACACTTTATAAGTAAGAGGACTCATACACCTATCACCTTAAGGTTTTGGTTTAATATATGGTGTCTCATTTGTTTGGTTGAGACTTTGACCTTTAAGTGGGTGTTTAACCCAATGTGAATGTCTCCCCCTCTGGTGACCCATCACAACACTCACTATAACTAATCATAATACCATATGTGGTATTTGAATTGAACTATAGTGTTGATAAGGGTAGCTTCATGGTTCAACAGGAGGTGTGTATGTTGTGGTCGAAGTTTGTTCGAGCATAATGTCGAAATATATTAACTTGTAGTTTAAGTTAGTATGTCGAATTGGGCCTTTTTTCTAAGCCCAATTGTTAAGTTAGCTTGTATCCTAAGTTAGCTTAGTAGTCTATAATTAGATTAGCTCTATCAGGTTGTTGAGAGAGATTAATTGTTGGTATTCACTTGTAATCTTTGAACCATTATTGAGTAAGTGAATAGTAAAATAGTTTTAACCAATTCTTATTCTTCTTCTTCATTCTTCTCTATCTTTTGTAAAACATAATAGGGTTTCTTGTATTTGTCTAAGAAACTAAATCTGTTTATCATATTTTGGTGTGTTCTTGATGACATAAATTCATAACAAACTGGTGCAGTGAGCGTGGAAGAGAAGATGTCGTCAATAAAGTATGATATTGAGAAATTCACTGGTATGAATGATTTCAGTTTGTGGCTCTTGAAGATGCAAGCCCTTCTTGTTCAACAGGGTTTGTTAGAAGCGTTTATAGGATTAGAGAAGATGCATGTTGCCCTGTCGGAGAAGGAGATGACAACGATGGTCAAAAAATCCACAGTGCCATTGTAGTTAGCCTTGGTGATAAGGTTATCTGGCGGGTTTCAAAGGAGAAAACTACAGCTGGTGTATGGACGAAACTTGAAAGATTGTATATGAAGAAATCATTGGTGAATCATCTCTACCTGAAGCAAGCTTTGTATTCGTTCAAGATGAGTGAAGACAAAGCCTTGGTTGAGCAGCTGGATATGTTCAACAAGTTGATTCTTGATCTTAAGAATATCGAGGTCAAGATTGATGATGAAGATTAAGCATTGTTATTGTTGTGTTATTTACCTAAGTCTCGTGCTTACTTCAAAGAAACTATCTTGTATGGAAGATAGTCATTGACCTTTGAAGATGTCCATTATGCGTTGTACTCTAAGGATTTGAACGAACCAAAGGAGCATAAGCCATATTCTGTTGGTGAAGGTTTGTCCGTTAAGGGGAAATTCTTGAAGAAAGATGGTAGGTTTGAGAAGAAGAAGAAGGGTAAAGTTCTACAAAATTCTTATGGTAGTAATGCTCATACTATTAAGTGTTATCATTGTAAGAATGAGTGTCATACAAGAAAAGTATGCCCTGAGCGACTGAACAATCATGGTGGAAAGGATAATGGTAATGCATCCATTATGCAAGAGGGTTATGAATAAGCATTTGTCCTGGTGGTTTCAAGCAGTGACTCTAGCAAGGGCTGGATTATGGATTCAGGGTGTAATTGGCACATGACTCCAAACATAGATGTGTTTGAGGAATTATGTGATCAAGATGGTGGATCATTGTTGCTGGGAAATAACAAAGCATGCAAAATTATAGGTATTAAATATGTGAGATTCAAGCTCCATGATGAGTCAATAAGGCTATTGACTGATGTTAGGTATGTACCTGATCTTAAGAGGAATTTGATTTCTCTTGGTGAATTCGGCAAGAAAGGATATGTTTTCAAAGGAGAACAAAGCATCATAAGGGTAATGAAAGGGTCCAAGTAATTTTTAAGAGGTGTGAAGAAACAAGTCTTGTATACCCCTGAGGTCGAGGTCCTAAGTGGCTCAGCAGATGTGGCATCCACGAAACTTGTGTCGAAGACTAGGCTATGGCACTAGAGACTTGGCCATGCCAGTGAAAGAGGCCTGGTCGAATTATCGAAACAAAATTTGTTGGGGGTGATAAGGTCGAAAACCTCAAGTTTTGTGAACCTTTTGTATTTGGTAAATTCTGTAGAATGAAGGTTAACAAAGATAAACAAAGAACAGATGGATCCCTTGATTACATTCATGTTGGTCTTTGGGGATCTGTAAGGAATCCTTCACACTTAAGTGCAAAGTATTTCCGATCCATAGTTGATGATTACTCCAGAAAGTTATAAGTATTCATCGAAAAGACTAAGGATGAAACTTTTGAAAATTTCAAAACTCGGAAGACTCTGGTTGAAAACAAAACGGGCAAGAAGGTCAAAAGGTTGAGGATCGACAATGATCTTGAATTTTGATAACGAGAAATCGTATCGTATTTTCAGGCTCATTACGCATATATTTTGTCTGTTTTTATTCGAGTTTTATTTGCATTTGACTATGTTTTGTGTGTTTTGCAGTTGACAACTTCATCTGTTGCAGAATCAGGAGAAAAGTTGAAAAAGAATGAAAGAAGAGGAAAATCCAGCAAGAAAGAAGAAAATTTATTGTTCTAATGATATGGCGTTCTCCATAGCCTGGCTTTCCACGTAATTAAAAAGGCTAGGACCATGGCATTCGCCGTGGCCTGGTGGCACTCGCCATGACAGCGCAGTTGCAGAATTCAAATTCTGCAACTGTCTTGGGCAGTTATTCCATTCCTACTTTCCCTCGACTCAAGGAGCACGACCTGGGAGTTACTTTCTGAGTTTTTCTCTAGATATAGGACCCTCTAGTCATGTTTCAGACACCTGACTTTTGACCCGGAAGCTCTGTCAAATTCCGTTTAGACTTTTTAGGCATATATTTACCTTCAAAGCGACAATTACTCACATCGAGGAATTATCGCAGTTTCTTTTGTAATTTACTTTTTGTTGTTGTACTTTGGATTCGAACAAGTCTGCTGGCATTTTATTTGCAATAAAAATTCTGCACTTTATTTTACATGTTATTTTTACTTTTGCTTTGCATTTGAATTTGTTTTGTTTGTATGCTATGTTTCTTTTAATCCCAAGTACCGTTACTATGTTTGCAATTAAAAATACCATGTTTTGCTAAATTTACTTGAGTTCGGCGTGTGAGGACCGTCGTTACCGACGGGACTCCATAGAAAATGTAGGTGCGAAATTATTTGAATGTATGTTAGTTTTGGCCTTTGTTTCTATTTTTCATGCCTTATTGTTCCGACACGAGAGTGAGGAATATACTAAGTACGGACCGATAGCGCGAGAGTCTGAGGAATGAACCGATAGTAGAAACTAGGCATTGATCCTAAAAATAGAGAGAGCGCTTTAGGCATCGTTTAGGATTTCATTAATTTCCAAAATACGCTTTTCAATTAAAACGGGCGAGCGAGAGCAAAATCCTATGGTTGTTAGGTGTGGTTCTTGTCGATAACACTAAAGTGTGAGACAGAGTCTTTAAGTTAGTACTTTCTACGGAACGAAGTTCAGTCGTAATTAATACCCGACTTCTACAAGTCCCTTAGGTACACGGAATCCATATTCCGGACTCGATTTTATTGTTATTTTCTAAAACCTCTAGAATTAATAATTTTTCCTTTCTGTTTAAATTTCGTTAATCCTTAGCCTTAGCTTTGCACTGCAACTATAGATTGCATTAGTTTGATTATCCCTTCTCTGTGGGTTCGACAACCTTATTTAAAACTACGCGAACAATTGCATACTTGCCGTCTTTATTCGACGGACACGTTAGCGCCATCGAAGCGCATCAAATTTTTCAATGAGGCTTTTGCAGCTATTATGCTGCTGTGATTGTAGCATACTTAATAAACATGTGTCCCTCGACAGCCTTGGGAATAAAGACACCTGAAAAAGTATGGTCGGGACATCCACTTAGTCTCGACAGACTTAGAGTATTTGGTTGTTTAGCCTGTGCTCATATTAGGAATGACAAGGTTGAACCTAGAACTCTGAGATGTATGTTCTTTGGATACCCTAAAGGAGTCAAAACTTATATAGAGCCAGGTCACAGGAGGTGTATCACAAGTCGAGATGTAGTTTTCAATGAAGCTGAGATGACTTTCAAGAAAACAGATGACATTGATCGAAGTTCAAAGATCTTAGGAGAAGAGCAGGAATAGGAAGAGATTCTTGTTGAGGTGGAACATACTGATGTTGAATTGCATGACCCAGATGAATTCAAAGAAGAAGTAGAAGTTGCTGTCGAAGATAAGGAGACTGGTAATGACTACCTGCTGGCAAGGAACGGGTTGAAAAGAGTCATAAAGTCACCTCAGAGACTTGGTTATGCAAGTCTTATAGCTTGTGCCTCAATCTCTTCATGTGATGTTCTAGAAGAAGAACCTAGAGACTATAAGGAAATTATGAGGACTCGAGACAAGACTGAATGGCTGAAAGCCATGGATGGTGAGATGAAATCTCTTCATGATAATGATACTTAGGAGCTCATCGAGAAACCTGCAAGGGCCAGGTTAGTCAGCTGTAAGTGGATCTTCAAGGTTAAGGAAGGAATCGAATGAGTGATGTCGAAGTGTTTTAAGGCAAGGTTGGTTTTTAGGGGGTTCACTCATAAAGAAGGTGTCGACTTCAATGATATATTCTCACATGTTGTAAAGCATAAATCCATTAGAATGTTGTTAGCCATGTGGTAAAGCTTGACCTAGAACTTGAGCACATCGATGTGAGGCTGCACTTCATTAGATAGATAATTAGGTATGGAGAAGTCCAAGTGCTGAAGGTTTCAACTGATGACAATGTTGTTGATGTGATCACCAAGACATTGCCAAGTAACAAGTTTTTTCACTGTATGGATTTGATAAAGCTACATGATGAAAGCTAGTCTGTCTTTTGTATAGAGTTTGTTCCAAGGTGGAGATTTGTGGTATATGGATCGAACTCTAGTTTCGACAAGGGTAGCTTCACGGTTCAACAAGAGGTGTGTATGTTATAGTCGAAGTTTGTTCGAGCATAATGTCGAAATATATTAACTTATAATTTAATTTAGTATGTCGAATTGGGCCTTGCTTCTAAGCCCAATTATTAAGTTAGCTTGTATCCCGAGTTAGCTTAGTGTCACCCTTCAAAAAATACGACCTCGCGAGAAAAGCTCGCTGATTGGAGTTGACAGAAGAGTCGCCACCGAACTTTATTTATTCCCAAAAATAAGGAAAGGGAAAATATCGAGAAAACCCACAGAAATAGAAAAGAGGATAGGACAAGGTCGTCACAAAGATTTTCTGGGTTCGGAAGTCAGTTATGCAAGGAGAAGGTATTAACACCCCTCGCATACGTTGTACTCAACGAGAACCATCTAGGTTGTCTGCGCATGAATGGGTGTCATTTATCTAAAGGTTTATCTGCTAAAGGGAAAGGTTGTTTTTTATTAAGGGTGTTTGCCTCGGTGTTGGCCTCGTGCCTACGTACCCTCATGGTACAATGAGGAAGTCAGAGCTTCGTAGTTCAGCCTAAAAAATGTTTGTTTGTTGGTTGATTTTACCTTGAAAAAGGATTTTCGGAGGGTGGCCCTAAGGCGCAAAAAAGAGAAGTTTGATGAGTTGATGTTGTTTTTATGTTTTGAGAAGAGATTGTTCTTGATTAGGATTGCACTAAAGACTATGGGTAGAGGCGATTATTCCAAGCAACCAAGTCGAACACCTTGTGTCAAAATAATCAGAGTGAGTGTAGGGATGCCCCATTCTCATTCATTCTCCACCACTTAAGGCTTGTGGTGCACAATCCCAATCGTATCTTATTGTGTTTTTTAGTTTGATTAAGAAAAATCCACTTGATGTTGGATCAAAGCTTTGTTGGTTTGATTATGAAAATGTCTTGGTGAATGAGTAGGTTGATGGCGATGCACAAGGCAATCAAATTACAAAGGGTGAATGCAAATGGAGTGTAATTGGTTGAAAGGTTTGGTAGTGAGGGAAACCTATTGAGTTGATTTATTATGAAAATGCTTGATGTTGGATCAAGCTTATTTGTGTTCTTTTGAAAAGGGTGTGGTTGATTTTATTCTTGAATTAAGGAAAGTCTAAACAACTAGCAAGCAAAGAGAAAGCGGTAAAGTTATTATACGTCATGGGAGTGGGGATACATTTTCTCAAATAGGGATGGAATAAACAATAAGCAAACAACCCAAATGATAAACTAAACGTGCACTAGCAAAGTGGGCTAGTCTTTTAGACGACCAACTAGAAGTAATTGATCGAATAAGTCTCATTGTAAGAAAGCCCAAGAGTAAGCTATGAATGATGTGCAAGAGTGTCCTAAGACAAAGAAATACAAGAATAGAGATAACTAAGATCCAAAGCTCCTTTGCTAAGGTTTCTGTACATAGTCCAAACTCCATGATGCAGAGGATAGTAACCACAGTCCAATACTTGAAAGTCTTTAAGGGTTTCAATAATTTTATCATGTTTTTGTGTTTTTCTTAATGAGACGAACAAAATAAGATGAAGATGAAAATATGATATATGAAAAATGATATAAGTGGTAAGAAAAGTAAATGACGGAAAGATAAAGCAAGATAATAAGGAGCAAAAATTAAAGTTAGATGTTAGTTGTTAATTGTCATCGATTTGATAATCACTTTTATCGAGTAGGGACCAATTTATCGCTATATTAAGCAATCCTAGCATAATCTATGAGGAAGATCATACTATGGGAGGCCAGTCAATAACAATATTTGTGCTAAAACAACATAGAGAAATCATTTGTAGATCATTCTTCAAGAATGGTGCCACGCGAAAAGAAAAGGAGAACAGTCTCGTCTTAATCAAGAACTTCCATTAATTAATCGATGGTAACCTATCATGATCCTAAATTATGAAGAATGATCCAAATGATCATTCCCCACAGATTTGAAATAATGAAGGTTAAACACATCAATAATCAACAATTCATGATGTTTTAGACTTCATAGACCAAAATGAAAAAAAATCCAAATGGAAATCAAAATGAAATGAAATAAAAAGCGAAAACAAAAGATCAAAGAGTAAGCACCTTAAACAAATCTAACAAATAATAGAAATATTTTTAGAACTAAAACAAATAAAAAAAACAAAGAAATTAAAAAGAGGAAAAAAATAAAAACAATGAGATAGTTAGGGGGTGCATAAGAATCATAGGGGTGAGTGAGTAGAATAAAAAATGGGCTTCAAAGCTCATTAACCATGGAACAAGGGTGGCGCATGAACAAACATGGGTGTGTGTTATGTAAAATGAAATCAAATTCACGGGCCTGAGCCCAAAGTGCCATTAAGAAGAGGATTTCAAAAAACAAAAAGAAACAAAAGATGTTCATCAAGGCATCAGTAATGTTAAATCACATTTTAAGCAAAAATCCAAATGAAGCTACAGTCACGACATGAGAAGGAGCATCAGCGGCTCGGTTTAAGAAGCAAAAATAGCAACAGTTTTTTTTTTAAAATAAGAAGTAAATCAAAGCTATTGTCAAAAGCATCAAAGCGCAAGAGAATCAACACAATGGCACGGTGGATCAATTTTGCAGTATACCCTCTTCTCTTTGATCTCCCTCTCTCTGCTTATGCTTTCAAGTCACGATCTCGCTTCGTCTCTCTTTGATTCTGTTTCAGGTTTTTTGTGTTTGCCTCATCTCTTTCCTCTCAGTCCATTCTCACTGTTTTTAGGTTTGTGTGGAAGGTTTGAGTTGTTTGATTAAGGTTTGTGTTGTTGGGTTGAAGAGGAATTGGTGAAGAAGGTAGAAGAGGAATTTGAGTGATTTAGTGGTTGAAGGTTGTGTTGTCGCAATGAAGGTTTGGTTTGAGTGATGAGTTACAGAAAGATTTTGGCAGCATGAGGTTGGCTTTCGAGCTTAGGAGAGAATGAATGAGAAGAAGGTGTTATTTATAGAATAATTGGAGGGTCTTTTGGGAATGGAAGAATGCTGAAGGAATTTGCTGTCAATGGTGCTGCTGCGTTTTGTATTGCGCGACGTGAGTTTTGGAATGTCATCTTTTTGGTTTCTCACACTTTTCATTTGCAAATTGGCTACATGTTGATGGCTAGGCAATTGTTGTGTATTGTGTTGGCTCATGTGGTAAGGTTATTGTTTAGTGATGCGTATTTGGATCACTGCGTGTTTTGTAACATGGCTGGATGTGCGTTGTGATAGTTTTGTGAACTTGCTGCAGGTCGTGTTATGGTTTGTTGTAAAAAAGGAGCTAGCAGTGCGTGGTGTGTAGCTTGGTATCTTGAGGAAGCTTGAAGATTCTCATGTGTGTGCAGCGTGAATTTGCTTGGAGTCTGGCTGAAGAGGCTTTATTTCTCTATTTTTTGTGTGTAATTTTTGGTGTAAATGGACTTTCAATTTCATGAGTAAGACCACTTTTGTTGTAATAATTTTTGGTAACAAATGTCATGAAAGGTCAGGTTATTGTGTAGATACCATAAGTTAATATTTAATTTGATGAGGGGGCAAATTAGAATATTGAAAACTAAGAAATAACCCTAGGGTTATTTAAATGGGTTATGGTCCCCATTTGTAGAGTACGATCAAAATACGGTTTATCAGGTTTTCTCTCTTCATCCCATCAGAGGAGATTCAAAGAACTCTAAAGAACTCTAAAAATTGGAATATCACATACCCGCAATTTTCAACGATTTCAATGACAAATTCAAGTACGCTTCCACCTTTCATTCTCCTAATTGTATTCAGATATAGGTTTAAAGGATACAAGTTGATGGTATATCAACTCATAAATATTATTTTAGAGTTTTGTTCCTGATTTCTATATTGATAGAAATTATAAGATTATGAAAAGAGCTAACATCAGCCTATTAGTGCATCTTCTGCTTTTCTATTTTCAAATTACCAAACCTTTCTTAAATTCCATCATTTAATAGATTATTATTTCTAAATATTCTCAAACCTCTTTTAACATCATAAATTTTAAGCATAAACATTTTAAAATCAAAAACCTCTTACCGACACTAGAAAAATGAAACAAGGTTGAACGAAGCAGTCTGAAACCCGAAATAGCAGTTCCTTAAAAGAAAAAAAAAGCAAAAAGATGAAAGAAATAGGTTTTTGATTCTTTCATCTTCGGTGCTTTCTATCATCTTTTTGCATCTTTTTTCTTTTAAGCAACTGTTGTTTCGGATTTCAGACTGCTCTGTTCAACCTTGTTTCATTTTTCTAGTGTCCTTAAGAGGTTTTTGATTTTAAAATCTTTATACTTAAAATTTATGATGTTAAAAGAGGTATGAGAATATTTAGAAATAATAATCTATTTATTAAATGATGGAATTTAAGAAAGGTTTGGTAATTTGAAAATAGAAAAGCAGAAGATGCACTAATAGGCTGATGTTAGTTCTGTTCATAACCTTATAATTTCTATCAATATAAAAATCATGAACAGAACTCTAAAATAATTTCTATGAGTCGATATACCATTAACTTGTATCCTTTAAACTCATATCCGAATACAATTAGGAGAATGAAAGGCGGAAGCGTACCTGAATTTGTCATTGAAATCGTTGAAGGTTGCGGGTATGTGATATTCTGATTTGTAGAGTTCCTTAGGTTACTTTAAATCTCCTCTGATGGGATGAAGAGAGAAAACCTAATAAACCGTATTTTGATCGTACTCTACAAATGGGGACCATAACTCACTTAAATAACCCTAGGGTTATTTATTAGTTTTCAATATTCTAATTTGGCCCATCATCAAATTAGATATTGATTTATGGTATCTACACAATAACCTGACCTTTCATGACATTTATGCTTTAGCCACAAACTTAATATTATATTAATTAGAGCCCTTTAAGTTTTGACTAATTAAAATAATGACACTAACACCTTAAATGACATTCGTGACCCAAAATTCTAACAATCTCTCACCGGTCACATATGTAATTTTGCATGCCTGTTAGACTTTATGAGCTCAAAATTTGCCATTACATAATTCAAGCATATCTAAATTTTCTTGTCCATTAATCATGCCACTATTCAGAACCAAAGTGATTTTTGTCATATCAATCATAACTAAACCCATCAATGATCACCAATATTGATACAACTAAATGACATAGATCCATCATGAAATGTGTAGCATGAAAATCACATGAAGTTGGTCTGTAAATGTCGATTTTCAACTGGTCCTACTTTACTTTAGTGAGATCATTCAATAACTTTATTGCACAAAATGTAAACTACAGAATATCAAACTTTATTAATTGAAAAATATCCAAAATCATAGTATGCATACATAATACCAAACATAGAACATAAAATTCATAATTGACTAACTCCCACTGAACCAAAAACTCCTCTATCGGTAAAACACCCATGTGAGCAGTGTGCTTATGAAATACCTTGGTGGAAGACCTTTTGTAAGAGGATCTGATATCATGGAGTTTGTCCCCAAGTGTTTTATGGAAATCTGTCCACTTTGTACCCTTTCCTTAACAAGTAGGTGTCATACCCCAAATTTTGACCACTAAGATTTCTCATCATTGTGCAAATCATCATCACAATATGGATGGATTATCTTGCCTCATCAGTCTCCTCAAAGATGGGTGAACACTTACTACAAACAGAATTAGGGTTTCAAGCCCTCTCAGAGTTCTTAGACAAAGGATCAATCAAGAAATGACATGATCTTCAACTTGTCTAACCTCCCAAACATCTACAAGGGATCAAGAGGACTCCTACTTTAAGGATTAAGCACAAGGCTGCTCCCTTCCAGGTGGATCAAGCCTCAAGATCGCCAGCGTCACCAAATTAGAGTTTTGGTCGACCAGGGCCTCCAGTTGGAAATTTTCCTCTGGGCATGAGCCAATGCTTCAAAGCATAACCTATGATGCTCCAAGGGACATCATAAACCCAAGTATCAAGTCAATTTGACCTCAGGGGATGCATATATAAAAAATCAGGAATTAGGGTTTCTTGACCTAATTCACCCCTAAGTTGACTTTTGGGACAAATCATGAGCCAAGACCTCAAGACATGATTTTAGGGTCTCCAACATACTACATTGATCCATTTGCAATAATGGATTAATCCAAGAAGCTTGAGCAACAAGTTTCAATTTCATCTGAACCACAGTTAGGGTTTCGCTAGAAAAGTCAACTGTAGCTTTGACTTTTGACCAGGACATGCTCGCAAACCCTAGGACATGATTCAATATACCCTATAATACCCATGGAACATGTCCATCAAGTTTGATTTAGGTCAAAGGCATGATTTCCTAGAGGATCGCACAGTTTGGAATTCATCTGATAAAAAGTCAACTGTGCACAAAAGTCAAACTTTGACTTTTTGAGATTTTTCACTTTTATGGCTTTTTAACCCTAAAATGATGTTAATGTGTGATTTGAATCATCATTCATCAAGAAAAATCAAGAAAAGTTGGATAACTTGTAAAAGGGGGTAACAATAAAAACTTAGAAAATTTTCTAAGTTATGAAATAAAGTGGCAAGGGTACCAACTTTGGAGGATCATAACTCCTTAACCACAAAGCCATTTTTCTCCATCCAAAGCTTAATTTGTAGATCTCATGGCCCTCTACAAAAGCTAAAAACTGACCTCTCTCCAAATTCCTCATGGATTTTGAGTTATGGAATGATCAAAATCACAAAAAGTGAAAATGTCACTTTTTTTCAACACTTAGTGAAATTTTCACTAAGTCAGAATCTGCCTTCACTTTTTTCCAAATGTAGGGGGATTTTTCACTTGGATCCAAAAGGTATCAAAACCAAATATGATCAAACAGTTGTTGTATCGTATGAGGGCTTTCCAAAATGGCCAAGAACATCACCAAATTCCACTTGAGCCATGAGATATGACAAGGGCAATATGCCTTGCTGAAAACTACCAAGGCTAGGCAGAATTTTGCATTTTTGCTCGATTTGGAAAAATCATATAATTCCAAGCCTTGTCATCATCTTGAACACATCTGAGGATCAAATCTAAAGGGGACAAACACTGAGCTAAGCCTCCAAAGTCCTTAGAACAAGAAATAGCATGCCAAACCTAGAATTGCCTAAAAGAGGGACAAGACTCCAATTTTGGATTGGAGCATTCAATGCATACACCAAGGTGGCATGGACTGAGCCATTTGCAACTGAATTCAGTCAAGACTTATCCAAGACCAAGGGAACCACAACCCTGTGCCCTAACCTGTAGCCATTGGCTAGAGGAGACTTGAGATTCCATTGGACAACATTGGCCAAACCTCTGCTGCAGTTGGCATTCACTATTGCTTGCAAAAACAAACTTGCTCTACTATAAATAGAGCTCATTTGTGATCAGTACACCAAAGCCATCAAACAGTTGCTTTCCTCAAAATCTCCTTCTTTACTCCAATTTTTCCTTCCAAAGCAAGTCACTATCGGGTTTTGAGTTTGAGAGCAATTCCAATCAAACCAATCACACACACACCTCATAAACATCATATAGAAGTGGTCTAAACACTTAAACAACATCTGGAACACTGATTTCTCAGAATCACCAGCCAGTTGCTCAAGGTTTTAACCAAGTTGCAGCTGAGATGCCATGAAGTGATCCAGCCATTTCCAGTCAAGTCCAAGCATTCAAACACACTCCATAGGGTGTAGGGAAGCTGTTCAGATCATCACAACTCATTTGTAACACCTCCAACTCAAAAATCACATTGCACTTGCTGTCACGACCTTCAAGTAAGCCTAAACTTGGTCATCTCTTAATCTATGCATATTTCCTCGCACAATACTTTTGCCAAATGTTCACAATCATGCATAAAATGTTTCCCCTCAATTAATTGCTTTGTTTGAATCGTGTATCAAATATCTCAGCCTTCATGCAAATTTTAGGGTTCTTGAGGTTTTGTCTTGATTTCTTATTCCATATTAAAAATAAATGAAATTAAAGACCATAGACATGATCGTGAGGTTGAAACGAGCAGATTGATAGGTGGTTTGCATGATATAATCAAGTATTCAGGGAGATAGGAGAGAAAATGCAAATCTAGGCAAAACCCAGAACACGCGCGTATTCTTGGGTGTTCTTGGCGCCTTTTTTTGAAAATTCAAATATTTGAATTTTGTGATTTTATTTAATTGATTCAAAAATTAATTTCTCTCTGAGTTTTAATGATTTTGAGTTGATTCGTTTTTTTATAATTCACAAAAATGTTAAAATATTTTATTTTATCAAAAAATCCCAAAAATATTATTTATTTCATATAATTGATATTTTTACAAAGAATTAATATTTTAATTGTTTTTGACATTTAAAATATTTTTTCCCTTTTGATTTTGTAAATTTTGATGACTTCTAATCATTTTGTAGGTCAAAACATAATTTTTGAAACATTAATCCAAGATCACAATTTGTTTTCCACATGTTAAACAATTTTGATCATTTTAATTGAATTTTTTATTCAATTAAAATACATTTTGGAAACAAATTAGGGTTTTGATCAATTCAACCCTCATCAAACTTTTTAAAAAAACACTTTGTGCCTCTAATAGAGTGTAAGACCCAAGCCTTTTTGTAAAATAACCTATTATGGGCCTCACTTATTGTATAATTCCCTCCGAGTATTTTCAAAAACCTCGGCGTGATCGTCGTTTTGTACACAAATAACTTTGGGCCTACCCTCGAGTAGTAAGACCCATTCTTCTTTTTAAAACACTTTGGGCCTCTAATAGAGTGTAATACCCAAACCCTTTTTGTAAATACACAAATTTTTTGGGCCTCACTTATGGTATAAGTCCTGTTGTATTTCAAAAAGTTCGACGCGATCATATTTCGTTGAAAACAAACCTTGGGCCTCTTCTAGAGCTATAAGACCCATTCAAAACTCTTTGGGCCTCTATTAGAGTGTAAGACCCAATCCCCTTTTAACCAAAACAAATTTGGGTCTCAGATATTATATAAGTCCCTCTGTGTTAAAAGAAAATCTCGGCGCAATCGCCATTTCAAAAAAAAAAAAAAAACATCTAGGCCTACCCTCGTGTTATAAGCCCCATTCTTTTTAAACTCGTTGGGCCTCTTGAGAGAGTGTAAGACCCATCCCTTTGTACAGAAAACCTTTCTTGGGCCTCAGTCACTTGTATAAGTCCCTGTATAAATTCAAACTCACTGTGCGATCACTGATAAAACCTTGGGCCTCTCCTTGAGCTGTAAGCCCCAACATCTTTTCAAAATACTTTCTCCTTTGATTTTGTATATAATATTGTTATCAAAGCTTTCTTTGTTGAACAACTAACCAAACAGCATGGAAGCTCTACAACCGAGTAAGTGTTTACCCGCTTTCATTTACCATTTTCATATGTATATAACTGTACTGTGGGGTTGTTTCGCTGTAAGTCTTCTTTCATAAACTCATATCAACTGTGTAATAATAGTATAGATATTTAGAGTTTCCCCGGCAACTACGTCTAGCACTAAGCCCTGTTGATTACTCTTAGAAGTAGACAAAACTAGATCCCCATAGGATTACCAGACACAGTCTTCCCTCCTCTTGGGGTTAAACAATATGGAGACGTGAAAGGCAACATTCTCGGTGAACCCTTTCACAGACTGTCACCTTTAGAAATCGTCAAAGAAACTCTACTCCCCAGAGATGATCTTTTCTCCGTGAATGACATCTCTTGAGTTTCTTCCAAATCCTCGAACTTTCCTGGCTTGATCTATTCTCTGTGAATAGACTGTCTTGAATTTCTCGGGGTTTGGGGACCCACAGGCTTCTTAAAAGCATCCTCGCCTTCTCTTGGGTGTTGTACAAGGACCCGTTGGCTTCTTAGAAGTATTCACAGCCTCCTCTTAGGCTTCGTATAAATGATTTCTTCCTCCGGGAATGATAGCCTCCTCTTAGACTTCGTACAAATTGTCCCTCAGCTTCTTAAAAGTTTTCAGCTTCCTCTTGGGCTTCGTACAAATTGTCCCGACGACCTCCTAGAGGTATAGGAACCGAAATTACTCATCTTAATAGAACAGTCTTTCAAAAAGTCTAGATCTTGCTACTGCTGTTTCTTAAACATAGTACAAAAGATAAAACTCTAGACTCGGACAGTCTAATTCCCTTGAGTCTCAAAGACATTCTCAAGCTCCTTCCAAAACTAGGAGATGAAACCCGTAGACTCGGACAATCTCAATACCCTTTGGATTTCCCATTTCCTTAAAGAACAGGAAATAACCCTGATCCTCTTATCAATCCCAAAGGATAGCCTTACCTTTAATCAGTCTCTTTATAAGAACTGATTTTCTCTTTTAACCAACCTACTGGACCTGTTACTCAACTGAAACAGCACTCCTTTTAGCTTCTATCTCGGGCTTCGTACGAGATATAAAAAAACTCTCTTGTTGAGTCAATAATCCTTTTAGCCTCCCTCTCGGGCTTCGTACGAGATACAAAAACACTCTGTTGTTGAATATAAAAGACTCTCTTGTTGAGTCAACCTTTAGCCTCCATCTCGGGCTTCGTACGAGATACAAAAGACTCTCTTGTTGAGTTCAACCTTTAGCCTCCGTCTTAGGCTTCGTACAAGACACATACAAAAAGATTCTCCTATAGAGTCAACCCTTTTAGCCTCTCTCTCGGACTTCGTACGAGACACACAAAAATCACCCTCTTGTTGGGTCGATAGCCTCCTCTTAGGCTTTGTATAAAAAAAACTCGGTTGAGTCAATCAACCTTTTAGCATCAAAGTTGTGCCTCGTTCACAGTATACAAACATCAACAACTCATTTCCCTTCATCTAATTGCTGTAACCGGCAAGCCTCTGGATTATCTACATCCATGCCACTGTCCCTCTTTTAGCATGAGAAATTCCTAAGGAAAGATGGCATTGCTCTACACTGAGTTAAAGTCTTCTCCTTCAGGTCAAAAACCCTTATAAAGGAAATTATGGCATTACTAGGACTCGCATATCCCAGTTAAAGTAATCCTCCTTTACAGTCAGTCTCCCAACAGTTGTGACAAACAGACCCCCTTTAGAGATGACAAACTCTCTCTAAAGTTAACACCCTTTTAGCTTCACATCTTGGGCTTCAAACAAGATACAAATAGACCCTTCAGCTTCGCATCTTGGGCTTTGAACAAGATACAAACCACATTTAGCTTCACGTCTTGGGCTTTGAACAAGACACCAAAACACCATTTCCTCCCGTAGAATAGGAGGAACTACGATCGCTCTGATTTCCCTGTTTCGGTAAACGGGAATACGTAGGCATAAGATTGAAAGAAAAATCTTAGCGAGCACATTAATCCAAAACCCAAAATCCCATACCTTCACATCTCAATCGGAAAATATTAGTCCTAGCGTCCTACCCATAAACATTCCCGTTATCCCAGTCCCAAACAAAGAAGAAAGATGCCTCATTACCATATCGCATTCGTAACCTAACAGGCCACTGTTTAAACTCAGTATGCAAGCAGGGTTAATTGGAGTCATCTATTTCCCTTCCTTAATCAGCTCACAATAGGATAAAAAATGAATCGACCTGTAGTAACCCCAAAAGAGTGGCAGTGCTTAAGAAACACGTCCAGTTTCGCTCGCTACACTAGGAACTTGATGTCAATGTGTTTTGACTTGGTCGAGCTCCTATTATTATTGGAATATAGGATGACTAATTTGTTGCCACAGTTTAACTTAAGTGACCTTTCAATTCCTTCCACAATTCGCAGCCCAGTGACAAGATTCCTCAGCCAAATCCCATGGTTGGATACCTCATAGCATTCTATAAACTTTGTTGCCATGGTGGATTAAGCCGTAAGAGTTTCCTTAGCACTGCAGCAAGAAACTGCACCACCAACCAACATGTAAATATAGCCTGAAGTGGATCTTTTACTGTCTTGGCATCCGGTAAAATCTGAGTCAAAGTATCCAATGATCTCTAACTGGTCTGACCTTTTATATGTGAGTGTAACACCCCAATTCCCATCGCGAACAAACAATACAAATATAAATCAGAGTAATTAAAAATTTATTTTTCCGACAGAAACAGGGATGCCACATTTAAAGAAATAAAATACAATCCCTGCTCAACATTTCTGATACATAACACAAAGAGAAACTTTTTCCTTACAAAAGGATGGTCAATTATGGAATAAAGCGGAAAGATCCATAACCGACTTGTTTTACAAAATAAACTGTTTTAGAACATCAAAATATAAATACAAAATATATTCAACAATTATATACATATAACAAAACGTTCCCCGACTCCCGTGCTACGTATCAGAGCAGACACCACGAACGACAACGAAACGGAGGACTAATCTCCACAAAAGCCTCCAAGCCTCTAAAGCTGACAATCTGCACTATGCCATAAAAAGCATATTCCAGCAGAAGGGTGAGAAATAACAATTATAACAAGATTGCATAATAATATGCCACAACACAAATAAATTCACATATAAAATATTTCTCACCACAACATCACCTACCAATATATATAGCATGTCACCAAGACATAACATAATTCACACACATAATCATTTATGCATCCATCACAAAGCATACCAATCATGCTCAATACATTTATCAAAATGCATATCAACTCACCAAAGCTATCACAATCTCAACACATAACTAACCAATACACAACTTCCACATATAATCAATCAAATCATGATTTTCCATACATAATCCCATACTCCAATCAAACATATATCATTCAATACAATTCCACATATTTCATCTCATCAATCACAATCACATTTCCATGCCAATTAATTCATGATTTATGCAATGCACATAGACCGACACAACGACTCTATGCAAATGCCATGCGGTACCGACTTCCAACCTTGTAATTCATTAGTTCCCCAGGAACTCTTGGAATCATCGCTCGTTACATAGAGTAACTCCCCGTCGGGCATACGATGTTCCCCGTCGCTTCCACTTATCATCAAGCACACGACGTTATGGATCGTTTTTAGTCCTTTATAATAGGCACACGATCAATACAATAATTGCTTACACCCATAAGGGATCTACAATTCAACATGCATTGTTTACACCCACGAAGGGATCTACAATGTCTTTATGCATTGTTTACACCCACGAAGGGATCTACAATGTCTAACTGCATTGTTTACACCCACAAAGGGATCTACAATGTCTTCATCATGATGCATGTCATATAATGACCCATGGAAATCAAGACTCATACATTAAATCATGCATTTCAAGTACATATAAAGTAATGCACACAATTGCCCAAAATGGCCACAAACACCAATATACCACACTTATCATTTTCTTGCCTCTCGGCCACCAATCATCATCACAACAATTACCATAACTTGTCACATGCTTCAACATCATCACATTCCACAAACCACAACAATAAACCACAAACCAACACAACATCATAACCACATACATTGATATTCAATCAAACAATGTATTTACCGCACAACAACAACATTATCACAACATCTCATCATGTATATTCACATCATATAACAGCACACAAGCTACACCTTACATATCAAAAGCATATAGCATAATAACGCATCAATCGCACACATGGTACGCAACAAAACCCGACAACTCGACTATTTTTCCAAAAACACGAATTAATTAAATCATCTACTGACCTCCAACCTAATTTTAAAAGAAAGAACATTTCGTTAGCTTTCCAACGGTATAAAGAACGTCCCAATCCGAGTTACGGATCAAAAGATATGAATTTCCGAAGTTTCCCCGAAAAACAGAATTTTCTGTTTCAGCACAGTAGGCATCGATCCCTAACTCGCATGTATCGATCCCTGCTGTACTAAAAATTCCATTTTTCCCAATTTTCACAGTAGGGATCGATCCCTGGGGTTATGTATCGATCCCTAACCCTGTTTTTCACAAAAAACCAGATTTTTCAAATTACAACCTTGCTGTCCTTTTCCCGAATCCCCGAAAACTCGACTAAATCGAACATTTTCACCGAAACAAACATATACTCATAAACACCAAATACATAAGAACAATTTAGAACACTTAAACTAAATTTCTACGACGTTCGATTTTTCGATTAAATTTCAACCGTTTAAAAACCAGAATTTCCGAACGTCACCAAATCGAATGAAAAGCACGCTATACGACGACCTAACCTTCCTCGATACAACTACGTAATTTATTTCGAATTCTAACCGTGAAAACATCGTTTTCTATCGATTTCCTACAATCGACCTAAACGGAAACAAACGACGGAACCATAACGAAAACTAACCGAAACCTAACCAAACGTCATGAAACTTTAAACAGCAGCTCCCGTACATATAACCAACCAACACCTGTATTTATACGACTTTTCGACCGTAGAAACATCGGTTTCTATCGATTTCGTCAATTACGGCATAAACGGAAACATATTGAAACCAACCAAAACATTCACACAAAACATACACATATACATACACAAGCGAGATATAATTGAAACTTCTCACCCTTACCCGATTATTCGCGCTTTAAACGGAGTTTTCTCGACTTTTCCTCTCTTTTCCTCTTCTCCCTTCTTTCCTTCTCTTTTCTCTTCTCTTCTCTTTCTATTTTTTCTGTTTTCTTTTCTTTTTCTCTCTTTCTATCTTTCTATTCTATTTAAACAAAATATCTACCCAAATGACCAAAATACCCCTACACTCAAATATCTCGCAAACGCTCTCAAAATGCGATAAAACATAATAACGATGAAAAATAACATTTTTCTAAATAAAAGTCGAAAATAAAATAATATAATAATAAAATAATCAATTAAACTCGATTAAATAAAACTGACTAAAACTGGGGCGTTACAGTGAGCATATAATCTTTTGTTCTCCTTAAATATCTTATAACCTTTTGGTTTCTTCCAAATGATCCATTCCTGGATTGCTCAAATATCTTCCTAACATCACAACTACAAACACAATATCTGGACGCATACATACTTGGGCATACATCAGACTCCCTACTAACAATGTATAAGGAAACTTTTGCATTTCTTAAATTTCTAAATTTCCTTTTGCGCATTGATTAAGACTAAATTTGTCTCCCTTAGCGATTGGGGTATCCCCGGGTTTACATTCTTGCATGTCAAACCTTTTAAGCACTTTTTTGATATAGCTCCTTTGTGATAATCCTAGAAGACCCGGAGATCGGTCTCGGTGTATCTGAATTCCTAATACAAAGGAGGCGTCACCAAGATCTTTCATTTCAAATTTTCTTGACAAAAATTTCTTGGTTTCATGCATCATGCTTATATCATTAGCGGCAAGTAGTATGTCATCGACATACAAGACAAGGAAAATGTACTTGCTCCCACTGAATTTGTGATACACACAATCTTCAACAACATTCACCTTAAAACCAAATGAGAGAATTACTTCATGAAACTTGTGGTACCATTGACGAGATGTCTGCTTTAGTCCATAAATGGATTTTGTCAATTTGAAAACCATATTCTTTGATAGGGGTGTTCGCGGTGCGGTTTGGGCGGTTTTGACGCTAAAACTCATCCGAACCGCAAGAGAAAAAAGCATGCGGTTTGGTTTGGTTCGGTTGGCTTTTAAAAAAAATCTGAACCAAACCAAACTAAACCAATGCGGTTTGGATTAGTTCGGTTGGTTCGGTTTTTTACAAGATTTTTATTGAGTGATAATTACATATATAGAGAACAACATAACTTTGTGTTTAGTCATTCACACATTGACAAATAACAACAAAATTCATCATATTTAGACAAAAAGTTCTCATTCAATATACAAAAATCAATTTAAACAAAAGTGAAAAAAAATAGTAACATAAAACAATATCAAAAATATTATAATAAAACAGAAAATAGAGGAGAAGGGAGATTATTGAAGATGAAAAAGAAAGAACATAAGAAATGTGTGATAAAAATATAATTAAAAGAGAAAATAGTAACATAAAAATGAGAAAATGAAAAACAAAAAACATGTGAGATGAGAGATTAGTGTAGAAGAGGTGAGACGTACATGACAAAAAAGATGAGAAGAATATGCAATACTATTAGGAGAGATTTGTGAAGATTAAAACTGAAAAGTTAAGTGTGAGTAAGAGAAAATATTTCGTAATTGTAAGGTTAAGGAATAATGGGTTTAAGTTTTAGGTTAGATGTGGGATAAGTGAAGTTTGGGTTGTAACATAATGCGGTTTGGTTTGGTTTAGTTCGGTTTGCAAAATACAAACCGCAAACCAAACCGAACTGTGCGGTTTTCTTAAAAGATGGCCCGAACAAATCCGAACCAAATGCGATTTTTTGAGGTTTTGGTTTGGTTTGCGGTTTTCTATTGGGTTGGTTCGGTTTTGAACACCCCTATTCTTTGAGTCTTCTGACACAAATTTTTCTGATTGCATCATATAAATTATTTCATCATCGTTACCATTGAGGGAATCCGTCTTGACATCTATTTGATGGAGTTCCAAATCATAATGTGCAACTAGAGCCATGATTGTCCTAAAAGATACTTTCGATGAAAATGGAGAAAAAGTATCTTTAAAGTCAATCCCTTCTTTTTTAGTATAACCCTTAGCCACAAGACGAGCTTTATACCTCTCCACATTACCGTTAGAATTGTGCTTGGTCTTAAAAATCCATTTGCAACCAATGGGTTTCACACCTTCTGGTAACGGAACAAGTTCCCAAACTTTATTGTCTTGCATGGACTTATACTCCTCCTTCACTACTTCAATCCATTTTTCCGATTTGGAATCTTGCATGGCTTGACTTAAGTTTATTGGATCATCTTCCATCATACCATTATTTTCCTCATGTTCTTAGAGAAAGACTATGTAATCATCTGGAATAGAATTTCTCATTTCTCTAATGGATCTCCGCAAAGGTATTGGTTCTTGTAACACTTATTCTTGAGGATTGTGAGTTTGTTCTTCATCAATTACTAAATCCTCTTGAGTTGGAGGAATTTCAATAATGTCTTGTGGAGGTTCCATTCTTGCTTGATCAAAAGCAACTATATGAATTAGTTCTGGAATTGTTACCAATTCTTCCTCTAAGACAAAGTCTATAGCCGAGGTTCTTCCCCCCTCCCCCCTCCCAATTCAACATCCTCAAAGAATATGGACGTTCCTGTCTCAAAAATTGAATTTAATTTGGAATCATAAAATTTGTAACCCCTAGATCTTTCAGAATAGCCAATAAAGTAGTTGCTCACTGTTCGGGAGTCCAATTTCTTTTCATTTGGCCTATAAGGTCTTGCCTCAGCTGGACATCCCCACACATGAAAATGTTTGAGACTAGGGTTTCGCCCAGTCCAAAGTTCATAAGGTGTTTTGGCAACTGCTTTTGTAACGCCCCGGTTTTTGTTAGATTCATTTAATAGAGTCGATTTAATTATTTTCGTTTTATATTATTTTAATATTGACTTTTATTTGGTAAATATATTATTTTTCATTGTTATTATGTTTTATCGCGTTTTAGGAGCGTTGGCGAGAAAATTGAGCTGAGGGGTATTTTGGTCTTTTGCTTGGGTAAGTTTTATGTTTTCATTTAAAAAGAAAGAAAAGAGAGAAAAATAGTAAGGAAAAGAAAAAGAAAAGAAAGATAAAGAGAAGAGAAGAGAAAAAGAGAAAGAAGGAGAAAAGAAGAGAAAACTTGAGAAAAGAAGAAAATCATCAAATCAAAAGCTTGGTCTTCGATTAATCGGGTAAGGGTGAGAAGTTTTGATTATATCTTGCTTGTACATGTATATGTGTGTGATTGTGTGAATGTTTTCTTGTTTTTCCATAGTTTTTCATTCTAGGTTGAAATGAGAAAAATGAATAGAAATCGATGTTTTCACGGTTAGAATTTGGAATAAGTTGTGTAGTATAGTCGGGTGAGGATAGGAATTAATCGGGAATGGTTGTTTGTGGGTTTTTGAGTGGTTTTGAGCGAGTTTGGAGTTGGGATTAATTGATAAAATTATGTTTCAAAATATTTCAAAAATATAAAATGTGTTGGATGAGTTTTTATCAAAATCGGAGGTCCGGAAGGTATTTAACGATCGAAAACTGAGTTTTTATCAAATTTTAAGCAGTATGAGTCGACCTAAAGAACCTTGAGTCGACCTAAAGACTCGACCTGAGCATACCTGCGCGTGACACAAATTTTCCAAAATGTCAGATTTTGTTTTTTTCATAACTTTTGAACCGTAAGTCCGTTTTGACCCCCGTTCGAAGCGTTGGGAAGCTAAAGAAATATTCTTTATATTAAAAATGGTTTGGAGGGTAAAATACGATTTAATTAATTTGTGTTTTTGAGAATTAGTCGGGCGGTCGGGTGTTCTTATCGCGTACAATGCGTGTTGTCGGTATTTTATCGTGTGTTGTGCTATTGTTATATGATGTGGAACTTTTATGTGGTTTATGTGATGTTGAAGCATGTGATAAGTTATTGTAATTGTTGTGGCCTCATGGGAAAATACTTTGTTGAGTTGAATACAAATGTATGGTATTAATGTATGTTGTTGTTGGTAGCCTTCGTGGCGTGAATCCTAGTGTTGTGAGTATCATTGTATGATTGTAGGATTGTTGTGGTTGATGGTGAGTAATTCTTGATGTGAATTGATATGAGTGTAGGTGCTAAAGTGCTAATTGTTGTGGTTTGTGGATTATGATGAAATGCATTATTTATGTGAAATTCAATGTATGTTGTTTGGTGGCCTTTATGGTTTGAAATGCATTGTTTGAAGTGTTTTCAATGCATGAATAATGATGATGAGATAATTCATATGGTTGAATTGTGAAGATGCATTTGATTGTCATGAGTTCTTGTGTGTCAAGCATCATGATATGCATCTGGTGATGTCGTGTGCCCTAGTGGATGTGAGCGACGAATCGATTCCAGAGGGAATCCGCTATAACATCGTGAGCCTAAAAAAAATAAGAGGACCGAAAGCGATGATTATAGACGATCGTGAGCCTTATACAAAGAGGACCAAAATTGATCGGATCGTGAGCCTTATACAAAGAGGACCGAAAGCGATCCATAAACGTCGTGAGCCTTAAAAAAAATAAGAGGACTGAAAGCGACGGGGAACATCGTTTGCCCGACGGGGTGTTACATGAGTGGTCCTCAGTAACAAGCGATGATTCCAATAGTTCCTGAGTGAACTGGTGATGAGAATGATGGATGGATGGTACCGCATGGCATTTGCATAGAGTCGTTGTGTCAGTCTCTTTGCATTTGCATAAATCATGAATGGATTGATTATGTGTGAGAAATTGTGATATGCGTTCGTGTTAAATGCATTGGTTATGAATGATATGTTTTGTGTATAGACATATGCATTATGTGTGAACATGTGGTTATGTGGGGATAATTGATATATGCTATATTTTGTGGTGATGTGGTGGTGTGGTTCCATATGTCATAATTGTGGTTGGATTATGTGTGATATGTTTTGTATTTGTGGCATGCTTTATGTGTTAGTATGTGATGGCATGGGTGAGATGATTTATACATGTGTTTGAATGTGTGTTTGCATATTATTATGCAATCTTGATTTAGTTGTTATTTCTCACCCTTCTGCTGTGGTTTGATGCTCTATGAGGCATTTGCAGATTTGTGTCTTGGAGGCTTTTGTGAAGTTTAGTTCTCCATTCTTTTGTCGGTCTTGGTGTCTGCTCTGATACGTAGCACGGGAGTCGGGGAACGCTTTAAGTTATTTGTATACAATTGTTGAATATGTTTTGTATGACTTTTGTATGTATATTTTGATGTTATAAAACAATTTATCTTGTAAAACAAGTCAGTTATAGATCTTTCCGCTTTATTCCATTATTGAGCTTTCCTTTTATATGGAAAAAGTTTCCCTTTGAGGGTATTCTATTTTGTGCTATGTATCAAAAAAATATTTGAGCAGGGATTGTATTTTATTTCTTTAAATGTGGCATCCCTGTTTCTGTCGGAAAAATAAATTTTTATTCACTCTGATTTATTTATGTATTATTTATTCGCGATGGGAATTGGGGTGTTACATTAGTGGTATCAGAGCAGGTCGGTCTGTCCGGCCAAGTTGTTGAGTCAGTTGGTGTGACAGTTGAATATTGTCGATGTTATTTGTCCCTTAGTATGTGATATGTGTGTGAAACACTGTCAGTGGTTTCTGGTTTTCTAATCCTTTGTCTTCAGGATTGAGAATGAGATAAGTGGGGGAGAAGCTTGTACTTCTCCAAGTTGCTTCAGGTGTGGAGCGTTGGCTCAGTGTGTTGTAGATTGCAAGAGTGTAAGTGTTGTTTGGACAGTGTTGTTCCCAGTTCTGGAGGGAATGCGGAGGTAAGGTTTATGTCAACTAAGGATTTGTGCCTTAGGTAGTTTTGTGCACCGGATGCAAGAAATGCTATTATAGTTTGGTAAAGACGGTTTATGCCCCATCATGATTGTCGGCTGTCTATTGACAAATTGAGGAACTGATCACCCTTAATCTCTTGTTGATAGCAGACCGGAATTATGTTGGATGGAATAGACGTGTCTTTCCGGATTTGATAGTGTGTGAATGACTTGTTTGGAATTAAGGAAGTGAGTACAGATTGTTTTGATTGAGTCGATGAAGATTCTTATATCGGAGGTTTTGGTATGTTGGTCAAGTTGGAATGTCATTGAGAGAGAATGATTGGGTATTACTAATGGTTGTTCTCAGAGAGTAGAGTGTGAACTCAAAGTTAACGAAGGTGAGGATTTAAGGTTTGGATCTGCTAAGTAAGTGGGAGAACTTTTAGGAAGTGAAACTCAGATGTTTGTCATGTGTGCGATGATAGTGTTCTGGAAATTGGCAGGAAAGCCACAGTGATGGGCCGTCAGTTGTGCATGGCTTTCAGATGTGTTTTTGGATGGAACATTAGTGTGTCTACTTGAAGAGGTCCAGTATGGTTGGTAAGGAAAAGGATGATAGCATGAGGTTGCGTGTTAATCAGTGAGTAGTATGGAAACTTGCAGTTGTGTTCTGGATAGCTTAAGTTTTGGATTGTGACGAATCATGAACAATTTGAGAGTTCTTTTGGGTTGGTTGTTGCTACATGTTGGGATTTATGGAATTTGGACGGTCAAGAGAAGAAATTGTGTATGGATTACTGACAGTCGAATAAGGTAACGATTGAGAATAAGTGTCCACTTTCAAGAATAGATGACTGAAGTGGTTTGGTTGAGTTTGATTGGAATTACAATTGTTTGGAATGTTTGATAAGAGTGGTGAATTGTGTGAGTGGAGACTTCGATCGATTTAATGTGACTGGTTATGTTTGTTATCATCGGAATAGGGTGTTATTTACTCGGTTAAGCTTGTATGTGAGAACCAGTTACCCGGTGAGAAATTTTGCAAAAGCTTTAATAATTTATACCTTTTGGAATTTGGTTGGGCATTACAACGTGCAGTGATGTTATTTGGTATTAGTAATGCGTCGGTAATGTTTGTGGAGTAGATGAATCGTATCTTTCATATTTATTTGGATAAGTTCGTAGTGGTTTTGATTGAGGATATTCGGATCTATTATAAACTCAGAGGAAGAATAGGTAGAGCGTTTGAGATTTGAATTGCAAGTGTTGAAAAAAAAGGAATTTTTATGCTAAGCTATTCAAGTGAGAATTTGGGTTGACAGAGGTTAGTTTTCTTGGTTATGTTATTTTCGATGATGGTATTGTTGTGGATCTATCCAAGGTAGATGCAGTTCTACAATGAGAGGCTCCGAAGTTGGTTAAGGAGATTAGAAACTTTTGGGCTTAGTTGGTTGTCACTGCAGGCTATGGAAGACTTTGCTAAGTTAGCATTTTCGTTACTTCAGTTGACTTGCAAAGGGTAAGTTGTTTGCTTTGGATGTTCATTGTGAGGAAAGTTTGAGAGGGTTAAAGTAGAATTTGTCTACGGCTCCAGTTTTGATTCTGTGTGATCCTAATGAACCGTTTGTGAGGTATTGGGATGCGTCTATGATGAGTTTAGTCAGTGTGTTAATGCGAGGGGGTAAAGTCATTTCTTATGCTTTACGACGATTGAGGATTCATAAGAGGATCTATATTATTCAGGATTTGGAATTGGTCGCGGTTGTATTATGTCGGAAACTTTGGAGGTATTATCTTTATGGTTCTAGGTTCGAAGTGTTTAGTAATCACAAAAATATTGAGTACATGTTTGGTCGGAAGGAATATAGTATGAGACAGCGAGGATGGTTAGAATCTGTGACGAGTTATAAATTTTGCTTGGATAATCCTTCGGGGAAAGCTAATTTTGTGCCAGAAGAGTTAAGTCGAAGTCTTTACATATGTCTATTTTGATGGTCAGAGAATTAGAGTTGGTTGAGCAGTTCAGAGACTTGTGTCTGGTGTGTGAGATTGGGAATATTAAAGTGAACAGTGATTTTTTGGCAAATATGAGAAAGAGTTAGACTTTGGACGTGAGATTGATAGTTTTGATGGTTACGAGTCATCAGAGTGCGCAGCGGAAGCGTGTGTGACTTGTAAGAGTTCATAGGGTGAACATTGTTAACATGTAGGAGTGATGAGACCATTAGACGTTTCAGAATGGAAGTGTTAGGTGAAAGGTTTAAATATTATTCATGGGCTACTATGTAGATGGATGTTTTGGTTATATGTTCGATTGGTGAATCGTAGCATTGTTGTAATAATGTCGTGTGACAAGGATGTTGGTATTCTAGTTTTATGGATGTTGTTAAGGCATTGTTTATGTCGTGGAACCTTATGTTCTTGTTTCTGTTGTTGCCTCGTTTCCATGGTGATGGTTCGAGTGCGTGTAGCTAATTCCTATGATGGGGAATTAGGGGAGTGTTACCTACGGTGATGGTAACGATCTTGTTGTGTTTCGGTTCAAGAGTGAACCTGTGTGTGTTCGTAACTTGGGTATTCTTTGAGTCGTGAGTTGGTCGTCAAGTGCATTGTATGGGCTTTGCATCTTGTTGTTGTAGTTGTCGTTGTTGTCGTGTCGTTGTTGTAGCTGCTGTTAGCAAGGTGGTTTGTCAGTTTGTGTTATTCGTGGTGTGCCTAGTGTTGGCATGTTAGTTGGTTAGTCGGATGCGAGAGTCGTATCCGGAGTTGTTCGTCTCAATTATATTTTCGAGGACGAAAATTTCTAAGTGGGGGAGAGTTGTAACGCCCCGGTTTTTGTTAGATTTATTTAATCGAGTCGATTTAATTATTTTTGTTTTATATTATTTTAATATTGACTTTTATTTGGTAAATATATTATTTTTCATTGTTATTATGTTTTATCGCGTTTTGGGAGCGTTGGCGAGAAAATTGAGCTGAGTGGTATTTTGGTCTTTTGCTTGGGTAAGTTTTACGTTTTCATTTAAAAAGAAAGAAAAGAGAGAAAAATAGTAAGCAAAAGAAAAAGAAAAGAAAGAGAAAGAGAAGAGAAGAGAAAAAGAGAAAGAAGGAGAAAAGAAGAGAAAACTTGAGAAAAGAAGAAAATCATCAAATCAAAAGCTTGGTCTTCGATTAATCGGGTAAGGGTGAGAAGTTTCGATTATATCTTGCTTGTATATGTATATGTGTGTGATTGTGTGAATGTTTTCTTGTTTTTCCATAGTTTTTCATTCTAGGTTGAAATGAGAAAAATGAATAGAAATCGATGTTTTCACGGTTAGAATTTGGAATAAGTTGTGTAGTATAGTCGGGTGAGGATAGGAATTAATCGGGAATGGTTGTTTATGGGTTTTCGAGTGGTTTTGAGCGAGTTTGGAGTTGGGATTAATTGATAAAATTATGTTTCAAAATATTTCAAAAATAGAAAATGTGTTGGATGGCTTTTTAATGGTGAAAATATTGTAGTATGTTGAATTCTGAGATCGCAGCTTTTTACGGAATCGAAATCGGAGGTCCGGAAGGTATTTAACGATCGAAAACTGAGTTTTATCAAATTCTGCGCAGTATGAGTCGACCTAAAGGACTATGAGTCGACCTAAAGAACCTTGAGTCGACCTAAAGACTCGACCTGAGCATACCTGCGCGTGACACAAATTTTCCAAAATGTCAGATTTTGTTTTCTTCATAACTTTTGAACCGTAAGTCCGTTTTGACCCCTGTTCGAAGCGTTGGGAAGCTAAAGAAATATTCTTTCTATTAAAAATGGTTTGGAGGGTAAAATATGATTTAATTAATTTGTGTTTTTGAGAATTAGTCGGGCGGTCGGGTGTTCTTATCGCGTACAATGCGTGCGGTAGGTATTTTATTGTGTGTTGTGCTATTGTTATATGACGTGGAACTTTTATGTGGTTTATATGATGTTGAAGCATGTGATAAGTTGTTGTAATTGTTGTGGCCTCATGGGAAAATACTTTGTTGAGTTGAATACAAATGTATGGTATTAATGTATGTTGCTGTGGGTAGCGTTCGTGGCGTGAATCCTAGTGTTGTGAGTATCATTGTATGATTGTAGGATTGTTGTGGTTGATGGTGAGTAATTCTTGATGTGAATTGATATGAGTGTAGGTGCTAAAGTGCTAATTGTTTTGGTTTGTGGATTATGATGAAATGCATTGTTTATGTGAAATTTAATGTATGTTGTTTGGTGGCCTTTATGGTTTGAAATGCATTGTTTGAAGTGTTTTCAATGCATGAATAATGATGATGAGATAATTCATATGGTTGAATTGTGAAGATGCATTTGATTGTCATGAGTTATTGTGTGTCAAGCATCATGATATGCATCTGGTGATGCCGTGTGCCCTAGTGGGTGTGAGCGACGAATCGATTCCAGAGGGAATCCGCTATAACATCGTGAGCCTAAAAAAAATAAGAGGATCGAAAGCGATGATTATAGACGATCATGAGCCTTATACAAAGAGGAACGAAATCGATCGGATCGCGAGCCTTATACAAAGAGGACCGAAAGCGATCCATAAACGTCGTGAGCCTTAAAAAAAATAAGAGGACTGAAAGCGACGGGGAACATCGTTTGCCCGACGGGGTGTTACATGAGTGGTCCTCAGTAACAAGCGATGATTCCAATAGTTCCTGAGTGAACTGGTGATGAGAATGATGGATGGATGGTACCGCATGGCATTTGCATAGAGTCGTTGTGTCAGTCTCTTTGCATTTGCATAAATCATGAATGGATTGATTATGTGTGAGAAATTGTGATATGCGTTCGTGTTAAATGCATTGGTTATGAATGATATGTTTTGTGTATAGACATATGCATTATGTGTGAACATGTGGTTATGTGGGGATAATTGATATATGCTATATTTTGTGGTGATGTGGTGGTGTGGTTCCATATGTCATAATTGTGGTTGGATTATGTGTGATATGTTTTGTATTTGTGGCATGCTTTATGTGTTAGTATGTGATGGCATGGGTGAGATGATTTATACATGTGTTTGAATGTGTGTTTGCATATTATTATGCAATCTTGATTTAGTTGTTATTTCTCACCCTTCTGCTGTGGTTTGATGCTCTATGAGGCATTTGCAGATTTGTGTCTTGGAGGCTTTTGTGAAGTTTAGTTCTCCATTCTTTTGTCGGTCTTGGTGTCTGCTCTGATACGTAGCACGGGAGTCGGGGAACGCTTTAAGTTATTTGTATACAATTGTTGAATATGTTTTGTATGACTTTTGTATGTATATTTTGATGTTATAAAACAATTTATCTTGTAAAACAAGTCAGTTATAGATCTTTCCGCTTTATTCCATTATTGAGCTTTCCTTTTATATGGAAAAAGTTTCCCTTTGAGGGTATTCTATTTTGTGCTATGTATCAAAAAAATATTTGAGCAGGGATTGTATTTTATTTCTTTAAATGTGGCATCCCTGTTTCTGTCGGAAAAATAAATTTTTATTCACTCTGATTTATTTATGTATTATTTATTCGCGATGGAAATTGGGGTGTTACAGCTTTTGGTACTCTATTTAGAATATAAGTTGCAGTCTTTAGTGTCTCTCCCCTGAGTGACTCTAGCAAGGTAGAATGACAACTCATACTCCTTACCATATCCTTAAGAGTCTGGTTTTGTCTTTTAGCAACACCGTTAATTCTAGGAGATCCTGGCATGGTGTACCGTGGGGCAATTCCACATTCCTCCCAGGTATTTGGCAAAAGGCCCTGGATGTTGTTCACCAGAACAGTCATATCTACCGTAATATTCACCGCCACGGTCAGATTTGACTTTCTTAATTCTTTTGTTAAGTTGATTCTCAACTTCAGTCTTAAATGATTTGAACACATCCAATGACTGAGACTTTTTATGTATAAGAAATATGTACGCATATCTAGAATACTCGTCTATGAATGATATAAAATATTGTTGACCATTCCAAGAAGGTGTCGAAATTGGTCAACAAGTGTCTGTATGTGTCAATTCTAAGACATATGTTGCTCTATATGCACCAAATTTCTTTGTTTTGGCCTATTTACCTTTAAAACACTCAACACAAGCATCAAAATTTGTGAAGTCAGTGGAATCCAAAATTCCATCGGACACTAGTCGCTCAACTCTATTTTTAGAGATGTGACATAGGCGCTTATGCCATAGTGCTCCTGAATTTTTATCATCAATTTTACGCTTAGAACCACATGATTCCACATTCAAGGATTCGCCATAGGTGGCTATTGTGTCAAACAAATATAGAGTATCATGGCCCATATGTGAATTAGTTCCAACAATATCTGAATTGAAAGACAACTTGAACATATTGTTTCCAAATGAACAAAAATAACCTGATTTGTCCAAATAAGAAACCAAAATTAAATTTCGTCTAAATGACTGAACCACAATAGTATCTTTCAAATCCAAATAAAATTTGGTACACATCAATAATCTAAAATGCCATATAGCTTTCTCCTTCACCGACTTTCCAAATCCATCATAGATGTATCTTTCAACATCATTTGGCTTCCGGTAGTTCAGACAACCCCTCATTGAAACACTGATGTTAGTAGTTGCACTAGAGTCTAACCACCAAGTGTTTCCAGGTACTAAAGTTAAATTAACCTCAGAACAAACCAAACCATGACTCATACGATTGGAGCGATCCCACTTCTCATAATCTTTCTTCTGTTAAGAGTTACCAAATTCCATAGGATAAGGAGATTGTTTCATCCTTAATGCAAGACCAAGATCCATGCAGCCAAGAACAATTTACATGTTCTCATTCCATTCCTTCAAAATCGTCTCATTAAGGACCGAAGCTGCATTCACATTAGCAAATATTGAAGTAATTGTAGCTGAAAAAATAGAACATAATAAACACTTTAAAATACACTCACATAAAAAAACTGAATTAACAATTTTTTCAAATAAAGACATAACACATCTCAAGATATCTAATGCACCATCAATATTGAGTCTTTGGACACTAATATTAACTGTTAATGTTACTCTTGTTGTAACGATCAAACATTGATAATAAAAACATGGCCAATAATAAACCCCTTTTTGGATTGATTCATTATTCACATGTAAGACCTTATAATTATCACATGTTTACCATCACAGATGTGTATGAAAACCGGCCAACCATCAATTGTCTTTTAGGTCAATTGATACTCGCATGGACAAACATACACACAAACCAGGAAAAAAATTAACATTTTTCATAAACAATTTCCACAAAAGAGGTCACTTTGACGACCTTTTCATTTCAACTACTAACTGAAAAAAGGTTAAAGTACTGTATAAAAATATAATACATAGCCAAATTTAAACAAAATTGAACCAAAAAAAATTAAAATGAAATATAAATCCAAAACACCAATGCACTTTACTATTTTGTTACGCACTATTACTTGAGTTTAATTTCAAAATATCAAATCACATATATTATTTATTAAAATGTCAAATAAAGACTAATGACTGCATTATTAAGATATTATTTTAAAAACATACTACTATGTCATATTTGTTTTAAAAATAATGCTATGTGTATAAGAAAACTTAAGAAGAAAAGAACATACTTGTTTACTATAGCAATGCTATTTTTATGAAAACATTTTTGACGAAAACATATGAATAATATAACCAGCCAATAAAAAAGTTGTACACAAAAAAGTCAAAAGTTTAGCGTAAAACACTGATCATTTCATGGAAATCACGGTGCATGGAAAATAATCAACAGTTAAGCAATCGTTCATCTTTGTATCGTGCTACAAAGCATTTTCCTATTTACTAAATGAAATAACATAGCGACTAAGTTCTCACAATTAACCAAATACATACAATCGCACTACTCAAGCTTCGGCCTTCCTAAAGCTATTACTTCTTGCTTCCTTACCTTGATTCCTAAATTGGCGAATCCGGCTCAGCTAGGAAAGTACAGACCAATTTGCTTGGTAGGCTGTTTATACAAAATTTTGTCTAAGATCTTGGCAGGGAGACTGAAAAAGGTTATAGGCGGGGTTGTTTCGAAGACGCAGTCTGCGTTCGTCCCAGGGAGGAAAATGTTGGACGGAGCTCTGATTGCAAACGAGATAGTTGATATGGCCACTAGAAGCGGTGAAGAATGTGTTATGTTTAAAGTAGATTTCGAGAAGGCTTACGACTGCGTAAATTGGAATTTTCTGAGATTTTTTATGAGGAAAATGGGTTTTGGCTTAACGTGGATGAAGTGGATGGAGGCATGTATCTTTAACTGTCAGATGTCGATCTTGGTGAACGGGAGTCCTACAAAAGATTTTGAGGTTCACAGAGGTCTTCGCCAGGGCGATCCACTCTCCCCTTTCTTGTTCGTTCTAGTTGCAGAAGGGCTATCGATACTAGTCAGAAAGGCCTCAATTTTGGGAGATTTTGAAGGCTTCAAGGTTAATGAGAAGATCTCAGTGGAAGTTATTCAGTTCACGGACGACACGCTATTAATTGGTCATGGAGGCTGGAAAAATATGTGGAGTATTAAAGCGATTCTTTGGGCTTTTCAACTAGTGTCTGGTCTAGGAGTCAATTTCCATAAAAGCAGGTTGATAGGTATAAATGTAAGTAGTCATTACTTAGTGGCAGCGTCGAACTTTCTGGCTTGTCGAATTGAGGGTGCGGAGTTTACGTTCTTGGGCATTCATATTGGTTGCAATCCTAAAAGATTTAAGATGTGGAGGCCAATCATTGAGAAGTTCAAGTCTAAGCTTGCTTTGTGGTATGACAGAGTTCTGTCATTTGCAGGAAGAATTACGTTGGTACACTCAGTCATGACTAGTTTACCTATCTTTTTCTTCTCATTCTACAAAGTGTCGGTTTGCATTCAGAAGGAATTAGATAGGATTAGACAAAATTTCTTATGGGGAGGTTCTGAACTCAAGAAGAAAATACATTGGGTTAAGTGGGAATCTATTTGCAAGGATAAGGAATACGGAGGCCATGGAATTAATCAAAAGTCTCTCTAAGTTCAACCTGGCCCTCATTTCAAAGTGGAAATGGCGGATTATGACGGAAGATGATTCGATGTGGTCTAGGGTGCTATCAGCAAGATATGGAAATCTGAAACTTCACATTTTAAAGGGAGAATTTGGAGCGAGAAGACCGGCATCTACTTGGTGGAAGGACATTGTGAATTCGGGAACCGTTATGACTAATCTTGGTTTTTGTTTTGTAGGTTGTACCAAATTCGAAATTGGTGACGGCAAATCTGTCCCTTTTTGGACAGCAACTTGGTGCGACAATACTCCGCTTGCAACTCTTTTCTCTGATATGTACTGTGTTTGTAAAACTAAAACGTTCTGTGTGGACCAAATGGGAAGTTGGTCTGACGGAAGCTGGATCTTGAGAGATTTTGGTATTGAGCCGGACGAAACTGGTCTCATTTGGTTAAGGTTGCAATCTCTGAAAGTTCTGTTAGCAAATTTCAGACCTACTGTTGGAGAAAAAGCCACGGTTAGATGGATGAGTCATGAGGCGGATATCTACTCGGTTAGTGAAGCGTATCGCTTGATGACGAATCCAACTGATCAGGATCGGCTCCTTGAAAATCAAAGAAAGGTGTTCAGACGTTTGTGGCAGATTAAAGCGCCGTCTAAAATAAAAGTGTTTGGTTGGAAAAGTTCTGCAAAAGGGTGGCTATAAGGGATCTCATGATTAAAAGAGGTATGTCTAGCTTGAATCCTAGCTGTGTTTTGTGTGATAAAGAGGCTGAAAACGTGAATCACTTATTTTTCTCTTGTGAAAACTCTTCTTTAATTTGGGAGAACTTGAGGAAATGGGTTGGTATCAATGTCGTCTTCATCGACCAAAGCTGCAATTCTATTTTGGACTGGTGTGGTTCTAGGTTTCTTAATGGGGCCTCTCAAGTTTTGGGATTTATTTGGTTAGCAACAGTTTGGGCGATTTGGTTAGTTAGAAATTATTTAATTTTTAATGTGTGCATTGTAATGTCAATGATATTTGTTGGAAGATCAGGTTTTTGGCTTGGAAATGGGGTTGTTGTAAAGGGAACTCCTCTGTTAATTGTTCTTTTTATAACTTTAACTTGGAACATTTTCCAAGTCTAGGCCAATTTTCTATTTTTTGAAGGGTTTGTTTGGATCCACTTCTTGTTTATAAAGGGTTAGAATACCTCTTGTATTCTCTTAATCAATTGCTTTTCAAAAAAAATGAAAACATAAAGAAAAATTAAAAAGTAAAATTTGGTTGCTCATCACCGTTCCCGGCAGCGCTTTCTGGCAAGTTGAATCAAATTCAACTCCATCAAAATGTCATTAACAAAACAAAACAAAAATATTTTGATCTATAGAATCACACATCATTTATCTAATGTATTACAAATTGGAAAATTAAAAGGATCCTAATTTTAAAACCCTAAAATAAAAAATAATTCTAAAATTCAAATTAAATCAAATATGGGTAGCTCTAATACCACTTGTTAGTTCTGTTCATAATCTTATAATTTCTATCAATATAAAAATCAAGAACAAAACTAAAATCATTTCTATGAGTCGATATACCATCAACTTGTATCCCTTAAATCCGTATCTAAATACAAGTATGAGAATGAAAGGCAGAAGCGTACATGCATTTTTCATTAAAATCATTGAAGGTAGGTTTTCTTGAATTTCCTCTGATGGGATGAAGAAAGAAAACATGATAAACGATATTTTGATCGTACTCTACAAATGGGAATCATAACTCATTTAAATAACCTAGGGTTATGTTTTTAGTTTTCAATATTTTAATTTGACCATTTATCAAATTAGATATTGGTTTATGGTATCTACAAAATAACCTGACATTTCATAACATTTATACTTTTATTCACAAATTTAATATTATATTAATTAAAACTCCTTATGTCTTGACTAATTAAAATAATAAAATTAACACCATAAATATTACATATATGATTCAAAATTTTAACAACTGCATCTATTTTAATAAGTTAAAGAAAACATTCTCAAATTATCACACTAACTTGATGTCTTATCGTGGCAGAGAACATGTGTATTTTATTAGAAATAATAATTTATATTTACAAACTTAGTCATTAAGTTTTTTAGAGGGTATTTTAGTATTTTGTTTGTTGCTTTTGTAGCCCTAGTTTTAGCTTATAAATAGACTAGTGGTAGATGTCATTGTGTGTAACTTATAATCCTTTGTAGCCGTCATTCTATTATAATATATTCTACTTTTTTTCGTCCATTAATTCATCTTGTACACCAACAATTGGTATCTAGAGCTCCAGTTCGGATCCACGGGGAAACACGGGAAACACGAGTGAAACGTGAGGCTTTGTGTGATTGATTTTTGGTTCTTGGATTCGTTTTGAATCTTGAACAAAAACCTGAACAGAATTTCTGATTCTGTGGGGTTGGGAAACACTGTGTGGTGAGATCTGAGTGTACTGTACAAGGTAGAAGATGAACGGAAACGGCGGCATGAACACCAAGCTTCCAGTATTTGATGGCAAAAACTGGACTCGTTGGATGATTCAGATGCGTGTACTGTTCGGTGCTCAAGATGTTCTGGATCTTGTCACTGAAGGTTATGTTCCGGTAGCAGCAGATGCAACGGAGGAACAGAAGAACGCGCAGAAGGATACAAGGAAGAAGATCAGAAAGCATTGTTTTACATCCATCAGTGTGTGGATGCAAATGTGTTTGAGAAAATCGTTGATTCAACGACGGCAAAGGATGCGTGGGACACACTGGTCAGATGTTACGGTGGTGACGCATCAGTGAAGAAGGTGAAGCTTCAGTCTCTACGTAAGCAGTATGAGAATCTCAACATGAAGAACAATGAGAAAGTTTCTGAGTACATCTCCAGAGTGATTCTGATCACTAATGAGATAAAGGCGTGTGGAGAAACTCTTTCTGAACAAGTAATCATTGAGAAGGTATTGAGATCCCTTACCCCTCATTTTGATTACATTGTGGTAGCAATAGAACATTCTAAAGATCTGAGCACCATGAGAATTGAAGAGCTGCAAAGTAGTCTAGAGGCACAAGAGTTGCGTCTGACCGAGAGAACTTTTGAAAGGGAAGTAGAGCAGCAGTCTCTGAAAGCAGTTTTTGATAAGAAGCATCAGAAGCAGTCAGAAGCCAGGAGAAGATATGATGGTGGTCAGAAGTCAGAAACCTCAACTTCTGATAGGCAAAAGAATGCTCAGAAGGGAAAAGAGAAGTATGACAAGAAGAAGATCCAATGTTACTGTTGCAAGAAGTTTAGTCACTTTGCTAGAGATTGTTGGTCAAACAAAGAAAGGAAGTCAGAAGAAGCAAATATAGCCAGAAGTTCTGACGATGAATTTGTGCTACTGATGGCTTCTGAATCTGATGATACAAATTTGACAGACTGGTGGTATATGGACACTGGCTGCTCAAATCATCTTACTGGAAATAAGAAATGGCTGGTTGATTTTGACTCTGAAAAGAGGACAAAGATCAGATGTGTTGATGACAAATATCTTAACGCTGACGGTATGGGAAATGTCAGAGTCGTTCTGAACAATGGGAAAACAGCATTGATTCAGAAAGTGTGGTATGTACCTGGCATAAAAAGCAATTTGATGAGCGTGGGATAATTAATTGAGAAAGGTTTTTCAGTTACCATGAAGGACAATCTTCTGAAGCTGTATGACTGTAATCAGAAGCTGATTATGGAGTCAAAACAAGGAAGGAATAGAACATTCAAGGTGAATGTCAGAACTTCTGACTCTGAATGCCTCAGTGCAACAAGTGTTGTGGAGGAAAGTGAGTTGTGGCACAGAAGATTTGGTCATCTGAATTTCAGAAGCTTAGAACATCTGAATTCGAAGAAGCTGGTACATGGAATTCCTGCAATTAAGAAGCCTGAGAAGTCATGCAAAGTGTGCATGGAAGGAAAGCAACCAAGATTGCCATTTGCATCAGAAGTAGTTCCAAGAGCAAAACATGCCTTGGGAGTAGTGCATTCTGATGTGTGTGGTCCATTTCCAGTAGCATCGATCGGAGGGAATAAATACTTCGTGTCATTTGTTGATGAATTCACGAGAATGACATGGGTATCCCTTATTAAGTTCAAACACGAGGTGTTTGCTGAATTCAAGAAGTTCCGAATGAAGGCTCAGAATCAGAGTGGTCAGACTCTGAAGATTCTCATAACCGATGGTGGGGGTGAGTATAACTCCAAAGAGTTTCAGAAGTTCTGTGAGGAGAATGGAATTGAGCATGAGGTTACTGCTCCTTATACTCCTCAACACAATGGTCTTGCTGAAAGAAGAAATCGTACTTTGCTTGATATGACGAGAAGCATGCTGAAGGAGAAGAAGCTTCCTCACAACTTGTGGGGAGAAGTTGTTGCCCCGCAGCATATGTGCTCAACAGATGTCCAACAAAGAAGTTGAAGGAAATAGTTCCTATTCAGAAGTGGATTGGAGATAAGCAAAGTGTTAGTCATCTGAAGGTTTTTGGTTATGTGTGTTACAAACATGTTCCAGAAGCCAAAAGACAGAAGCTGGATGATAGAAGCAAAGTAATGTTACTGGTGGGGTACCACAGTACAGGTGCGTACAAGCTTTATTGTCCAGAAACTAATAAAGTTGAATTCAGCAGAGACGTTATTGTGAAGGAATCAGAAGTTTGGAATTGGAATAAGTCTCAATCTGACTCTCATGTAAGAACTTCTGAAGAAAGGTCAGAACTAAGAGTTTCTGAAACTGATGGTGATTCTGATTCTGAAGGAGACTCAGAAGATGAAGGTGACTCTGATGATTCAGATTCTGATGATGATCCAGATTCTGGTGGTGATTCAGACTCTGGGAATATGCCAGACTCTGAAAATGGTCAAGGTTCTGGAGGAAGTCAACCTTCTGAAGCAAGAGCTTCTGAAGGAGAAACTTCTGGGGTTCAAGCATCCAAACGATATTTTCACCAAGGTCAGAGGCCACAGAGAATCAGAAACATTCCGAGAAGATTCGAAGAGTTTGACATGCTGCAAGACACTGAAGTAGATTCTGAAGGCGAAATTATTCAGTGTGCCATGTTAGTAGACTCTGAACCCGTAAGTACGGAAGAGGCTCTCAAGCAGAAGGTCTGGCTAAAGGCCGTGAAAGAAGAACTTGAGGCCATAGAAAGAAACAAGACTTGGAAGCTGACAGAACTTCCAAAGGACAAGAAAGCCATCAGCGTCAGATGGGTTTTCAAGCAGAAGCTAAAGCCAGATGGATCAATTGGCAAACATAAAGCGAGGTTAGTAGCAAGAGGATTTTTGCAGAAACCTGGGCTGGATTATTCTGAAGTGTTTGCACTTGTAGCGAGACATGAAACAATCAGACTCGTGATTGCCATAGCTGCTAACAAGAATTGGCCTCTGATGCATTTAGATGTGAAATCTGCATTTCTGAACGGTCCATTACAAGAAGAAGTTTACGTGTCACAACCTCCTGGATTTGTGAAAAATAATCAGGAAGGGATGGTGTATAGATTACATAAAGCTTTGTATGGATTGAAGCAAGCGCCCAGAGCCTGGAATCAGAAGATTGATTCATTTTTCAAGAAGCAGGGTTTTCAGAAATGTGAGATGGAATACAATGTTTATGTTCAGCGTATCTCTGAAGGCAATATGATTCTGGTGTGTTTGTACGTTGATGACATACTGCTGACAGGAAGTTCTGAACAAGAATTAGCTATGTTCAAGAAGGTGCTGATGAATGAGTTTGAAATGACTGATCTCGGGAAAATGACATACTTTCTAAGGATGAAGTTCAGATATTCTTAGAAAGGTATCATTTTGCATCAGCTGAAGTATGAACGTGAGATTCTGAAAAGATTTAAGCTGCAAAATTGTAAGGCTGCTATCACACCTGCAGATACAAATCAGAAACTGGATTCTGATTCTGATGGTGAGGATGTGGATGCTACAACCTTCAAACAGTTGGTTGGTTCTCTGAGGTATTTGTGTAATACTAGACCTGATATTTGCTATGCAGTTGGAATGGTTAGCAGATTCATGAGTAAACCCAAGTGGTCCCATTACCAAGCTGCTGTCAGGATTCTGAGGTATATCAAGGGAACTCTGAAGTATGGAGTGTTATTCCCTTCTGGAAGAAAGATTGAATCATAACTTCTGAGTTATTCAGATTCTGATTGGTGTGGAGACAGAGTTGACAAAAAAAGTACTTCTGGGTACTTGTTCAAGTTCCTGGGAGGCCCTATTTCTTGGTGTTCCAAGAAGCAACCTGTTGTTGCGTTGTCAACCTGTGAAGCTGAATATATTGCAGGTGCTGTTACTGCATGTCAAGCTGTGTGGATTCTGAACTTGCTGCAGGATCTGAAGATCAAGGTAAACAAGCCTCTGAAGATGATGATTGATAACAAGTCTGCAATCAATCTTGCCAGAAACCCAGTGTTGCATGGGAGAAGCAAGCATATTGAGACCAAGTATCATTTTCTGAGAAATCAGGTTCAGAATGGAGTGTTAGAAGTTGAGCACTGTAGCACCCAGAAACAGTTGGCAGATGTTCTGACGAAGACTATCAAGACTAGTCAATTTCTTCGCTTAAGGGATGGAATTGGTGTTGTTAGTTTTGAAGAAATATAAATTAAGGGATGGTATTAGAAATAATAATTTATATTTACAAACTTAGTCATTAAGTTTGTTAGAGGATATTTTAGTATTTTGTTTGTTGCTTTTGTAGCCCTAGTTTTAGCTTATAAATAGACTAGTGGTAGATGTCACTGTGTGTAACCTATAATCCTTTGTAACTGTCATTCTATTATAATATATTCTACTTCTTTTCATCCATTAATGCACCTTGTACACCAACATATTTTAAATAACACAATGTACTATTTTGAACATTTACCTACAACAAGGCAAATCCTCGTAATACAAGTAAGAAAAAATTTAGTACAGAAATATTTTAGGAATACAAGTAAGAATAAAATTTAGTAAGTTAGTTTGGGGTATGATACACTTCATGTAGTTTCTGCGCTTGCCCTGAGTTAATCTATTGAATATTAGTGTATAATCACATGTTTGTTCATGTAACTGACATTGAGAAAAATGGTGGCACATATATGGTTCCAGCGTGCTGCATATGTATGGCTTAGAAAGGAGAAAACATTGATTACGATATTGAGTCCATCAATGATTAATTTAAAATAAAAAAACATTTTAAAATGAATGGTCAACTTAAATTTTTAATTTTTTTTATCATTTAATTAATATTATTTTTATTATTTTCAATAATGATAAAGAGAGTATTAAATTTTCAGTGTAGTGACAAATGGATATACTCAGTTCAAATTCAAATTGAAAACATGTCTATAAATTCAATTATTTATATTAAATTTTTTCTACTATATTAAAAAAACGACTAATCAACTTCCGTTAAACTCAAAAATATACAGTGTTAAGATACTTGATAAAAAGACTGATCTGTATTTATGAATTTTACAGTGCATTCTGAATAATACAGATCAATTTATTGAGTCCGTATCCGCTCCATTTAGGAAAATTTCCAGTTACCCAATTCTTTTTCTGAATTTGCAATACGTGTCAATTATTATTTTAAAGGTGTCGATTTAAAGTTTTAAAGTATATGTTTTGTGTGGTGTAAATACTCAGACATTCTCTCACCTCACTCAAACATTAAAAACTCATTTTCTCTCACCTCAAACACGCTTAAAAAAAACAGATATTCTTCTTGTTCTTCTTCCTCACCTCAATATCATATCGCTGTTAACTCAAAGTTAGTGTCTCTCGTCGCCATAAACTGAAAGTTAGTGTCGCTGTTAACTCAAACATATCGCCACCGTGACTCAGATTTCTCGCCGCCGTAAACTCAGATCTTTCGTCGCCGTAAACTGAAAGTTAGTATCGTTTATTATTGCTATGCATTTACACATAATAAAAAGTATCGTTTAATATGTAAAATTAATAAAATAAAAGAAAATTAATAAAATAAAAACATAGAAATTTGTTTCTACTCACACGGTACTTTAAGAAAGTATCAAGAAATGAAATCTTGCATAATAAAAATGGAATTGTTTTTAATTATGTTTATTAGAATTATAGAAAATAGAAAGAAATCCTACATAATAAAAATGAATGAAATTTGAGTAACAACAATACTTATTACTTCTTGAAAAAATAAGATGAACAATAATTAACACAGTTACAGCAACTCACGGCAGTGCGGTGGTCAGTCCTAAAATTTAGTAGTGAGTAAAACAATAGAGATTAAATAAAAATTTAAAAAGAAGATGAATTAGATTTTTTGAGCTTTGCAGTAGGTAAAAGATGAATAAAAAAAGGTTTTAAGAGAGAGAAAGAAAATTAACTAGAGGGAGAGAAGAGAAGATGAATAGTAGAGAAGATGAATAGTGCATTTATTTTTATTTTAAAAAATTAATATTTCAATTAAATCACTGCCGTTAATTTTTACTTTAACAAGTGTCAATTAATGATTTAAAAAATAGGACCAAAACTGAACTTCAAGTACTGGAGCATATCCAAACTCCCATTTACTAGCACTATTTCAAATCTGAATAACACTGATCAATTCTGCATAAAATCAAACGATAAATTTAAATAACTCACATCATTAGGTTTTATATTTGGTTTATCATTGTTTAAGCATAATCCGATCCATAGAATGTCAGCCTAGATAAATAAGAATTACAAATATATGTCAATATCTTCTGAAAATACTGTGCATATAAAATCAACTAACAAAATGGCACCTATATTTCCTATCGAGTCCAAAACATTCCTGATTAATTTTTCAAAATAACAATTAGATTAACTTCATGAACAAACACATATTATAGATCGATGCACTGCTATATCAAGATTCATAACATATGAACCAAACCCTAACAGAGCAACATCTACCGAACGAAATTACAAAATATCGAAATCTAAGCCCTCTCGCCTCTGATTCTACGAGCAAGTTGAATATCCTTAGGCATGATAGTGACTCTCTTGGCATGAATCGCACAAAGGTTGGTATCTTCAAACAAACCAACAAGATAGGCTTCAGCAGCTTCTTGCAGAGCAGAAACGGCACTGCTTTGGAATCGGAGATCAGTTTTGAAATCCTGAGCGATTTCTCTAACCAGTCTTTGGAATGGAAGTTTCCTGATCAGAAGCTCTGTGCTCTTCTGATACTTCCTGATCTCTCTCAAAGCAACGGTTCCTGGACGAAATCTGTGAGGCTTCTTGACCCCTCCGGTGGCAGGAGCAGATTTCCGAGCGGCTTTGGTTGCGAGTTGTTTCCTTGGGGCTTTGCCTCAGGTGGATTTGCGAGCGGTTTGTTTGGTACGGGCCATTTCGATTGGAGAGAGGAGAAGAAGTGTATGTTTGATTGTTAATTGAGTTGTGTATTTGTGATGAGAGGGACGGTAGTGTTTGGGTAATATATATTGGAGGAAAAAATGAGGATAGAGCGGGAAGTGGAAAAAGAAAATGGAAAATTTGGAGAGATGGTGATCGTTGATTAGAGTGGATATCTACGGTTGTGCGTCTCTGAGGAAAGGATGTTGGGATCGCGATCCATGGCATTTGAAGCTAACCAATAGGATTATTTCTTAGTATTGTTTTTTACCTTTTTTTATTTATTTATTTTCGATAAAAATAAAAAAGAGCACTGTATTGTACTCACATTCTGCGCTGTATAGTTTTGTTTATAGGATATTGGCGCTGAATGTTAGCGACTAATCTTACCTTTGTTTATATTACTCCGTTTCATATTATAAACAAAAATTATTTTTTAGATATATTAAATAATTAATATATCTGATCTATATATAGGTCAGATACATTAATTATTTAATATATTTAAAAAATAATTTTTGCTTGTAATATGGGACGGAGGATAGGGATGGACAATTAGTTAGTTACGGTCGGTTTCTGATCCAAAATTTAAATTCGACGTAAACTACGGTTTCATTTATATGGCCCAATTTCAACCGATAAAATTTTTGTTTTCGTCGAATTCGGTTAAGTCGGTTTGGCGGTTAAGTCGGATCGGTTTAGTGGAATTTTTACCCAAATACCCCTAATTTTGGAAAAAAAAATTCAAAATAACTCATGTTTCAAAAAATTTCTCAATCTGCCCCCATTAGGGTTTTGGTTTGAACTGTGTCGCCATTGGAATTGGCGACTTCCCTATAAGGCTAACAAGCTGTCGCCAATTGAATTGGAGACAGCAGACCAAGTCGCCAGTGCAATTGGCGACATAGTGTAATGGTAAAAGGGAGTCGCCAATCCAAGTGGAGACTCCCTGGAAACTGAATTTTTTCACTATAAATAGGGGTGTTAAGCTCAGTTTGTTCCACATCTCTTCTCACAACTTCGTTTTACTCAGAAAATGTATCGTCGTCGTTCGAAAAAAGTTATATTTTCGCGAGACAAGCCACCGATCGACATGATGTTTTGGAACATACAAGGTATCAATCAACTTAAGAGAGAGCTGAATCGGTGGTTGGAGGGAGACATTGGGGAAGGGGAGAAAATCTGAAGTATCGAGAGACTTGATCGGCTACGTGGATGGGTTTGTGTCAACACTAGTGCAGAAATGATTTTTTACATCGGGCGAAAAACACATTTTACATCAGGTCTAGGTCCGATGTAAAGTCAAGCGATGTAGTAAATCAAAGACATTTTACATTGGGCGATAGCCCGATGTGAAAAATACACCTACCACATCGGTTGACTTTTAAGTCTGATGTGAAAAAAAATACAACTTTACTTTTTTAAAAATAAATGTAATATTTTACATCTGTTACCGTAATGGCCCGATGTAAAATGTAAGTTTTTACATCGATTTCATGACTCGCCCGATGTAATATGTTGGTTTTTACATCGGTTTCAAGACTCGCCTGATGTAATATGTTGGTTTTTACATCGGTTTCACGACTCGCCCGATGTAATATGTTGGTTTTTACATCGGTTTCAAGACTCGCCTGATGTAATATGTTGGTTTTTACATCGGTTTCACGACTCGCCCGATGTAATATGTTGGTTTTTACATCGGTTTCACGACTCGCCCGATGTAATATGTTGGTTTTTACATCGGTTTCAAGACTCGCTCGATGTAATATGTTGGTTTTTACATCGGTTTCACGACTCGCCTGATGTAATATGTTGTTTTTTACATCGGTTTTCCATACTGGCCCGATGTAAAATGTTTGTTATATTTCTAAAAAATTTGACTATTTTTTAGCATAATCGAGGTGGACCATCTCGGACTGTTCTTGAGACTTCGACTCCTCAAACACCCGGCGTGAATCAACAACAAGGGGAACAAGGGGGCCGAGTACAACGAGTGAGGGTCCCTAGGGGATGCGGAATTGGTGGCCGGTTGAATGCACCCGGTCACGAACATTAATTAATGTAATATTTTATTAAATTAATGAAAATTTTATGTCATTGTGCAAACAAAATCAATGTAAACTAAAAAAAACAACACACACCCTGTCTCCACATCATTTGGCGACAGGGTTATACCCTTACACTATGTCGCCAATTGCACTGGCGACTCGGAATGCTGTCTCCAGTTCAATTGGCGACAAGGTTATAGCCTTATAGGGAAGTCGTCAATTCCAATGGCGACACAGTTCAAACCAAAACCCTAATGGGGGCAGTTTGAGAATTTTTTTGAAACATGGGTTATTTTGAGAATTTTTTCCAAAATTAGGGGTATTTGGGTAAAAAATTCTGGTTTAGTCGGTTTAATATTTATTAGAAAAAATTTATAAAAATGATTTTTTTTAATTTTGTATAAAAAATATTAAATTTTTAGAATAAAACTATTTTTTTAATAAAAATTATTATTATGGAATAATATTTTTAATATTATTTGACATTAATTTTGATCATTATCATACTTTAACCGATAAACTAAATAATATACAAAAATTTATATTACATATCTTTTATTTTTGGGAGTATACAATGCAATCATAAATTTATAAAAATGATAGTACCCTGCAACATTATGAATCTCATTTTTACAGTGAGTCATTTATATAGTAATAAAAATAAATAAAATATATATTAATTAAGTTCGGCCGGTTTCGGTTTTCGTCGGATCCAAAATTAGTATTCGAGCCCGACCGAAGCAACCCTATAATATCCAAATTAAGCAACCGAATCAACCCGACACCCGACCCGACCCGATCTATTTGCACAAAAATGGCAACGGGTCAATCGGTTTCAATCGGTCGGTTCAAATTTGTCCACCCCTAACGGAGGGTATATCATTTTTACTTAATCACGAGTCTTAATACAATTTTTGAGATTTTAATGAAACATCCGCAATCATGTGACACTTTTCACTTCAGGTCAAATTAACGAACTATTTAGGAATTTATAATTGATTTTAATATTAGCCAATCAACGGGTTTGATTTTTTAAATCTACAACGAACACAACTCATTGACATGTCATATTATTTTTATTTTATTTTATTTAGGCTAATTTACCTACTGGGTCCTTTAACTTATTTAATTGTAACACTTTGGTCCTTTATGTTTGTTTTGCTTCAAGTAGGTCCTTTATGTTACATAATTGTTGCAACGTTACCCTTTTAATGAACTTCCGTTAAAAAAAACGTGATGTGGCACAAACATTGCTTATGTGGCGTTTAACAGTGCTGAGGTGTAATTATTCAGTTTATTATTTATTTATTTTATTTTAAAACAAAAAGCTATCAGAAAAAAAAAAAAAAAAGAGAAAACATCACGAACATTCCAAGGATATGTGAAACTCAGAACAATGGATCTTCATCTCATTTCAACCTTCCGTATTTCACATTTTCGTTGTCGTCTCTGTTTCAATTTCAAGCTCGTCTCAAATTCGGATTCGATCTGCTTCAGGTTTGGTTCGTTTAAATCTCTCTCTGCGATTTAGGATTTGGTTTTGTTTCGGTTTTGGTGATTTGTGGTTCTGAGGGGAGTGATTGTTGATGGGTTGATTTGAGTTGGCGATTGTGTTATTATTGTGTTGTTTTTTAGCTTTGACGATGTTTTCATGTATTTGAGGGGTCTAATGTTAGAAAAAACAAAAATATTACTGGAACAAAAAAGTGATATTGCCTGAAACTATGGAGTTGCAATTGACGAAACTTGAAAGAAAATAAAGTGCAAATATTTTGAGATGACTGTCTTAGGAGGTGTTTATCGTTTAAAGCACCATTTGGTTGGAACATAGCAGTTTTAAATTGATGTCCATGTTCATCTGACGTGGGATGTTATTGCATCCTTATAAGAATAAATGGTTAAAAAGACAGAAACTTCAGAGGTCCAAGAGCAAATACACATCACTTTTGAATCGGTTGATGAAGTGAGAAAAAGAAAGTTTTTTTAGGTTGATGGTGCTTCCAAACTTTTCAATTAAAATAACAATCAAACTACCATAATAACATTTTCAACAATAGTGTGAGGGAAGATGCATGCATGGTAACCGCTTCTTTCTTTTACAACAATAATACTCCTTTCAATGTGGCAAAGAGTGAATATGATTTAAGCCATTACTCTACTATGAGATAAGGGTGATATATTTGAAAGGAAAAAAAAGTAAACATAAAGGTTTTTTCTTTTATAGGAGAGATACAAGGGTGCATGGGAATGAATGTGAGGAATTGAGGTGTGATTCGTATTTGTTACGTAACCATTTCATGTGGGGTCAACAAAGTTTACGGTTGTGATTGTGTGTTGTGCGTAAATCATGTTGAAGCTGCTGCAGAATATTTGGCAAGAATAGTGATACAGAGTGAAGATGTTGGCTGCGTGAATTTGTTGTATTAGATGTGCGTGAGGCTTGTGAATTATAAGTTGTTGGAAATCATATTCAACAAAAATAATGAGGTTGAAATACTTCATCATGCATCTACCCAAGACCTACAAAATGAGTTTGATAATCAAAACTGTAACACTGGTGGTGCAAATTATGTATGTGTTGATAATGACAATTCATACAATTTTATTAGCACTTCTGCAAATTATGTATGTGTTGATCATTTTATTCGCACTTCTGCAATTTTATGAGTATTGGTGCACTTCTGTTATGATTCAGCATTATTATGTGTTGTGTTATAATTCTGTTGTGGCTGTGCATTATTATGAGTTATGTTATAACAATGATTAATTTGTAACAAAAAGGTTCTATTTCTTTTTAAATTGTAACAAACAGGTCCTTTAAGTTGTATTAGTTGTAACACAAATAACATTAAATGCAAAACTGATTACACATATTGCAGTACCCAGACTGGTATACAAAAATTACAGAGATGCAAAACAAATTACACATATTCTCAATTGTCATCACCACTTCTTAACCAACATACTTACTAACATCACCACTTCTTAACCAACATACACATCAAGACTACTAAAATGAAAACTAAACAAATTATGCCATAAACTAATATCTTCAAAATCTTCAACATGTTCTTTAACATCTTCTTATTGCAGTTGTCATCCCTTCTAAGCATGTCGATTTGTACATCCTTTTCACCACTAAAAAAAATTGCAACCTAGATTATCATCTTCACTCTGTCAACAAAATCATTGATGGAGTTAAACATATTATTCACTCAGACACAGAAAAATGAGATAAAAAACCCAGACTATTCACAACTCACGTACCTGAAAATATCTACATCCCCAAAATAGCTTCCCCACATTTCTTCCTTGCTTCTTAACCTTCCTTATCACTGCTTTGGCACTACAAAAACAGGTTGGTTCGATTGCAAGTGGAGATGATCTCAAAATGAATGTACTTCTGCTTTCAATTTTTCGATTTGTACCACTGCTACAGAGAGATGCCATAGATGGAGAGATGAAGGAGATGAACGTTAGGGTTCTAATTTGGGGATTTTATATTTAACCTTTTAATTTTCTCACCTGGTAATAAAATAAATAAATAATAAATTGAATAATTACACCTCAGCACTGTTAAACGCCACATAAGCAACGTTTGTGCCACATCACATTTTTTTAACGGAAGTTCATTAAAAGGGTAACATTGCAACAGTTATGTAACATAAAGGACCTACTTGAAGCAAAACAAACATAAAGGACCAAAGTGTTACAATTAAATAAGTTAAAGGACCCAGTAGGTAATTTAGCCTTTTATTTATATATTATTTAATATATTTCTTATAATGCATATATATTTTTAAATATAATTATAATTTGTATTAATTGTAAAAGCTTAAATTTAAATCAAATTTGAGATATCAACTTTATTTATTCAAAGATATATCTTACCTTCTAAATTATACTCTACACTATTTGTATATATTTTCTAACTTGATCTGAATCGTAAAAGAATTTTTAGATATTAACCGATAAATTTTATTCATATTAAATACTAAAATTTTATAATTTTATAATGTTTTTGTATAATAAATGTGTTAATAAAATTGATATTTTATTTAAAATTTGAAAATTATATTTAGTGAATGACCCGCGAACCCAACCCAACCCAACTCGTTGATGAGCGGGTTGGTTTGGTTCAGGTTTAGTCTTATAAGTACGAGTCGAACACTCAACCCAACCCAAAAACTATTGATAAGTTTATTAAATTATACCCAACCCAACCCGCAAACACCCTTAGATTTTATGATAGGTTTATCTCAAGAACCAAACTCAATCTCTTAGAAGTGTTGCACTTGCACCCTTAAGAATATAAGTGACCAGTATGACCACAAAAATTTCTTCATCACAAATAACGGTTCACTTACTAGCACTAATGCAATCAGAAGTGAATACAAATATTTTTAGGAGAGAGAGCGCGCGCGCGCGCGCGAGAGAGAGAGAGAGAGAGAGAGAGAAATATTTTTAAAAAATTAAAATAAGATTTTGAAAATAGTATTTTGAAATTGATTAATGCAAAGTATATTACTTCTCATTTGGATAATGTCACCGAGTTAAATATTAATAACAAAATAAAAATAAATAAAAATGATAAAAAAAAGGAACTTGGAAAGGCGTCAAATGAGAAACACAAACTAAAAAACTGGAGAAAAAAACATAAATGCAATGACCGAGTGTCGGAGCGAGTTCCCTTATAGATTTATTCCCTCGTTTTTTTTGAAAAATCGAGGTAAATGATTGTTAATTTCTTAAAAAAAATAAAAGTTGGCGCTCATAGTACCTATTATCTCATTTTTCTATTGTTCGAGATGTTAGATTCGTCATGAAAAACATTATTTATTGTAGTGTAGAGTCGAGTACTGGGTCCATTTGCATATATACGTGCATGTGTGATTGAGTAATAATTTTGATTTGTTTATTGTTGTGAATAAACATGTGATTGATCATTGTGCTGAATATGCTACTTTTGCTATGATCTGCACCATTAATATATCTCAGCGTGTTCTCACTCCTATTTGTTTGTTGTGGTGTCTAAGCTTCTCTAGAGTATAGACAATCAAGTAAAAGAGTAACTGCTTGAGCTAGAGGACATCGTTGAGGCCTCTTAAGTTATTAATCATTCGGATATTTAGCAGGGTCGCTCTGATATGTAGCACTAGGGACGAGTTGTTCTATATTTCGTTGTTACATGTCTTATTCATTTTGAAGTTGTTGAACCACTTTGTTATTCATTTGTTGATGGACGTTATATGTCAAACTTTATTGTTTCCGCTGCTTAGTTCACAAGATTATATTTTGTTGTTTTTATGTTTGGTGGAATGTGCCCATCAGATCTAGAAGTGACGAAGCTTGGATACGCTGATGATGAAAATTTTGAGATTTTTGCAATAGACAGCTTGACGGATAAGGACTGGAGGAAGCCCATATTCGAATACTTACAGAATCCAACAACATCCACATAGCGGAAAGTCAGGTATCAAGCTCTAAGTTATGTACTTCTAGGTAATGAGTTATTTAAAAAGACCCCTGAGGGAGTCTTACTTAAATGCCTAAGTGAATCAGAGGCATATCTTGCCTTTTCGACTATCCATAGTGGGGCATGTGGGGCACACCAAGTAGGTCATAAGATGAAATGGCTTTTGTTTCGACAAGGCATGTATTGGCCTACTATGCTAAAGGATTGCATTGAATTCGCCAAGGGCCGCCAGGAATGTCAAGTTCATGCTGGCATACAGCATATCCCTGCAAGTGAGCTGCATTCTATAGTGAAACCATGGCCTTTTAGAGGTTGGGCTTTGGACTTAATTGGAGAGATTCGACCATCATCATCCAAAAACCAGAGATACATTTTGGTAGGTATTGATTATTTCACGAAGTGGATCGAAGCAATACCTTTACCAAATGTGGATCAAGAAGATGTGATCGAATTCATTCAAAAATATATCATTTACAGGTTTGGAATCCCAGAAACGATCACAACAGATCAAGGATCAGTTTTTACTGGTCAAAAAATGCAGGAATTTGCTAGAGAAATGGGTTTCAAGCTGCTGACCTCTACACCTTATTATGCTCAGGCTAATGGTCAAGTCGAAGCAGCTAATAAAATGGTGATTGGTTTGATTAAAAAACATGTGGGAAAGAAGCCTAGAAATTGGAATAAGACATTGGACCAGATCCTCTGGGCATGTTGAACCTCTCCCAAAGAAGCAACTAACACTACTCCATTTCAATTGACTTTTAGTCATGATGTAGTGTTACCTGTCGAAATTTACCTTCAATTAACGAGGATCCAAAGACATCATGAAATCCATTCTGAGTCTTATTGGAATATGATGTTAGATAAGTTTGTGGATTTAGACGAGGAAAGACTTAAAGCTTTAGAACTTTTGAAGAGACAAAAGAAAAGAGTTTAGAAGTCTTACAATAAGAAGGTTAAGACCAAGACCTTTTCGCCTGGAGGTTTGGTTTAGAAGGTAATCCTGCATATGGATCGAAAGGTCAGGGCCTTGGGCAAGTGGTCCCAAAAGTGGGAAGGCTCATTTCAAATTACGCAAGTATTTTCTAATGGGGCTTATGAAGTCGAAGAAATATACGAGGATAAAAGAATCTTGAAAGTAAATGGCAAGTATTTGAAAAAAAATAAACCAACACTTCAAGAAATCAAAATTGCTAAAGAATAATTCGACGTAAAAAATAAAAGCGAAGCCAACAATGGTATTCATGAAATGCCAAAATGGCTTAGAGTCATTACATAAAAGCCTCAAGGGGCAATGTAACAATGTGCTTAAAATAAAAATTACAAAGATATTCAAGCTAGAAAGGGAGATTCTCTTTCATCTTCAAGTACTTCGACTTCTGGAGTTCGAGTTGCCTTTATCACGGATCCTTGTCAGATCTTAGGCGCACAACCTCTCTTTCCAGTTGTTGAGCTTCCTCAGCAAAAGTTATGGCATCTTCCAGCTCTTTCAATAGCCCTGAATCATCAAAGGCAGACAATGCAGCATTGCGCTTTTTGGCCTTTGAAATCTTGACTCGAAGCTTTTTGATTTTTCGCTCCCAGGTGGCAATGTTTTGATCATTAGAGGCAATCTCCTGCTTGTTCTTTTCTTTGGTTGCCTACAGTTCTGCTAACTTATTCTCAGAGTCAGTGGCAGCAGCCCAAGCAGCATCCTCACTTCCACACTTGGTGGAAATTGCCTTATCAATTTGACGCAGGCGCTTGAGATCAGCATTGACCTGGTCAATCATAGTGCCAAGTTCTATGATGATGTTGGCAGATTTTGGAGAAATTGTGTGGATGTCGACCTATTCAAGGAGTTTCTTTAGGGAGAGATGAGTGGCATTGTCCATCTGCAGGAGTGTGAAAAGGTTACCTTTAAAGATCTTCTCTTTGATCTTCAAGAGGATGTTGTCCTCAGGCTTGCTCGAAGATGGATCTCCAGAAGCAGTTGATGCACTAGGAGTCTTGTCAGAAGAACTCCCTCGACTGCCAAGAAGGATCTTTATGTACTGTCGAGGGTTGCTTGCCTTCAGGACATCAAGTTCTTGTTCGGAAAGGCCTCCCCCATACACAGTCGAGGTTGCCTTGACTTCAGGAGCAGCATTAGTTGCTGGAGTGGTGGTGGTGTCGACAGGGGTCGACTCATTAACAAGTCCTTCGTCAGTCTTCTTCTCCTCACCTTTCCCTTCATTTTCTTCATCATCATCCATTTTGTCATCATCGTTTCCATCATCTTTTCAATCAATTTCAGATTGGTGCATTGTCTCATTATCATCCCCCTCCATTTCTTCACTCCCCTCTGGTTCAGCATTTCCAGCACCAACAGTCTCGTCCATTGGTGAGCCATCATCATCATCGACCAAGGTCGTATCTCCATCCATGGCGATGGTCCCTGGATTTTCTGTTTCAAGATTCTACTGACCATCGTCTTCCTCGTGGTCGGAGCCATCTGTTTGAGACTGCTGAGTAGTGGTTTTTGTAGGCAAAGGGGGAGCTGTTTCAAAGCCGGGTTTGTTAATTTCACCTAGTGAACTCATTCCAGAGCCCAAATCAGAAGTGGATGGCATGTGGGCTCACCTTGGCTGTTCAAAATAGTGGCTGGAGAAACAGGATTATCCACTGGTGGCTTTGAGCCCCTTGCTTCAGCCTGAATCAAATCGAAGCAAATCAGAACAAAAGGAAACAAGGTAAATAAATGGGCACTTTAAAAAGTGAAATGATAAATTACCTTGACACCTTCAGCACCAGGGCTATAATTATTGCTTTCAGCATGATCTGAGGCTGGTTTAGAGGCGGTTCCAAGAGAGGCTTCGGCAACACCACTAGTAGTGGTTATCTTCTTAGAAGCTTTTTCCCCTTTAGGCTCAGATTGGCTAGCAGTAGCATCTGTGTCCTGGATTAGTCTTTTCTTCTTCTTTGTCTTTAAGTCTTCAGGAGGAGATTGGTTATCATCCTCTGAATCAATGACAATTTGGGAAGTGCCCCTCTTCGACTTCCTTTGAGGTGTCGGAGGTAGTTTGCGGGAAGCCTGAAACAATAAGATGCATTAGAAGAAAGAAGTACTAGTTGACAAAGAGAAAAAGGTATGTGGTATACCTTGCTGCCTTCAACCTTTACTTCGAACAGCTGCTGAGGTGTATTCATCTTGGGTGCAGCTGCAAACAAACAAAGTTACCACAAGTCAACAATGATAAAGTTCAAATGAAATAACGTAAAATCGAAGAATCCAAACCTTCATGTATTTCGGATTCGATGCGAACTTCTTCGATATCGATATGAAGGTGTCCTTTGAAACTGTCTAGCGTATGCTTAGTTGGAACCACCCGCTGGGCCTTGGGTTTCGACTGCTGACGAAGGATCTTTATAGAATCCCCACAGATGAACCAATATGGAAATGGAAGGGCAAGAGCCACTCCAAAATCAGCATATGGCAGTCGAGGAGTCTTTGGAGGAAATAGTTTGAAAGCCACTGCATAGCGTTTCTCAGGAGGAACGTATGAAGGGATTTTGAAACTCTCCGTTTTCTTTAAAAAAAATTCCTTCAGTGTAACTGCGGCGTCGCAGACGGTTCGACTAATGTCATCTGGTCGATAAACAGTTTCAAAGTAATTTTGGAAAGCTCGGATCTCTTTGATGTGAGTAGATTTACCTTTCTTGATCTTCTCCTGCACATCAACAAAAACTTGGTTAATCAACTGGGAGAAGCTAGAAACATCAAGGAATTCTTCATTGTAATGTTTCGACCACCAGTCATAGAACTCTTGAGTGTAGAGGTGAGAAAGTTCGAAGTAGACAGGAGTGAAGAGTGATCTATGAGCATGTCGAGCCAGGTGATTTGAACTCTCTAGGGAGTCATAGCTAGTGTGGGGAAGGATCACATGAACCTTCTTCTAATACAGACACTTTGGCAAAATTTGGACCAGGCCAAATTGTCGAGAGACAAGATTCGGTTGGTAGGCCATCAAAGTTATTTGGCCCCTTAGAAGGTTGAGTCGATGAACAATGAGTCGAGGGATTAGAAAGCCCTCCTAGACAAGCTTCGATTCTGCCTCATGCTTCTTGAATGCAGGAGGGAAGGCCTTAGTGAACCTTTCAGGACCATACTTTCTTTCTGTAAATGGGGCCATTCTTAGTGTAAATTCATATCGCTTGGCAAACATCTTGACGAAGCCAGAGAAGGACGCCCTAAGTGTCTGCCCTTATTCGCTAGGGGTTATCTTCACCAGTCGAGTCCATTCGACTCGCCTCTCCTTGATCTTTGTAGCCTCTTCATCCACGGTCACTTTGTTAGGGAGACTAGTTTCAAATGTGGCATTGAGCCAAAGCTGGAGTAGCCAAAAGGGTCCTGACAGCAAGAGGTTCCCGTTGCTTTCTTGATCTTTCAGGCGACCAACACCTTCACTTAAAGACCCATACAAACTAGTAAATATAATTTCACTCAGGCAAATGCCTCGATTAAGGTGCAATTGGTTGGCCAGAGTTAGGTATTTCCTGGCTACTTGCAGAGATTTGGTGCAAAATACACAGCGAGAAAACCACATAGCCAGAAATGCTATGTGCTCTTGATCTTCGACTGTGTCAGTTTGTTTGTCATGGTAATGGTTCATAAAGTGAGTGTAAGTATGTTTGGTGGTTGAAAACCCTATGGTGTCTTGAGCATCTACCTCAGCGTCATAAACTAGTCCATATGGTTTTAGCCTTGTGATAGCAGCTATGTCGAAGAGGGTGGGTGTCATCATCCCACAAGGGAGATGGAATTTATAATGGGTGTTATCCCAAAAATACAAAGAGAAAGCTAACAGAGTCGGACAGTAAGCAGGACTTGTCTTCAACATCATAATCAGGTCATAAATCCCTATTTCCTTCCAAGTTTCTACTTTGACGTTTTCTACTTTGGTTAACCAGCTTAAGTAGAGGTTATAATCTTTGAAATATGGGGTTGCCTTAAACAACCTAGACCCATTATTCAAATACTTTAAATCTATGTTTGTTAGGGCTACATTATCGTGAGGCTCAGTTGTTACCCTAGCCTTGTCTTTTTGCCCCAAGGGTTTAGTTTTACGATATGAAGGGAAGAAATCACTAATGGCTGTGTAATCTACACCTAAAGTAGATAAAGGACCAGATAAAGCTAATGGTTTGCCAGAAACGGTAACAGGAATCAATACCTGGGATTCGTAGATATGTCGTTTTTCTTCCTTGAGAGGTTCAGGGATGAATTGATGATTCTTCACTACTTTGGGTCCACTCAATGTAGCAAACGGAGGAAGTAGTGGTACGCTCTTTGGTCCTTTGACCTTCTGATTTTTCTTTGGATCTTGAGTGGTAGTGTTTGAAGACGCCATTGTTGAGAACTTGAAGAAAATGGGTTTACTGAAGGTGAAGAGTTGAGAGTGTTTGAAAGAGAAGAAAGTACTTAGTGAGTACGTTAGAGTTGGAAAAGTGAAAATAGTTTCTGAAGAAACTATTTATAAAGTGTTTGGAAGTATCAAAAGGTCACTAATCATCATTAGGGGCTAAAAGCTAGTGGGACACGTGTCCTCCCAGGAGCGAAAGTAGGGGCGGTGACAGTTACTACCTATGCCCACGATTTCCTAGACCTAGGAGAGGTGATGATGGCCTGGGATTTGATGTGATTTTCGAGGAGATGTTTTCATAATTGGCCATGACGTCATGAATGTGATTGAAAAGAAACTGAACAGTTTCTTGAGACATGGGTTAGTCAGTTGTGTTAACACCCATGTGGGGTCGAAAGATGGCGTCGAATAGGACACTATAAAAAAATGACCTTTTCTTCAGTACTGTCGAAAAGGATAGTTTTGGGGGGCAATTTGTTAGCTCATAAATTCGATGCCCATATTAAGTTGGAAGTGTTGATTGGAATGTTAAACTCTTGAAGAGGTTTAAAGGAGCTTTCGACTGGATCTTCATGATAGGTTTAAGTCGAAGGTGCTCACATAAGGAAATGATACTTTTGGGACTTAGAAAATATTTCTAAGAGTTGGGGAAGTCACCTTCGACCGAGAATACTGATGATGTCTGACGCTAAAAGATTCAAATTCAAATAAAGGAGGGAGTAGTTACTCTTGTTCGCTCCTGAAAAAGACAAGTGGCGCACATCCAAGGGATAGAAGTATGAAGTGCGACACTTGTCATAGGTTAATTATTTTAGGCAGTTGACAACAGTTAATTTTAGTATTATAAATAAGGGTTCTAGCAATAGGATTCGGTGTGTTGTGTTCACTTTGTACAAGTTACTCCAAATTACTCAAAGTATCCGCGTGTAGAGAAAAGAGTCTTTTGAGAATGTACGTGATGTAAACACCATTTATTTTTTCAATGCAATTTACTTCAATCTTTCATTAAGAACTTATCTTTTATTTAACGCAAGTTATGTTTCTGCACTTTGTCTTACTTTCATACTTTCGACCTTTCCTATACACTTTCGACCATTTCCTTTACATTTTCAGCCTTTTAACTTAACATTTTTAAACGTCTTTTAAATTGTATTTTCGACAAACCTTTCTTCATGAACACTGTCGAAGTGTTTAGTTCTTTAGAATTTACTTTGAATCAATTGTTAGCACATGTCCTAGGATCAATCTAATCGATCTTGTGAGTCACCAAAGTCAGATTTGGAAGATCAGCGGTTGTTTACCAATTTTCACGGTAAACAACAACATGGAGTCTGGGTAAAGAACCAACCACAGGGTGTGTACTAGGGTTCTTGTACCCGTAAAACAGGGTTCTAAAGAGTTCCCAGAGTCAACAACCCATCTTTTGGATATTATCGATTTCCCAATGACTTGGTAGTCAATAATATTCTCAAGAGAGTCTCGTCTGAGTGTAGGATCGTGTGACAACTATTTTGGGATTACTCCCTCATAGTCACCGCACTACATCCTAAAAAGGCCAAGTGGGGGTAACAAGGTAACTAAAGGTCCTCAGTGTCACGGGCACCCAGGTCGAAAGTGGCAATGCATTCACGATTGCTCGTTCAACATATGCTACCCTCAAGAGGGCCTCAACTGAGTGTGGAATCTCAAGGCAACTCCTTTGGGATTACTCCCTCGAAGTCTCCTTGACTATATCCACTATCCTATCATAAGTGCACTCAAGTCCGGGTATAGGACTTATCCTCACCACTCAAAGTAGACACCCTGCACACAGAAAAACCCAAGCACAACAAGTATATATAGATATAAATATGTACAGATATACAAGTAAGCAAACATGTAGCAAACACAAACACAGACAAGGTGGGCTTAAACCTCTTAGGGGGTTTATCCCTAGTGAATTCACCATTTCTGTTGCGGTGAGAATTGGATATCAAGCTATTAATTAACTTGAATCACAAATCTTTGAAATTCACCACCGAGCTTTGATTTATCCAAAGGAAAAGGTAAAGACCGAAAAACCCTAAGTGCGCTATTTAGGAACACAGCTAATAGATCTAAGGTTCGGGGGTTGGTTATACCTAGGGAAGGTGTTAGCATCCTAAGTATCTGTAGTACTCTACAGGAACCTCTTGTTAGTATTTGTGTTATGCTATTGTTGCTTACTAAGGGAAAAGTGCTAAGGTAAAGACCTAAGGGTATATACACTAAGTATGCTCGCCAAGACATCGCATCTCGTGCCTACGTATCCTGACGGGAATGGAATCAGAGCATTTGTAGTTCCCCTCACTAAGGGGTAAAAAGGGTGTAAAATAGAAAGGTGGAAAAAAGAAAAGGTGGCTCGCTAAGATCTCACAGTCCTATACCTACGTATTCTCAAGATGAACTTGAGAAATCAGAGCGTCTGTAGTTCCCCTCACTAAGGGGTGAAGAACTCTTGACTGTGGTCAAGGTTCCAATGGAAAGTAGGGTCTGACAGTAGAACACCTATGTGGAGTGCGGCGACTCCAAATTTAAGGTTAGGTAAAACAGGGAAAGAAGGTCCACGGGAAAGTAGGGTCTGACGGCAAGACACCTACGTGGAGTGCGACGACTCCAAATCTAAGGCTAAGTTAAAAAGGGAGGTAAGTCTCGATCGCGCGGTGGCGTGAGATAAGGGAATGACAGACAAGGCTATCCTAAATGACACGACAGTCAATAGGGGATGATCATTTCCTTTGGAACGGCGAACAAAAAGGCAAAACATAACAAGGGAGTATAGAAATAAGGCTCAAGCATGGAAATAAAGTCATGAATGAATAATGTACGCAAGATATGAACAGAAAAATTATCAGAATTGAAATGTTAGTGAATTTGAATTTGATTATTTACAGGTGTGAGAGTACAAACATGGACTATCTAATTAATCGACTAAACACATTGAAATCGACTAAACAATTAAATTTAATAAATCAACTAAACAATTTTTTAAAAAATAATTAATTAACAAGCTACAAACAACTAAGAAAATTAGCAAATAACTAGATATTAATATAGATAAATTAATAATAAATTAAAAAAAAATACTAATTCTAATCCTACATTCTAAATAATGATAATGATAAAAACATGAAACAAAGTAGTTTTATTTACATACACTAAACAAATTTTTTAGCCAATATAAAAATCACCTAACAAAGATATTTGTTTTTAGCAATTGTAAGCTATCAATGAAACCGTTTTTACGGTGCCTGATACGTACTTTCCTTAATACCAAATTGATTCTCCATTAGAAAATAATTAAGGTGAATTCTTATCTACCCACTTCAAAAAGTTGGGTAGAGTTACTTATAGAGTAAATTAGGCTACATTGCATTGGAAATCTACAAAATTTTAATCATTAAATAAATAATTAAGTATAATAAAATGATATGACATTAGTGGATTAGTTGAAGGTAGACTACCCAACTTTTTGTGATGGGTAACAAAGTTGTCCCCAATAATTAAAGAAATAAACAAAACAAGGTTTCTCTTTTAGCTTCAATATAAAAGGAAAAATAAACAAAACAAGTTATAGATTTTGATTTTTTAGAAAAGACAAAACAATCATGAAGTAGAGGAAGCATAAAAGTACCACATCTGAACAAGAAAGAAAGCGAGATTTTGCAGCGGCAATGTTTGACCGATGATCCTGCGCGGCGGTTGTGTTCATGGCATCCAACAAGAACTAGCAGCAGCGGCGTATTCCGGAGCCAAAACCCGACAATGACCACACCACGACGCGTAGAGTTCAACCGACACGAACCGGTTATTATTGACCACGTCGGTGAAGTTGTTATCCTTCAAAGCGACGACGTCCTTTTCGTCGAACTCGGGAGCTTGGTAAGACTCTTGATGCTCGTAGCCGGAGAAATCTTCTTCGAGATCAGATTCGTTTTCAGCGTCGTAGTGGTGGTGCTGGTGGTGAGGGTTAACATGGCAAGTTATGGTTGTGGTTTTGTAGATGAGTTGAAGGAGTATGAAACATGTTGTGTAGTTTGTGAATATGGTGGTGATGAGACAGTTATTATTGCGCGCTAGTTGGCGGTTGCGGTTTAGATCGGTTTCGGCAGAAGTCTGAGAGTTGTTGAAGGAGGTGGTTGTAGCAGTGAGTTATGTGGTGTCTAGAGAATGTATGTTATGTGTTTGGTTGTTTGGCCATTGGAAAATGGAGGTTTTGAACAGAGGGAAACAATTATGGGTTAACTGACGGTTTGAAGGAGGTGTGGTGCTGCGAGTTGTGGTTCTGTTATGGTTTTTTTTGGGAAAGAGTTTGACGGAGAACTCGTGGTGGTTTCATGAGCGTTGGAAGGTGATGGAGGTTGTGAACAGGGGAGTGATGGTTGGGTTTGAGATGAGAGGGCGGAGGCGAATGGAGAGAGGCACGAAGTAAGGTCGAAGCAGGTATCAAAACAAAGTTTATTTTTTTTCTGTATTTCTTTCAATTCTCCTCTTCCTCTTATCTGTTCTTCTCTCCTTCTTTGTTCTCAATCGCTTCCTCTCTTATAACTCAAATCCAAAAACTTGTCTCTCTTGTTACATTCACCAATCCGTTTTTGCTGTTATGTTACTTTCAATTTCAAAACAAGTTTTGTTGTTCTGTAATGATTTTGTAAGAGGTTTTGGAAGAAAGCAAATTTGATGATGGCCGATGTGTTACAGGTCTGATGAATTGCAGAGTTTTGTTATGGAAAATGGCAGTGGTAGCAGATGGTTTATTTTGTGAAATTTTTGGAGTGTCATGAAGCAGACATGGTGGAGCAGTGTTAAGGGATAACAACACGGTCAAAGTTCATGGCTTATGGTGTTGTCATGATTTTGGCTTTGTTGTGCAGGCTCAGAGTGGGATCAAAAGTCTCTTTTGGCTTTGTTGTCCAGACTCAGAGTGGGATTAAAAGTCTCTTTGTAGTGTTATCTTTTGTTTTTTTTTTTTATATTATATTTAAACTAAAAGAAACATGGACTCAAAATACATCTTTTATGATTTTTTTTAACGAAAGAAAAATAATAGAATGAGAACTAAATAAAAACTAAGAATTAGAATTAGAATTAAAATTAAACTAAACTAAATTAATAAAATTAATCTAATTAAATCAAATTAAAATTAAAAGTAAACTAAATTAAAAATAATCTAATTAATTAAACTAATATAAAAATTAAACTAAAATTAAAATTAAATTAAATTAAGTTTAACAATAAAATAAACTATCTTAAATATAAATTATATAAAAAGATGAGCCCAAATTGAAATTAAACTAAATAACCTTCAAATAAATCTAAAAATAATTATTTAACAAATCATAAGAATAAAATAAATAAAAGTCAAGAATGACAGGGAATAAAAAGAAAAGCATGACTAAAGATCAAAGAGGCATTTATCAAGAATGCAAAATGGCCGACTTAAAATGATGTGAAATATCAAACGAATCGGAGGGTAAAATTTAGGGTATGACACATGATAATGACGTAATACCATGATGTTTTTGATGAAATTTGTATGAATGATGATGCAACTTGATGATCCTGTGGTGATGATGATTATGACGTTTTGCATAATGCATTCATAGCATATTAAGACTTTGGTCCAATATTGATGATAGGACTTCAGTCCAGTGTTGGCTTCAATCCCATCGTGTGGATTGAGGTGTTTATGTTAAACTCCGATTTTTGTGTAAAATCGATCCTATTGGTGGAGATATTTGGAGGGTGATGACCCAGTGTTCATCAACATGATGATTTGGTACCACATGCATGAGTCTATGTTATTGCATTTCATGTTATGTGGCATTGCATAATTGTGAATGAATGATGTTATTGATGACGCGATTTCAAATGATGTATGATGATGATAACTTGATGATGATTATGTTGTTTGATGCACATGAACTGTTAATGTTGTTGTATTTGCATATCTTATCTTTATATCTTGTATAATGATTTATGATTACTCACCCTGCCTGTTTGAATGTTGTCTCTGCGTGGGTAACTTGCAGGTGATCAGGATTAGCTATCTTGGTGCGTGAAGATTAACCTTGAAGTGTTTTGGTTATTTCTGTCGAGTAGATGGTCTTGTTCTGATATGTAACATCGGGTCGAGACGTTGGAGTCGAACCATTATGCTCTTTTTCTTGTTGACAATCATGATGCTATGAGTTTCTTGTTTTAAGACATTTTGAGTTATAAATTGTGCTGAGTTTTGATTTTCCGTTGCGTAATAATTGATTGAATTCATGATGATAGAACCCGTGTTATGGAGTAGGACATTATTTTGAAGGTTTATGACGAAATATGGCACCCTTGTGGTGATATACTCTGATATAATTGTTTATAATTATCGTGAATGTTCTTTTGGGTAGAAGGGTGTTACAGTTGGAACACTGAGTTATGTTGGATCAGCCATCAAACCCGTGAAAAAGGTAGCAGGGTTAAGCGTTTGAAAATGGCTCTAGCGAAAACGGTTTACCATACTTGGACAATTAGAAACAAAATGATATTCCAGGAGTGCACCAAAGAAGCTCTGCAAAGTAAAAATATTATAGAAATGATCATTGGGCGAGTTGAGATTGATAGGAAGCTAACAATGTTTTGTAATAAGGCTTGGTTGTTTTGTAGTCTTTGTGTCCTTGTGTGATGTTTGTCATTTGGTAACCTGAATCTTAGGATCGACTTGTTGTAATCAGTTTTTAGCAATAAAATATTTCTTTATTCCAAAAAATAAATAAATATTAAATACAAATTATACTATATCTTAAAAATAAATTGTAAAAATAATTATAAAAAATGTAATTAGTTAACTAATTGAATTAGAAAATAAATTGATTTAATTAAAAATACAAACCTTGGTCCCTTAGCAGGAACTCGTTTACCACTCGAGCCCAAGTACTTTTTTTTTGGCACAAAACCACCACAAAATATATTAGATAGAAAGATGTAGATACATAGACAAAAATAAGGGGGGGGGGGGGACCAAACCAAAACCCCTTAATGACAAACTCTATAGCAAGGGAGCCCTATGGAGTTCCTAGCAAAATCCATAAGAAGATCCCTATGAACTACATCCTACAATGTAAAATCATGTACATGTAAACCTAAGTTAGCAAGTTTATCTGCGCAATGGTTACCTTCCCTATAGATATGAGTAACCAAAAAATTAATGGATCGAGTATGATGTAACATATTCTCCCACCTGTTTCGAAGGCTCCAAGGAACCATAGAAGGTTTTTTGAAAGCAAGAACAACCAATTTTGAGTCGGTTTCCAACCAGAGATGATTCCAATTTTTATCTTTCGCAATCTCAATAGCCATCATAGCTGCCGTGAGCTCGGCCATGAAAGCATTCCCAATCCCAATCTTCATTGAAAAACTACCAAGATGATTTCCACAAGAATCCCTGTATATACCACCACAAGCGGCAACACTCAGAACCCCCATCGAGGCTCCATCGGTATTACATTTTATCCAATTAAAAATAAGGGGTGCCAAAGAAATTCTTTCACAATACAAGTCTTTGGAGGATTCAACTTCACATTAAAGTTATTAAGAATATTGAAATCCAACATAGAAATGCATCTGATTTTAAGCGTAGCATTACCCGTATGAGAAACCTCAGCAATGATGGCATTGAGAGCAGTCTTCCAATGAGTTTTGATGTTGTTAAATCTGATCCTGTTCCTGGTCTGCCAGATTGCGTTAATGGTGTTAATTATAGCCGCAAACACTACTAACTTTGTCTGCTCAGAAGAAAATCTGTCCAACACCTCCCAATAAGCATCAATGGTCCGGATATCATGATTCAAGAAAGAAGAGATATGTCTCCAAATGTTGCCTGCAAAACTACACTTGAAGAAAATATGATCAGAGCTCTCAGTGTTTGCCAAACAGAAGCTGCACATGGAAGGGATGTTCATCCCTCTAGTGGCCAGATTCTCATCGGTAGGAATCTTATGGTGAAGGAGACGCCAAAGAAGCAAGGATCTAGAAGTTGGAATATGACAATTCCAAATTAATTTCCCCCAAAACAGTACTGAAGCAGTAGCAGTTTTGAAATTATAAGCAATCTTTAAAGTAAGGATACCGTCGTCTACAGGGGTCCAAATGCGAGCATCCTCTTTGTTAACAATGGGAATGTGAATTGTAGAAAGAAGATTATTGAGAGATGGAAATTGCATGATAATACTGTGAGGAAATTTCCATTCCCGATTCACCATGTAAGTCGAAGCCCTGTCTTTAATGAAGTTATAATTCCAATCAATAATGCCAAGCAAATCCACTATCGAAGTTCCATTCCAATTATCCAACCAGAATTGTATATTCTTGCCGTTTCCAAGAAGCCAACTCGAATTCTGAATAACTTCACCAAAAGATCCCTTCATGCTGCTCCACAAAGAGGAATAAATATGATAGTTGATGTGTCTAGTATCCCTCATTACTCGGTCTTTAATTAAAACCGCCCATTGATCTTTCGAATTGATCATGTCCCAACATTGCTTTAAGTTTGAAGCATCATTCAAAGTTATTAACGAACGTAACCCCAGACCTCCTTCCTCAAAAGGTCGACAACACTTATGCCAAGCAACGATAACCATTTTCCTTTTATCAATCTCGCCTCCCCAAATAAAGTTACGAATTCAACGCTCAATAACCTTTAAAGTAGAAACAGACCATGAATAAATTAACAGAGTATGGAGAAGCATACTTTGAACAATAGATTTCACTAAAACCAGTATGCCTACAATGGAGAGAAGGCTGGCCTTCCAGGCTGCCAGTTTAGATCTGACTCTATCAGCTATAAACTGAAAGTGAATAAGCTTCGGCTTCCCACGGAAAATCAGAGCACCTAGGTAAATGAACGGGGCTGAACCAACAGAGAAACCAAGGAGATGCGTAATATGCAGATGCTTACTGTGCGACATCGAGCCGGCGTAGACAATAGATTTAGAAAAATTAATTTGCTGGCCTGACATCGAAGCATACCTTTGAAACAGAGTCGAAAAAGCCTGAATAGAGCAATGATCAGCTTTGCAAAAAACCATTATGTCGTCAGCATATAACACATGAGAAGGAACCGTTGTTTGTTTTGCTGCTTTAATCAGCCTTAACTTCCTATTGGCAGCTAAAGCGGATATACCCCTACTTAAAACATCTTCGGCCAAACAGAAAAGAAGCGGAGAAAGAGGGTCGCCTTGACGAACACCACTTGTACAAGAGAAAAAACCTCTTTGGCAACCATTAATTGAAACAGAAATAGAGGTAGAACTGAGGATACACAAAATCCAATTGCAGAATTTTTCACAGAAACCATACGTCTTGAGCACCTTAATGAGAAAGTCCCAGCTAAGCGTGTCGAAAGCCTTGGAAATATAAACTTTCAGCGCCAAATTCCCGGCAATGCTCTTGTTCTGCAAAATTTTAACAGCCTCAGAAGTTACACATATGCAATCCTTAATATTTCTTCCGGGAATGAAGGCTCTTTATTCAGAAGAGATTAAAAACGACAAGATTGTTGATAATCTATCAGCAATAATCTTCATCACAATTTTATGTTTGAAATTGGCCAGGGCAATAGGCCGATACTGCTCAATCGTGTCGACGTTGGGAACTTGGGGAATAAGAACCAAGAGGTTAGAATTATAGTTGGGAAGAATCCAACCATCCCTAAAGAATTGCAGAACATCATTAACCACATCAGTTTGAATAATTTGCCAGTACGTCTGGAAAAAAAAGCCACCAAAGCCGTCGGGACCAAGAGCGCTATCCTTATTCAAACTCATTACAACATTGTAGATTTCCTCCTTAGTTGGCAGCATCGTCAAGGTAGAGTTAGATTCATCAGTCATCAACTGGGGAATTACGTCTTCAATTAAGTTATCATCCTGCAAAATAGAAACTTTGTTAAAAAGATCCTTGTAATAAGCTACAACATGGTCAACAATCCGATCTTGATCAGTGATGGCCTCTCCCTCAACTTTCAAGCTGGAAATTTATGTGTGGCTTGCTTGATCTTAGCAATCCTATGGAAATATCTTATGTTTCTATCCCCTTCCATATTCCATTTCACCCTTGCCTTTTCTTTCCAAAAAAATTCCTCGAAATGAAGTGCGTCGTCAAGTTGACCCTGGGCCTTCTTCTTAAGGTTACTAAGAATGTCAGTATGACCATCCACCTCAATATCTTTCTGAGTTTTAATAAAATTCTGTTCAGCCTCTTTCACCTTGTCATGGACATTTCCAAATGTTGATTTGTTCCACTCTTTGAGTTTTGCTTTCAAAAGTTGAAGTTTCCTCTGTAGGATGAACATAGGGCAGCCTACCACTCTAGTCCTCCAAGTCTCTAAAATGACCTCTTTACAACTAGGGTGAGCAACCCACATTTGCAAGAACTTGAACTGAGAAACCAACCTGATCTCAGTATTGAAGAAATCCAAAACAATAGGGTAATGGTCAGACCTGTTACGAGAAAGAGTTTTGCAAGAGACATTCGACCAAGAATCAAGCCACATTTGATTGCAGATGGATCTATCCAACCTTCACTCTGTGTGAAAGGCTCCACTTCTACCATTACTCCATGTGAAAATAGCACCAGAGGTAGGAATATGGAAGAGAAGATTAACATCAGTCCAATTATTGAAATCATCCATCGGAACACGGGCAGGGAGATGTTTTCCTCTATGTTCGTGGGCTCCAAAGATACAATTAAAATCGCCTATAAAAGACTAAGGAACATTGAATTGACCTTGAATAAAACTCAGATTATGCCAAAGGGATCTACGAACCACCAGATTCGTTGAAGCGTACACAGCCGAAATACCAAAAGTAACATCATGATTTTTCACCAAAAAAGAAACCTGCTGGTTGTCAGCAGCAATAACCTCAGGATCAATGCTATTGAGACAACAACACCACAGATTAGGCTCTAAATTATCCCTATCATTAACAGCAAAAAGCTTAAGGCCTAATCTATTTAGCCAATTAACCGGAAAATTATCCACAGCCATCCACGGTTCAGCAATAAAAACGAAATCAGGTTTATTTACAAGAATTATCCTCTTTAAAGCTAGTTTTGTGGGAGAGTTAGCAATACCTCTCACCTTCCAATATAGACACTTCATGAGGACAGATTTGCAGATCCAGCTCTAGATCTTGTACCAGGCCTAGAGATAGATTGTTGTTTCTTAACATTTCTTCTAGATTTAACAGGCTTAAAGCCATCATTGTCATGAATTTGTTTAAGTGGATTCAAGTCTTCCATGTTAGACCATGAGTTATGGAGGAAAGCCATGTTCCCTTGTGCATCCTGAGTAGAATTTTTTAAGGAAGTGTTTTCTGGCCTTGTGTGAATTGGTTCAAACTCAATCAATTGGGTGGCATCAACAAACTCCGTCCCCAACGAACTATCAGATCCAATGTCATTATCATTAGTCACAGGATGATTGATTCTATCATCCACAACAACAGGAATCATCACATTAACATTATTGCTATCAATAACAATAGTAGGAGTAACCCCGTTCTGGCTGTCAACGACAACATTAGAAATCTGATTCACTTCATTACAACATGCATTTACAAATTCAGAACTGCCAAATTCTAGATTTTCCTGGGCTTTTGAGGCCTCTTTATTTGAAATGTCTTCAGCTGTGGTAACCGTATGGACCTGTTTCTTACCTTTTCTTTTGTTGGCATCTCCCACTATAATGTAAGCGTTATGAGTCCCTTGCTCAACAATAGGTTTGTTCGTTTTGTCTCCTTGCTCCTGTATTTTCTCAATGGGTCTACGCTTGCAAATATCCGAGGAATGACCAATACATTTGCAGTAATCACAAAAGTCCGGTAAATTCTCGTACTCAATATCCACAAAGAAGGCAAACCCCTTTCTTTCAACCAGAACTTTGTCCATAAGCTCGCCTGTGATTTCAAGATCCACCAGCACCCTTGCATAGTGCCCAAAAGGTCTATCGAACGTAGGTTTATTCGTGGCAGCATCCGTGCATAAAGGCGTTCCCACACTACTAGCGATTGCAAAAAGGATCTTTGGTCTCAAATATTCTTGCGACAACCCAAAAATACGAATTCAAACTTGTGCCGATGACTGTTTAAGATTGGTGGGGTTGAAATCCCGCGTCCACGGGAAAAGCTTCAGAAAGCCAGGATTGAGGTTTCAAGAGTTTGACACCCTCACTCGTCTAACATCTTCTATCGTAGAGAAATAGAACTCGTAGTATCCTTTCCCTAAGGATGTTATTCCCCACTTCCCTAATGATTTCCATAGTGTCGATAGTTTCGTCTTCAATGCAGCAACAATGAGAGGTGTCGAGCCCTTCGGCCAGATTACCCGCCCATGAAGGTTGTGTTTACATGCTTCCAAACCCAACTGGTATTCCTCCTCCGGTATTGCAATTGCAATTCGATCTCCCTTCACACAAGATTTTGGGAGCTGGCTTATAGGGATGTCACAGACATTGTTTACAACATCCACAAAGGATTTCAGAGGTTTGGGGTTCAATGGATTTAGGGTTAAAGTTGGTTTTTCAGTATCAATCAGACAACTCCAAGATATAAACGGTGGAGCCATAGATGAAAAACGAGACTTTGTTCACAAAACCCTACCAAAAGCAAATTCAATGATGAGAGAGCGGAGAGTTGCAAGAGGAGAGAAAATACAGAATACATTTATTTTCTGTACTTCTCTCTTTATTTTTCACCTTAAAAATATTTAAAATTTTCCAAGTGTACCAAAAAAAAAAATTTAAATACTTAAACTAAATGTAAATTTCGTCCAAAAAAAAAAAAAATCATTATACTATATTTGATCGGAAGAATCACAATTTCACCCTTAATAACCAAAACCCCTGAAAAACGCTAGACTCCAAGGTCCACCAGAGTCCTCGAATTCGATTAAAGAAAGCACCGAGAAAGAGAACAAGAAATGGCATTAGGGTTACGATCGGTAACCGGAGAACCAGTAATCGACAGAGAGAATGGCGAAGAATTGATGCGTGTTCAACCCGGCGTCGACATAGCCCTCGCCAATCTTCCTCGCGAATCACCCGGCACTCTTTACATTACAACAAAGTAAGTATAATTCTGATACAATCAACACTCATTCATTCTGATTCGTTAATAACAGTTCTTGCGGTTGTTTATTAGTGTTGTTCTTGGTTTCACAGGCAAGTGATATGGGTTAGTGATGCTGATAGGTCTAAAGGATACGCTGTTGATTTCTTGTCGATTTCTCTTCATGCTGTTTCTAGAGACCCTGAGGCTTATTCTGTACCGTGTCTCTATACTCAGGTGCTTATAAGTTATAACCAATCTTTTTTCCTGTATTTTTATGGTGTATACTCAAATTGATCTAGTTTAGTGTTTGAGGAAATCAATTTGTTATTTAATATGTGAAGTGTAGGTTAAATTAGTCTTGAAATACTCAATGAGTGTGACTCAAGTTGGTTAACCAGGGTTGAGTTTGTGGTGTGGGGAGGACTGGGGTTCCATCTCCTCATAACATACTCATGGACCAATAGTAACCGATCCGAACTAGAGTTAAAATAATCGAACCGTTATGTTTGGTTAGGAAACTGGACCGTGTTGCCCAAACTGTTATAGAACCGGACCAATTGGCAAAGAAATCAAACCGAAACGGAAAACGAAAATGAAAAATGCTAACAACAATTTAAAAAGAATTCGAGAAAAAGTATAACGGTTTGGTTCTTAACTAATGGTTTGATATGGGAAAAGTTGTATTCTAACGGTTTGGTATAATTCAGAATTTTGTACCGGTATACCAACCAATAATTTTGGTTGGGTTTTAGGTAAATTGTAATGGTTTGGTTCGAGTTACCTTTTACTATGGTTCTGTTTGGTTTTTTGAATGAGTTGTACCATGAACAACCCTACTCTTGGAAAGAGGCATGGATGATCGAAGCTGCTGCAACCTAGCACTTTAGTGGAAATTAGTCACATAGATGACCAAAAGGATCAAAATTTTGGGGATATAATGTGGAGTCACAGAAGTGTCATAAACCCCAAAAGAATTAGTTTTAAAATGTTCATAAATACTGTTATACTAAAAATACTAATTTGACCTACATTTGGAATTTTGAAGATTATTCTCATAAATATTATAGATCTATGTGTTTTATTTACTTCTCTTTCTCTTTCTCATTCAATTTTTTGATTCTCATTACTTGGTTTAGATTGAAACAGAGGCAGACGAGGATCTCAATTCCGACAACTCAGATTCAGAAGAATCCACTCATGTTCATGATTTATCCATTGTTAGAGAGATGAGGCTCATTCCATCTGATCCAACTCAGTGTATGATATTCTCGTTCTTCTCCAATTCTGTACATGAATGATGTTAGGTTAGGTACCAGGAATAAAAAATAGTGTGCCAGGAATAAAAAAATTGTGTGTGCCAGTGTGTGACAAGAGTTATTTATACGGAAATACTGTGTGCACAATAAAGGGTGTAATACAAGAGTTATTGGACTGGGGTTTCATATTGAAAAAAAATACTGAAATAAGAGGGTACAAGTGTTATTTTATACAAAACTAACTAACTAACGACGACTAATGAATAAATCCCTAACTAATTAGAAACCAAACAGAATGGCATAGAAAGTTATTGCTGCACACATGATTTAGTAACATGCTTTTCACCATTTGTTTTTGTTGTATTTCAGTGGATTCTCTGTTTCAAGTATTCTGTGAGTGTGCTGAGCTTAATCCAGATCCAAATAATGGTCAGTGTTGTTTTTTTCCACATACCAATATGCTATCCAATTCCCCCTTTTTTGAGTTATTTACGCTGATTCAATTCTTTTAGAGGAGCAAGAAGAAGAACATCATGATTGGATTTTCAGTGCTGATCAGATGGAAGATGCAGGAGCAGGCATGTGTTACTGTGGGATTTGATCTCATTTCTTAATCATTTCTTTTTTTGGTCTTTATTTGTTAGTATATCATTGTTAAAATCTATTATTTTTCAGAGGATGAAGATTATTTATCTCATAATCCAACCAATACTCTTGGTCATTCAAATGGACATCAGGACCTTGCTCATAACATACTTGAGGTACGGTTCTCTACCCTGTAATTATATATCTAGTATCTATTTATTGACCCACCGGGATTTAATTAAAAAATGGTGCATTCATTGCATATATAGTAAATATAAGCTGCTAAATGAAAGATTGGATAACTCAAATACCAAGTTTGTGTTTTAAATCTGATTTTTGAGGTTGGAATGTGAGCTGTCTAATCTTTTTCTAATCGTCTTTTGCTGAATGCACTAAATGCACCGATCTTTGACTGCATTACACCCAAGATATTTGTAGGCAGTATGATGTTTTGACTTGATACGCTTCCCATCCCTTTGGAAGTTTGTGCTGTGTATTTTTCTCCATATTCCTTGATACTGATTGTTACTTTAAACATGTCTATTAGTATGATATGTCTAATTTTCCTATGTGGTTGCTTGGTTTATTTGTCTAAACTAGTTCTTTTTTGTGCTCTTTTTCATTTGCTAGTTTTATTTTTATAAGTTTATTTCATTTTTCCTGATCTGTTGACCTCATTGAGTTTGGAGAATTTGTTTTTCTGCGATTCCATCTATGCTGATTGGCATGGGTCATAAGAACAAGATAGCCAGATATTTCCATTGGGATTTAAGGGGAGTTTGGTTAAACAACATGATTAAGAGTTCTTTCAACGAGTTTTTATCGTACACATGTAAACAACCCTCTTGAGTGTTTATTGAGTGTTTACCGTATAGCTGCTTATTTTGAAGCTGTTTTTACAGAGGCAGAATGAGGGGATACTCCACACGCTCTTTATAAACTGTTTCCTTCTAAAGAGCGTGCTTAAATTAACTGACAACTGCTTGAGAACATATCATAATCTAGTTTCACGAGCCCAATTCAACTCTTCACAAGCCTTCTTAGTGTTCTTTTTTGTGCTTAAGTGTGGTGTGGGTTGGAGAATGAGTGAAGAAGGTCTAGTTCAATTGTCACTTATCAGCCCCATATCTTTTTGCCAATTTAATGCTTTGTTGATATTATCAACTTTATGATAATTTGGATGTCTACAGATGGAACACAATCATAGTGTGTATCTCTAATTAATATATTTATTCTTCTACATTTGTTCACTTTCTATGATTGGCATGCGATGTGTGATTTTTGAAATCCTGAACTAGAATATTATTTTCTTAGTTAATTAAGGAGTAGTGATTTTTTTAAAGGGAAAGATGATGCTGTAAAGCACCTGCCATGTTGAAGAATTATATACAACAACAATCAAGCCATATCCCCCACTAAGTGGAGTCGGCTTCATGGATCAACTTCCGCCATAATGTTCTGTCCAGGACCATACTTTTATCCAAATTGTTAATCTTGAGATGTAGAAATATATATTTATTGAAAATGATAAGAGCACCAAAACAATATCTTACCGGTGAATCATATATTTTATCATGATACTGGTACAAGCCAGTATGCAATATTCTTATCATATATAATCTTGTGACTTTTGAATTTGATTATGTTGACTCTGCAACCTTCCACCCTTTATATGCTCATATTTGATAAACATGATACTGTGATTTACCTGATTGTATAACTTTGTTCCTCGTGCTTTACTTATTTAGTTTTGGTTTGATTGATTGCAGCTTCAAATCAATGATGAGCGATTCGAGGATGCAGAAGAGACTGAGCATGAAGGAGACGACAGCCATCATCATTGAGTGCCCGCATTTATCTTAGAATAGTATACACTCTAGTGTTGTCAAAATTTCTTATCAGCACTCTGTTCTGTAGTACAAATACATGTAAAACTATTTCAAACATCTGACTAGATTCATAGTGGTTAAGTTTGACTCTTTTTTTTTTAACTCAGAAGAAAGCAATTGAATCTTTTGAATTTTAGTGTTATTGAAAGTAGACAATGGGCTTGTGGATCCCATGTAAAAGATGAAGTTGACATGTTTAGGCAAGATGAATTATCAATTGATTCTTCCATTTGCAAAGTTTGATGCACTTGTAATCTTTTGCATCACTCTCATAACAGCTTTTTTAATGCTAAAACTCATTAAGCTTTTTAATTCTCTTTTTGTTGGCTCTTACTATAATGCTACCTAGAATTTAAGAATTGTGATTAGTTTTTACTTAGGTTTTTTGCGAAGAGTTTTAGAAGAGTGAGTTTTGTATATTTATATTTATCTTCAAAACCAAGAATAGTCCACTAACAACAAACTCGTGAGAGTTTACTGTAGGCCTAATGTAATACAGTAAAACCCTGTAACTAGTTGTTTCACATTGTTAGAAACAGTTGTAAACACCCTAACTACATTATCTTGCAAGTCCATAAGATTCCTACTAAATTTGCAACAATTAACATATGCAAAATCGAACTCAATTTTCAAAGAATTTGAAGTTTGGAAGCAACAAGATTCACTCATGTCTGCTTTGATTCAATATACAATCTCTAACGAGATGCTATGTCGTGTCATAAGATTCATACACTCATAGTAGGTCTGGAAAAAATCCACGCATACTTTTAACAACATAATTCAAAATTGTGTCAACTGTGTTCAAAACTCAAATACACAGGGCTTGAAGGTTGCTAGGTCTCTGGGTTATTGTTGAAAATTGATTCAATTCTAGCTCTATTCATTTAATTGGTGAATCAATCTTCTTGACCATGCGACTCCATACACAAATGAGGGGAGAGGGCGAATTATAATGTTCAAAATTCTAAAACTCAATTTATAAAAATCTCTTTAATTAAAAATGATTTGAGATAGAAAATATAGGTTGAGCAACAAAATGATAACGAATAGAAAAGACAGAGAAATAAGCTGTAAAATAAAATAAATAAATGAAGAAAAAAAAATTAGATAAGAAAATAGAAAGATCACACAGAATTGTCATGTTCGGCCAAATCATTTGATTTGCTACACTCTTCAAAAAATTTCCCTCGAGATTTATACTAAAATCAAACTTGAACTTTTCAAAGGATAAATCCAAACAACCTTTTAAAAGAACATGGAGCTTTTGAAAGGGTCAACGCAAACAACATTTTAAAACAACTTGAGTTTTTCAAATAATCAATCCAAACAACGTTTTAAAACAAATTAACCTTTTACATAAGATCAGTCCAAAAACCTTCTACAAACAAACAAAGTTTTTAGACGGATTTAGATCAAAATCTAAACCATAACTTTTACACATATTCAACTCAACAACTTTTACAAGAGCTTTTCAGAAGTTCAACTCAATAACTTTAACTAAAGCTTTTATTCAAACTTAGCTCAAAATCTACACCCAAACTATTTTTAGATTTAACTTGCAACCTTTAAATCTTATTAAAAAGAGATCACAAGAGAACTACTATCTTGAATAAAACCTTTTAACACAACACCATCACAATACTACTTTTAGATGAAAATTTTCGCTATCTTAGCTCTAAGACAATTTTAGTGGAAAAAACTTTAAAGAATGAAAGAAAGAGTAATAAAAGAAAGGTTCTATTCAAAATTGATGTATTTTAAAATGAGGAGAAATCTCCTTTATAAAAGAAAAAATTGGCTAAAAAGGAAACAATACATGGGTATTTTTAACGAGTTAATTGATTAAAATCTATGTATTAATCGATTAACCAAGTTAAATTTAGAAAGATTGGTTTTCTATGTCACTTAATCAATTATGAGTTCTCTTAATCGATTAGGAGATATTACACTTTGATCTGAAAGAATGCATATTACTCTTTAGAAATAACTTACGTCACAAAATATAACTAACCAATCAACAAATTGATTATGTAATAATACTAATAAGAGTCATGCTAACGAGTACTCCAATATACTCTTTAAGGATACCAAATAAAGAAAATATTCTTTACAGAAATCAATTATTTCAATTTCCAATGCATGAAATACATGCATTTTCAAAAAATCTTACCACTTTAAGCATTTAAAAAATGCCCTTGGAGCACTCGTTAGCATTTTCCTACAAATAATAATCACTATATTATAATTAAAAGAACATGATATTATAATTGTAAGATAAAAACCGAACTATTATGCATTTTCTTATTACTTGTAGTTAAGTAATGGATAAACAACTATAAGCTAGTAAAATCGGTTAATTTAAAAAGTACGAGTTTTTATCGAATTTAAAGAGCACAACGACAACAGAAAAGCATCACACTTCCAATCTAAAAAAATATATTGAATAAGAAAATTGAATTGATAAATAGTAAATTATAGAGAGATGAAAGAGATTACCCACATGTTGCAGTTGCGGTACCACAAATGAATCTACATCACACCTCAAGTGCACGGTGATCATAAATTAATGTAAACACCATATCATAATGCCGCAAACACAATGCTTGTAACGCTGCAATCGTAATAAAAGCAATCAAAATTATAATACCACAACCACAATGCCTGTAACGCCGCAACCACAATGCTTGTAATGCCGCAACTGCAACGACACTAATCACAATTGTAATGCCACTACCACAATGCTTGTAACACTACAACCACAATCGTAACACCATAATCGTAACAGAAGCAATCATAATTGTAGTGCCGCAACCAAAATGCTTGTAACACTGCAACCACAATGCTTGTAATGTCGTAGCTACAACGACAACAATCACAATTGTAATGCCGCTACCACAATGCTTGTAACACTGCAACCACATTTGTAACGCCCCAACCACAATAGAAGCAATCAAAATTGTAATTTCGCGACCACAATACTTGTAACGCCGAAACCACGATGCTTGTAACGCTGCAACTGCAACATCAACAATGACATAGTAACGCTGCTACCACAATGCTTGTAACGTCGCAACCGCAACAGAAACAATCATAATTGTAATAGATGAGTCCAGACCCTTGAGGTTGACATCAATTTTGGTAAAACTAACTTAGCAGAAAGATGTTGGACAAGATGTCCTGACATGATGAACTAACTGCAGGTTAAGATGTTAGACAAGATGTCCTATCAGGTGGATTCGACATCTTTGTCTGTTACAGTTTTGGAATAAATGTATCTGTATTCCAGGTGTGATTGAAATATGATTTGATCCTAGGTGGCATATGAGATTGAGGAATCACAAATTCTGATTCTAAAAGGAATATGCGATTTTCATGTAAAGAGACATTTTTGGAAACTTGGGATTGAAGAAAAGAATATGTCGCAGATTCTGTGGAGCAGAATTGCTGCGTTTTTTAAAGCCCAAATCTAATTCTGTTTTGCTATATAAATAGGATGAATTTGACCTAGAATGTGTGGAAGTTTACAACTGTTATAGAGTACTAGGGTTTGTACTTTTTGTGAGCCTCTCTTGTATTGCGTGAATACCTGAGTAGAACAGTTTATTGAGTTGTAATTTTTAGTCACTGTTGTGGTTGAAAGGGAATTGAGAAGGGTCTCATACCTAGAAGTGTCTTAGGTAGAAATCTAGGAAGGGTAGTTTCTAGGTGCTACGATGTAAACATTGAAGTTTAGCTTAGAACCAATTCTACTTAGTTGATTTCATTCCTGGCTTGGTAGCCCTCAGACGTAGGTGTTGTTGATCACCGAACTGGGTTAACAATTCCTGTGTGTTGTTTTCTTTCTGCTGTTTGTTTCTGTTTTTCTTTAATCCTCGTGAGAAGCAGAGATCAAGTGTCACGATATCCTGTCCGACATCTTAGTGATCTGCCTAACCAGAATTTTAATTGGTATCAGAGCAGGCATCCTGCTCTGTATCTGGGTGAGATTCAGGGACGATACTTTATGGTTCGATGGATAAAGAGGGAGGAATTCTAAATAGACCACCCATACTTGATGGTTCCAATTATGAATATTGGAAAGTGCGCATGGTGGCGTTTATCAAGTCCATAGATGGTAAAGCTTGGAAGTCTATGGTTAAAGGGTGGGATCCACCAAAGATCAAAGACAAAAATGGGAAGCTCACTGATGAGCTGAAACCGGAGAAAGACTGGGATGATGAAGATGATAAGCTTGCTCAATGAAATTCCAAAGCCTTGAATGCCTTGTTCAATGGGGTGGACAAGAACATCTTCAGGCTCATAAAAAACTGCAATGTTGTAAAGAATGCTTGGGAAATCCTGAAGACTGCTCATGAAGGTATCTCTCGAGTTAAATCTTTCAGACTTCAGCTCCTCACCACTAAGTTTGAGAACTTGAGGATGAGAGAGGATGAAAGTATACATGACTTTCACATGAACATTGTTGATATTGCCAACACATCTAGTGACCTTGGAGAGAAAATCCCTGAAGCCAAGTTGGTCTAGAAAATTCTGAGGTCTCTCCCCAAAAGATTTAACATGAAGGTGACTGCTATAGAGGAAGCTTTAGGATATAACTACTATGAAAGTTGACGAGCTTATGAGATCACTGCAAACTTTTGAGATGACACTAAATGAAAGAACTGAGAATAAGAAAAGCTTGGCCTTGGTGTCAGATCATGATGAAGGGAGGACAAACTCCAAAGAAGAGATGTCTAAGGCTGTTGTATTTCTGGGAAAATAGTACAGTGAATTGCTGAAGAAGATGGAAGGAGAATCAAAACCAAATGCCAAGCCTCAGCCATTCAACAATTATAAAAGAAATAATCTAGGAAGAAACTCTAGGTATGAGGAAAAGGATGACAAAGGAAAAGGGATCAAGTGCTATGAATGTGAGGGATATGGACACATTAAGTATGAGTGTCCTACCTTTCTCAAGAAAAAAAAGAAAGGCCTCATTACATCTCGGTCTGAAGATGAGTCTGCAAGTGATGAAGAATCACCTAAACAAGTTTCTGCTCTCACATGAATATTTGACTCGGATATAGAATCAGAGATTGGAGATCTATCATATAATGATCTAGTCAAATCCTTTAAAGAGCTTTACGAGATATGTGTTGAAGTCTGTCAGCTAGGAGAAGGACAACATAGGATTATTATGCTCCTTGAGACTGAAAGAATAAAACATCTTGGTGCTATCTCTGATCGAGGAGGAAGTCACTATACTCAACTCCAAACTTGACAATGTCACTAAAAACGTTAGGATGCTCAACAACAGTTCTGGCATACTAGATGAGATACTTCAAGTTGGGAGAAATGCTGCAGATGCCAGAGGACTTGGCTACAATGATCAAGAAATAACAAGCAAGAAAAGAAATCCAGGATGTAGCCTCATTCAGACCAAAAGAAGACAGAAGATGTCCAACAGAATGTCTCAACATCATTATAGACATCAGAGAAGACAAGACTGGAAATGTCATCATTGTGGTAAGTATGGCCACATCAAACGATATTGCTACAAGCTACATGGACATCCTAAAGGAAGGATTGCAGGAAAGAGGAGGATTTCCAGAAATGAGTCGATGGCCCTGGTAGCTCATTCCAATCAAAAGGAGTACACTGAAGAGAAGTGGTACTTCGATAATGGATGCTCAAGACACATGATTGGTGTCAAGAGTTATCTGGTGAACATATAGCCCTACTCCTCCAACCATGTCACCTTTGGAGATGGATCCAAGGGAAAAATCAAAGGGGTCGGGAGATTGGATCAAGCTGGGAATCCTAGACTTAACAATATGCTGCTTGTCAAGGGATTAACTGTAAATTTGATTAGTATTTGTCAACTTTGCGATCAAGGTCTAAAGGTCAACTTCCCCAAATCTGAATGTCTAGTTCTGGATGATAAAGATAGGGTCATCATGAAAGGTGTCAGAACAAAGAACAACTGTTATGTATGGACAACCTTTCAGATGGAGAGACATCAGAAACACTCCTCAGATCTGCACATGAGTGAATTACAAATTGGAAGGTTAAACAAGATGACACATAGGAGATTACAACATCAGACTATCACAAGGATTGAGAATCTTCTTCAAAAGGCCTCCATGATTAAGGAAATTGCTGGAAATAGATGCTCTTATGCTGTCACAACAGACTCAACCATAGAAATCTATGAAACCAGTGCAAAGAATGATTACCTTCAGATCATTGGAACTGAAAGTGTGTCGTTATGGTATAATGTCGTGCTGGATGTCATAACATCCTGCTGTGATATCTTGAACTCATCTGGTATTATAGAAATTCAAAGAAAAATCCTGAAGAACAAATTAGGGTTTTACTTGGTTAGTGGGAACACTATTTAAGGGTTCACATGGTTTGAAAATCAAATCACCCAAAACCGCTTCAGTACTGCATACCCTCACTCTGCGCTGATCCTCTCGAACTCGTTCACCCTTCAGATTAAAGAAAACTCAAATCGTGTTTACGTGAAGATGTCACAACAACAATCACCAACAAGAGCTACCAAGAAGGACACTGCATCGACATTTGACTCTAGGTCAAAATCTGAAGAGCTACATGCTGAAGAAGCAATTGATGTTGCTCCGCTTGCTATCATGCCATGGAAAACGGACAAACTTCCAATTAAAAGATCAAAAACCATCCCACCAGGTAATCCTTCAAACACCTCTGATGCTTTCTCTAGTCCTAGGAAGGGAATAGAAAAGTTCAACACGGATGAAAGGATTGATAAAATTGTAAATAAAATCATAAGTTAAGGGGATAGAATGAGTGTTGCTGGAATAACCAGACCCCTGGATTAGATTATGCCTGAGAGAAATACTAATAAAGGTAGAGATGATGATGAAGTGTCAGAAGGGAATCTGCACACCCTTGCTGACTCTGTGGTGAGAAATGTTGAGACAGATGATGAAACATTTTCATCTACACAAGGGGCTTTAGAACAGGTTAACAAAATTATCAATTTAGATGATTTACCCTCTGATGATGAAGTCATTGCAACAAGTCTCAAGCCTAGTGTGGCTGAATGATTGAAAAGGAGGAAAGATAAAGGTGTAGACATCTCTGACATGCAAACTAAGAAATCTGCAGTTAGACCCCATAGACCCTGGAGCAAGGTTGTTGTTAGGACCAAGAAGAGGAAGGCAGAGTCTGACAATGAATCAGACTATGGTGGCACGAAGGATGGACAGAATGTCATAAAGAAACCAGCCTCTAAGAAGAAGGTTGTCATGCTTCCTAAAGCTCCCATGGACAACATCTCCTTTCATGATGTTGTAAGTGTTAACAGGTGGAGGCATGTTTATCACAGAAGAATTGCTTTGGAGAGAGAACTGGGACATAATGTGTAACACCCCATTTTAATTTATTTAATCGTCGTGTGGTATTTCTTTTGTTTGGCCTTGTTTAGGGGGTGTGTAGTTGAGCTTGTAAGCGTAATGTCCGTAACGGAACGGGATAATAGAGGTGTCGGAATACTAATAAAGTAGTAACGAATAAAGTGGGGACATATTTAGTAGTAGTAGAAGGAGGTACATTATTAATATTATTATTATTATTATTATTATTATTATTATTATTATTATTATTACTATTGTTAATATGTCCAATGTTATTATCATTATTATTATTATTATTATTATTATTATTACTACTAATATTATTATTATTATTATTATTATTACTACTAATATTATTATTATTATTATTATTATTAAAGAAAATCAGTTTTTTAATGAAAAATGAGAGTAGTAGTAGGGAAAGGGGAGGAAAATAAGATAGAAAAAGAAAAAGAAAAAGAAGAAGTAGAGAGAAGGAGGAGAAAAGAAAAGAGAAAAAGAAGAAAAGCTTGGAATCATCAATCTTCACAAGAACTTGAGGTAAGGGTGGGATTCTTGATCATTAGGGGTTTAGATAATGGTGTCAATGAGTAGTATAACATGCTATGAGGATTGGGTTGGATTTCCACAACTTTGAATGTTAGGGTTTTGTGTAAAAACTATGTATTGATGTTGGAAATCATGTTTTATGAAGGTTGTTTGGTAACCCATGATAGAACCATGGTAATATACTTCTATTGGTTGTTTGGGTATGGTTTTGGGGGTGAATTTGTGATTGGGTTCTTGCTGTTAAAAAGGGGTATTTTTCTGCATAACGCAGAGCGCGCTTAGCGCGGTAGGCCCGCTTAGCGCGACCTGGAACAAAAATAAAAAAAATATTATTTGTAATGTGGATTTTTGTCGATTATGGGAATTAATCGGAATTACGTGAATTATGTAAAACTGAACTTTTGAAATTATAGGAGCTTCAAGTGGTGAATTAGTGAGAAAACCTAATATCAATGGTAGTAAAAATGATTAAAAATGGAATTTGGGTGGACTAATTAGATAATTAGCTAATCAGACCCACCCGAGGTATCCTCCTTAATTGTATGTATTATGATGATTGATTGAACATATATGGTAATACTATTGTGTATTACGGTGAGTATGTATCTCACGTGTGATCAAGGGGATCGTGAAGAGGTATAGTTGTTATTATACTTATGTTTTTGTGCATCATCTGCGTCATGCATTTCACGATGTGTCTGGTGGAGACAACTAAGTGGGAATCCATGATGGGTGCCTAGTATTGTCTGGACTCCAATGTGGAGTTGTATGGAGATAAATCATTACTTAGTGGGAGTGTATGGGATTTATTCGGATTCCTTTGGGAATTGGGTTCGATTGAATGAACCAGGGTGTGTGGTGCCAGGAGATAAATCATTGCTCAGTGGGAGTGTATGTGATTTATCCGGATTCCATTGGGAATCGGGTTCGATTGAATGAACCATAGTGGGTGGCACCACTTGTATTGCGTCAGTGTCTTTGAGTCACATTGCATTGTTTATGTCTTTGTTGGATTATAATTGAAAGTGACAAGTGTGTCGTGAATGTGTGCCTATTATGTGTGATTGCTTGATTTCTACTCCTTAGCATGTATTTTACACCGCTAATTATTGAATGTAGTTCTCACCTCTTTGTTGTTTCTTGTGTCTGTGCTTCTTGGGAAGTACAAATAACCCAGGTACTTGAGTAGTGCATGGAGTGCGTGTTGCCTGATCGAGTCTTAGGAGTCGCTCTGATACGTAACACGGGATAATGAGAATTTCCTCTTTTTGTTGCTCATTTGATTATTTTGTTATGTAATATTACTTACTTTAAAACATGGTGAACCACGATATTACGTGGACTTTTCTTGTGTAAATATTTCATTCCGCTGTTTTTAACTTATTTTGAAAACAAAAAGTGAATGAAGTAAATAGAAGAAAATCCAGGTTATGTTTTCTTGGTGTGACATCCCAATTGTTAAGGGAACTCTGATTATTTTTGTATTATTTGTATATTTTTGTTGAATTGGGGAATTGGGGTGTTACAATTGGTATCAGAGCAGGTCGGTCCGTCCGGCCAGATGTGGTAGTGGAGTATGTCCTTAGAATAGAAGTAGATTTGTGATTTCTTTTAACCGTGTGGTGATTGTTGAAGAGTATGGCAGGGAGGAATGATGCGGCTCTTGCTGCTGCGCTGCAGGCTATGGCGCAGGCAGTGCAGAACAACAATCAGAATGCTGGGGAGGCGCAGTTTCGTAATTTAGAGAGGTTTCAGAGTAATAAGCCGCCTACTTTTGAGGGTGGTATTCTTGATCCTGAAGCGGCACAGAAGTGGTTGAAGGCTATTGAAAAGATCTTCAGAACCATGGGATGCAGTGAGGCTCTAAAAGTGCAGTTTGGCACTCATATGCTGGAAGGCGAAGCGGAGGCCTAGTGGGATAATAGTCGTCAGAGGTTGGAAGTTGCGGGTACTCTTGTTACTTGGGCAGTGTTTCAGGGTGAGTTTCTGGAAATATATTTCCCGAAAGATATTCGTATTACGAGGGAGATTGAGTTCCTGGAACTGAAATAGGGTAGCATGATGGTTGTGGAGTATGCTGCTCAGTTTGAGGAGTTGGTGCAATATTGTGCTCACTATAATACTGATGAGGCTATGACTTCGAAATGCTTGAAGTTTGAGAACGGGCTGCATTCTGAGATCAAACAGGGCATTGCTTGTCAGAAGATAAGGAGTTATCCAGAGCTGGTAAGCAGAAGTCGGATTTATGATAATGATAGCAGGGCCCGGATTGCTCATTACAAAGCCTTGAATGACTGGAAGGGTAAGCAGAGGTATGGGGGTACGCCTTATAGTGCTCCATCTGAGAAAGGGAAACAGAAAGCCGTTGTGGGAAAGAAAATGTTATGGACTGGGCCAGGGTCTGCCCCTCAGTCGAGAAGGCCCAACCCACAGGACATGAGATGGCCCAACAAGGACCTCTTTACAAGACCACTGTCAGGCACATACGCGCCCCAACAGCATCGGCCACGTGCCACACCTTAACATGGTCGGGCTCAGCAGAGTCCGTCGAGCAGAGGCATCGAGCCCCCCAGGGCTCGCTCTTCCCCGACACTCGTGTGCTCCTCCCCGCGAGGAGCCGTCTCCTCGACACGCAAGACCCTTCCCCCGCGAGGACACGTTCTCATGTAACCGCCCACTCCCGATGGAATCGGTCTGCCCTAGTTCCAAAGATCTAGGAGCGGTTACCCCAGGGCGAAGACCACGTGCTGGTATTCACTACGCCACGTAAGTCCTGACAGTTACTTGGATTGGGCCTAGTAATCCAGCCCAATGTAAGTAATCGTTGGCCCCGCGCTGGGGGCTCTCTATAAATACCCTCTCACTTGAGAGGGTCAGGTTACGTCCACTTTCACTCTCATCTCTGTACTTACTATTTTCTGACAGTCACCTTACTTGAGCGTCGAAGTACCTTGCAGGTACACCCCCCCCCTCCCCCGCGCCGTCTTTCAACCGCATCGGAGCTGAAGCCCAGACGACGTTGTTGGCCACAGAAACTGTCTGATCCAGGCACGATCAGTGGCGCCGTTTGTGGGAACCCTTTGCTTCCCCGTTTTTCCTCCGTTAAACCAAAGCAACTCTCATTCATCACCGTCATGGCCGGAAATCCGTCCGCTACCAAAGCTCTGGACACCGTCCTCGCACAACTCGAGAACAGGATCCACCGCAAAGACGCTGTTGCCCTCCACGTCGAAGAAGGCGACGTGAGAGACGGGCAAACCGCCTCCCCAGACTCCCAAGACGTGGCTTACCACGCCGCCCACCAAGACGATCAGCAGGCCGTTTTTCAGCCAGTTGCTCCTCCACCCAACGCAGACGCGAGCACCGTGGCCCTGTTTGCCTTGATCAATCAGACCAATCAGCTGATCGCGCACCAGAATACCAGAATTAAAGCGCTGGAGCAAGGGCGAGCACGACAATCTTCCCCGCGAAGACATCGCCGTCCAACGTCGCCTCGCCCTTCCCCTTCCCCGCGAAGGACTCCTTCAGACGAATCTCGGACCCCCTCGCTGGTATGCGAGGGTCGTCGACCACGTCTCGAGCACCCCCAGCCGACGATCTCCCAGAAACGCCCTCGTTCCCCGCCTCGGAAGGAACCCAGGGTCTCCACCACTACCAAGAAGTCCAAGCAGATTGAAGAGAGGCCGAGACACCGCTCGAGGAATTCCCCTCCACAACATCAACGACCCCCTTCGGTATCCCCGACAGGAAGTGACGACGACGACCAGAGGACCCCGCTATCGTGGGAGATCATGAATGCCCCAATCCCCACGGGCATGGAGAAGCCTCCACTGCTGGGGACCTACGACGGTCTCTCTGACCCCGATGATCACATCGAGAGTTTTGAAGCGATGCTCGACTTCCGAAACGTCAGAGGAGCCATCAGGTGCAGGCTTTTCCCCACCACCTTGCGGAAAGGCGCAATGACTTGGTACAAGGGTCTGGAACCTGGGTCGATCACATCCTGGAAGCAGCTAAGACGACGCTTCACCAAACACTTTACTGCGTCTCGGCGACACCCGAAGACGGAAGCTGCCTTAGAAAGTATCTTCCAGGGGAAGAACGAACCCCTCCGAAATTACATCAAGAGATTCAACAGAGAAGCTGTCGAGGTCCATACGACCGACGACATGAAGAAGTATTTAATCATCCATGGGCTGCATTTCGGATTTGATTTCGCCAAGTCCGTAGGCCTCCGTAGACCCCGCCGTCTCGAGCACCTCCTCCAACGAGCTCAGTCGTATATCGAGCTCGAGGAATCTGAGGCAGCGCAGATTGCCCTAGAGTCGAGGCGCAAAGAAGGCCCCCGCAGCCACAAAGATGAAGACTCTCCCTCCCGGCGGGGAGGAGAAAGGAAGAAAGAAAATCGCCCCCGTGATCCTCGTGAACCGCGCGGACCAGCTGGCCGGTTCACCGAGTACACCCCACTCAACGCTCCCCGCGCGCGTATCCTCTCCGAGTGCCAAAACTCATAATTTGTGAAAGGAGAAGTCCGCTTTCTGAAGCCCACTGCCCTAAATCAAACGTCGACAAGTCAAAATACTGTAGATTCCACCGGAGTCATGGGCATGTGACGGAAGACTGCATCCATCTCAAAGATGCGATTGAAATTCTGATCAAGGAGGGGCACTTGAAGAAATACGCCCAGAAGAACGATACTCCTCGTCCCAGCTCCCAGGAAGCCCAGAACATCGAGGAGACGACGCCTCCTCCCGACGAGAATCTCCTTCAAGTCGCCCTCAGTGTTACTCGACCCGAAGACTTTTTTGTCCCCCTAATCATTGAAGGACAAGAAGCAATTCGCAACATGTGGGCGACATTCCCCCACGAGGACCCCATTACTGCCCGTAGCACCTGGGAAAGCTTCCCCAGGGCGATGGTCATCTCCGGGGGAGGTCCAGAGAAGCTGTCCGTCGGATCGATCAAGCAGAAATTTGACGAGTTGGAATCCGCAACGTCGGCGAAGGCAACCACCCTCGAGAAAGTACGGGGAAACTCCAACCCCATCACCTTCTACCTCGAGGAACTCCCCGGGGGAGCACCAAATGCCACTATTCCCCTCCTGATCAGGGCGCAGATGGCGAACTTTGACGTTCGAAGGATCCTAGTCGACCAGGGGAGTTCGGTCGACATCATGTATGCTTATCTGTTCGAGACCCTTCAGCTCGACGAGAGGCATCTAACCCCGTACGTCGGTTCAGATCTACAGGGGTTCAATGGAACCACCACCAAACCATGGGGTTACGTGGAGCTAATGGTCATATTCGGGGCCGAAGACACTGCCCGACAGGTGAAGATCCATTTCCTGGTGGTCGAATGCCTGTCCCTTTACAACTGCATCCTCGGGAGGACCACCCTGGCTGAACTTACGGCGGTACCATCAACGGTCCACCTCAAAATGAAGTACTACACGGCCAGGGGTCGAGTAGTGATGATGCACGGGGACATCGACGCGTCCAGAAGGTGCTTCGACGCCGCCATCAAAGGCCTGAGTTCGATCGGCCCCAAACCCAAGACCGTGGCCAAGCCTCCCCAGGACGCCGAACAGGTACCTCTCCCGCGCGTCAACGCGGTCGATCTCAACAGCAGGTTCCCGGGCAGACCCGATGAAGGCGGGGAAGAAGACCTCGACCTCCAGGCGGAGAACAACGGGCGGCTTCTCTACCCAACGCGCCCCATCCCAGACGGGGACTTTGAGCTTGTGGCCCTCGGGGACGATCCAGATCGCACGTGAAGATTGGCACCGGGATCCCCGACCTGGCAAAGGAGCAGCTGAAAGCATGTCTAAGGGAGAACGTTGATCTCTTCGCGTGGAGCGCGTCCGAGATGCCTGACCTCGACCCCGAGGTGGCTTGTCATCAGCTCGCAGTAGATCCGGCCGCTAGGGCCATAGCACAACGTAGGCGTAAGCAGTCTCCCGAAAAAGCGGAGGCTGCTGAAAAAGCTGTAAAAGACCTTCTAGAGGCAAATTTTATTTCGGAGACCAAATACACGACCTGGTTGTCCAACGTTATACTTGTTAAAAAGAATAATGGAAAATGGAGAATGTGCGCTGATTATACTGATCTTAACCGGGCTTGCCCGAAAGACTGTTATCCCTTGCCTAACATCGACCAACTGGTCGACAATTCTGCAGGTTACAAACTACTATCCTTCATGGACACTTACTTGGGATACAATCAAATCCCCATGGACACAGTCGACAAATAACACACGACCTTCATGACCGCGTCGGGCAACTACTACTACAACGTAATGCCCTTCGGTCTGAAGAACACCGGTGCGACCTATCAACGGATGATGAACAAGGTTTTCCAGGCCGAAATCGGCGACATGCTCGAGGTCTACATGAACGACATGATCGTCAAATCCGCAGAAGAAGTCGACCACGCCGCTCACCTCAAGAGGGTGTTCGACACGGCGAGGAGATGTCGCATGAGGTTTAACCCCGACAAGTGCACCTTCGGCGTTCGGGCAGGTAAGTTCCTCGGATTTTACCTCACAGAACGAGGAATCGAGGCCAACCCCGACAAGTGTAGGGCTTTCTCCGAGCTCCCTACTCTGGACTCAAAGAAGTCGATACAATCATTGAACGGGATGCTCACCGCCCTTTCCCGCTTCGTCGCCAAATCCGCACAGTACGCACTCCCATTTTTTAAACTTCTTCGACAAAAAGCAGAGTTTGAGTGGAGCGAGAAATGCGAGCAGGCATTCGTCCACTTAAAATAAGTCCTATCACAACCCCCGGTCCTCTCACGGCCCGAGAACGGGGAGACACTCTTCTTGTATCTTGCGATCACGAGTGAAGCAGTCAGCGCCGTCCCCATTCGGGAAACCCCGGACGGGAAGAAGCCAGTTTACTTCACGAGCAAAGCCCTCCAAGGCCCCGAGCTCAGATATCAGCAGATTGAGAAAGTCGCCCTGGGCCTCGTCACCGCGGCCAGGAGGCTACGCCACTACTTCCTCGCCCACACCGTCGTCGTAAGGACCGAACAGCCTATAAGGCAACTCCTCGGACGACCGGACATGGCGGGGAGGATGCTCAGGTGGTCGCTCGAGCTCGCCGAGTTTGACATCCAATACGAAGGGAGGAAAGCCCTGAAGGCACAGGTATTGGCCGACTTTGTAGCAGAAATGATCGTCCCGGAACCTTCGACCAACGGGTCACAAAAATGGACGATCTATGTCGACGGAGCATCCAGCCCGAAGGGAAGCGGGGCAGGCATCATCCTCGAAAACGAGAAAGGCATCCTGATCGAGGTATCCCTCGAACTATCCTTCCCGACATCGAATAACCAAGCCGAATACGAGGCCTTCCTCGCAGGACTCCGGCTGGTTGAGGACCTCGGCGCTAAGGAGGCCAAGCTTTTCACCGACTCCCAGCTCATGGCCTCGTAAGTCCGAGGAGAGTACCAAGCCAAGAACGACAGCCTCATAGAATACTTGGCCTTGGTAAAAGAAAAGATGAAAAAGTTCACCTCCGCGGAAGTAACTCACATCCCCCACGAGCACAATGCCCGAGCATATGTCTTGTCCAAATTGGCGAGCACAAAGAAGAAAGGCGGGAACAAATCCGTCATACAAGAAGTGCTTTCCCGCCCGAGCATCGACAAACCGGCCGTAGTTTCGGACATCAACGCCATCGGGGACAGCAACTGCTGGATGACCCCGGTATACGAATACCTCATGATGGGCAAACTGCCCGAAGATCCCAAAGAAGCAGGAATGGTCAAGAGGCGGGCGTTCTCGTACACTATAGTCGAGGATAAGCTATACCGGCGAGGGTTCTCTATTCCCCTCCTCAGGTGTGTCGAGGAGACCAAGGTCCCCGACATACTCTAGGAGATCCATGAGGGAATCAATGCACAACACCTCGGCGGGCGATCGTTAGCCCGTAAGGCGCTTCGAGCAGGGTATTACTGGCCCACCATGCAACAGGATGCCAAGGAACACATCAAGAAGTGCGACAGATGCCAAAGACACAGGGATATGCACCTCGCTCCTCCTAACGAGCTCAGTCCACTGTCCTCCCCGTGGCCATTTGCGTGGTGGGGAATGGATATCCTCGGACCTTTCGTCCAGGGGTCGTATCAAAACAAATACCTCATCGTCGGGGTGGACTACTTCACGAAGTGGATTGAGGCAGAAGCGTTGGCCAAAATCACGGCCTTCAACATACTACATTTTTACAAAAGAAATATCCTTGCCCGGTTCGGCGTGCCTCAAGCTATCGTCACCGACAACGGAACACAGTTCACTGACAGGAACTTCCAAGACTTCGTCGCAAAACTAGGCACGAAGCAACATTTCACGTCGGTCGAACACCCTCAAACGAACGGACAGGCTGAGGCGGCGAACAGGGTGATCCTCCGAGGATTAAGATGTCGACTAGGCGACGCCAAGCAAGAGTGGGTCGAGGAGCTACACAGCGTCCTCTGGGCCTACTGGACGACCCCACACTCCACAACCGGGGAGACCCCCTTCCGTTTGACCTACGGAACCGAAGCAGTGATCCTCATGGAGATCAGGGAACCCTCGAGGTGGACAGAAGCCCCCCTCGACGGGGACGCGAACGACAAAGCCTTGAGGGAAGAGTTCGATTTTGTCGAGGAGATACGTTCGGGCACTTCTCTCCGAGAAGCTTCGCTTAAGCAGAAAATAACACTACGTTATAACGACAAAGTTATTAAACGCGATTTTCAGGTAGGCACCCTCGTCCCACGAAGGAACCAAAAAGACTCGCGAGAAGGCAAACTCGCCGCGAACTGGGAGGGCCCGTACCGCGTCCGCGCGAAAACGGGGACAGGAGCCTATTTCCTCGAAAATCTGCACGGGGAAGAACTTGCTCGACCATGGAACGCTGAAAAGCTAAAACAATATTACAGTTAAGCACTGCCCGCGACGCACTAGCACCGCAACTACGGGGACGCGCTAAGGTACGAGCGCGACACCCCTAGACAGAACACGATGATTGAAGACTGCGTTGTGTGTGCGCGAGGACTTTGATCCGACAGGGATACCTCGACCGAGCTCCGCCGTCGTTGTACCAATCAGGCAGAACACCCAGCTCGATATGGGAAGTTCACGCCACGAAGCTAAGACCTCGACCGAGGTCTTAGCCTCGTTGAAGGTCGGAACACATCTCCGACCACCCGACCAGCTCTCTACGCAGTCAGGGACTATCAAGGTCGAGCAATCCCAAAGTCTTTATTACTTAGACAGAAAAACAAAGTATAGAAGTCTTTAACACACTTAGACAAAACAAACAAAGCATAACAAATGCATTAACATCACACACAATTAAAACCATGCAAACAACACTAGCAGATAAACGAAGGTACATTAAAACGGGCAGAAGCCCAGTGTACAAATATTACAATCAGATATCAAAAAACTCCGGCACGCAGGCCGGGCAGAAATATTACAATAAATAAAAATGGCTCGTAGGCACGCCTCATCGTTCAGAACCAAGGCGGCCGCGCAAACCCGCGTCACGGCAGAAACATCCTCCACCAACATCCTCCATTGAGAAGCCTTATCGATGCTTAAGATGGCATGAGTTTCGGAGCCACCCACGCATAGCAAATTGTTCTCCATAAAGAAGTTCGGCCTTGTGTAACAAGGCGGGAGCACAAATTTCACGGCAGGGGGACTCTCGTGCTCGGTGAGGTCGGCGTCCACCGTGTCTGCAAGGCTTTGCCTCTTCGGAGAGCTCTGAGGGCTGGCGGAGTCACTACCCTGGTGAGAGCTAGAGGAACCCCCGGGTGTTGGGGCGGGAACGGACATCTGCACTCGGAGCTGGTCGACACGACTCTTGCCTCCTTTCTTGGCAGCACGGTTGGCCTTCAGCTTCTTGAAGCACTCCTCAGCATTCGACATCTTATCTGCAAAGAAAACAAAGAGGTTAGTAGTTCGAAAAGAAAGGTAAAAGGAAGGACATGTTGGGGAGACCACCCCCACCTAACAACTTGAGGGCCTCCTCGTCAGAAAACGTCTCGAGAAGAGCCCTAGTATTGATCACTCGACGCCTCGTCAAGACCTGCCCGTCATCACCCCGAATGAAGTCCCCGTTTGGCGTCACGAGCTTTGCTTTGTTAAAACCATTAACGAACGCTACTATCTACTCATAGGCCAAGAAATCCCCCTCGTCGAGACAGCTAGGCCTGACTTTGTAGCTGTCATTTCCGTACTTGAAATGTTCTTCCGTCCAGAACAATGGGAATCTCAGCTCAAGGACCTCCTCCGTTTGCCCGTCCGCCTCACGGGAAACTCGACGGTACACCGAATTCATGGCTTCAAGAGTGACCGACCTCATGATATAATACCGGTGCTTAAAGTCACGAACATAATCCAAATAAGTATGGAACAGGCTGCTCACTTGCTTGAAAGATACCCAGCCGTGTCTACCATCGGAGGCCTGCCACTGGAGGTGGAAGATACGAAAGAAGAGAGGCATGGTTGCCCCGATTCAGAGGTACTTGCAGACGAGCTCGAAAGATCGGATGAAAGCGAGGGAGTTGGGGTGGAGTTGTGAAGGCGCCAGGCGCAACCAAACGAAAATAACCTGCTGAAAATCTGTAAAGGGTAGGCGCCACCCCGCCTTGTCGAACATGAACTCGTAAAGAGGGAACCTCATCCCTCGGTACGTTGAGCATATACGATGGTGGGCTTGAGGTCGGAACACCTTCCATGACTTTGAAGAACCCACCACTTGATGTTCGACGGAACAAAAAATACTGTCCTCGTCCTCGTCGACAAAATGGGAAGCAATGTTCAACGGATCATCGCTGACCCACTCCTCGAGGGGACGTTCCTCGACCCTAGCGATTGGCGCCATTGGAGAGTCGGGTTGGTCGTCGACGTCCAAAGATCCCTCAGCCACGGGCAATACGTCCATCTACCTGAAAAGCAGAAGGAAATGGTGAATTCGATGGCCTATATCAAATCCACCCCTCCACTGCTGATCAAGTGAAAGGGCGAGGAGGGATGGTCGGGGAACACGAACCCGCGACCATCCCCGATCCCGCGGGGAGCGAGATTGGGTGGGACCTCGAGGTATTCGACCCATGTCCCCGAGACAAACTTCGGTTCCCGGGGGATCCCGTCCTTATTCCCCGGGACATTCAGCAAACGAACTAAGAAACGTTCATCTCAAGACCCCGGGATATTCTTCATGTCCTCGGGGATTTCATCATCTCTCCCTGCGAAATTCAACGATTAAACTATGAAACTTCGCCGTTTTCGCCAGATATTTCACGAATTCCATGGGAACTTCACCAGTTCACCATAAGATTTGCCCTATAAATGCAAGCGAAAAGAGGAAATAGAAGAAAGAAACTTACTTGGAATACACTTTTTGGGTTTTCGGCACGGCGATCGACGATGGAGAACGGCGGAGAACGGTGGAAGGTAGCGGCAGAAGAACGGAGACGAAGAGAGAGAGAGTCTGAGAGGAAAAGAGCAAAAGGTCCAAATGAAACGAGGTGAGGCCTATTTATAGGATCCTCACGGAATTCGAAGAGTCTAGGCTACTAGAGTACACTACCCTAGCCTAGCCGCCCTACGCAATGATGGCGCCTGACACGTGGCATACATGTGACCCTTCGTTCCCCAACACGCGCGTCTCTCCATTCGCTCTGACACCAAAGGTCAAACTTCTCGCATCCCCGATGAGTCGTCCATCCGCGAGCTACCACACTCGAGTCCGCACCCGCTACTCTCCCCGACGATACGACCAGTGGATCCCAAACAAGTTCCCCTCGTCGCGGTCACGCGATCGATACTTCCCCGACATGCTTGTTGGCCCTTAAGTCATTGCTCCGACACTTTGGAGCAACGACTTGGGGGGCTCCCCTATTCTGGACTGGGCCAGGGTCTACCCCTCAGTCGAGAAGGCCCAACCCACAGGACATGAGATGGCCCAACAAGGACCCCTTTACAAGACCACTGTCGGGCACATACGCGCCCCAACAACGTCAGCCACGTGCCACACCTTAACATGGTCGGGCTCAGCAGAGTCCGTCGAGCAGAGGCATCGAGCCCCCAGGGCTCGCTCTTCCCCGACACTCGTGTGCTCCTCCCCGCGAGAAGCCGTCTCCTCGACACGCAAGACCCCTCCCCCGCGAGGACACGTTCTCATGTAACCGCCCACTCCCAATGGAATCGGTCTGCCCTAGTTCCAGAGATCTAGGAGCGGTTACCCCAGGGCGAAGACCACGTGCTGGTCTTCACTATGCCACGTAAGCCATGGCAGTTACTTGGATTGGGCCTAGCAATCCAGCCCAATGCAAGTAACCGTTGGCCCCGTGCTGGGGGCTCTCTATAAATACCTTCTCACTTGAGAGGGTCAGGTTACGTTCACTTTCACTCTCATCTCTGTACTTACTATTCTCTGACAGTCACCTTACTTGAGCGTCGGAGTACCTTGCAGGTACACCCCCCCCCCCCCCCCCCCCCCCCCCCCCGCCGTCTTTCAACCGCACCGGAGCTGAAGCCCAGACGATGTTGTTGGCCACAGAAACTGTCTGATTCAGGTACGATCAGAAACTAAGTGGGGGAGAAAAGGCTCCTAATCCTACCAAGTGTTTCAAATGTGGTGGCACAGGTCATCGTGCTAATGTCAGAATGAGGAGAAGAAGTGCTTCAAGTGTGGACGACCCGGTCATATTGTGGCAAATTGTAGGACTACTATACCTACCTGTTATAACTGTGGAGAACATGGTCATATCAGCACTCACTGTCAGAAGCCTAAGAAATCTCAGACAAGTGGAAGGGTGTTCGCAATGGTAGGGGCCCAGTCTACCGGTGAGGAGCGTTCCATCAAAGGTATTTATTTTATTAATGGCATTCCTTTGATTGTTATATTTGACACGGGTGCAACCCACTCGTTCATTTCTGTGGATTGTGTGAAGAAATTAGGAATTGTGCCGTCTACTTTAGATCGGAGGATGACTATTGAAACTCCATCTATTGGTTCTGTGGTTACTTCGTTAGCATGCTTGAATTGTCCGTTGACTATTTTTGGTAGAGAATTTAGAGTGGACTTGATTTGTTTGCCACTCAGTGATCTGGATATCATTTTGGGAATAAATTGGTTAGAATTCAACCGCGTTTACATTGATTGATTTAGGAAGAGGTTGTTGTTCCTTACTCCTTAAGAGGAAGTAATGGCTAATTATTTGTCTACTAAAGAATTGGGAACCTTGTTAGAAGACGAAGCTAAGATGGTTGCGGTGTTTGCTTGGTTATCCGTTGAAAATAAGACATCGGTTAATGAGTTACCGGTGGTGAGTGAATTCCCTGAAGTGTTCCCGGATGATATTACGGAATTGCCTCCGAAAAGGGAAATTGAATTTACTATTGATCTTGTTCCTGGTACCAGACCTATATCTATGGCACCATACATGATGTCTGCATCAAAATTGGCAGAGTTGAAATTTCAAATCGGAGAATTGCTTGAAAAAAGTTTATTAGGCCAAGTGTGTCACCGTGGGGAGCTCCAGTGTTGTTGGTGAAAAAGAAGGATGGTAGTATGCGTTTGTGCATAGATTACCACCAGTTGAATAAGGTGACCATTAAGAATAAGTATCCACTTCCAAGGATTGATGACTTAATGGATCAGCTTATGGGGGCTCGTATTTTCAGTAAAAATGATTTGAGGTCGGGTTACCATCAGATTAGTGTAAAGGAAGGTGATATTCAGAAGACTGCGTTCAGAACTCGATATGGACATTACGAATATGCAGTGATGCCTTTCGGAGTGTCTAATGCCCCGGGTGTGTTTATGGAATATATGAACCGTATCTTTCATTCTTATCTGGATCAGTTCATTGTGGTATTCATTGATGATATATTGGTTTACTCCAAGTCTGAAGAGGATCATACAGAACACTTGAGGATTGCATTGCAGGTGTTGAAGGATAATAAATTATTTGCAAAGTTCTCAAAATGTGAATTTTGGTTGAAGACTGTGAGTTTCTTGGGCCATGTTATTTCTGGTGATGGCATAATAGTGGATCCATCTAAAGTAAGTTCAGTGCTACAGTGGGAACCTCCAAAAACAGTAACGAAAATTAGAAGCTTCTTGGGTTTGGCAGGTTACTACTGAAGATTTATCGAAGGATTTTCTAATTTGGCGTTACCGTTGACTCAGTTGACTAGAAAGAGTCAAGCTTTTGTTTGGGATACGGCGTGTGAGGAAAGTTTCGAAGAATTAAAAAAGAAATTAACTACCGCACCAGTATTAATTCTATCAAATCCAAATGAACCTTTTGTAGTGTATTGTGATGCGTCTAAGATGGGATTAGGCGGAGTGTTAATGCAAGATGGCAAGGTGGTGGCATATGCTTCACGGCAATTGAGGGTACATGAGAGGAATTATCCTACTCATGATCTTGAATTAGCTGCGGTAGTTTTTGTATTGAAAATTTAGAGGCATTACTTGTATGGATCGAGATTTGAAGTATTCAATGATCACAAGAGTCTGAAGTATTTGTTTGATCAGAAGGAATTGAATATGAGGCAGAGAAGATGGTTAGAGTTTTTGAAGGACTATGATTTTAATTTGAGTTACCATCCGGGGAAAGCTAATGTGGTAGTGGATGCTCTAAGTCGAAAGACAATTCATATGTCGGTAATGATAAAAGAAATGGAATTAATTGAACAGTTCAGAGACTTGAGTATGGTTTGTGAAACTACACTGGAAAGTGTTAGATTGGGTATGCTTAAAGTGAATAATGACTTTTTAGATGAAATTAAGGAAAATCAGAGGCTTGATGTGAAGCTAGTGGACATGATGCCTACGGGAGGAGATGATCCTGAGAGTGATTTTAAGGTGGATAAGGGTGGTGTACTGAGATTCCGGGGTAGGATTTGCGTGCCGAATAATATGGAATTGAGGAAAGCGATCTTAGAGGAGAGTCACCGGAGTAGCTTGAGTATTCATCCGGGAGCCACAAAAATGTATCAAGACTTGAAGAAGTTATTTTGGTGGTCCGGTATGAAGAGAGATGTAGCTCAGTTTGTTTATGCTTGTTTGACATGTCAGAAGTCAAAAGTGGAGCATCAGAAACCTTCGGGGTTGATGCAACCGTTGGAGATTCCAGAATGGATGTGGGATAATATTACTATGGATTTTGTTACTGGTTTGCCAAATACGGCGAGAGGCTTTGATGCTATTTGGGTAGTGGTGGATCGACTCACGAAATCTGCACATTTTATACCAATTAATATCAGTTTTCCGTTGTCAAAGCTGGCAGAGATTTATATCAGATTGATTATGAAGCTGCATGGTGTTCCATCGAGCATAGTGTCGGATAGAGGTCCGAGGTTTACTTCAGAATTCTGGAAGAGTTTGCAGGAAGCTTTGGGTTCCAAACTGAAGTTGAGTTCGGCTTATCATCCACAGACCGATGGTTAGTCGGAGAGGACTATTCAGTCGTTAGAGGATTTGTGAGAACCTGTGTGTTGGAGAAACGTGGTGCATGGGATGCTCATTTGCCATTGATTGAGTTCACGTATAATAATAGTCACAATTCTGTGTAAAGTTCATAAGGTATCAGAGAGCATTAATGCTCTGATTCTCCCTTTCGATTCTTTGCACATGTCTTCCTTTTTCTATTTCAGTATCCTCTTCAAATTTGCATCTAACTCAAAATATCTCCTCTCTCATTGGCTCATTGATATTCTAGAAAGAATCATCCTCTCTTTGCCTTATCTTGATCCCTGTCATTGCATGCGTGTTAGTTCTTATTTGGCCATCCAAATTTCTTCCTCATCTTCTCCTTGGTATACTCAATTCACCGTATTCATTTTATTGATTTGGTAACTCTCTCTCTCTCTCTCTCTCTCTCCCCCCCTCCCCCTCTCTCTCTCCCTTTCTCTCTCTCTCAACATTGATTCCCAAAAACACCAAACTCATACAAAATCAAGATCTTCATCCAGAATTTTCTAGAAAACCCAAAATTATCAAACCTTCATCCCAACATTCATACGAAATCAAAAACTTAATCCCTTTTTTTTCCAAAAAACCCAGAAACTTCACCAACGACCTTCACCTCTCTTGTTCTAAAAAACCCAGAATCATCAAACCTCTATCCCAATATTCATCCGAAATCAAGAAATACCTTCATTCATTCCCAGCAAACTTAGAAACTTCATCAATGACCTTCCATATAAACCTAGATAACCTAAAATCATCAACTGCCTGCATTCAAATTCAAGAACACCATCGCCATAAACCCTAAGTTCTCATAAATTATCCTTAAAATGCACCAGATTTCTTCAACCTACATTCAATTTCACACCCATAAATCACATCAAAAACATATTCATACAAAAATCCCTCTTTCAACATACCTAAAACATCGTCTTCTTCCTCTACACTTTTTCTTCATTTCACCAACCTTTATTTCTTTTCTTCATCATCTCCAAAACCCTAATTTTTTTCTTTCACCATATTCATGGTTAATTCCCCTTTTTCAGATTTCGTTACTAATCCCTAAAACCCTTACTATCTTACCCTAATAAAAATCATTCGATTATTCTTGTAACACCTCTTCTGGACCACAACAATTACAATGCATGGTCTCGTGCAATGAAAGTTACCCTCATCTCTAAAAACAAACTTTGATTTGTTGATGGAACTTTTACTTAACCAAATATCGGTCACACTCTCTCAGATCCTTGGCTCATCTGCAACAATATGGTCCTTTCATGGATTCAAGGTTCTCTTTCTAAAAATATTGTTCAATTAATCTTGTGGATTGACAATGCTCACACCGTTTGGAAAAATCTGGAAAACCATTTTTCTCAAGGTGACATTTTCAAAATATCTGACCTCCACGATGAACTTACTCAACTCCATCAGGGTTCTTTGGACGTTTCAACATTCTCACCAAGTTAACATCGCTATGAGAACAAATTGATTCTCTCAGACCCACAAAGGATTGTACTTGTGTTATACCATGCACCTGCAGTGTTGTCTATGATCTCCGCAAACACAAAAATGAAGACCATGTTCTAAATTTGTTGAAAGGCCTTAATGAATCTTTTTACACGGTTAAAACTCAATTTTTTTTTATTTATCCACTACCATCTATTGACAAAAACTTTTCCATGGTTTTTGTGGTATTGGACATGAAAGGGGACTCAGAAGGCTCAGTAATTCTCTGACGCCCATTCTTGGAAACTAGGAAAGCAAAATAGATGTGGAGACAGGTGAACTTATCTTGAAGTTCAATAAAGAGAAAGTGGTTTTTAAGGTGTATGATTGGACATCGTATGTGGAAGACTTGGATACATGCTACCATATGGAAGAAAAGGGTAGTAAAGTTGACAAAGGGATGACAACAACCAAATTGACTAGCGTAAGCGTTTCCCTTGCACCTGACGTGCCTTAGGAATTGACCGTCAAGATAGTGACAGAAAAGAAGTGCTTGATGGGAGGAAACCCATCCATAAGAATTTATTTTAAGTTTTGCTTTAAATTTTATTTTTGTAACATGTCACGATTGCGTGTTGTTATTGTGTAGAAAATAAAACAGGGTAGAAGAAGGAAACAAAAGAAAAATAAAAAGGAGAAGAAAAAGAGAAGAAAAGAAGAAGAGAAAAAAAAATGGGAAGCCCCGAGAATAATCACGCAAGCTATCACGTATGTGATAGACTAGACATCATGCACGCGATGTCTAGTATATGCGCGATATAGACATTGGGAGATTCTCGGTACCAATGTCATCGCGCGCGCGCGCGATGAATCCTTAATGCACACGATATGACCTTTGTAAAGAGACGTTATGAAGAAACCGTTGATATCGCGCGCGTGATGCATCTATAATGCGTGCGATGAGCAATGATCATGTGTACTATAAATAGGTCTGGTTATCCTTCTACTTTCTAACATATTTATCTGAGCAATTTAGGTAATTTTTCTTCCTTTTTTTTCTCTGTGTGTGTTGTTTCTGTGTGTTTGTGATAGGTACAATGGCACCAAAAAGAGCAAGAGTTGTACGTGGATCTTCTTCGAGGGCTAACCCCATTCCAAATACTCCCACCTACCCCAACCACAAGTTCTTGTCCAAGGCTCATGCTGAGAAGTATCTAAAAATGGTGGACTACAACATTGTGAGATAAAGGGATTTCGCGTGTGAAGACTTGCAATGCTTTAAGGAGGTTATCGAGGTGCTTCAACAAAGGCGATGAGTAAGCTTTAATAATTTGATTCGTGAAACCAACAAAACCATAGGGTTATAAATCTACGCTAATGTTGCTTATGGTGCAATAGGCACCTACCAATCCTACGTGCGAGGTAAGTATATTGACTATTCTCCTACTTCTATTAATCTTCTTTTTAATTTAGAATCTCCTCATGTATGCGCCCTTAGGAACTGTAGGAAATAATATAAGGTTATGAATGAGGCATAAGGCCAAGAAATAGTTGAATTTTTTTTAGGCATGGAGCGGAGTGGACAGTGGAGCGTGGTTTAATACTGCGTCTCAAAACCGCCGACTTCTGCCAAATTCATAGGGCGTGGGCATCTTCTTTTGTATAAACTTTAGAAACCGCATCTAATCAATCATAATTTATTGTGAAGCGATTCTTAGGTCTTATAGCTCTTTTAAGAGGTGAACCATTTGACTTGGGGCACCTCATTGCTGAACATATTAAATATATGGCTAACGCTGCACAATGATTTTGTGGGCATTTTTGTGTTATCAATGAATTATGTAGGAGAGAAGGTGTACCTGAATAACCTGAAGATGAGACTATTCTTCTGAAGTCACCCCTCAACACTTCGGTGATAAGGAGGCTGGAGAACATTCATCAAGGAAAAACTGCTCAACAAGATCAAGATGACAACCAAGATGGCAATGATGGAGAATTCAACCAACCACCAATGCAAAACCAACATCAACAAATGCAAGGTCAGATAACTTTATAATTTCAAAGAAGGATGAAAGCTCACATCGTGGGGGTTATAAGGTGGATCGAATAAGTTTTTCCCACTTTGTACGCCGACCCTCCCAGATTCGCTCCGGTGTTCAAAGACTTCTACAACCAACAAGAAGACCATATGTCGGCTCAAAGCTTAAGAGCCCGGTTTGTATCCGCTAAAGACATGGAGAATTACTTCATCAACCAAGATCAGGAGCAAGCAAGAAGAAGAGACCACATGCACGCCGAATGGACCAGACAGAACAATAACTTCAACAACACAATGAACGACATGCATGCTCTTTTCTGCGATGATGATATGTGAAAAGACATGTAGTTTATTTCCCATTTTAGAAGAATTTAAGTTACTTATATTTTTTTTATGATGTACCTAGAGAAGTGCCATATTGTTTGAAATGCTCTTCCCATTGTATTATAAAAAATTGTTCTTAATAAACAACTTTGTAACTATTTTTTTTCTTCTTCAGATTTACAAGTTATAACTTTAGCATTGAACAAATAATCCAAGAAAAAAAAAGAGGGACTTGATCATGCTGAAAGCAACTGACGACTTGAAGGCAAAAGAAGAGAAAAGAATCAAAGGACTTGAAATCAACCTTTAGATACCTCATCTAGTAAGGTTTGAGCCTAAATAATTTCCAGTGTTCACTTTTCTTTCCTTTGAGCGTATCCATGAAATTTTATTTTATCTGGTTTGATCTATTTTCGATTAAATTCTCTAGTTTGATTGACACACGCTGAGGCAATTCCTTGTTTATAACTTTGAGTCTTTATAGCCACCTTATAGTATTAGGAATATTCTTTTGCTAACCACTTTGAGCCTAAGCCTTCCTTTTGATGAAGTAGTCTACAACTCTTAGCCGTATGACTTGAATGATTATTTTTTTCCACCCTTTCTTTGGAGTTAGGTAGAATTTTAGTTCTTAAAGTTGTAAGAAAAAGATTAAGCTTGGGGTTGCTCTTGGAAGTGAACAAAGTTCCAAGTTTGGGGTTGGGGTACCAGAGATAATTGTTCAAAAATTCAAAAATTGTGAGAAAATAAGAAGTGGAAAAAGACGTTTCTTCAAAAAAGAGATAGAAGAAACAAAAAGAATGACCAAATCTCTAGTACCGGTAAGAATGAAAAAATGGGTATGATAATAGAATGAGAACTAGGCACCTAACTCCAAAGGTTTAAACCTACTTTCCTAAAAATATCCTACCCGAACATAAACCAAGTTACAACCTGAAAATACCTCTAATGTGTGTTTTATGATCTCTATAATGAAATGTCTTAGAACATGATAAAGCTAAGTATAATTTATTTTGCACGTTGATTAAGTGATAATCGTATCCATTGAGCGAGTAAAGTGAGTTGAGAGACAGGTTGAGTATGCGTCGATGTTTGAGGACGTTTTTCAAATTTGCCGAATGAAAGTTGGAAGTTGGAAGTTGAAACAATGGTCAGGTAACGAAAAAATATATGGTGATGTTCAATTGCTATTGTACGACTTGTTGTCTGTTAAAATGTGCAGTTACACGTGAGTTACTTGAGGACAAGTAACAGTTCAAGTTTGGGGTTGTGATGACATCCGTCATTGCATTAAAAAGGAGAGGAGTCAAAGAAAAACAAGAGAAAGAGGAGTCAAAAGGAAGAAGAAAGACTTAAGAATGAGAGAAAAATAGCTAAGTATGGAAGAATGAGACTTAGTGAAAATTCTGGTGAAAAAGATGCTTTTTTATGCAGCTACTGGAATAATCACGCGTAGCATCGCGCACGCGATATGGATGTATAAGTTACATCGCACGCATGATACATTTATAATGCGCGCGATGGGCACTTTTTTTGGGCTTTCTGACGCGTTCTAACGCGTTCTAGGCTCTTTTAAAGGGGATTTCTAGCATTTGGACAAGGGTTAGAAAAATCGGAGAGCAAAACACAATTTTGAGAGAATCAAGGGTGATTTTTAGGGAATTTGAAGTCATTGGAGGCTATTATTTCAAGGGAATTCATATGTTATTTTTATCTCTCAAATGTAGTATTGTTATTTGAATTATGAGTAGCTAAGCTCCTTTTGGTTAGGTTGTGTTATGATGAACCTTATTTAATCTTGTTGGTTTGACTTTGTATGAATCCTTTGATTATAACTTTATTTGATTGCTTATTGTTCTTAATTTTTTTATTTGAGATACTCTATTAATCTGATATTGGACACATAAGGATTACTGACCCTTAGCCTATGTGTTGGACCTAGGGCAACTATTCTACTTACGCTGGTTGAATAGGGATAGGAGACCCCGAATAGTGGCATAGGGAATTAACGTTCTATACATCGCCTAATCCTGCTTACACTGGTGGAATAGGAATAGGAAGCTCCGAGTAGTGATTAGTGAGTTATTTCATGAGGGATAAGTTATAACAGTTTTATTAACTCGTCGTGAGATTATAAGGATAAGGTAATTCATATAAGGCATCATACATCAACAAGAGAGAATAAAGGGATTCGATACACAACCTAACCGTCTTAGCATTTCTGTTTAAAGCACATATTTTATATTTCGTCTGCAACCTGACCCCCCCCCCCCCCCCCCCCAATTTCATGTTTTCTTTTACATTTCAAAATTATTGCCTTGTTTGAACACAATCCCTGTAGATTCGATCTTTTATTACTACAACAATATTGTTACATTTGCGGAGAAGTCATCACTTACCATAAGTCAATGATTGGACATCAGAAGTCGTTGAGTCTGATGCAACCGTTGAGTATTCCAATTTCCAGAATGGAGATGAGACAACATTTCTATGGATTTTCTGTCAGGTTTGCCGAAGACTGCTGTCATACCCCAATTTTGACCTTGAATCACTGAATTAATGCATTTATCATGACATCTGCATCATCTACGTAGCCCGACATACATTTCATTTCGCATAGTGCCCAAAATGATTATCAGAATAATTTTTTTAGATTTACAGACACGCCGGTCAAACTGAATCTCAACTGTGTGAAAAATCAGTGGACTGAAAATTTCAAAATCGAACTTGCAGACGTCAATTATATTAATCTACTTTTTGTGTAGTTTAACCTGACGTATTCGTTTTAATTTTTCGACCATTTTTTCAGTCGCATTATGATCAGTCTGAGCCTTTTAACAGGACAAAACTTATTTCAAAATCTGAAAAAAATGCAGTATTTTTTCGAGTCGTTTATTTCGTGCTGATCATTTTGGTGCGTTCGGTTTAATTTTTCGAGCACTTTTACACTCGACTTTTATTTATTGTGCGTTCGTTTATTTTTGCATTTTTATTTAAGTGTTTAGAAAAAATAAATCGAATTATTAGTGGTTTATTTTAATTTTAATTTAAATAGTTTTTTAGTGTTTGATTTTATTTAATGTTAACTGATATTGTTTGATTTTGTCTCTAAAATAAAATAAGTATTAAGGGTACAATTGGAAATTGAAAAAATTTGATAACCCTAATAATATATATATATATATATATATATATATATATATATATATATATATATATATATATATATATATATATATATATTGAGTGTTGTTGAAGCTCAAGAGAACGAATACATTAACGCATGCAGGCCCCTTTACTCCAGGAATTCCCGCCATTATTCAGAAGAACGTAAGAAAAGCAACACAAACATACTGAATCTCAGTGAGTATTCTTGGTTCTCGGTATTATTATTTGTGTTTTAGTTTTTTACTATATGCTTGTCATGCTTTTTACTATTCATCAACAACTTTCATGTGAATTTTGCTTTTGATTATTACATGAACCATTTATATATGTTTATATTGTAACTTTCGCTTCGCATATGTTATCAACATATATAAACAAGTGACTGATATATATATATATATATATATATCATATGAGAATGTTATTTTTACGTGAGAACATGAGAATAAATCTGAACCATTAGATTTTAAAATAAATGGTGGAGATTATGTGTAGTTTTTTTCTCTCTCCTCCATTATTAAAATAAATGATGGAGGAAAGAAAAAAAAACCACACATAATCTCCACCATTTATTTTAAAATCTAATGGATCAGATTCATTCTCATGTTCTCACATGAAAATGACATTCACATATGATACGTTTCATATGACTAATATATATAATATATTGTTAATTCTATTTTTATTAATATATTGTTAATTATTTTATTATTAATATATTGTTAATTCCATTTTTATTAATATATTGTTAATTCTATTTTTTATTAATATATTGTTAATTCCATTTTTTATTAATATATTATTAATTTCATTTTTATTAATATATTGTTAATTCCATTTTTATTAATATATTGTTGGTTCCATTTTTTATTAGATTATTTGAATCGAATAGTGTGGATACACTGTTTGCATATTGGTGTGCATGATGTGTGGTATTTATTTTGGTTCGATCTGGTTGTGATGATCGCATTTTTGCGTTAGCAGTGTTGTTGGGTTTTTTTAACACATTTAAAATGTCTTTTGCTTTATTTTTTCTTTTTTATAATATTAGATCCGCACGATTTGGATACATATTACGATGATCACGTTAAGTGTAGCAAACCGATGGTTGCTTTTTATTGGTTTATATGCGATTCTATATTTATTTATTGTTGTATTTCGATTTTACACTCGTCCAATGGTTTAACATAGTAACAATCCACTTTTTGTGCGCTTATCAATTCACGTTTCGATTTGAAACTTTACGGTTTAATTTGATTAATTTATTTTGTAAATTTCATTAAATATTAAAAATCCTAAAAAATATTTTGTTAATCATTTTAAATACTCTTATTTAATATTGGTTGATTTCTTGACTAATCTTATTAATATTTGTATTTAATTTAGTTAATTTTGTAAATTTCACTAAATATTAAAAATCCAAAATGTATTTTGTTAATTATTTTAAATACTCTTATTTAATATTGGTTTATTTCTTGATTAATCTTTTTAAATATTTGTATTTAATTCAGTTAATTTTATCAATTTCATTAAATAAATAAAAACCAAAAAATATATGTAATTATTAGTTATTTTAATTAGATTTATTTAATACTAATTAATAAATTTATTAATTAATTCGATTACATATTATATTTAATTTGATTAATAATTTTCCTTATTGCTTGAGCTTATTGTGCGTTTCTCCTTGATGCTTGTATGTTTTGTTGCTTCACATGTTCCCTTAGGATATTCCATTAGGTGATTAAATTCTATTTTGATCACTTAGTGTTGAATTAGATATTAGGGTATATCTTTTGCATGATAACATTAGGAGTAGAAATTCCCTTTGATCCTTACCTTAGAACCATTAATGCATGATAACATTAGGATATTTTCCCTTTAATCTTAACCTTAGGACCATTAATGTGTGATAACATTAGGATAGTTTCCCTTCAATCTTAATCTTAGGACCATTAATGCATGATAACATTAGGATAGTTTCCCTCCAATCTTAACTTTAGGTTTACTTTGACATAATCACATTAGGATAAAGATTCCCTTTTAGTCTTCTTTTAAAACAAAATCTTTTCTTGATAAAAAAATACAAAAAAAAAACACTTAACAAATACGATACGTATTATGCATCACGAGCCTTAAGTACATGGAAAAAGATGAGCGAAAGTTTTCCTTACCTCTTCTTAGGGTATGTTGTACGTGAGACACTTGGCTCATTTGTACGACGTATTCGCTCCTATTGTCACAGACTTTAGTGTGATACGTATCTCAAACCACTTTTCAAATCCTAACAAAACACCTCACAAATCCAAACTTCTTTTTGCCTTCGAGCTTTTTCCCTTTAAAACCTTTTCAAAAAGGGCATGCTACTTCTGTTTTACCGCAAACAGGCAACGTCCCTAACTGCTAGAATGCGAACTTAGCATTGTCCATAAAAAACACACAACAAACCAAACTTTTTCAACAAGAAATACGGAGTTCTGATTCCTTATGGGATATGTAGGCACTGAGTTGCAAAACTCAAACGAACTCAATAATAAAATCCTTTTCTTTTCCCGAATAATTCATTCCCCGCTTTCCCTTAGCAAGTAAGTCTTTAGATATAACACACCCTTTGATTAGAACAATAAGAGTGAATCCCGTTGAGTACAATGGACGTGAGGGGTGCTAACACCTTCCTCTTGCGTAATCGACTCCCAAACCCGAATTTGGTTGCGAGACCATGTTCATTTCCTTTTGAGGTTTTCTCGATGTTTTCTTTTCCCCGTTAGAATGAATAAAGTCCGATGGTGACTCTGTGTTGATTTTTTGCGTAGCGACAGCTGGCGACTCTGCTGGGGAATCCTAAGCGAGTCAGTCCTAGCTCTTGTTTGTTATCTTGTCTTTGGGTGTTTATTTTTATGCTTTACTTGTTCATTTCTTGGCATTAGTCATATTATTCTGGATTTTTGTTGTGCTAACGGGTTGGGATGTTACTGAGTGATAAGCCCATTACTCAGGCTTGAGTATACACATAGGATTAGAGTGGACTCATGTTGATTTGCGTAGCGTTCGATGCGTATAGTAGACACGAGATCCATATTCAGACGAGGTTTTCTTGAGGATACTTTGCCCTGCATGCCTTTGCAGTAGACATGGTGTTTGCATAGAGAACTCATGACTCTGGAAACCTTTATTTGGAAACCAGTGGAGGCCTCCTTGAGGTGTAATAATGCCAAACAATAAATTGTGAACGTATAATTATTTCTCGACCTGAGAGTCCGAGAAGCCGAGGATCGTTAGGAACCTTTATTCAAGACTAGAACCCACCAGTAAGAGGGGATGGGATTTGTTTTGCAGGAAGCCTTGACCTTCATCCTACCTGGTTTTCTTATGGGAGTAAATTGTTGAACCTATTATATTCATCATGTTATCAGTAAAATAGATATTCAAAATTTATGGGAGCCTTGATCCCATGTCTTTGCATTCATAATATCATATCATAACATACATGTTCTTTATTTCCAGGGATCTTACCTTTGAGTTTTGTTGTTGAGTTTCCTTTAGGGATGGACACTGGTAGAAAGTACACCATCAGCTACAAGTTTCTGACGCCTAATCTGAGTGCTCTTTATAGTTTGGCTGCTAAGGCTACTTCATAAAGTATAAAAGATTTCAAGGATGAGTTTGGGAAGATCTTGAGTATTTACACTCCAGTCACATCTTTTGAGAAAGGTGTTATTCACACTTTGCTTCAGTTTATGATCCTTCTCTAAGATGTTTCACTTTTCCAGATTACCAGTTAGCTCATACCTTAGAGGAATATTCTCTCATATTGGGGATCCCTATCAAGAACCAAGTGCATTTTCAAAGTTCCATGGAGGTTCCTAAGTCTCACCAGATTGTTGTTGCTCTTTATTTGAGTAAAGCCGTTGTGGAAGTCAACCTTAAAGTTAAGGGAGGCCTTTCTGGATCTCATCTAAACTTCTTGGTGGGTGAAACCAATGTGTTTGCCTATGCTTGCAATTGGACCGCGTTCAACATGATTTTAGTTCTTTGCATTTATAGGATTGGCCTCTTCCCTAATGTGACGGATTTTGTGGATATGAATGTCATTCGTATCTTCATGTTGAGGACCCTACCATTTTTGGTGATGCTTATCATTATATGCATACCAGGAATGAGAAGAAGAGAGGTGGACTTATTCTTTGTTGTGCTCCATTTAGTTACAAGTGGTTCATGAGTCATCTTCCTCGCACTAGTGCTTTTGTGGATACTAAAGATTCATTGAAGTGGTCACAAAGGTTGATGGGTCTTACTGTTAAGGATATTATCTGGTATGATAGAAGGTTTCTTAGTGTTGAGATCATTTATAGCTGCAGAGAGTTTCCTAATGTGCCTCTTATGGGAGTGAGAGGTGGTATTAATTAAAACCCTACTCTTTCTAAAAGAAAGTTGGGTTATGCTCTGAAGGATCAACCAAAAGATAAGGATGTGGAGGAGTCTTTGTTTTACAATATGGCTGAAAGTCCGGAGTTGTTGGCGCAAAATTCATTTGAAAGGGAAGCCATATTTGGGAAAGAGTGATTGTGTAGCTTATCCACCCTATGTGAGTGGGTGAAGAAGAAGGTTGAGACCTATTACCTACCTTTGCCTGTGGAAGCTCCTTTGTATCCAAAAGTTCCTGATCAACCTGTTTCTGTGTCCATCGAGAGATACAACAAGCTCAAACCTGAAAATCAAGCACTTCGTGAAGAAAATGAAGATCTGAAGAGACAAGTTTATGTGGCCAGACATGCAAATAGTGAGATTACATATGAAGTTAGGCGGAAGACTGAGTTGCTTAACGAAAGAGGCAAGACTGTTGAGGCGAAAAACAAGAAAAGACAAAGAATTGGTACAGATCTGAAAAGCGCTAAAATCATCATTAAGAAAAGGAATGAAGAATTAGACAAATCTCGCTAGGAGATCTTCAAGTTAAATAAAAAGTGGGAGGATCTTATGACATCTCGTACGGAGATGGAGGAACAATACAAGGTTTAAATTGAAGACTTGTAGAAGAAACTCAAAGGTAAAGAGGATGAGCTCAAGAAAGAACGTTGTCAGAAGAATAAGGTTGACTATCAGCTCGTTGGACGTCAATTCTAGTTGGACAAAGCCTTAGCAGAGATTGAAGAACTCAAAGTTTAAGCTGAAGTTAAAAGACTTAGAGTCGAAGTTCAGTCTGAAGGGGTAAATACACTTCAAGACGAGGATGATCATTGAGAGCAGCAGTGCCGTTACTCGGAAGGTATTATCAACAGGAGAAATGTTCTTATCCAAGAGTTGATTCAGAGGCCAAAGTGCAATGCAACTAAGAAGCTCTTCAAGGAAGCCCATGGCTAGAGCAAGAAGCACCTTGGATGGGGTGAAATTTCCCTTATAGAGATGGATGATGCACCTCAGGGTTGTGAACTTTGTTGTTGTGATCACCATCAGACATGTTGATTGGGATCCTTTATCTTTGTGTTTTTTCATATGGCTGTTGTTTGTATGAACTCATTGTACTACTATTTTTCTGATTTCCTATCGATGATATGGGCTTGTCTTGCCAGTGTTCCATCTTGTGCTTAAGACATGAATCAAAGTAGGCAGATTCCCTAAAAATGATTGAACGTGGCATTTGCATACACTCATGCATTTTCATGCATACATGCATTCATGACAGGTGCTCAGAGGTGGTTTTCTTATCCCGATATTGGTTTTTTAGCAAATTGCAAATCCGAATTTTCATCGCTGCGTAACTCGCAACAATCAGAGATTAGCTATGGAGCAACTCCGTGAGGATGTGACTCAGATGAGGACCCGGATGGGCTAGTTGATGGAAGACATACAAGCCGTGTCCCAAGGTCAAAAGTTACTAAGGGAGGAAGTCAATCAATTGAAGACTCAAATGAGCCTGGTCATGGAAATCTTAAGGGCAGTATTGAGAAAGGAAGGCAATCCTATACCCGCTGCTGCAACAAAAGTCATCCCTCCTCCCTATCCTTTAGGGCCTCCTCCAGATTATGGACTACTTCATGGATCTCCTCCACAACCTTGGGCTCCAGAACTTCCCCGTTAGCAGCCATTTCATGTTCCCTAATTTTATCCAAGGGGTAGAGCACGTGAAAGAATTCGTCGCCTGTGGCAGGACCAATAGAGACCAAAAAGGCCAGAAAGGAAGTTTGATCCAATCTCGATGCCATATGCTCAGTTGCTTCCTCGCTTGCTCCAACTTCAGTTGATTGAACTTCGTACTTCAGGACCTTCTCCCACAAAGCTACCGCCAGGTTATGATGCGAGTACGAGATGTGAGTTCCATTCAGGGACACATGGCCATTCAATTGAAAATTACAAAGCTCTGAAGCACCAAGTACAATACCTCATTGATTATAGGGAAATCACATTCATGTCAGATGGCTTGCACCTAAATTGAAGCCTCCAAGACTGCAAAAACATCTTCAGAAGTAATAAGTTCGGACGAAGTCAAGTTTTCTCAACAACGACAATCATTAACTTCTATACTGCATTTTCATTTGTAATCTTTTTTGTTTGTTAAAACATTGTTTGCATGTAGAAATTTGTGTTTGAATGCTAATCATAATGCAACGAGTATGTTTTTCTTGAAGTAACCCATTTGTATTCACTCATAAAAATGTTTCTCTGCATTGCGATACCAATTTCTTGCTTAAACTCTTCGAAGGAGGACAATGAAGTAAAAAACACAAAATTTCTAGTTATATGCTTTTGAATAAGACCCTTCTTATGATGTAAGGCATTGTTCCAAATTCCCAAACACTAGAGATATAAGGAAGATAATCCCTCGTTAACCCCTTTGAGCCTTAAAGTAGGAGTTTCTTTTTCATATAAAAAAAACCCTCACATTTAACAGGGGCAAAGTAGTCGTTAGTTAATTTGACCGAGCGTTCGAATTTCAAAGGGTTAATCACAATATAGTTATTCCTCACACACCAGGATGTCAAAAGACATGGAACCACAAATGTTATCCCTCACCAACCAACGAATGAGGCATTCACAGCCCTTTCAAAAAATCAAGACAAACCAATGTCACGCGATTTGTTCAAATACAATAATCAAAAGAAAAAGGAAAAAGAAAGAAAGGCCTCTAAGTAGAAAGCTTGGAAACAGGTGACTTAGGCAAAAGTTAGGGCATCCCACTGGACTTCAAAATCAACAAAAAATCAGTCCAGGAAAAAGTTAGGGAACAAAAAGCAAAAAAAATCCTCAAGCAAGAACAAATTCGTGTGACTACAAAATACAAAGACGAAAGGGATAACAGTTGCTCCAAAAACCTCAATGGTTTCTCAAACATCGCAAAATCCTTTTGAGAGATTAACATTCATGTCAAATTAGCTGAATGTAGAAATGAAGAACATCACGAAGAATGGGTGGGCGCAAATAAACTTTGTGCCTAAAAATCTTTATTCTAAAACCATGAACCATACCACGTTACAACCCTCAAAAGACCTAATTGAAGTAGGGTTTATTTTGAAAGCATACTTCAACGAGATAGCGTTCTTGACTCCCATGAGTTGTGCTAAAAATATCTTTATTGGTATTATATTTGCATGATATATATCATTCAAAAATCAATGTCGCTTCCTAACTAGTGATCCATTCACAGGGTTTTGCTAAATCTTTTCAGTAAAAACTTCAAGATTAACATGTGTGTTGCATTAGAGTTATCATTCTTCTGAATAAACATTTTTCTATTTGCAAACATTTGCTTAAACGTCAAGGAGGCTTACATAATGAACATCAATCAAGAAGCTTAATCCTACCAAAACAAAATTCCTGAAGTTTCTGAAGAACACTCATATCAAGGGGCATGTTGCCAATAGACTCTGTTGAGCTAGAGGCTTTCCCAGTAAGTATTATTGAGATGTAACCAATCTGGGGTTGTCACATCAAGAAATCCCTTCAAAGTTCAGTCAATCTGGGGCTGTCACGTTGAGAAATCTCTTCAAAGTTCAGTCAATCTAGCGGAGTTACGTCAAGATTCGACAAACCTCTCCAAGAATCCATTGATCAGGGGAACTATTTCAAGACTTGAGAACACTGGGGGAAGAATACCTTAAGTCACTATGGTACAAGGTTCTTTATGAACCCTCTCGAGGCAAATTCCTTCATAGACCATGCAGTTTGGGGCACAAGTTAAGAATTAAAGGAATTGTTGTTCATGCATGATGATCAGTAAGCGATTGATCAACACAGAAGCTTGAAGCACCAAGGTTGTTCCGAGTATGAGGTTTCTAATTTCTTTTCCCCAGCAAGGTGCCAGATTGTGTCTTTTCCCTAACAAGGTTTTGGAATTCCCATTCTCTCCAAGCAAAGAATCATTCTCCACCATAAAGGGTTTCTTTATGAGGATTTTCTTATCCCATCAGCATAGGAGGATTCCTCATTCCCAACAGCATAAAATGATGGAATATTCTCAAGTAGTTTGAAGATGGTACAAAGTCAAAATCTTTTTTTCCCCACAAGTCAAAATATATTTATAACTCCCCGGAAAACAAAGTCCAATGGTTATTGGCATCATCAGCAGGTTAAAATCCAATTTTCATTGGCACATCTCTCTACCAGAGTTCGTAATTTGGTTTGCAAATTCCCATAAGAGTCCGTAGCCCAGTGGTTATTGGAAGTTCAGTTTGTTATCTCCCCACGAAGAATCAGAAGACTAATTCATCTCTCACCGGCGAAGTTACCTGTTATCTTTCGTACATTCCCTAGTGGAATATCCCTGCATGCCATCTTGCATATAGTAATCATCATTAGATTGCATCTACTAAAATGCATGGCATTTCCATTCGATATGAAACATTACGCCATGGAAAAATTCAAACATGCATGAAGCATAAGCCAATTCAAGTATTTCTCGAAATCACAATCTATTGATATATCCCCAGAAGACTATAACCTTCACAAAATACCTCACCCTTTATTAAACCCACCTTCGGCTGATACATCTTTATTAAACCCACTTTCGGTTGATACACCTTTATTAAACCCACCTTCAGCTGGTAAATCTTTATTAAACCCACCTTTGGCTGATACATCTTTACTAAACCCACCTTCGACTGGCACATCTTTATTAAATCCACATTCGACTGGTATATTTTCTTAAGTTCACCTTCGGCTGACATATCTTTTTAAGACCACCTTCGGTTGGCATACTTTTGTTTAAATCCACCTTCGACAGGTACCTTTCATTCCTAAGTCCACCTTCGGCTGGCGTATCTCTTTAAGTCAACCTTCGACTGACGTCCTTCTTTTAAGTCCACCTTCGGCTGGTATCTTTTATCAAATCCACCTTCGGCTGATATATCTTTTAAGCCCACCTTCGGCTGGCGTCTTTCATTAAATCCACCTTCGACTGATATATCTTTTAAGTCCACTTTGGGCTAGTATATCTTCTTAAGGACACCTTCGACTGTCGTATTTCTGTTTAAATCCACCTTCGGCTGGTACCTTTTATTTCTAAGTCCACCTTCGGCTGGCGTCCTTCGTTAAATCCATCTTCGGTCGGTATCTCATTTAAAGTCCACCTTCAATTGGCATCCCTTCAGAATCTAACTCCGGTTGGTATACAATCAGAATCTACCTCACCCTTTTGTGGAAGTCCTGTATTACACCATTCTGTTATCCCCAGCAAACCAAAAATGAGTCCCTCGTAAATTAATAACATTGCATATCATATCATTTCATCTACATTCAGGGAAAAAATTCGGGTCTTTTTAATATTTAACTATCTCCCACTGTGATCATAAGAAGATTAACCCTCTTCATATTCTTTAGTTGAAGATACTTAAATAGGGGCAGCTGTCATACCTCAATTTTGACCTGGAATCACTGAATTAATGCATTTATCATGACAGCTGCATCATCTGCACAACACATCATACATTTCATTTCACATAGCGCCCAAAATGATTATCAGAATAATTTTTTAGATTTACAAACACACCGATCAAACTGAATCTCAACTGTGTGAAAAATCAGTGGACGAAAAATGTGATAGTCTGAGCTTTTTTAACAGTCTGAATCTCAACTGTTAAACTACATTTCGTTTCGTGTAGTTTAATCTGACGTGTTCGCTTTAATTTTTCGACCATTTTTTCGATCGCATTTTGATCAGTCTGAGCATTTTAACCGGTCAAAACTTATTTCAAAATCTGACAAAACACGGTATTTTTTCGAGTCGTTTATTTCGTGCTAATCATTTTGGTGCGTTCGGTTTAATTTTTCGAGCACTTTTGCACCCGACTTTTATTTATTAAAAGTCCGTTTATTTTTGCATTTTTATTTAGTGTTTAGAAAAAATAAATAGAATTATTAGTATTTTATTTAAATTTAAATTTAAATAATTTTTAAGTGTTTGATTTTATTTAATGTTAACTGATATTGTTTGATTTTATTTAATGTTAACCGATATTATTTGATTTTGTCTCTAAAATAAAATAAGTATTAAAGGTACGGTTGGAAATTGAAAAAATTTGATAACCTTAATAATATAGTATATATATTGAGTTTTGCTGAAGCTCAAAGAACGAATACATTAACGCACGCAACCCCCTTTACTCCAGGAATTCCCGCCATTATTTAGAAGAAAGTAAGAAAAGAAACACAGGCATACTGAATCTCAGTGAGCATTCTTGGTTCTCGGTATTATTATTTGTGTTTTAGTTTTTTACTATATACTTGTCAATTCATGCTTTTTACTATTCATCAACAATTTTCATGTGAATTTTGATTTTGATTATTACATGAACCATTTATATATGCTTATAGTGTAACTTTCACTTCGCATACTTCACATACGTTATCAACATATATAAACAAGTGACTTTTAGTTATATATATATATATATATATATGTGTGTGTGTGTGTGTGTGTGTGTGTGTGTGTGTGTGTGTGTGTAGGGTTAATACCTATTTTCACCCCTGCCATATGAGCGTATTTTGAAAAACCCCCCTGCGAAAAAAAAAATTGCAAGATTGGCCTTAACAAATTTCAAAAATTACCATTTAGACCTTCATCAGGCCACATCATCAAAAATAATGATGTGGCAGTCATTTTTTTTAATTTTTTAATGAAAAGAAATTCCACATCATTAATAGGCTTTGTGAAATGACTCTTATACCCCACTTTTTTATTTTTTTTATTTAGTTTTTTTTAGTTTTTCTTTTATTTAATTTTTTAAGATTTTATTTAATTTATAATTTTTTTATTTATTTAATTTTTTCTTTAATTATTTTTGTTGGGAATGCAATATGTGGATATTATCTTCACAAATTTTGTTGCAGGATACATTGTAGCCAAATTCTTCAATGCATTGCATCAACACCCCACATTCGACAATCCTGTCGAACAAAAGCATATCAGACTTCATTACAAGAAACATAACAATAAATAAAATAAGCAATCGCTGCTAAACCATATACCCGTCTTTGTAAAGAATGAAAACCACCCAAACATCAGAAGGAGCTTGTGAAACCTCTCGAACGAAATCTGATCCTGAAATAGGGGTCACTGACCCAAACCTCAAAACTTTAGCTGCCTCTTGTATCTCAGCTAACCACTTCTTCCTATCACAGCAAAATTACCCAAATTAAAACATATGAAGGGAAAAAATAACAGCATACAATCTTATTTTTGACAGAACAATACATTCATTAACTCAAAAATACTTATTTGCTATGAAATATCAAGCTCATCAAAACTACTTAATGTATTTCCTTAAATCCAACTTCACATTTATTCGTTCTCTATCATCTCCAAGGCAGACGAAAATGATCCAAAACTGAAAAAACTCAAAAGTTTGAAGCTTTTAAATTCATGAAAGACCCCATCAGATGGAATTTATGACGAAATACTTATTTTCAAGTTTAAAAAGAATACTGAATCAAAGACTAGAGAATTGTTTTAAAAACCCAAACAGAGTAGTATTTTGAATGATCCTAAAAAAACCTCTCCTTCACCCACTACCATAACTATTCACTAATCGAAACCAAAACCATCTCAGTACCTAAACAAAAATGAAATAGAAGAAGAAACAAGAAGCCACATCCCGAAACCGCCGCCAAAGTTATGCTTTGTGAGTTATGGTGTCCCACATCGGTTGGTATTAAAGAAAAACAAGTGTATATATACCAATCAATCATATACATTAATGAATTGAAAATGGTCTTGCAATATGTGTGTTTGTCTTGAAATTAAAATGGGCTTAGGCCCAAGATTAATATTTTGATAATTTAAAATAACAATTTAAATAAATAAAATTAATACGAAAAATAATTAAAGAAAAAATTAAATAAATAAAAAATTTATAAATTAAATAAAATATAAAAAAATTAAATAAAAGAAAAACTAAAAAAAACTAAATAAAAAAAAATTAAAAAGTGGGGGTATAAGAGTCATTTCACAAAGCCTATTAATGATGTGAAATTTATTTTCATTAAAAAATTAAAAAAATGACTGCCACATCATTATTTTTGATGATGTGGCCTGATGAAGGTCTAAATGGTAACTTTTGAAATTTGTTAAGGCCAATCTTACAACTTCTTTTTTCGCAGGGGGGTTTTTCAAAACACGCTAATATGGCAGGGGTGAAAATAGATATTAACCCATATATATATATATATATATATATATATATATATATATATATATATATATATATATATATATATATATATATATATATATATATATATATATATATATATGTATCATGTGACTAATATATATAATATATTGTTAATTCTTTTTTTATTAATATATATTGTTAATTCCATTTTTATTAATATATTGCTAATTCTATTTTTTTATTAATATATTGTTAATTCCATTTTTATTAATATATTGTTAATTACATATTGTTAATTCCATTTTTATTAATATATTGTTAATTCTATTTTTATTAATATATTGTTGATTCCATCTTTTATTAGATTATTTGGATCGAATCGTGTCGATACGCTGTTTGCATATTGGTGTGCATGATGCGTGACATTTATCTTGGTTTGATTTGGTTGTGATGGTTTTGCGTTAGCAGCGTTGTTGGATTTTTTTAGCACATTTAAAATTTCTTTTGCTTTATTTTTTCTTTTTGATAAATTTAGATCCGCACGATTTGTATCCATATTGCGATGATCACATTAAGTGTAGCAAACTGATAGTTGATTTTTATTGGTTTATGTGCGATTCTATATTTATTTATTGTTGTATTTCGATTTTACACGTGTCTGATGGTTTAGCATAGTAACAATCCACTTTTTGTGTGCGTTTATCAATTCGTTTTTTGTTTGTAACTTTATGATTTAATTTAATTAATTTCTTTTGTAAATTTCATTAAATATTAAAAATAAAAAAAAAACAATTTTGTTAATTATTTTAAGTACTCTTATTTAATATTGGTTGATTTCTTGATTAATCTAATTAAATATTTGTATTTAATTTAGTTAATTTTGTAAATTTCATTAAATATAAAAAATCCAAAAAGTATTTTGTATTGATTGATTTCTTGATTAATCTTATTAAATATTTGTATTTAATTTAGTTAATTTTGTAAATTTTATTAAATATTAAAATTCCAAAAAAGTATTTTGTTAATTATTTTAAATACACTTATTTAATATTGGTTAATTTCTTGATTAATCTTATTAAATAATTGTATTTAATTTAGTTAATTTTATCAATTTCATTAAATAAATAAGCCCCAAAAAAATATATGTAATTGTTAATTATTTTAATTAGATTTATTTAATACTAATTAATTAATTAATTAATTAATTATGTTAAATATTATATTTAACTTGATTAATAATTTTCCTTATTGCTTGAGCTTATTGTGTGATTCTCCTTGATGCTTGTATGTTTTGTTGCTTCACATGTTCCCTTAGGATATTCCATTAGGTAGTTAAATTCCATTTTAATCTCGTAGTGTTGAATTAGATAGTAGGGTAAATCTTTTGCATGATAACATTAGGAGTAGAAATTCCCTTTGATCCTTACCTTATGACCATTAATGCATGATAACATTAGGATATTTTCCCTTCAATCTTAATCTTAGGACCATTAATGCATGATAACATTAGGATAATTTCCCTTAAATCTTAACTTCATGGTATACCTTTGAGTATTGTGTCAGATAGGGATCCGAGGTTTACATCAAGGTTCTGGAAGAGTTTGTAGAAGGCTTTGGGTACAAAGTTGAAATTGAGTTTTTCTTATCATCTACAGACTGACGGTTAAACAGAAAGGACTATCCAGTCTTTGGAGGATCTGCTGAGGGTTTGTGTGCTAGAACAAGGTGGTGTTTGGGATAACTACTCGCCATTGATTGAGTTTACCCACATTAACAGTTTTCATTCTAGCGTTGGAATGACTCCGTATGAGGCATTGTATGGTAGGAGGTGTAGGACTTCTTGTGTTGGTATAAGTCAGGCGAAAGTGTTGTGCTCAGATCTTAAATTGTTCAGCAAACGATTGAGAGGATCAAGATGATTTGAGAGAAGATGAAAACTTCGCAGAGTCGTCAAAAAAGTTATCATGACAAGAGGAGGAAAACACTTGAGTTCCAGGTGGGAGATCACATGTTGTTTTAGGGTTAATGCGGTAATTGGTGTTGGTAGAACTCTAAAGTCTCGTAAGCTCACTCCGCGTATAGTTGGTCCGTACCAAATTTTTCAGGGGATAGGAGGAATGGCCTATCAGATTGCTTTACCGCCACTGCTTGCTAATATTCATGATGTGTTTCATGTGTCTCAATTGAGGAGATACATTTCAGATTTGTCTCATGTGGTCCAAGTGAGTTGTAACGCCCCAGTTTTAGTCCGTTTTATTTAATTGAGTCGTTTTGATTATTTTATTATTATTTTATTTTATTTCTGACTTTTATTTTAAAATATGTTATTTTTCATCGTGATTATGTTTTATCGGGTTTTGGGAACGTTTGCGAGATATTTGAGTGTAGGAGTATTTTGGTCTTTTGTCGGGTAGATATTATATTTTTTCATAGAAATAGAAATAGAAAGAGAGAAAATAGAAAGGAAAGAAAAAGAAGAGAAGAAAAAGAGGAAGAAAGAAAGGAGAAAGAAAAGGAGATAGAGAGAAAACTTGGAAAATCTAGGAATCGATCAACCGACTTTTCTACACGCGATTTAATCGGGTAAGGGTGCGAAACTCGATTATCTTATCATTGTGTATGATTATGTATGTGTGTGTGTGCATGTTGTCGTGCTTTCCCATAGTTTTCGGTTTTAGGTCGAAAACGAGTAGAAATCGATGTTTTCGCGGTCGAAAATCGATATAATTTGCGTTGTATGATCACAATGTATTTATGAGTCATTACTGATAATTGTTTTGCTGTTGGAATTGATTTGGAATGAAAAATGAGATTTTGGGGGTTTTGGATCAATGTAACCCGTAACAGAATTTTTCTGGTTCTGGTGTGATTCGCCAGGCAAATTTGGGATTCGCCAGGCGAATTAAGTCTCGCCACTCGTTCGCCAAGCGAAGTGCTGGCGAAGGGGGATTCGCCAGGCGAAATCGTGAGTCGCCAGGCGAAATCGGAAAGACAGAATTGGGGTAGCTTCTGTAACTTTTGGGGTTTTCTAATTTTGTGGTTCGCCAGTAGTTCGCCAGGCGAAGTGCTGGTGAATGGGGATCCGCCAGGCGAAATCCTAAGTTGCCAGGCGAATCTGGCTGTTTCTCAATAAATTCTTTTCTTTGAAAATTCAAAACTTTTGATACGTAAGTCGGATTGGGGCGTGGTTGGGTGCGTTAGAAAGCTTTTGAGTCGTTCTTTCTTATTAAAATGGTTTGGAGATTGTTGGCCGATTTAATTATGTCAGGAATTTGGAATGTCTTGTTTGTTGACTTTTACCGTTTTAATGATGTGCATTTGACGTGTTATTATGCAACATGCTTGTGATACGAATTGTAGGACTTGTGTGCTGTTGTGAAATGAATATGCACGTGATATATGTTGTGATGATGAATTGTGGCCTAAGGGCAAGAAAATGCAATGTGTGGTATTTGATGATATGTGCATGATTATGGAATGTGTATATGTATGCATTTGAATGTCATGAGTCATTGTATGCCGAGCATCATGATGTGCATTCTTGTGATGTTGTGTGCCCTAGTGGGTGTGAGCAATGAATTGGTTCCAGAGGGAATCCGCTATAACATCGTGCGCCTTAAAAATAAGAGGACCTAAAGCGATCAGATCGGATTGTGCGCCTTAAAAATAAGAGGACCTAAAGCGATGGTTATAGACGATCGTGCGCCTTATACAAAGAGGACCTAAAGCGATCAGATTGTGCGCCTTATACAAAGAGGACCTAAACCAATCCATAAACGTCGTGCGCCTTAAAAAAATAAGAGGACCTAAAGCGACGGGGAACATCGTATGCCCGACGGGGAGTTACATTAAGTAACGAGCGATGGTTCTAATAGTTCTTGAGTGAACTGGTGATGAGAATTGATGGAAGTTGGTACCACATGTGCATATGCATAGAGTCGTTGTGTCGGTCTCTTTGCATTTGCATAAATCATGAATGGTTTGATTATGTGTGGAATTGTGAATGAAATTGATGAGTTGATATATTAATATACGTGTTGGTGGCAATTGCATTGTGTATGATTGATATGCTTTTGTGACCGATATATGAGAAAATTCATTGTGTTGGTTTGTACTTAATTTATGGCGTATAGTGCGGTGAGAATATTATGTTGGCGTAATTGTGTGTTATTATATAATTACATACAATTGTATTATGATTGTGTTTCTCACCCTTCTGCTGTTTTTAATGCTATATGAGGCATTGCAGATTAGATGCTGGAGGTCTTTTTGTGAAGCTTAGGTCTTCATTCTTTTGTCGGTCGGCTCTGATATGTAGCACCGGGTAATCGGGGTGATCGAGTGTGATTATTTTGTATTATGTATACATGTATCTTTTGGATTGTACATGTATGATGTTGTATATGACAGATAAACTTTTTATGATATATATATATATATATATATATATATATATATATATATATATATATATATATATATATATATATATATATATATATATATATATAAATATATGAGATTCAGTTACGGATCTTCCGCTTTTATTCTGTAATTGAATTGTGGGTTGTAGGAACTCAGTTCCTTTGTTATGTGCTACCTGAATGTTGCAAATTATATGAGCAGGTTGTTGTATGTTTGTTTCAAATTGATGTGACCCCTCGGTCTATGCCGTGAATTTTTAATTATACTCTGATTGATTGTTATCGCTTTATTTAATTGGGGGTATAGATTGGGGGTGTTACATTAAGTGGTATTAGAGTCAGTCCGTGTCAGTTTGTGTCAGTCCTTGTTAGTCTTTGTGGTTCGATGAGCTGTTTGTTTAACCATAGTTGCTATTATTGGAAATGAACAGAATATGGCTGGTAGGAACGACGCTACTTTAGCTGCTGCTATGCAAGCTATGGCTCGGGCTGTGCAGGGTGCACCTAATGCTGCAGGTAATAATGAGTTTAAGAAAAACAAACCGCCTATCTTGAAAGGAAGATATGATCCTGATGGTGCACATATTTGGCTGAAAGAGATTGAAAGAATTTTCCGAGTGATGGATTGTGATGAGGATCAGAAGGTGAGAGTCATGGCAACAAAACCCATACCCGCGGGTACCCACCCGAACCCGCCCCGAAGTTGACGGGGAAAACCCGTTTTGACTGGGTTTGGGTTTGGGTTTAGGTTTGGGTTTTCCCCGATTAAAAAATATGGGGACGGGTCGGGTAATGGGGACACTAGTACCCACCCCGAACCCGTCCCCGAACCCGCCCCGCTTATTATATTATGTACATTATTAGTTAATTTTGTTAATTTAGAATATTAAATATGTGGCCAATGTTTTGATATTTTGATTTTACTAAATGGATGGTGGCGGGGCAGGGATACCCGAACCCGTTTGGGACGAGTTTGGGTTTTAATTCTCCATCCCCGATTGGGTTTGGGGCGGGGAACGGGGATTGTTTAGGGATTCGGGTTTGGGTTTAGGGGAGGTAAAAACCGTCCCCGACCCGCCCCGTTGCCATGCCTAGGTGAGATTGGGTACTCACATGTTACTGGAAGAAGCTGATGATTGGTGGGTTAGTACTCGTCATGTGTTGGAAGCTGCGGAGGAGGAAGAGATCACTTGGGAATTGTTTATCCGGGAGTTCTTGAGGAAGTATTTTCCCGAAGATGTTTGAGGAAAGAAGGAGATTGAGTTCTTGGAATTGAAACAAGGTAGTATGTCTGTTGTTGATTATATTGCTAAGTTTGTGGAGCTTGTGCAGTTTTATCCGCATTATGCCGAAGCGACTGCGGAGTTTTCTAAGTGTGTGAAGTATGAGAGCGGATTGCGTCCTGAGATCAAGCAGGCAATCGGTTATCAAAGGATTAGGAGGTTTTTTGATTTGGTGGACTGTTGCAGGATTTATGAGGAGGATAGTAAAGCTCGTTCTCCTCACTATAAGAGTGTGAGCGAGAGGAAAGGGAAGCAGCAGTTTCGTGGTGGTCCTTATGTGACACCAGCTGATAAGGGTAAACAAAGGGGAAATTTTGAGAGAAGGCCAAGTGGAGAAGGTATGTCTAATCCTCTGAGATGTTTTAGGTGTGGTGACCTAGGACATCGTCAGTTCGAATGTAAGAAGGATATGGGGAAGTGTTCTAATTGTGGAGGTTTAGGACATGTCACAACTGAGTGCAAGAGGAAGAATGTGGTGAAGTGTTTCAATTGTGGTGAACCTGGTCACATTAGTACGAAGTGTCCGAAACCGAAGCAAGCTCCAGCTAGTGGGAAAGTTTTTGCATTGTCAGGGACTCAGACTTCAAGTGCAGACCATCTGATCAGAGGTACTTGTTTTATTAATAGTACGCCTTTAGTTGCTATTATTGATACCGGAGCGACTCATTCGTTTATGTCGTCTGAGTGCGGGAAGCGTTTGAATCTTGTGTTGTCTTCGATGGATGGAGAGATGGTTATTGATACTCCAGCAATGGGGTCAGTAACTACTTCTTTGGTTTGTCTAAGTTGTCCTTTGACCATTTATGGTAAAGACTTTGAGATGGATTTGGTGTGTTTGCCGTTGGAGGGTTTAGATGTGGTTTTGGGAATGAATTGGTTGCAATTCAACCGGGTTCATATTGATTGTTATCATAAGCTAGTAAGGTTTCCTTCTCTTGAGGAAGACGAAGACCCGAGTTTCTTATCTACCAAAGAGTTGAAGAAACTTTTGGCGGATGAAGCTCAGTTGTTTGGGTTGTTTGCATCGTTGACTGTGGACAGTCAAGTTTCACTCGATGTGTTTCCTGTTGTGTGTGATTTTCCGGAAGTGTTTCCTGAGGATATTTCAGCTGTGCCGCCAGAGAGAGAGGTGGAGTTTTCTATAGATCTAGTTCCTGGTACTAGACCTGTATCGATGGCACCATATCGAATGCCAGCATCTGAGTTGGTTGAGTTAAAGAAGCAATTGAATGAATTATTAGAGAAGAGGTTTGTGAGGCCAAGTGTGTCGCCTTGGGGTGCTCCAGTTTTATTGGTGAAAAAGAAAGATGGAAGTATGCGATTGTGTATTGATTATCGCCAGTTGAATAAGGTGACGATTAAGAATAAGTATCCTCTTCCAAGGATTGATGATCTGATGTATCAGTTGGTGGGTGCGTGCGTGTTTAGTAAGATTGATTTGAGATCAGAGTATCATCAGATAAGGGTGAAAAAGGAGGATATTCAGAAGACGGCTTTTAGGACATGGTACGGTCATTATGAATATTCGGTGATGCCGTTCGGGGTTTCTAATGCTCCAAGTGTGTTCATGGAATACATGAATCGTATTTTTCACGAGCATTTGGATCGATTTATTGTGGTGTTTATTGATGACATTTTGATTTATTCTAAGTCTCGGGAGGAGCACGCGGAGCATTTGCGTATTGTTTTGCAGGTTTTGAAGGAAAGGAAACTTTTTGCTAAATTGTCCAAGTGTGAGTTCTGGTTATCGGAGGTGAGTTTTCTTAGGCACGTGATTTCAGGTAATGGTATTTCTGTGGATCCATCTAAAGTAGAAGCAGTTCTACAATGGGAGGCTCCTAGATCTGTTACTGAAATTCGAAGCTTTTTGGGTTTGACCGGATATTATCGAAGGTTTATTGAAGGTTTTTCTAAGCTAGCACTTCCTTTGACCCAGTTGACTTGTAAAGGCAAAGCGTTCATTTGGGATATTCATTGTGAGGAAAGTTTTAATGAGCTGAAGAGAAGATTAACTACAGCTCCGATTTTGATTATACCGGATCCTAATGAATCGTTTGTGGTGTTTTGTGATGCTTCTTTGATTGGTCTAGGTGGTGTTCTGATGCAAGAAGGCAAGGTGGTGGCTTATGCTTCAAGGCAATTGAGAGTGCATGAGAAAAATTATCCTACTCATGATCTTGAATTAGCGGCTGTGGTTTTGTGTTGAAAATTTGGAGGCATTATCTCTACGGTGCAAGATTTGAAGTCTTTAGTGATCACAAAAGTTTAAAATATCTGTTTAATCAGAAGGAACTAAATATGAGGCAACGTAGATGGTTGGAATTTTTGAAGGACTATGACTTTGGCTTGAATTACCATCCGGGTAAAGCTAATGTGGTAGCCGATGCGTTGAGCCGGAAATCGTTGCATATGTCCGCTTTAATGGTTAAGGAGTGGGAACTTTTGGAATCGTTTAGAGATTTGAGTTTGGTATGTGAAGTGACGTCGGATAGCGTGAGGCTTGGAATGTTGAAGGTTACTAATGATTTTCTGTTGATGGTTAGTGAGAAACAGAAGATGGATGTGAAATTTGTGGATTTGATGACGGTTGGTAATAAAAGTGAAAATGAGGACTTTAAAGTGGACGATAAAGGTGTTTTGAGGTTCCGAGGTAGAATTTGTATTCCGGACGATTCAGAGTTGAAAAGGATGATTTTGGAGGAAGGACACCAGAGTAATTTGAGTATACATCCGGGAGCGAATAAGATGTACCAAGATTTGAAGAAAATTTTCTGGTGGTCGGGTTTGAAAAGAGATGTGGCTCAATTTGTGTATGCATGTTTGACTTGTCAGAAATCGAAGGTAGAACATCTGAGGCCTAGTGGTTTGTTGCAACCGTTGGATATTCCTGAGTGGAAGTGGGATAACATCTCCATGGATTTTGTGACAGGGTTGCCGAATGCACAGCGAGGGCATAGTGCTATTTGGGTGGTTGTGGATAGGCTGACTAAATCGGCGCATTTCATTCCGATTGACATCAGTTTTACTTTGGAGAGGTTGGCTGAGATTTATATCAGTGTGATTGTGAAGCTGCATGGTGTTCCGTTGAGTATTGTTTCGGATCGAGATCCGAGGTTTACCTCGAGATTTTGGGAAAGTTTACAGAAGGCGTTGGGTTCTAAATTGAGATTGAGTTCGGCTTATCATCCGCAGACGGATGGACAGACGGAGAGAACGATTCAGTCGTTGGAAGATTTGTTGCGGGCCTGTGTTCTTGAACAAGGTGGTGCGTGGGATAGTTATCTTGCATTGATTGAATTCACGTATAATAATAGTTTCCATTCGAGTATTGGAATGGCACCGTTTGAAGCGTTGTATGGACGGAGATGTCGAACACCGTTGTGTTGGCACGAATTTGGTGAGAGTACGGTGGTTGGACCAGAGTTGGTGCACCAGACTACGGAAAAAGTGAAACTTATTCATGAGAAAATGAAGGCTTTTCAGAGTAGGCAAAAGAGTTATCATGATCGGAGAAGAAAAAATCTTGAGTTTCAAGAGGGCGATCATGTGTTTTTGAGAGTTATGTCGGTAACGGGTGTTGGTCGTGCATTGAAATCGAAGAAGCTTACTTCTCGATTTATTGGTCCTTACCAGATATCCGTGAGAGTTGGTGTTGTGGCTTATAGGGTGGCGTTGCTGCCGAATCTGTCGAATTTGCATGATGTGTTCCATGTTTCACAGCTTCGGAAGTATGTTCCGGATCCGTCGTATGTGATTTCGATGGATGAGGTTGAGGTAAGGGCGAACCTTACGGTTGAGGCATTACCCGTTAGGATTTTGGATCGCGAGGTGAAGTGGTTGAGAGGCAAGGATATTGCACTTGTGAAAGTGGCTTGGGGAGGCGCTGCTGAGGGCAATTTGACTTGGGAGTTGGAGAGTCGGATGCGGGAGTCGTATCCAGAGTTGTTCGTCTCAGGTATTATTTTCGAGGACGAAAATTTCTAAGTGGGGGAGAGTTGTAACGCCCCAGTTTTAGTCCGTTTTATTTAATTGAGTCGTTTTGATTATTTTATTATTATATTATCTTATTTTTTACTTTTATTTGAAAATATGTTATTTTTCATCGTGATTATGTTTTATCGGGTTTTGGGAACGTTTGCGAGATATTTGAGTGTAGGGGTATTTTGGTCTTTTGTCGGGTAGATATTATATTTTTTCATAGAAATAGAAATAGAAAGAGAGAAAATAGAAAGGAAAGAAAAAGAAGAGAAGAAAAAGAGGAAGAAAGACAGGAGAAAGAAAAGGAGATAGAGAGAAAACTTGGAAAATCTAGGAATCGATCAACCGACTTTTCTACACACGATTTAATCGGGTAAGGGTACGAAACTCGATTATCTTATCATTGTGTATGATTATGTATGTGTGTGTGTGTGCATGTTGTCTTGCTTTCCCATAGTTTTCGGTTTTAGGTCGAAAACGAGTAAACGAGTAGAAATCGATGTTTTCGCGGTCGGAAATCGATATAATTTGCGTTGTATGATCACAATGTGTTTAGGAGTCATTACTGATAATTGTTTTGCTGTTGGAATTGATTTGGAATGAAAAATGAGATTTTGGGGGTTTTGGATCAATGTAACCCGTAACAGAATTTTTCTGGTTCTGGTGTGATTCGCCAGGCGAATTAAGTCTCGCCACTCGTTCGCCAGGCGAAGTGCTGGCGAAGGGGGATTCACCAAGCGAAATCGTGAGTCGCCAGGCGAAATCAGAAAGACAGAATTGGAGTAGCTTTTGTAACTTTTGGGGTTTTCTAATTTTGTGGTTCGCCACTAGTTCTCCAGGCGAAGTGCTGGCGAATGGGGATCCGCCAGGCAAAATCCTAAGTCGCCAGGCGAATCTGGCTGCTTCTCAATAAATTCTTTTCTTTGAAAATTCATAACTTTTGATCCGTAAGTCGGATTGGGGCGTGGTTGGGTGCGTTAGAAAGCTTTTGAGTCGTTCTTTCTTATTAAAATGGTTTGGAGATTATTGGCCGATTTAATTATGTCAGGAATTTGGAATGTGTTGTTTGTTGACTTTTACCGTTTTAATGATGTGCATTTGACGTGTTATTATGCAACATGCTTGTGATACGAATTGTAGGACTTGTGTGCTGTTGTGAAATGAATATGCACGTGATATATGTTGTGATGAAGAATTGTGGCCTAAGGGCAAGAAAATGCAATGTGTGGTATTTGATGATATGTGTATGATTATGGAATGTGTATATGTGTGCATTTGAATGTCATGAGTCATTGTATGCCAAGCATCATGATGTGCATTCTTGTGATGTTGTGTGCCCTAGTGGATGTGAGCAACGAATTGGTTCAAGAGGGAATCCGCTATAACATCGTGCGCCTAAAAAATAAGTGGACCTAAAGCGATCGGATCGGATCGTGCGCCTTAAAAATAAGAGGACCTAAAGCGATGGTTATAGACGATCGTGCGCCTTATACAAAGAGGACCTAAAGCGATCAGATTGTGCGCCTTATACAAAGAGGACCTAAAGCAATCCATAAACGTCGTGCGCCTTAAAAAAATAAGAGGACCTAAAGCGACGGGGAACATCGTATGCCCGACGGGGAGTTACACTAAGTAACGAGCGATAGTTCCAATAGTTCCTGAGTGAACTGGTGATGAGAATTGATGGAAGTCGGTACCGCATGTGCATATGCATAGAGTCGTTGTGTCGGTCTCTTTGCATTTGCATAAATCATGAATGGTTTGATTATGTGTGAAATTGTGAATGAAATTGATGAGTTGATATATTAATATACGTGTTGGTGGTAATTGTATCGTGTATTATTGATATGCTTTTGTGACCGATATGTGAGAAAATTCATTGTGTTGGTTTGTAATTGATTTATGGCGTATAGTGCGGTGAGAATATTATGTTGGCGTAATTGTGTGTTATTATATAATTACATACAATTGTATTATGATTGTGTTTCTCACTCTTCTGCTATTTTTAATGCTCTATGAGGCATTGCAGATTAGATGCTGGAGGTCTTTTTGTGAAGCTTAGGTCTTCATTCTTTTGTCAGTCGGCTCTGATATGTAGCACCGGGTAGTCGGGGTGATCGAGTGTGATTATTTTGTATTATGTATACATGTATCTTTTGGATTGTACATGTATGATGTTGTATATGACAGACAAACTTTTTATGATATATATATATATATATATATATATATATATATATATATATATATATATATATATATATATATATATATATATATATATATGAGATTCAGTTACAGATCTTCCGCTTTTATTCTGTAATTGAATTGTGGGTTGTAGGAACTCAGTTCCTTTGTTATGTGCTACCTGAATGTTGCATATTATATGAGCAGGTTGTTGTATGTTTGTTTCAAATTGATGTGACCCCTCAGTCTATGTTGTGAATTTTTAATTATACTCTGATTGATTGTTATCGCTTTATTTAATTGGGGGTATAGATTGGGGGTGTTACATGGGTGATGTGCATGTGAGAGATAACCTAACTGTTGGGACATCACCCATACAGATAAAGGATCAGGAAGTGAATTAGCTATGTGGTAATAAGATTGCCTTGGTGAAGATAGTGTGGGGAAGACCAGCTGATGGGGGCATAACTTGGGAGCGTGAGGAGAAAATGAGAGAGTCTTACCTGACTCTGTTTTCCTCCAGTAATTTTCGAGAGCGAAAATTCTTTAAGTGGGGAAGAGTTGTAACACCCAATTTTCGATTTAGTCATTTAATTGATTTATTTAGGAATTAATTGTGAATTGGTGTATTTTATTTGATTATAATTTGTGGAATGCAGAGGTTAGTTGAAATAAGTTATAATTATTTATGATTATAATGGTAATTAAATAATACGAGTTTATTTAATTAATTGAGTAAATAATATTGGAATAATAAAATAATGAGGAAAAAGGGAGTATGTAGAGATTTTCAGGGCAAGGTGATAATTTCAAGATTAAGTTGAGGGTAGTATAGGGAAAACATAATTAGGAGGAATGTGGTGATTAGAAATATGAGAAAAGTGGAGAAAAAGTCAGTTTTGCAATATTACGTGAAAAACTTGGAAGAGAGAAAAGGAGGAGGAATATTACGAGTTGTATTTTGTTTGATTATTGTGTTTTGATGATATGTGGGTTGTGATATATAGTGTCGATGTGAAACTATCCCACTGATGTTGTACATGAAATTACGCGGTTGATGTGATATCGTTTGTGTTATTGCATTTGTTGTGATAAATGTTGATGTGATTATAAGATGAATTTTTATACTTATAATAATAACATGTTAAGTTGAGATACGTAGTTTCGGTGTGGAAACTACCCTGTGGTTGTTGTACAGGAATTGTACGATTCGATGTGACACCGTTGATTGTTGCTAAATTATGATGATGATGCATTCATTCATTCATGCATCATGAGTTGTTGTTATGAAAGAGGCGATTACATGTATCGATGTTGGTGACCGCTAATTGTCCCAAGCTTGATGTTGAGGCTTGGACCTCGATGTTGGAGCTCAGGGTTGCTGAGTTAAGCCCATAGGTTCGTAGTTGATTGGAACCCAGTTCGTGTAATGAGAACCATTCTTGATATCAGTACAACATGCATATAAGTCTATCATGTTGTTGAGAGTCACATTGCATATTGATTATGTATTATGGTGAAGTGGGTGAAACTTGAATACATGTGTTGTGGTGCATAGTGGATTGTGTTTGAACTGTATTATCTTTAATCTCCTCTAATTATTTATGCACCATTTATTATTTGAATGTATTTCTCACCCTTTCTGTTTGAATGTTACCTTTACACGGGCATCGTGCAGATACTCCAAAGTAGATCTTACTGAAGTAATTTGAATATGGATCTTGGAGTACTTACTTAGTTTATCATTTTGATTAGTGGTGTCTTGCTCTGATTATGAAACATCGGGTTGAGAATTCTTGTTTTACTTATTATGTTGTTTATGTTGAAGTTAAATACCACTTTTGTTTTGCGGAGATTCTGATCGATTTGTTCGAATTGATTAATACAACTCCTTTCTTTATGTTATGAAAGTTGAAGTTTGACACTAAATGTCATGAGATGTATACCTTTAATAATTTTTTAATGATGATTCCGCTGTGATGATACCCTAAGTGAAGGTGAGCATATGATGACAGGTTTTAAACATCTTAATGGCTAAAAAATTACATATAAATAATATCATGGAAAATCACACCAACTATTTATGGTACAATAAATGGACTTGTATGACATCCACGACTGCTGATTAGAATCCTACTTATGTCCGTCCTTAGATTAGTAGGTCAGTCATGATAATACAATATTGGAGCTAAACCATGACCTTGTATGGCAGGTGACTGCTTTGGACTTGACAGGTTACGACCAATGAGTGCTTTTGCAATGACAATATCCTAAAAGTAGTGCTATTAAGAAACATATTCCGCAAGAAAAAAAAATAAAGAAATTGATTTATAAAGCAGTGCTTTTGCAATGACAATATCCTAAAAGTAGTGCTATTAAGAAACATATTCCGCAAGAAAAAAAAATAAAGAAATAGATTCATAAAGTAGTGCTTTTGCAATGACAATATCCTAAAACTAGTGCTTTTGATGTATTATACGAGATTCATAATTCAAAATTGAGATTTCTATCGTATATAATATCAAAGTTAACATTGTAATTGTTATTAAAGATATATTACACAATTTATTTGAGTTAAGATTGCTTGTAGTTGTATCTTCACTTTCCACAACTCAAAATGATTGTCTCTAGAAAAATACTCGATATCCCATTTAAAACCCATAATGATCACTTGTAAACTTAACCATTTTTTTTCTCAAAGGGGTGCTAGTTGTTGTAAAGTTGAAAGGTTCAACCATACTTAGACTTCTTTGATGCGTGAGACAAAGAACAATGATAGCCAAAATAAATGACCTCAAGCAAAATCAACACACACACACGCACACAATAGTGTTAGCAAATCTACAGGAATAAGGAGAAAAAGATAAATGTAACGAGTACGCAAATAATTTGTTTACCCGGTACGATCAAATCAATATTATATAAGGGAGAGAACAACTCTCTAATTAACTATATTTCAAGAATTATTACAAGAGATAACAAACGAGTTTCAAAAAAGTAACCTTTCAAATTCTCAAAAATATCTTCTACTTTCTACCAAAGTGTTTGTCAATCTTTTCATCTTTTATTATATAAATTACACAAACTCAAAGTATTTAGATGTGTTTTCAATCCCCACATGTAACTAAAAAAGTATTCAATTTTTTAGTCATCTAAGAATCTCTTCTTTTGTCTTTCTAAATTTCTCTCACTAAAATTTCACCAATTCTTCTGTGATACCAACAAAAAGGTTGGAAAATGCATTTAAGAGGTTTCAAACAAAACACATCGCGTACTCAACATGTACTCACGAAAAAAAGGATTTTATAGCATTCTATACAAAAATTTATATACCTTAGAACACACAGAGTTTTTATAAACTTTGAGAATTTTCAAGTGAATATCAACACTTTATTGTTCAAAATTTTAGAATTTTAAAATCTTTTTATCATACAATATTTTATCATATAAATGTTCTTAAAAATCTTTTTAAAATCTCAATCCATTACCATAATGCTATTTAGATGATTACTTTTTGGACTTTTTTCATATATTCTTTAAAATTTTAATAAAAAGAAAATATTATTTTATAAAAACTACTTAAATTATGAATTTGTTTTTGAATAGATTATTTAAAAAAAATTCTAGATAAAAAAAAAGCATTTTCAATTTAATAAATACACATAAAAACTTGAACTTCTTATAAAAAAAGTAAAATAAGGTGGTGCAAAACAAATGCGATAACAAACGTGCTTATAGATAACCCGGCCCATATATTTAGCCCAAAGAAAAACCCTAAGAAAGAGAACATAAACCAGAAATCGCCGAGAATTGCCTCCATCTTCTTCCTCCAGCAGCCGAGAAGAAACCAGAGCCAGCCGCATTTCTCAAGGTATTTCTGTTTCCTCACCGTTGCATATTCCTATAAAATTTTCATTCATTCTTATTCAATCCTTGTGTATGATATCCAATTGCGTTTACAGTAACAAGGGGAAACAAAATGGCTTACGCTGCACCGAAACCAACTAAACCTGGATTGGAAGAATCTCAAGAGCAGATCCATAAGATTAGGATCACTCTTTCTTCCAAACATGTTCAGAATCTCGAGAAGGGTATGCTTTTTATTACTCAAATTGTTTCAAACCCTAGTAAAATTGTATTCTTTATAAAGAATTTTGATTAATGATAAACTCATTTGTGTTTGTTTGTTATGATAGTTTGCAGTGACTTGGTTCGTGGTGCTAAGGATAAGCGGCTTAGGGTTAAGGGACCAGTGAGGATGCCAACAAAGGTCCTTCACATTACCACCAGGAAATCACCCTGTGGAGAAGGTAGTTTATTTTTTTTTTCTTTTCAATTCTGTATTTTGGTGTCTTAATTTGTGGAGTTTAATGCACATGCTATGTTTTTAAGATTTTCAATCATTGCTTTACCTTTAATTTGTCTATTCAGAGCATCAGAACAGCATTTGACAGTCTGAATTTCTGTTTTGAAATTTAGTATTCTCTTATAAATCAGAATATGTTCCCATTCTGAATCCAATGGTGACTGCACCTTGTGGTTATGTTTCTTAGGAAGTTCATTATACATGTTTCAAACCGGGTTGTGCTTTGCCTTAGTTACACAAATTGTATATTATTAACTGCTATGTTGTCAATAGCGGCTGATGCGGCCGCGATCGCGGCGCTCCGCGACAAAAACGGCCTCGCCGCGTCAAGCAAAGCCGGTCCGGCGCTTTAGGGCATAGCGGCGATATTGTGGGTTGCGCGGCCGCTTTTCTGGGTGCGGATCGGTGCGGTAGCGGCCGAGTTTCTCTGTTTTTTTTCTTCTTCCTCTGTATGTTATTTCTTCTTCCTCTGTAAGATTGGGCAGCAAACTCGTTTTGAAAAAACACCTTGGTCGGCGCCTCTTTGCAGGGTTTTTGATAAAAAGAAACCCTAATTTTTGAAAATAAATTGGATCCGTGTCGGGTTCTCTTAAAACCCATATATATATATATATATATATATATATATATATATATATATATATATATATATATATATATATATATATATATATATATATATATATATATGAAGTAATATATGCTATTATGAATTTGAAGTAATATATGCTATTATGAAGTTTGAGTTTTTTTTTAATATATTTTTAGTATATTTCTGCGCCAGCGTTGGAGAAATAGCGCCCGCGCCGCTCCCATTTTCGGAGTGACCGCGCCGCGCCGCTTTCCGAGATTAACAACATAGATTAACTGTTTATTTGTCAAGTTTGCATGGTATCAGAAGGCTCTTCATAGACTATTTCATTACACCATATTGTAGGTCGTTTAACTAAGCTGAAATCATATTAACTGTTATATTATTATTATTAAATTTGTTATTAGTTTATAAGTTTTGTACCCCGAGCCTCTTCTCCAATCTCCTTCGGTGTCTTTATCTTTGAATGACACACCAATAACACATTCATTCTAAATAAGCCCTTTGGAATACTCCCTTTCCCGGGTACCCCAATTGTCATCATCCACAAATCTGTGTTTTTTTGATATTGTTTCATTTTGATTCAATGGTAATTTGCTCTGCAAACTGATGTGTGTAATTTATGATTGAAAATAAAGTCTAAACCTACTTTTAATATGTGCGTTGTTTTGATGATTTGATTCATGTTTAAGGTACAAACACATGGGACAGGTTTGAGCTGCGAGTGCACAAGAGAGTCATCGACCTCTACAGTTCACCTGATGTGGTCAAGCAGATTACCTCCATCACCATTGAACCCGGTGTCGAAGTTGAGGTTACCATTGCGGATGCTTGATTTTGCCATTGATGTTTTTTGTTTATGCATTCTAGTTTTATTTGTAATTTTGCCTAATGGCTAGGAGGAATGTATTATGTTAAAATTTTTGATGTTGATTATTCATGTTTAGGTGCTAGACTTCTGTTTATCTTCTCTTTTGGTTGAAGTACCATTAGAAATGTTATGCTTAAAAAATATTTTCTATTAAATATCAAGTTTTGTTTGAAATTGTACCACAGTTTTTCTCTTCAAATTAGTGATATAATAATAGAGTAAAATGTTTTAGTAGTTTAAGAATTAAGATAGTTTTCTATTGGGTAATGTCTTTAGATCTATTGCAGCAGTGAGGAGTGATTGGTAGTGAGTTTTACTTTTCGTGCTATTCTATTGCCTCACTTTTTTAAAATTTTCGTAAGTCAAGTTGAACACTTGAACGTGCTATTCTCTGATTCCCACATGCTTACTATGTGATTTTTAAGTTTTATTTAATTAATAAAATAACATGAAAAGTAATATTTACTACAACTCACTCCTTACTCCTTCCACTGCAATTAAATTTCTGCTTTGCAAAAAAATCCTATAGTCAGTTGAGTATTAATTTCCTTTGGATTCATGTTGCTCTAGAATATAGTTGTGTTAGAAAGTAAGTAAGCAATTTAGAGAATATGGAAACAAAATTTTATTATTAAGACACAATGTAAAACTAGATTGAATGAATGTAAGTGTGAAGCAATTGTAATTTCAAGTGTTATTGTTGGGCATAATCGTGAATTAATCCCGATAAAGCACCGTAATTGAGAGCAGGAATTTTGATTGTTGAAGCACTTGGGATATGAGAATCCTATATTTTGAAAAAAGACAATGTAATATTTGGAATAGATGTTCAAGTTATTCAAAATTATTTGTGAGAATGTAAATACAAAATAGTCAATTTTATTATGTAATAGATGTGGATGATGGAAATCGCTTACGAAATGTGTTTTGGGTATATGCTGAGATGCAGGGCTGCATGTAAATATTTTAGTGAAGTTGTATAATTTTTGACTATCACTTACAAACAAAAATGATTTGCCTTTTGCCCCTATTGTTGTTGGTGTATATCACTTACAAACAAAAATGATTTGCCTTTTGCCCCTATTGTTGGTGTAGATCATCATTGGTCATTCTACTATCTTGGATTGTGCATTATTTTTCAATGAAGATACTAAAACTTACTGGTTGTTCCCATGTAAAGTACTCTCTCCGGTCACTATTATAAAAAAAAAAATATCTTAAATATTAGTCACTATTATAATTATAAGCAAAAGTAATTAAATTTTAGACTAATTAATACTTGTATTACTAGTATACCTTTAATTTAATTCAAAAGCATTTAATGTTGAAAGTTGATTCATCAAATAAACTAAGGATATTATCGTAAATTTTACTTTAATTGTAAATGAAATCATGAAAATTAATTACACTTAACTAACTTTCTTAATACATGTGAAAGTAGTTATTTTGACTTATAATTGTGACCGGAGGGAGTACGCAAGATATGCACCAAATGTTATAATTATTGATCAAGATAAAATAATGAAAATGTAATTGAGGTTGTCTTTCCGATATCTCGCCATAAATAATGTTTGTGGCATTTAATGAGAAAAGTTTTAGAAAAATTGGGTAGACAATATGATTAGGAATCTAGTAAAAGTGATTTTATAGAAAAGTGGGAAAAATAGTGGAATACTATGAACTACGGAACAATGAATGGTTGAAAGATATATTTGACAAACAAAGTTGTTGGGCTTTTGTGTACGTGAGAGACACATATTGGACTAAAACGTCATCCGCATAAATAAGAGATTTTTACTTGTCACTCCTCAATTATATTCGGTATTTTCTATATTTTATATTTTCAAAACTGTTTTTGGCTAAAATTTTGTCCAAATTTCCATTCAAAATTTTTGATAGATGAAATGAAATTTCCGGTATAGACCAAAATTTCCGACAGTGTATTTTAAATTTTTGGTATATCGGAAATTTTAAAATTTCTGTTATGTTTCAAAAAATTTTAGAAATTTGAAATTTATTAGTTGATACCGGAGAGTAAAATTTTCGGTAGTGTTATTTGTTTGATTTTTTGAATGTTCAGAATTTTGCCGACAATTTTGGATGATTGTGATTGCACTGACAGTTTTGTGTGGTCCAGAGTAAATTCAAAGTTGTATAAATAAGGGGGTCACATGTTGTTTGATAAAAACATCTCAAGAAATGTCTCTTATTCAATTTTTGATTAAAGCAGAAGTGTAATTTAACGGAGCTTCACCTCCCGTAGAGTTCCGGCTTCCGGATGACACCACATCTCTTGCCGGCATGACGCCAAAGTTGAATGAATTGTTGCCTGATGCCGAAACCAGAAAGGTGAGAAAGATCGAATTTCATGAAGATTGTATTGATACTGACGGGAGAGTGAAATACAACCTTATTGAGTTGAAGACCGACGAAGATGTGAAGGATATGTGGATATCCTTTTCCCGTAGGATAACAAAGGGGCCTATCGAGTTAGATGCTAAGATTTCAAGGTTTGTTGACGACATAATGAAGATGCTGAAACATCCATAATCATCTGGTAGTGTTTAGGTTTTATTTATTTATTAATCATCTGGTAATGTTTAGGTTTTTCTTAAGTTATGTGATCCATTGTCAAATGTTAGTTAATGTTGCATCAATAGAAGATAAAAAAAAAGCAAATAAAGCGTTATGATGAAGATGTCAGAATAATATACAAATAATACAAATAATACATTATAGACCAAGATAATCCAGTGTAAACCTCATCATATGAGTTTACCAAACCCATGAGGTTATCCATATTAACTGCAATTATCTAGAGACACTGTTGGTCATCGACATCAGTTGGAGGAGGCGGCAACACGTCATTAACAGATACCCCAACATCAAAATTTTCGGTATAGAATCCCATGGAATATATAAAAAATTTCAGAATTTCCGATATAAAACCAGGTTTTTATAACTACCGGAAATTCTGCAATTTCCAGTATATTCAATGGGATTTTATACCAGAAACTTTGAAATTTTCGGTAAACATTTCAATATAAACGTTGAATAATTTAAAATTTCTGGTACAGAATACCGAAAATTTTAAAATTTATGGTCTAAAATACCATAATTTCTGTAATGTTCGATATCAAAACTCAATGCTTTTGAATTCCCGGTATGCTGCTCCAAATTTTCAGTATTGCACCACAAATTTCAAATTTTCGCATGAATACTATAAATTTTAAAAATGAGTGAAATGATTTTGCAAAGGCATTATCGTCTTTTCATACGTGTGTGCGTGCGTGCGTGCGCATGCTCCATAAATAAGTAAAAGTACAAACTCTTTTCTTTATGGGTATGTAAACTAAAAGACATCATTGAATGACAAAATTGGAAAGTAAAGTTTGGTTGATTCTGGGTCATTTATTGCAACATTTTGATTTTAAGTCTCAATTTCAAAATGCATTCACAAATGCAAATTTCAAAGAATTTCAAGTCGAAGTTGCCTTTATGATGATGTATTGTAAGACTTCCTTTGAAAAACCAGAGGGTTTGATTTCAATATTTTATATTACAGAAAGTAAGAAAATTATTTAATAAAATTTAAGACATAGTACTCAAGGTATTATTCAACGAGAAAATGTACTTGTTGTTTATTTGAGCTTAAAGGTATTCTGTAGAGGCATATACTTGATTGCTTAATCTTATTGGTAAAACGAAGTCAATATCCGATGGACTAAACTAGCAAGTTTATCAATCTCATTGAAGTAATTATATAATTCGTCTTCACAGGGATTGCGAATTTAATAAGGTTATATTAATGCGATTAAAGAAAAACAATGGGGGGATTTTTAGTTATGATTGATACGGAAACAAGAACGAGAAAAATTTCAAAGTCAAGTTTAATAATGAAAAGCGATTATGTATTTTTTTTATCTAATCTCCTAATTATATATGTTGATGAAATGTGCATCAGATGATTAACAATTACATGATGAATTAATAAGACCACCACATCCAATTTTTTTGTGTGCAACTCACTAATTTAAACAACAATTTCCCAATTCCTTAAGCCAATTCAAAGTTAAACTAGACGTTTTAAGTTCATTAATCCTAAAGCCACAACTTATAATTACATATTCCTTGTTAACTACTAAGTTGAACAATTATCTTAGTTCAGATCGATAGACTTACGGTTAATAATCCCTACTCATATAAAAATCACTTTGCGCGCTCGTCAACGCACAAAGAGCAATGAACATAAAACACAATTGAATAATAATTACAACATAAAAGAAATCAAATAATCTCAAACATTCATATGATCCAACAATGTACAATTAGGTTCATCTCAAAAGACCTAATCTAAAATAGCTCAGCTACTCATAGTGTAATTAACAATTACCATGAGTTAATAAGAAGTATTTATCAAAATAAATGGAAAAATGCTCTCCAATGGTTCCATTTCTCTCCAAAATCGCCCACAAAAGCTTCTTCCCGTCACTTTCTCTCCTAGAATTTGCAACTCTAAAAAAAGTAGCAAAAATCCCTTTAAAAAGCTGCATATGCGTGTTAGGGAAACACGTCGTCGTGACTGCGTTTGTATTCATTGCAATTGCAATATGACATCATTGTGCCCAAAATGTCAGCACCGCGGCCGCGTGAAATGTAGAGCCAAAATATTTTTTTCATTCCTTTTTCTTCTTAATTTTTCTAAGTCCGAAATTTCTTCACTTTTGGTCATTTTGCTCACTTCTTCATCATCTTGGCTTGTAATTTTTCTCATAATTCCACCGATTTAGCCAAAATTTCTCATAAATGTTACATACAGATAGAGTGTCATCACAACCCCAAACTTACTCTATTACTTGTCCTAAAGTTAGCTATCTATACACTGAAACAACAGTAGCAACCCGTTTCATTATTTCAAAGCATAGAGAAATACAATAAGGGAAGAACATTCTTTAAAGCTAACTATTACTCTTCCTTGGATCAATGTACAATAAATGAAATAAAAACAAAAACTGAAAAATGCTAAAAAATTCTAAGTCACATGTCATCATAGTTGAAATAGTAGTGCACTAAATCCATATCATTCCTGATTTCTTGATCTTGTCTGGCCCATGTGGTCCTCATTTATTCTATTCTATTTGTCAAGGCTTGGCCTTGACTTATTAAGTAAGTTTCCATTACTTCAACAGTTGAAAAATGCTCCCGTAAGTTTTGAAATGGCATGTGGTCTCTGTGCTCATTATAGAAATCTTGATAACTCAGTCCAAATCTAGATGATTTGCAATACAATTTGGGTACCATTTAAGTGGCCCAACTCGTCATGCAAAAAGCATACTCCTCTAGCCCTTGCAGACGGTCAAGTGTGTACGACTGCTATTGTGGGCCTCCCTCTGGTTGTTGGATCTTAGGATGGTAGAATTGATCTTGCTTTTCTTGTTGTGCTTCCTCATGGACGCCTTCGTTTGTTGGAGAGCGGGGATCATTCTCATGGAACTTTTGTTGATTGGTTGCATAGGTACGACCATCTCATCATCTGGGTGGTCTGACATTCTAGTTAACCTTCATAGCTCATTAATAACACAATGGCCAAAATCTCATTATGGTGCGTCAGCCATGTACTTGATATTTTTCAGAAATTAACAATCCAACATCAATTGGTTCCCGATTTAAAATTGCCATCAGAGCTGTTGCGGTGAAAATCGGATAACAAATTATTAATTAATTTGCATCATTTTCTTTTACAACTGACTTTGATTTATCCAAAGGAAAGGTTCAAGATCGTTAGAAAAACCTAAAGGGGGGGAGATCTAAGGTTCGGGGGTTGGTTATGCCTAGGGAAGGTATTAGCACCCTAAACGTCCGTAGTACTCTACGGGAGCCTCTTGTTAATGTTATCTTATGTTTGCTAAAGGTTCTATGCTAAAGGTTGAAACCCTAGGGGTTAGTATCTAGGTATACTCGATAAGGCATCGCACCTTACGCCTACGTATCCTCAGGAGTAGAATCAGAGTATGCGTAGTTCTACTCCTACTGAATTGTTGACTATGGTCAATATTCAGAGGGGAAATGAGTATAAGCTCATTGTAGAGTTTAAGAACTCTCTAAATCTAGTTGAAATGGACCTATGTTTTGTTTTCGTTAGTAGGGGAAGTGATAAATTCATTAGGATGAATATCACTAAGAGTTTAAAAACTCTCTCCTAAGGCTAGTTGTAATTTCTATGGCTCTGATGAGGCCAAGAAATAAAATTATCTCCTAAGAGGTTACTTAGGTTAAGGTAGGGGCTATGACTTTAAGAGTCAACATGTTTAACCTTCCTTTGGAATGGGGAAGAAATAAACAGTTGTAAAGATTATCAAGATAAAAAGATATAATGCAAATACGATGATGCAGTAATACATGAATAAGATAATGAGATAAGATAAAATCATGATATCAATGCAAAGTGAGAATTAAACATGTTAGACAATGATCAAATATGAGATGAAATAAAATAGAAATAGTCTCGTCTTAATCATGATTTAATCGAGAAATTGATAATCAATGATTCTTGACTTTCATCGACTAAATAGAAATAAAGTGGTCTCATGTTGATCAAAGTTTTGTCAACTCCATGAAATCAACTAAACCATGAGGTTTGTTATGTCATTGACCAAAATAAAGTAAGTGGAATCGAAATGAAAAATCGGTCTCGTCTAAATCAAGATTCAATCGAGAAATTGATAACCTTATATTTTTGACTTTCATTGACCAACAAAAATAAATAAAAAGTGGCCTCACACATATCAAGACTTTATTGATTTGAAATGATTAAAGTCAAGATTCGTATAGTGTTATTGGCCTAAATAAAGATTATGAAATAAAATGAGGTTGGTCTCGTCTTAATCAAGATTTCAATCGGGAAATCGACAATCTTGACATTTGACTTTCATCGATCAAAATAAATCGGAATGAAAATGACAACAGTCTCATCTAAATCAAGATTTAATCGATAAATCGATAATCTTAGATTTTTAACTTTCATCGACCAAAATGGAATCGAAAAATAAAAAAAGTTAGTCTCGTTTAGATCAAGATTTAATCGACGAATCGATAATCTTAGATTTTTAACTTTCATCGACCAAAAATAGAATCGGAATGAAAATAAAATTGGTCTCGTTTAAATCAAGATTTAATCGACAAAATGATAATCTTGGATTTTGACTTTCATCGACCAAAATAGAATAAAAATCAAATTGGTCTCGTTTAAATCAAGATTTAATCGACGAATCGATAATCTTAGATTTTTAACTTTCATTGACCAAAATGGAATCGGAAAGAAAATCGAGCTGGTCTCGTTTAAATCAAGATTTAATCGACGAATCGATAATCTTAGATTTTTAACTTTCATCGACCAAAAATGGAATCGAAAGTGGCCTCCTACAAATTTAGACTTTTGGTGATTTTGAAATAATCAACAAAGTCAGAATTTATAATATCATTGGCCAATGGAAAAATGAAATTTTAAAATCACAAAAAAGGTAATTAAAAATAAGAGATTCATTTTAGCTAAAAAACAAGAGATTTTAGTAAGAAAAAAAAGAAAAAAAAAACTAAAAAGAAAAGGAATATTTAAAACAAAAAAGGGAAGGGGGCACTGGTTTTTGGAGGGTGTAAATAAAAAGAATGGGATCACTTGGGCTTGAAGCCCATCACCCAAAAGCAGCAAGGTTCCGAAAAACAAAAAAAAAGTGAGGCGTCCAAATGGAACTAAAACCCATCAGCCAAAACGGATGCTCGTTTCACTTCAAAGGAAAAGAAAAAAATGTGGCCACACTGACCAGCTGCCACCGCATTTCACTTTTAAACACCAACCTCAAGTGAACAAATCTCATATCATTTACCAAACTCTCTAAACATCAACACAGCCAACGCGAGAAAGGAAATGGGCTTTGAGAGCATGGGTTGCTCAGTTGACCCTGTTCAAATGTTTCCATGAAAAACAGAGTAACCTTAAAACCGTAAGAATTACTCTCAGGAAATAAATCGCTAATGGGAGTGGAGAAGAAACCAACTCGCCGACGGTCGAGAAAACAAAACGAAGATTACGGAAACTCAGTGAATTACATCCTCAAACCTTCCTTTCGTTCCATCCCCTTCAATTGTGAGAGGTTTGATTCTTATATTTCTTTTCTGTTCCATTCGGCCTCTCGATTTCGACTACCTTCCATCTCTCTTTTTGGATTGAATTTATCCATTTTGATTTTGAAGTTGTGACGTGGTTGGTGATTTTTGAAAGGAAACGAAATGAAGGTAGGGTTATGGGTTCTGTGTCGATTTGGTGGTGTGGGTTATGGTTCAGTTTTGGTTCGCTTGGGTTTGCGGATTTGGAAGTTGAATGGGTTGAACTTGTTTGAGAAGGATGTGGGTTGAAGGTTGGCGGTGTTGATTTTCGTTTCCGGTGAGGTATGGTTTTATTGTCTTTGAGGAAGAACAGGGTTGTGAAGGTTGAGTGGTGGCGTGTTGGGATTGTTGGTGAAACAAAGGTTGAAGGTTGTTGTTCTGTGTTTGATTTAAGGTGAAGACGAGGTTTCAATTGGTTCGTGAGTTTAGAAGACGGAGAGATTGATAGTAGTTTTGAGGAAGATGAAGGAGAATTGGTGGACGGTCTATTGTGTTGTTTTGTGCGGTTGAATTGAGAACGGCGGAAGGAGAAGGAAGGGACCCCTGTTTATGATTAGAGAAAGGTTTGATGTTTCTTCTTTTTCAGAGTGAGAGCCGCCCCCCCAGAAGTTATGAGAATTTTTAATGGTTTTTGAATGAGGTCCCCCTAGGTTGAAGAACAGAGGCGTCTCCATTTATATGTTGGTAAGGTTCTGTTTTGAATGTTTTTTTTGAATCTCCTCCCCCCAACGCCTCTTGCTCTCTGCTATATATGCTGCTGAAAACTGAACTTGTTTCTTAATTTTCATTTTGAATTTTGGCCGTTACTGAATCGTCATTTTCAGGCTGCAGGTTAACGTTGGAGAATCTTCGTACGATTTGCAAGCTCACGGACACGAAATTGAATTGGCTTTTTTGGTTGTAATGTAATTTTACTCGTGACCAAGAATGAGGAAGAAGAGCATATCTTGGTTGCTTTTGGTTTTTCTATTGCCACATGTCGCTCTCTCAATGGCCAAAATTGGGTTGAAAAGTCAAAGCAAACAAGCCTGATTTTCATTGGTTGGTGGTAAAATGGAAAAGAAAATCCAATAATGAACTAAAAAAAGCACACGGTGGATAAATAAGTGAGGAATGGAAATGAAAAGTTTCTTTTTAGTTTTGAATTAATAATATGATAATAACACTAATAAACTAATTAATATCTAAATTAAAACTAGTTAGAAAAATAAACTAAAATGAATAATTACTCTAATTAATTAAAACTAAATATTAAAATTAAATTAAGACTAATTTAAATTACTAAAAATAAGACAACTTAAATATAAATGAAATAAAAATAGGCCATATTGAAATTAAATTAAATTAAAGACAAATAACGATGTTAAAATAAATATTAAGTTAAATAAAATAAAACATCAACTAGCAGAAAAAATGAGGGTAAAATTTGGGGTACAACAGTTGCCCATATTTAAATATCTTCACCGGATGACATGAGAGATGAAAATCCTCATGGAATCAAAAGTGAAAGATATTTAAATACAGATAACCGAAAATTTTACCCTCAGATGCGCAAACATGCAATGCAACAAACATGATGCCAAGAAGATGCAAAGATGCAGACATAACGAGACACCAAAGGACAAACAGGAGGCAAAAAGATGAGCTTCACTGGGGAAGGACGAAGGTTAGTATCCATGAGAAGCACGTCACTAGGGATACAAGCCAACCACCAAAAAGAGACCCACCGGGGAGACTCCAAAGAAACACTGGGGAAAAGACCACAGACAATCTCACTGGGAAAGATCCGGGGAGATAGACTATTGGGAACAAAACAAACCCACATTCTTCCTGGGCATGAAACCAGGAAGAAAAACCTGATCACTGGGGATCAGTAAAAGGGACAGACAACCAAACAAAGACTTCCTGGGGATTCTTATACCGAAGAGTTCAAAATGGGATCTTCAAGAAAAGCCAGGAAGACAGAGACAAACTCTGCGCACCAGATAGGAGTCTTAAGGTTGAAGAAATTTCTTCCAAGAAGCTTAGCTTAAAGCAAGTTTTCAAAAATCCAAGGTAAGGGTTCAATGTCCGACACGATTCGAACAAGAACGGTTTTAAAACAAGAAGACAGTGCTTGACACGATTCAAACAAAGTCCAAGTTCAAGTTTGACACGATTCAAACGAGAATGGTTTTAAGACACAAGACAATGCTTGACACGATTCAAACAAAGTCCAAGTTCAAGTTTGACACGATTCAAACAAGAACAAGTTTTAAAACAAGAGGCAATGTCCGACACGATTCGAACGAAGACTCTGTTCAGGTTTGACACAATTCAAACAAGAACAAGTTTTAAAACAAGCAGACGATGCTTGACATGATTCAAACAAAGTCCAAGTTCAAGTTTGACATGATTCAAACAAGAACAAGTTTTAAAATAAGAGGCAATGTCCGACACGATTCAAACGAAGACTCTGTTCAGGTTTGACACGATTCAAACAAGAACAAGTTTTAAAACAAGCAGACGATGTTTGACATGATTCAAACAAAGTCCAAGTTCAAGTTTGACACGATTCAAACAAGAACAAGTTTTAAAACACAAGACAATGCTTGACACGATTCAAACAAAGTCCAAGTTCAAGTTTGACACGATTCAAACAAGAACAAGTTTTAAAACAAAAGCTTTAATGTTAAACTTCTTGGGGAACAACAAAAGGCTTTGAAGATTCAAATCTGGCGCACAAAGGTTAAGACCGAACAAGCACGACACAAAGCAAACCGGGAATGTCTTTACTTCACTGGGGAAATAAAGACAGGCACAAACAACAGACCGAAAGCAAAACAGAGCGCAAAGATGAGAAGATGCTAGGGTATGATGCATATGCATAGCTACATGCTAGAAACGACGCTAACGACACAAAACAGGAAAGAAGAAAGAAAAGCACAAGCCAACACCCTGAAACCCAAACATCAAGGATAACCAGGGCACTCTTCTTTTCAATGGAGATGGCAGATCCATGCCAAAAATATAGTACTACTAACTCTTCCTGTATCAACTTGATTCCATAAAACATCTTGATACTAGAGTAAAACTTAGTTCATCTCTGTGTTTCCTTAAAACTTTTCCGCTTCCAAGAATCAGATGAAAATGACGAAGTTATTGTATTCGAAGACCAATAACAACTTTAGTGACTAAGAATTCTGTCGTCTAACAGCTAACTTCTCTGAGGACTCCTGCATAAAGAGCTGGGGTTTAAATGGGAACATGGTTAATGAGCCAAGAATAGACTCTGGTACTCATAAGAGTTGGTTGAGATAACACATAATCTGCTTCATGAAGGAAAACCGGTAGGAGCCAGAAAGGTAACCTCATTGGAGATAGAACCAAGAAATGGGCTCCAATAAAGGTATCTAGAATGATTAATCATCAAGGCCAGATGACATTCTAGAAAGGATCCGCAATGAAGGTTGAACCGAAAAACGGTCTTTACTGGGAAAAGACATCCAAAGTGATGGAACAACAGGTTCAAGTATGACCGGTTGGCTCTTTGGAAAAAGAAGAACCTTATTGGAGATTGAACCAAGAAATGGGCCCCAATAAAGTATCTAGGATGATTGATCATCAAGTCTAACATGACTAAATGACATCTTAGAAACACCTCTAAAGTGATGGAACAACAGGTTCAAGTATGACCGGTTGGCTCTTTAGAAGTAACCTCTAAAGTGATGGAACAATAGGTTCAAGTATGACCGGTTGGCACTTTAGAAGTAACCTTGTTGGAGATAGAACCAAAAAAATGGGCTCCAACAAAGTATCTAGAATGATTGATCATCAAGGCTAAATGCAACTAGATGACATTCTAGAAAGAATCCGCAATGAAGGTTGAACCGAAAAATGGTCTTCACTGGGAAAAGACATCCAAAGTGATGGAACAACAGGTTCAAGTATGACCGGTTGGCTCTTTGGAAAAAGAAGAACCTTATTGGAGATTGAACCAAGAAATAGGCCCCAATAAAGTATCTAGGATGATTGATCATCAAGTCCAACGTGACTAAATGACATCCTAGAAACACCTCTAAAGTGATGGAACAACAGGTTCAAGTATGACCGGTTGGCTCTTTAGAAGTAACCTCTAAAGTGATGGAACAACAGGTTCAAGTATGACCGGTTGGCGCTTTAGAAGTAACCTTGTTGGAGATAGAACCAAAAAAATGGGCTCAAACAAAGTATCTAGAATGATTGATCATCAAGGCTAAACGCAACTAGATGACATTCTAGAAAGAATCCGCAATGAAGGTTGAACCGAAAAACGGACTTCACTGGGAAAAGACATCCAAAGTGATGGAACAACAGGTTCAAGTATGACCGGTTGGCTCTTTGGAAAAAGAAGAACCTTATTGGAGATTGAACCAAGAAATGGGGCCCAATAAAGTATCTAGGATGATTGATCATTAAGTCCAACGTGACTAAATGACATCCTAGAAACACCTCTAAAGTGATGGAACAACAGGTTCAAGTATGACCGGTTGGCTCTTTAGAAGTAACCTCTAAAGTGATGGAACAACAGGTTCAAGTATGACCGGTTGGCGCTTTAGAAGTAACCTTGTTGGAGATAGAACCAAAAAAATGGGCTCAAACAAAGTATCTAGAATGATTGATCATCAAGGCTAAACGCAACTAGATGACATTCTAGAAAGAATCCGCAATGAAGGTTGAACCGAAAAACGGTCTTCACTGGGAAAAGACATCCAAAGTGATGGAACAACAGGTTCAAGTATGACCAGTTGGCTCTTTGGAAAAAGAAGAACCTTATTGAAGATTGAACCAAGAAATGGGCCCCAAGAAAGGTATAGAATCTGATAGGTTAGTACTGAGGTTGCATAACTGAAGATAAAGCTTCCTGGGGAATACCCATTACGGTTGCGAAGAGGTTGAATAGTAGCAGAGATAGCTAAGCTGCTTATAAGAGACTGCCAAGCTTCTTCAAGAGATTGCTGCTTCAAAGATATGTTGATATCACAATACTGATGGAGAAATAATTATGTCTTGAATGAGGGTCTTGTAAGAGATTCTTCTTGCGAGAAACGGTGCAAAATAAATGCACGTTTAAAGATAGGCTAAAAACCACACCTGCCAGGGACCAAAGTTCAATCTAGGAACAAACTAGAAAGAAACGGTCAAACAAGACTCCAATTGAGGAAAGAACTCAAATGGGATTTATCTTATCCACATGTGGAAAAGATAACTGAACCAACCATCATCCACGAGAATCAAACTCTGTGGGGAATTCAGAAAAGAATGGGCACTTTATGCCTAGGGCTGACTTTCTATTGGAGCGAATAGACAAACCCAGTCACTTGGGGAGATAACCGTCAAAGTGAACCCAAAACAGGTAAACAGCAGAAAAAGAAGAAGAAACACTAAGATGCTATGCATATGAGTGCTTATGCCATGCTTATGCTTATGCTGACAAAACAGACAAGAAGCGAAACCGGAGATGAAACAAACATCGACAAAGGACACCCAGCCAAACTCAACAGGTTGGACCAATACTGGGGATGAAGAAGAATCAACAACTTCACTGGTGGAAAAAGTATTCTACTTGAGGTATAACATCATGAGGATTGCCATTGCGAGCTTGATCTCTTTGTTGGTAGAGGATCCATGGAGAATGGCCAAGATTAGCTGAAGTAACAGCTTATTGGGGAGCTAACAAAGTAATTATGCATTCCACTGGCATAACTACCATCTTCAAATCTTATCTGCCCCAGGCTAGACGGTCTATACGATAACAAGAGGATTTTATAGAAGAATTGGCATACAGCGTGTTTCAATATCTCCAAACTCTTGGAGAGATCTCGGCATAACTGCCCCCGATTAACCACGTTTGCACAACAAATCCTTGGAACTTGCTTCAGACTGATTGTTTGATGATTTGGGGAACAAACTTTGCCCCTGTCAGCTTGGTTGATCTGTGACGGGGATGTCCTTGACTGACTGTTTTTAGAGATTTGCCGAATCTCGACCTGATTGCCCCTGATTAACTGGTTCGTGAGGGTAAGTCATCAAAAGGATTTCACAGAAGAATTGACGCACCAAATGCTTCAATGTCTTTAAACTTTTGAAAAGAAATGAACCTAGACATAATTGCCCCAGTTCAACTGTATTCGTGATACTCAAACTGCAGTAGAAACGACTGGGGAACAACACTTGCCCCTGATTCGGTAGATTGGCAAATCCTTCTACTTGGTTGCCCCTGACTGAGCTTCCTTTATCAAGTCGAATCCCCTAGCTGGCTGTGTTTGTTGGGATTCCTTTGACATTGAATTATTTTTGCAAACAAGTATTGTTCATTAGAATTGGCAAAGTTTAATGCAAAGTTTGAAAACAAGGCTTTGATAAAACGCACAGTGAAATGATTAAATAGTAAAAAACAAAGGTGGGTCTAGTAATTGAGGAAGTGACCAACACACGCGAGCAACAAAGATTATCAGGAGTCAGGTTAATCAACCTTGATGTAGTATGCTTTTCAAAACAACCTTACCTCAATTAGGTTTTTTTAGGGGTTGTAAAGTGGTATGGTTCATGGTTTTATGAAACAAAGGATGAATTCCAATCCTATGCTCGGTTAACTCAAAATATACATTCAAATCTCCAAAAATAGGAAGTCACTTGATTTGAAAGCTGACTGGCGCCTTATGCGAAGCGCTCGTGTTTGAATGCATAACCGAGTTAAACTGAGAACTACCCTGCCCCAAGGTTGAGATTTAAGGGTTTTTTTTGTGCAAGAAAAGGAAACTCCTACTTCTAGGCTTGAAGGGTTAATAAGGGATGAATTGAAACAATGCCTTACATCCTTGGCGAGGTTAATTTGAAAGCATATCACGTCAATTGTGAACATGAGGTTTTCATCATCCTCCCTAATCTTTGCTTTAACAAAAGTTTGAAACAAGGGAAAAGAAATAAAATGAAGATATATTTTTTTGTTTTCATGAAAATAAAACGAGTGAAACGAATGGACTTAATCAAAATGTGCACAAACGTTTCATTAATCTTGCCAATTTGAAAAGACAATAGCTTATAAGCAAATACAATTTCAATCATGCAAAGAAAATACAACAAAATGATGAAACAGTCTAAAGTTTGCCAGCCTCAGGGAACTGGGCTTTCCTTCTTGACTTGCCAAACTGAGATAGTCATCTTTAAAACTGATTATCTAAGTCCGTCTGAGAATTATCTTCACATCCACTCTCGATAATTTCTTCCTCTTCAGGGTCTGACGAATCCGCTTGATTAGGTGAAAGATTGTTGATTTGAATGCCTTGAGGCGTGAACAAGAACATATTAGAGTCAAGCAGAGTCTGGACCTTGTCTCTGAGTACTCTACAATCTTCAGTTGAATGCCTCTGTGCCCCAGCATGGTAGTCACAACGGACGTCGGTGTCAAAGCCCGGCGAGCCTAGAAAAGACGTTGGATCTATCTCTTCTGGCACTATCAATCCACTTTTGATTAAATCTGGCAAGAACTGACTGTATGGTATTGGAAATGAAATGAAATTCCTTTTTGGATTTCTTGGCCTTTGTCGTGCATGCTGACGCGGCTGACGGCGGTAGGGCCGTTGATACAGAGGAGGTCTTCGATTTGGAGAAGAAGATTGCCCACGTAGAGAGATTGGTGTCTGATGCAAAGACCCAAAAGGTTGCTGACGCTGAACACTTGAGTTGTTGAAGCACCGAGGTATTTGGGATTCCCATATAGAACTATTTTCCTTCTCCCATTCTTCTCGAGAACTGACAACCGATTTATTCTCACCGGTCGGGATATTCGAGATGCCTCGGATTTTTCCCTTCTGGAGACCACTCTTAATGCGTTCTCCAATTTTTACCAATTCAGCAAAGTTTGACGTCACAGTGCTAAACAACTTTTCTCGGTATATACTTTGCAAAGTATCCACGAACCAGTCAACCAATTCCTTGTCCGAAAGTGGTGGTTGAACACGAGCAGCTACTTCTCTCCACCTCTGAGCATACTTTCTGAAGGACTCATTTTCTTCTTGGGATAAGTCTAGCAAATGTAGGCGGCTGGGAGCCAAATCAAGATTGTAGTTGTATTGCTTCACAAAGGCACTGGCTAGGTCTGACCATGACTGGACATGACTGCTCTCTAGCTGCATATACCAATGCAGTGATGCTCCACTTAGACTGTTTTGGAAACAATGGATCATGAGTTTGTCATTGAGGACATGTGAAGTCATTCTTCTGCAAAACATCACCAAATGCTGCTTTGGACAATTATCCCCTTTATACTTCTCAAACTTCGGCGTTTTGAACTTAGGAGGTATCACGAGGTCAGGTACCAAACACATGTTCAGAGCATTCAGATCAGCAGTGTCACGACCCTCAATAGCATCAAGCTTCTTTTCCAAGGCACAACATTTTTCCATTAGCTCAATGTCTCGTGGATCCTGGGTTTTCATCACAGGGACCACTTTTTGGGAATCTAACTGGGAGAATGCAAAACTGCGATATTCCATAGCATCAATAGAAGAAGAATGTCCATCTCGGACAATGGCATGTTCTTGTATAAACTGATTCTCAACAGGAATCTGCACAGGTTGAGCTTGGGCTACATTGTTCACAAACATACCCTGAATATTGGCATCTCTTTTTGCCAAGGCTGCCATAATATGATCCAACTGGCTTCTTAACAAGTCGAAATCCACTCTGGTCATAAACTGGTTCTGCTCCTCTGAATTCATGATCCCTTAAAAGCTTCTTCAAGTCCAATGATGGCTTTCGGAAGGTTAGCTGAGTTACAGACGAAGGACGGATGAGACTCAAGACCGAGAAATGCAAATGCAATGCAAATGCGAATGTAATGCTAATGCAAGCCAAATGGTTTCAAGGAACTCGAAAGGCGAATTGCAAACATTTTTGGGAAAACTGAAAAGTTTTGTTTTAAAATCCCTGATCTCTATTGATCTTTGCAAAGAAAAGAACGTCTGAGTTCATTGAAACCAAATGTTTATCATGAGATGTATGCAACGCACAAAACACGGGCACAAAAAAAAACAAACATGCACACACAACAGCACACAAGTCCTAGGTTTAGGGGTTACGAGCATGGAGTCAAAGGTCTACCCATCCCAAAGGTATGTACTATGGTTTTCACCTGCCGAACAAGGTTCTAAAGAGTTCCCAGAGTCTACAATCTATCTTTCGGATTTTAAGGACTTCCCAAATGACTTGGTAATCGATAAGATTCTCAAGAGGATCTCGTCTGAGTGTAGTATCGTGTGACAACCAATTCAGAAATAGACTCCATCATGGTCTCCGCACTACATCCTAAAAGGCCAAGTGGGGTTTGGTAACTACGATTCTCAATATCATGGGCTCCTAGGTCGAGAGTAGCACGCTTTCACGAATAGGATCGTTCAACATAACTAGACTCTCGAGAGGGCCTCAACTGAGTGATGGTGTCTCAAGTTAACTTTTTCAGGAATCGACTCCTTCAAAGCCCCCTTGAATATACCATCGTCCTATCATAAGTGCACTCGAAATCCGGGTATAGGATTTATCTCACTCATAGATATCATATCAACCCAAATTAAACAGAAAGAAGTCAATCAAGAACAGATATACATGTGTATAAGCAAATATGACATACATAAGCATATACAAGTAAATAAGCAAACATGAATAACATAATAACAAGACATGCTTAACCCTCTTAGGAAAGGACCAGCAATAGGTCTAACTTGATCCCCAGTGAAGTCGCGATTTCTGTTGCGGTGAAAATCGGATAACAAATTATTAATTAATTTGCATCATTTTCTTTTACAACCATCTTTGATTTATCCAAAGGAAAGGTTCAAGATCGTTAGAAAAACCTAAAGGGGGGAGATCTAAGGTTCGGGGGTTGGTTACGCCTAGGGAAGGTATTAGCACCCTAAACGTCCGTAGTACTCTATGGGAACCTCTTATTAATGTTATCTTATGTTTGCTAAAGGTTCTATGCTAAAGGTTGAAACCCTAGGGGTTAGTATCTAGGTATACTCGATAAGGCATCGCACCTTACGCCAACGTATCCTCAGGAGTAGAATCAGAGTATGCGTAGTTTTACTTCTACTGAATTGTTGACTATGGTCAATATTCAGAGGGGAAATGAGTATAAGCTCATTGTAGAGTTTAAGAACTCTCTAAATCTAGTTGAAATGGACCTATGTTTTGTTTTCGTTAGTAGGGGAAGTGATAAATTCATTAGGATGAATATCACTAAGAGTTTAAAAACTCTCTCCTAAGGCTAGTTGTAATTTCTATGGCTTTGATGAGGCCAAGAAATAAAATTATCTCCTAAGAGGTTACTTAGGTTAAGGTGGGGGCTATGACTTTAAGAGTCAACATGTTTAACCTTCCTTTGGAATGGGGAAGAAATAAACAGTTGTAAAGATTATCAAGATAAAGAGATATAATGCAAATACGATGATGTAGTAATACATGAATAAGATAATGAGATAAGATTAAAACATGATATCAATGCAAAGTGAGAATTAAACATGTTAGACAATGATTAAATATGAGATGAAATAAAATAGAAATAGTCTCGTCTTAATCATGATTTAATCGAGAAATCGATAATCAATGATTCTTGACTTTCATCGACTAAATAGAAATAAAGTGGTCTCATGTTGATCAAAGTTTTGTCAACTCCATGAAATCAACTAAACCATGAGGTTTGTTATGTCATTGACCAAAATAAAGTAAGTGGAATCGAAATGAAAAATCGGTCTCGTCTAAATCAAGATTCAATCGAGAAATCGATAACCTTATATTTTTGACTTTCATTGACCAACAAAAATAAATAAAAAGTCGCCTCACACATATCAAGACTTTATTGATTTGAAATGATTAAAGTCAAGATTCGTATAGTGTCATTGGCTAAATAAAGATTATGAAATAAAATGAGGCTGATCTCGTCTTAATCAAGATTTCAATCGGGAAATCGACAATCTTGACATTTGACTTTCATCGATCAAAATAGAATCGGAATGAAAATGACAACAGTCTCATCTAAATCAAGATTTAATCGATAAATCGATAATCTTAGATTTTTAACTTTCATCGACCAAAATGGAATCGAAAAATAAAAAAAGTTAGTCTCGTTTAAATCAAGATTTAATCGACGAATCAATAATCTTAGATTTTTAACTTTCATCGACCAAAAATAGAATCGGAATGAAAATACAATTGGTCTCGTTTAAATCAAGATTTAATCGACAAAACGATAATCTTGGATTTTGACTTTCATCGACCAAAATAGAATAAAAACCAAATTGGTCTCGTTTAAATCAAGATTTAATCGACGAATCGATAATCTTAGATTTTTAACTTTCATCGACCAAAATGGAATCGGAAAGAAAATCAAGTTGGTCTCGTTTAAATCAAGATTTAATCGACGAATCGATAATCTTAGATTTTTAACTTTCATCGACGAAAAATGGAATCGAAAGTGGCCTCCTACAAATTTAGACTTTTGGTGATTTTGAAATAATCAACAAAGTCAGAATTTATAATATCATTGACCAATGGAAAAATGAAATTTTAAAATCACAAAAAAGGTAATTAAAAACAAGAGATTCATTTTAGCTAAAAAACAAGAGATTTTAGTAAGAAAAAAAAGAAAAAAAAACTAAAAAGAAAAGGAATATTTAAAACAAAAAAGGGAAGGGGGCGCTGGTTTTTGGAGGGTGTAAATAAAAAGAATGGGATCACTTGGGCTTGAAGCCCATCACCCAAAAGTAGCAAGGTTCCAGAAAAAAAAAAGTGAGGCGTCCAAATGGAACTAAAATCCATCAGCCAAAACGGATGCTCGTTTCACTTCAAAGGAAAAGAAAAAATCGTGGCCACACTGACCAGCTGCCACCGCATTTCACTTTTAAACACCAACCTCAAGTGAACAAATCTCATATCATTTACCAAACTCTCTAAACATCAACACAGCCAACGCGAGAAAGGAAATGGGCTTTGAGAGCATGGGTTGCTCGGTTGACCCTGTTCAAATGTTTCCATGAAAAACAGAGTAACCTTAAAGCCGTAAGAATTACTCTCAGGAAATAAACCGCTAATGGGAGTGGAGAAGAAACCAACTCGCCGACGGTCGAGAAAACAAAACGAAGATTACGGAAACTCAGTGAATCACATCCTTAAACCTTCCTTTCGTTCCATCCCCTTCAATCGTGAGAGGTTTGATTCTTATATTTCTTTTCTGTTCCATTCGGCCTCTCGATTTCGACTACCTTCCATCTCTCTTTTTGGATTGAATTTATCCATTTTGATTTTGAAGTTGTGATGTGGTTGGTGATTTTTGAAAGGAAATGAAATGAAGGTAGGGTTATGGGTTCTGTGTCGATTTGGTGGTGTGGGTTATGGTTCAATTTTTGGTTCGCTTGGGTTTGCGGATTGGGAAGTTGAATGGGTTAAACTTGTTTGAGAAGGATGTGGGTTGAAGGTTGGAGGTGTTGATTTTCGTTTTCGGTGAGGTATGGTTTTATTGTCTTTGAGGAAGAACAGGGTTGTGAAGGTTGAGTGGTGGCGTGTTGGGATTGTTGGTGAAACGAAGGTTGAAGGTTGTTGTTCTGTGTTTGATTTAAGGTGAAGATGAGGTTTCAATTGGTTCGTGAGTTTAGAAGATGGAGAGATTGATAGTAGTTTTGAGGAAGATGAAGGAGAATTGGTGGACGGTCTATTGTGTTGTTTTGTGCGGTTGAATTGAGAATCGTCATTTTCAGGCTGCAGGTTAACGTTGGAGAATCTTCGTACGATTTGCAAGCTCACGGACACGAAATTGAATTGGCTTTTTTGGTTGTAATGTAATTTTACTCGTAACCAAGAATGAGGAAGAAGAGCATATCTTGGTTGCTTTTGGTTTTTCTAGTGCCACATGTCGCTCTCTCAATGGCCAAAATTGGGTTGAAAAGTCAAAGCAAACAAGCCTGATTTTCATTGGTTAGTGGTAAAATGGAAAAGAAAATCCAATAATGAACTAAAAAAAGCACACGGTGGAGAAATAAGTGAGGAATGGAAATGAAAAGTTTCTTTTTAGTTTTGAATTAATAATATGATAATAACACTAATAAACTAATTAATATCTAAATTAAAACTAGTTAGAAAAATAAACTAAAATGAATAATTACTCTAATTAATTAAAACTAAATATTAAAATTAAATTAAGACTAATTTAAATTACTAAAAATAAGACAACTTAAATATAAATGAAATAAAAATAGGCCATATTGAAATTAAATTAAATTAAAGACAAATAATGATGTTAAAATAAATATTAAGTTAAATAAAATAAAACATCAACTAGCAGAAAAAATGAGGGTAAAATTTGGGGTACAACAAGAGCTATACACCTTTTCACAATAAATCCAGACTGGTTAGATGTAGCCTATAGAGTTTGAACAATACAGGATGTTATAGCCTTTGGTATTGGCCTCATCAGCCTTGTGTGCAACCTCAATGGTTTCCTCCTCACAATTTCCCATTCAACTCCAGGTTGACAAGACTCATCTATCATCGTCTCACACACTCTCTAGGTCATGCTAATACCCATTCTATTTTGAATACCACACCTACTTGGAGGTTGGAGAAGAAGTAGATAATTAATTCATGAAGGACAAAAATCAATACTTTTTACCTTGCACATAAGAAATGTAGTCTTTGTGAGGATGTAGAGCGACATTTGCATAGAAATCCAATTCGATGGCCTTGTTGGTTTCTTGGATCAAGCTATTGAACCTCATCCGCCCTCTTTATTCAAACATGATGATCAACTCTTCATAGCCTTCCAAATCTTGAACATTGAATCTTTTTCGCTTACCACCTAGTAATATCTGACTTTAAGGTATTTTTCGGCGTTTTCTTGAAAAAATAAAAGGTAACTTAATAAGAGAGAATCATTTTAAGTAGGAAGTGAAGATGATGTTGATGCTTGAAAAATTATACTTCTTTTTAGGGCCATTTATGCAACATAACAAAATACAAGAACTATGCAAAAAATTGAAATTTAGTAGCTTTTGAAATAGGAAAAGGAGTAGAGAGATTGTTGTATGGAAAAGACGCCAAAAAATGCATTTTATAGGTCATATAGCGTGTCCATCGCTATCGTGATGCATAATAGTAATGCCCAACAATCACTTTCAATGGTCATGTCCAACGTCTCTTTGTAAAATCTCCAACGCAACCACAATGGTTTGTATCGAGACCATGATATAAGGTAACGCGACCATGATGGATCCATCGCGAGCGCGTGAAATCCACTAGCATCTTTTACTTTCCTCCCTTACTTTTTCGTGTCTACTCTTGTTAACTTACCTCTTTTTCTCCTTTTGTGTAAAACCCCTTCTCCAACAACATGCTATAGAATAACAAACTAGTAAACAAAATAAAATCATATGATAAAATTAAATTTCAAGAAATTTGAAGTACGATAAAAAGTAAAATCTGACGGGTTACCTCCAATTAAGAGCTTCTTTTAGGTCATTATCTTGATTTTTTCAGTCTAAGGCTCTGTGGTTGTTGGAGATATCTTTTCAACTGACATCTCATCTTTTGAATAGACCTCGAGCCGTTTTCCTTTCATAGTAAAAGCGTGTGAATCTCCAGGACCCTATACTTCTACTACACCATTCACAAACACTTTGTTCACCATAAATGGACCCGACCATCTAGATTTCTAATTACCAAGTAACCTCTTCCAGGGAGATTTATATAACAAAACCTTATGTCCCAGAAGAAATTATTTTCTCACCAACATCATTCCATGGTGCCTTTTAGGTATTTCTTTCATCATGTTTATCTAGTAACACTGAGGGGGTTCCTTTTGGTGTTTCAATGCTTCAAATATGTTGAAGACAAATTTTTCATTGTCAAATTTCAATATTAACTCCCCCGGTACTATATCAATGAAAGCCTTACCCATAAATAAGAATGACCTTCCCAATAATAACAGTGTCTCAAAATCTCCCGACATGTCAAGAATTACAAAATAAGCTGGGAACAATAACCCATCGACCCTAACAAAGACATCTTTAAGAACTCCATATGAGTATGTGATAGAACGATCAACTAGTGTTAAGGTCACCTAATTTGGCTTTGGTTCGCCATAGTTTAACTTCATCATCATGGATAACGACATCATATTTATGCTAGCTCCTAAATCACATAAGGCATGGCCAATAGTTAATGAACCAATGGAACAAGGAATAGTAAACCTACCTGGATAAACGAGTTTGGGTGGAAGCTTTCTCTAAATGATTATGTTAGAACAAGATTTGTTCATGACATATATCCTTTGTGTTTTGATGATAACAAAGTATTGAAATAACAATGGTGTTATCTAATGTGTGTTCTAAGTGTGCAGGTTCTAAAGCTTAAAGAAGAATATATTCAAAATCTGATATAAGGACGCACTTGAGAAAAGCTAAGTTATTGGCTTCTGATGGTTCAAAATCTGAAGAACATTCTTTAAGTGAAGACTGATAATATAGGTTTGCATAAACTCTGAAGCTGAAGGCCTCACCATCAAAAGAGCAATATATTGCCTCTAAACTTATTGAATGTATCAGCTTCTGGTGATCATTCAGAACCAGTGATAAAGCTAAGTTATCAATTTATCAGCAAGAGTCTGTGTTCACAAGGCTCAAGAAGAGTTGACTGATGGTGAGAAAAATACACAAGAAGGTGGGGTTTAATTGTGTTTTCCGTTTCTTAACTTTACCTCTGATTAGAGTTCAGAATCTAAACCGAAGTTTAGATTCTGATTAATACATTGCAGCAGAATGTTAACAGAAGAAAATAAAAGATAAAGAACATACATATTTATTCTGCTTCCTCATAAACTGAGAGTAGTCCAGTCCCCTTCCAGCATAATTTTTTTTCACTATAACCAAATCATGATTACAATTGCTTATGCACTTAAGAATACGATTTTTCTTTGCTCAGACCCTCAGCTCGAGACTTCTTGCTTATATTCCACGAATCCAATACTTCCTTGCTCAAGCCCCTTAGGCTCAAGACTTCCTGCTTAGACCCTCAAGTCGAAGACTTCGTGCTCAGATTCTACGAACCAAAGAATTCCTGCTTAAGCCCCTCAGGCTCAAGACTTCCTTGCTCTAATTGTAATATAAGACTTCCTTACTTAGGTTCCACGAACCCAACACTTCTGCTCATACCCTCAAGTACAATACTTTTTCTCAGACTCACAGTCCAAGATTTTCTTGCTTAATCAATAACTGATCAAGACTTTCAATGCTCTAGCACATAGCAGGAGAGTTACTTGGCTCAAGCTTCCAGCAAGAGACTTTGATGCTCAAGCACATAGTAAGAGACTTTATCTAAAATAACATGTTTAGCAGAATAGAGAACAAGGTGTACTCGAGACAAAATCAGAGGTACATGGTAATCACCATAACAAAGACCTTAAGCACTTAAGATTTCTAAGATATTCAATGTTTAAGAAATCTTAAGGCTTTGTACAATTTACAACAAATAACAAAATTTCTGCATACTCGATTGTGTTTCTTGTTGTTGATCTTTGTATTCTTCCATCCAGATAGAACTGTAAAACAATCATATCCTTCTTGGATTTCCTTCTCTTTTGATCTTTATTCCTTGTTGAAGATTAAGATTGAATCTTCAGCTACTTATATAACAGTGGTAGAAGACTAGTCGTTGGAAGAGATAACTTGAACAAGTGTCTTTGTTTCTCCATAGTACAAGAGACATTGAAGATAGATACACCAAAGATCTTAATCCATTGTGTAATTTGTTTAACCATTGGGTCTTCCATGAAATATTGTACTATAGATCCGCTAAAAGTGGATATCTGTAAAGCATGTCAATTCTTCTTGAGCCTTATGAACATAGACTCTAACTAACAAGCTGATTTGACAATGCAACTTGTTTTTTGCAGTACAGATAACTTTAGCTTTATTACTAACTCTGAATGTTCATCAGAAGCTGATACATTTACTAAGTGTAAAGACAATATGTTGCTCTTCTTATGCTGAGGCCTTCAGCTTCAGAGTCTACGCCAGACATCACTTAGAGAATGTTCTTCAGATTCTAAACCACCGGAGGCTAGTAACTCAGCTTCTCTCAAGTGCGTCATTTTATTAGATTCTGAATGTATTCTCTTTAAGCTTTAGAACCTACATACTTAGAACACACATTAGATAACATTATTTTTCTTTCAATACTTTGTTATAATCAAAACCCAAAGGATAAATTTCATGAAAAATCTTGTTCTAACAATCTCCCCCTTTTTGATGATGACAAACACAAGTGTTTAAAGAAAAATGTTGGGCAATTATAATTTACTTGGCAACATCAAGGTATGAAGTTTGTAAGCCCCCCCGAGTCTAATAGTACAAGGTCGAGTTCTGTAAACTCCCACTAAGTACTATACTCAAGAAAAAATATTTTAATTTTCTTAGCAACATCAGTCTGAGGTTTGTAAGCTCCCTCTGAGTTTAATAGTTCAAGGTTGAGGTTTGTAAGCTCCCCTTTAGTTCTATATTCAAGAAAACTAAAATATATCACCCAGGCAAAATAACCAAAAATAACCAAAATAACAGAAATTTAAAAGTACATTAAATTATAAATGAACAACATTAAATCTGAAGGGTTCAGATTCTTTATTAAACACTACTATGTTTTTATCCCCCTTTTGTCACATCAAAAAGAATAAAAATAAAAATAAAAGAATTACAGTCATAAATGCGTAACAGAGCATCATTACGTGACCAGTTTCCAAAGAAAAGAAAACGATCAACTAACAGAGATCATTAAAGAATTGTACAATGTATCTTTATTATTATTTTGGTCGTAACAGTTTCAAGAATCATGAAAAGGATTTTATTCTGACGTTTAGGTCACTCAGACTCCACTATAAAAGAAACTGAAGTATATGTCATTTTCATCAACATCTTACAACACAATATGGAGACAACAGCTGAGAGCACCAACATCTCCGTTATAACAGAAGTTTCAAAGAGTGCTATTAGTCTGGAGACTCAAGGTCTTTAGAAGCCAGCAGATTCTGAATCATCTGCGATTGGTCCTTTATCCATTACACCAAAATCTTCAGACGAGGCTTCATCCTCAGCAGCTCAGAGACCTACTGAAGAAGGTCCATCAGCTACTGATTTGAAACCAAGGAAGAAATCAATAAAGAAGAAAAAGAACAAGAAGATAAGAGATGAGATATTTTATCAGCTGATTGTCTCAGAGCTAGAGGATGAGGATGCAGATGAAGATGAACTTGACGTCGATTGGGGAAACTGGATGAGTCAAAAGGTAATGGAGGAATTAGATTAGTACTTTCCAATCCCTTTTTTGTAATCCTTCAAGTTGATTAATAAAAAATTATTATGACCATTTCTTATTTTGCATGTGCAATCTTTTATTTTTCTCTATGATTTTCTGATAAAAGCATAAATGAAGATAGACGATGAACATAACCAACAAATAACCTGTTAACATAAGATTTACAGTTGTTAAAAGAATCTTAATAGGACTGAACACTAGACATCATTTCCCAAGAGTCTGACGTTAAAAGATTGATTTGATTAATCAATATTAAAACAATAAATATTCAAGGTAATCAGATGAAAAAACTCTATAAAACCCTTAGCAGACTAACTTTCTTAATCACTTAATCTTTTGAACACAAAAATATATAAGCAGAAACAAATTTAGGTTCCAAAGAGAGATTTCAGAAAGACAGCAATACTAAATGCAGTAACTCAAGCAAACACAAAGAGTGCAGCAACTGAAGGATCTACAAGCAAACAAACAACTTCAGAAGCACATACTTCTACAACAACCTTTGTTGAGACACAAAGAAGAAAGAATACTTCCAGGTCAAAACGGAGGAATCTTCTGAGGAAGGAAGCTGTTGAGTTTGCACGGGAAGATTATTTAAACAATCTAGATATGTGAAAATGAGCCTAAGGAATACCTTATGACATATCCAAATGTCTAGAAGGTTTATTTTAAATAATATATAATAGCTTCCAATCTTTCAATGAGAATGTTGCAAGTTTTTGAGTTTTAATCCTATTTACTATTCTCTTGAACATCATGATATATATATATACACAAAACTGTTAAGACACACATGAACTTGAACAAAAATATGAACAAGAACAAGAACAAGAACAATTTTTAATAAAAAGACTGCTTAATACAAGATGTTTAACAATTACAAGACATATAGTTGCAGAAATCAAACATCATAATCTCTCATAGATAACTTCAAGCTTTTCTCTCCAGATTTTAGAAGAATCATCCTCTGAACTTATGATAACTCCCTGTTGGATCATCAACTTTGAAAGAGCTCATCCATCAGGAATGAAGAATGTCTTTCCCTTGTGAAAAGATGAAAGAGTCTCCTTCAGATAATCAAACATAACTTGAGGAAGATCAATCTGCAAGTCTGAATTGAGAAGAAGTAGCAAATATTTTTCAATAGGGTCCACAAGGTCCAGATCTTTGTCCTTGGGTAGCAAGTTTGAGTTCAGAATCTGATTCCAAATAATTGCATCGAGACGAAGATTTGAGACCTAAGAGATATTTGATGGATCCACAAAAGTACACAAATTAGGAATATAGTATTCCCAAACAAGAGTACCTGGAATTTCTCCAATCTACCCACAGTTGATTACATTATCAATCGTCTTAGAGGTTACTGTCATAGAAACACAAAAACCTTGGAAATAATAACACACTTAAAACTTAAATCAACAATGGAAGCATTAATCCGAAACTCTTTGACACGATTTGGATAAGTGAAACAACAAAGCATATCAAAGTATCCATTCCAACCTTGTTCAGACTTAGTCTTTCGAAATTTAAAACCAAGCTTAAGTAGCTCATCAAAATCCACAAACTTTTCATTGATGACAACTAGTTGATTCAAAGGAGAATTGACTAGAGAATTCATCTTACGTTTGGTTTGAACAACACAGAAGAAAACAATAAAAAGAAAAGAACTGAACAAGACTCTAATGGAATAAGAATCTTGTCAGAAGAATAGAATGAAGACACATAATGATGTTTCATAAAGACAGGGGAGATAAACAATAGAAATATATAAAAAAGAAAAACATCATTACCCTAAGGTTCTTACCCAGTAGATTTCTTGAATCCACCAAATGATGATCAACTTTATGGAGTTTTAAGTAAACAGAGTTGTTTTAAAATAATTTTTAGTTAAACTGCTTTATTAGAAGTAAAGATTCCTTTTCTGAATCTCAGAGACTGACAATTTTCAAAAGCTATATGTCATCAGAGTCTAGTAGGATTAGACATCGAGTGAGACATCATCTGTTAGTCATCAGTCCTTGATATTCTATTCAGAATCAAGATTTTTCTATTGGAACTAGAGCCATGCTTGATTAATGAATACTGAATTGGTTTCTTTGACAGCTAACTAGCAACAGTATCATCACAAAAGGTGAAGGTACTAATTCCATAAATATGATCACATCTAGTTAATGACATATTCAGTATAGATAAATACAACATAATTTCTTTTTAAATATTTGTGAAGATTCTTAAAAGAATTTCTCTAGAGATCTAACAGAGACTTTGTATTTACTCATACATAAATATTTCAGTGAGTTAAGAAGTTAGCAAGGAAAGAACAAAACATAACTTTTTTTTTTGTTTTCATGGTCATGCTTCAGATGAGTATTCAGATCTGACCATAGAATCTGAATTTTGTCTTGAGTGGATTCTGCTTTATTGGCCTCTAAACCAATGATTCTACTTTCTTCACCAAACTCCATGCTTTTATCTCTTGAGTCTGGGATATAGGCTCTTCTTCCATCAAATGTTGTAAACAAACTTTGATCAAGTACCATGGAAGATACATTACTCATTTCTTCGGTGATATATGCAGCAAATACAAATTTGGATATTGGTACTCATACTTCTATGAATCCAGAAATGTTAGTCTTGACAGGCTTTCTTTTGCTTTATGCCTCAACCTAATAGCAATACCATGATTCATTCCAGAGTATGAGTCTAGGATGGGTAATGGCATTTAACAAATTATGTTCTTAGTAGAGTCTTCGATTTCATTGTCCTAGATTAAATCTTTTGACGTTGATATTTGACAAGCATAGATTCAAATAGTGTTTGCTATCAGAGATTGGCATAAAACAAGTTTACAACACTATCATAGTATTGCCAGAAACAGAATAAGAAATGAAAGGTTTCTCATAGAATTTTCCTTTAACACAGATTTTATGATAACCTTTAATTTCCATAGGAGCAATGAAGTCACTTAAGATATTATCTTGAGATGCAGACTCCTTATTATCAATATTGAAGCAAGATAGATTGGAAGTTATCTCTTTCTCTTCAATAATTGATTTTATTCCTGGATTCAGATTGGTTCTTCAAAAGAAGTAATGGCCAACAGTGCCTGATTACTTTCTTCATCAGATTCTGAATCCTCAACTATGTCAGCTTAATTATAATAGACTTTGAAGACCTCTGACAATTTTCTTTTTGGGTTTTTCTGGTAGTATTTCTTTAGTAGATGTGACTTTTTGGTTTAACACTAGCAAGCGGAATTCTTAGATTTTGCTTGAAAAATTAGATGAAGTGTAACTTAATAGGCTTCTGCCTCATTTCCTTCAAATAAGAACACAAGGATTCAAAGATAGTCTTGAGCATTAGATATATTAATGATGTTGATATACTCAGAATGAGATAAAGCACCTACCAGAATGCATCTAACTCCAAGAAGATATTTTTAATAAGCTTCTTCTGAGCTGGTGTGAGAGACTTTCAGACTTTGATCATCCCTACACCATCAACTTCTATAGTAATACCTTTCTCAAGGGTATTATATAGACATTCATCAAAACCCTTTATTAAGACCAATGAATTAAAAATATATTTTTCTTTTTCCATCATTTAAATTCAGTAGAGTTATCCTTTGAATATGGTAGGATTAACAGTGTAATATTTTTCACGTGGTTCTTAAATCCTTCTTGAAGGAAAGTCTTTAGCAGACATATTTTTCTCATTGGATCATTATCTGCACCACTGTTAAGTGTTATGCACAGACCATGCTCTGATACCAACTGAAGGTGAGAAAAATGCACAAGAAGGGGGGTTGAATTGTGTTTTCAGTTTCTTAACTTTGCCTCTGATTAGAGTTTAGAACCTAAACTGATGTTCATATTCTGATTAATACGTTGTAACAGAATGGTAATAGAAGAAAATAAAAGATAAAGAACACACTAATTTATCATGGTTCCTCCCAAACTGAGAGTAGTCCAATCCCCTTGCAGCACAAAATATTTTTCACTATAACCAAATCATGATTACAATTTCTTATGCACTTAAGCATAAGACTTTTCTTTGCTCAGACCCTCAGCCCGAGACTTCCTGCTTAAACCTCTCAGGTTCAAGACTTTCTGCTTAGATTCCATGAATCCAAGACTTCCTTGCTCAAGCCCCTCAGGCTCAAGACTTCCTGCTTAGACCCTCAAGTCTAAGTGAAAGCTCTGCTGATTTGAGCAAATTTTTAGAAGAACATAATGTCAAAAGAGATGAAGAAGTCTGATGAAAGAAGACTGGTCAGATATGATGTCTTAACGAATGTCTCGACATCCTGATATGATATTGAAGGATGTTTCTAAATCTGTTGCAAGATTTAAGGAGCAATCAAAACATGGATCAAGGAAGAAATAAACAGAAGATTCGAAGCCCAAGGAAACAGAAGACTATAAATAGAAGACTTAGACCTAGGATTTTATATGCCTTTTGTAACCTAGTTCTCTTGTGTAAAAATAAGGGTTTAGGGTTTTGAGAGTCGTTGGCTCTCTAGGTTGTAAGTCTCCCTTTGTATCAGTTGATACATTGTGGCAGATATAGGTGCCGCACAGATCCATAAGCCTTGAGGCATTGGATTGTGTATTGTTCTTGGATGAAGCTTTTATGTAAATCTGAGTTAGCGTGTTGGTCAAGAAAGCTTGACAGAATTCTGTATTGACAGGGATGATGTAAATATCATAGGTGGTGATTAAGGGAAATGAGTGGGGTATCTCGTATCAAAGAGGATGTTCTTTGATAAAGTCTTCATTGGGTAGAGATTAGGATATAAAGTAGTAAACGAGGGAGTTTAGATTTGTAATAATTCTACAGATAGTGGAGTCTTCTTCCTGGATTGGTATCCCCCAGATGTAGGTGAATTGCACCGAACTGGGTTAACAATTAATGTGTCTTTTATCATTCTGTAGATTTAATTTTCTGTTAGTGTTCATGATAAAAATGTTGGATCATATGTCATAACATCTGTGATTCTGCAGTTCTGATATTCAAGGTATAAGTCTGCTATTTCTGTTCCTTGTTTAAATGTTTATGCAGAACAATGTCTTGATATGTGTTAGGACATCTGCTGTCTGCTATGCCAGAATTTTAATTGGTATCAGAGCAGGCATCCTGTTTGTTTCTGGATGAGATCTTTGGGAGATACTTTCTGGCGTTTAAACAAGGAGGAGTTTTGAAGATCGGATCAATAAACTCAGACATACTCAAGGGTATTAATGGATGGGATGGATGTTCTGGATCGAAGGTAAAAACCCGGTGGTTATTTATGTTGCTGAGGAGGTTCTACCACAACTGCAGGAGAAGTGGCTAGTTCTCTTGTTGGGGTGTTGATCGGAAAAATATCAAGTGTACTATTTTTACCGATGTAGTAATAAGTGGGGTTATCCCCAGAATCGATCTCTCGAGGACTGCGTATAATTTGTAAGTGTAGATGTTATTTCAATTAAACAAAAATTGACTTTGGGGTTTTGTTTGGTTTGACAATGATTATAATGACAATATAAAATAAGCAGAACAATAAAATTGACTTTAACAATTATGATAAAATATGCTAGGGAAAGGTGTATGAATTGCTCAGTAAGAACCCTAAATCATTATCAAAGAGACATGCCTCAAAACCTTAATTTTACTGAACCTCAATAATATTTTTCTTTAATTCCTTAACCGAAAAACCTTTGAGATTCTCCCTTGATCCTAATTCCTCAACAGTCAAGGAAGAACATCAAGCAATAGTTCTAACAAGGTTTTATCAGTCACTACAGGATATCCCCATTCCTAGGCAATATCTACCGTAATGTTATTATGCAAAAGCAATAGATTAGTTTTTCAGGCCAAATCCCTAATCGTAAATCGTTCCCAATTTGTTCGATCCAAAAAAAGTGTTAAACAAATTGCATAATAAAAGATTAAGGTAAAAATGCATAGTCTCATCGAATAATTCAAAAGATGTTCATTATATAACAATTCAGGGACACCCCTTAGCATTGAGGGATTTATCCTCTCATAATATTCAAAACAAAAACAAATAGAAAATTAAAGGTAGACATTACAATTTGATCGAAGGAAAACTAATTCTTCAATCGCTTCCGCTCATGAACGATCGTCTTCTCCAAATCTCCTTGATCGCATAAAACTCTTGTAAATTATTCGTAAAAGTAAAAAAACATTTCTTTCCCTCTCTGAACCTAGCCTAAATAGTTCCAAATCAATCATAACAATGCAAAATTCCCAAAATACCCCTCAAGGTACTTCACTCAGAAAATATGAAAAAAATCACAAAGTTGTCTCTTCCAGGCTTGCTGACACGGGCCGTGTCAGCCCTCTGACTCTTGTGCGCAACTTCTTTTACTCCAGGCCTGCTGACACGGGCCGTGTCAATTGACACGGGCACCCGTGTCAGCTCTCTGACTCTTGCCCAACTTCTCCTTTGCATCCCTTCTCCTGACACGGCCCGTGTCAGGCAACCTGGGGGCCCGTGTCAGGCTTCTGATTCTTTTCAAAATAGTTCCGAGACACTCCGAACTTTTCCATTCTTCGCGTACGTCCTCCGGGGCTTCCACGTTGTGATCTGCAACCAACACAAACTACCAAAACACGCATAAAATGCACAAAACAATGAAAATTACTAAAAGTTAAACCATTAACTAAATTTGCAAAAGGGTGAAGAAACAATAGAAATACTAAATGAAATGTTACCGATTTCTTGACTTTATACCGAATGAATAGATGAAAAACTCATAGAATTGGTGACCGATCACAACCCCAAACTTATCTCATTACTTGTCCTCAAGTGATGCTAGAGACACAAGTCGGTCACCCCCAAATTACCACTCACCACAATATTGCCAAGACTTTTCGCAACTCACTTCCCGCTTTCCTTTCAACGGTTTCCTTCTTACCCGACTTCTGACAGTTCACCACATTTCCACATTCGAGTTCCTTTTCACCTGTCAGTTTTTTCACAATCTCACCGCATCTCTCGGGTTAAAGTGTTGACGCTCAAAAATCACAGTATGCAACGCTGACTCATAAGTTTGAATATCGTCTATCTTCATATCATACAAACAACACACACTACTTGAGGACTTTTAGGTTGTAACGGGGCTAAGGGACAAGGTGTGGTAAATAAATAAAAAGGGAAAACAAACTGGTTTTAGGCTCAGACATAGTGTTATCTCTTTCGTCACTGTGTAGATTTTGCACTTTTCACACTCGACGGGATTGAACACAACATAATTAGGATTCTCCAGTTCTTTCCTCTAATGAAGCTTTGAGGTTATTTTTCGAATTTTCTGAACTGGATCCTAGTAAGTGTATTCTTTCTTCTCTTTTTTTTTCCAAGACTTTTTCATTTTTTTTTCTCTTCTTCCATATTTTTTTCGAATGCACTTACTTTTATTGTGAGTGTTTCAACCCCAAACTTAAAGTTTCACACAGATTAGAAATTTATAACACTTGTCTGAGCAGGGTAAGGAAGTGTTTGGGCTTACGGTTAACATGATATGGTTAAAACAAACAAAAGGGGAATAGGGCTCAACGGGGTTAGCAAAGGATAAATTACAAGGGTTGGCTAAAAGGCTCAGGGTTAAACAAAAACTAGTGCCTCAGTGTATAGATGTGTGCATAGAAAATCCAACAGACGAATACACAAGCTCAGAGTGACAAAGACATACCTGATACTCTCATGATGCAAAAGTGTTTGGCTCTTTAGAATCTCACCATGTTTAGTACGCTGACAGTTTCCTAGGTCCCTTCCGTGAGATGTGGTATCACTTCCGTCTCGGGTGCACAGTATTCCCGTATGGGTCCTGCGTTGGAAAGCCGCGTCCAGTCATCAACTTCGAAATATCAACTTCCGGGGGTTTCCTTGAGATCACGCCTGGATTGTGTCTTTTCAACCACTTACTAAGAGTTTCACCTTCATCCGGTACCAAAGTCCTCGATCTGTAACATAACATTAAACACACCACAATAAACAAAATGACTTAAACAGAAGTGAAATAATGGAAAAATAAATCACACAAAAATCAAATAAACTAAATCCCCCCACACTTGAACCAAATAGTGACCTCACTAATTTAGAACAAACATGAGAGGGGACTCACGTAGCCTCACTGAGGAGGGGGAGGATCCTGTCGGGTCTGCTCACGTCCTTGGCGCACCTGTTCATCCTGGATTTCGCCAATTTCAGTTTTAATCCACGACCATTGGTCCGGTTCCATGGAGAATGACCCCGTACTTGCGGTCAAGGTTCCCGCGTGAGGAGGAACAGTCCGTTGTGGTTCTGGCTCTGTCTGGAACTCTTCTTTACCTGTATTCAAATTTTTCGCATCTTGCTCGTCAACCACATCGAGGACGGCGCTCCCATAGAGCCAGTTATCAGTATCATCAATCCTTAATCTATTAGGATTAGGAAGTGTCATAACGAATTGCTCAAAACATAATAAACCATAGTACCCATCGACATAAGCAATCATCCTTTACTGGACCAGAGCATTCATGTCTAAATGGGTCTTACCTGAGACCGGCGTGTCATTGTGAGCAGCCGGATCATAGCCAAAATTCTCAGCAATTTGGGTAATCATACCCCCAACAGAAATACCTCCTAAGTTGGCTCGGCCGACTCTCCCCATATAATCAGCTGCAAAGGCAGCCACATTGATTGATATACTGTTAGCCATGTCATACAAGAAAAATAGCTCCCTCTGGGAAGCCACCCCTGTGCTGTCGCCTCTACCGAACAGTGTGTAGGCTAAAACTTTCTGTGCATATCTGAAACAAGGATTTTGAATCCCCGAGGCCTTGGCTCCTTTAGCCACATACTCCAAGTGGCCTGTGATTTCCGTCCAGAAAGCTTTAGCATCAAAAGACTCTGGGACGGCCCCAGGGCCATCAATTGGGAGGTCGAAAATGCTCCCCAACTGCTCCACCGTCAACTCATGATCATTATTGTGCAACCTGAAACTCATAGTACCATAAAAATAGTAAGCATTACCTCTCCATTTCTTTTTAAGTTTAAGTTTGACTGTGCTTAGAAATTCTTAAGTAATGTGCTCATAAGTCGGCGCCTCAAACATTATGAATTTAAGCATCCCTAAAGTATGCAACATTCTGTTTACCTCTCTAGACATGCCCAATTGAGATAAAGTTTCAGAACACAAATACCTAATCGGCGTGATTTTACTCTTTACATGCATAGAGTACCTCCTCTCATGCTCGTCATTGCCAAAAATGATCTCGTGCGCATTTGGTTGGCAGATAGTTCGCTTCCGGGTTTGGGATGGCTCGGCCGCCGGTTGCTTTCCTCTGTCTACACGCTTTGGGGGCATAATGGTCAACCTGAAAAATCACAAAAACTAAAAAAAACGAAAATTAGGAGAAAATGCAATCGTAGAAATGTAGAGGAGGATGAGTAGAGTAACTTTTGTGAAGCGGGATGATGGTTTTGGTGAGTGGGTGAAGCAAAAATGAAGCTTTGTGGTGAGTAAAAATGGAGTTTTTTTAGGTTTTTGATAAAGTTAGAAGAAGAAGTGGTGGAAAGGGAAGGATAATGGATTAAAAGTGAATAATGAGTGGTTAAAGAAAATAAAAACAATTAAAAATGCGTGGGCCACACTAGAGAAAGTTAAAAATTTTCAAAAAAATTTCAAAATGTGGGGGTCGCGCTGCCTGACTCGGGCGACAGTGTCAGGCCACTGTCTTGCATTTCCAAACATAAATTTTTTTTCACCCTTCAGACTTCCCGACACGGGCCGTGTCAGATGACACGGGCGGCCGTGTCAAGTCCCTAGAACTCAAATTTTTTCTCTTTTTCCAAGTCATAGCTCACCTCCTTGACACGGGCCGTGTCCGGTGACACGGGCGGCCGTGTCAGGCCTCTGTTTTCCATAGTTTTCCAATTTTTTTTTACTTTCTCTTCGTTTTTTCTGTCTTGGATTCCTCCTCTGTACTAGTGCAGCATATGTGAGAACCTACACAAAACAAAACAGACAAACACATAAAAACACAACGATTAGAAAAAGAACACGTGGGTTGCCTCCCACAAAGCACTTCGTTTAACGTCGCATGGCTCGACGGTCGTCCATCCTACCCCGTAAGATGAACGAGTTCAATTCTTTCACTTGGTTGTCCTTGAAAATAAGGTTTCAACCTCTGCCCGTTCACTTTAAACGTGTCTCCATTCGTTGAATTCTTCAACTCAATAGCCCCATGGGGAAACACTTTGTGAACTACAAACGGCCCCGACCATTTAGACTTCAACTTTCCTAGGAATAGTTTCAACCGGGAATTGTATAAAAGGACCAGATGGCCTTCCTAAAACTCTTTCTTTTGAATCCTCTTATCTTGCCATTTCTTTGTTTGATCTTTATAGACTTTGGCATTTTCATACGCCCGATTCCGAAATTCCTCTAGCTCATGGAGTTGAAGGATCCTAGAATCTCCTGCTTTTGTGAGGTCCAAATTAAGGAACTTAGAGGCCCACAAAGCCTTGTGTTCCAACTCAAGAGGTAGATGACATGCTTTTCCATACATAAGTTGGTAGGGAGACATAACTATTGGCGTTTTGAATGCCGTTTGATATGCCCAAAGAGCATCATCTAACTTAGTAACCCAATCCTTTCCAGAGGAACTAATGGTCTTTTCAAGGATCTGCTTGAGTTACATATTGGACACCTCTACCTGGCCACGAGTTTGAGGATGGTAAGGAGTGGCTATTTGATGCTTCACACTATACTTCTGGAGTAACCTTTCCATGAGGTGATTTAGGAAATGCTTTCCTTCATCACTTATAAGCGCTCTCGGCACTCCAAACCTAGAAAAAATGTTCTGTTTCAAGAACTTCACCACTACCTTTGCATCATTGGTAGGCAAAGCCACGACTTCCACCCATTTAGAAACATAATCCACCCCCACTAGAATATAATTTTTTCCGAAGGACGGTGGAAATGGTCCCATAAAGTCTATGCCCTAAACGTCAAACAACTCAACTTCTAATATGGAATTCTGGGGCATCTGATTCCTCTTGGATAAATTCCCCATTCTCTGGAATTTGTCACACTCTTTTACCATCTCTTGGGCATATTTGAACAAGGAGGGCAAGCATAACCCTGACTGAAGGACTTTAGCTGTAGTTCTATCACCACTGAAATGCCCTCCGTAATCTGAGTCATGACAAGCTTTCAACACATCCCTCTGTTCTTCTTCAGGCACACACCGTCTTACCAACCCATCAACTCCTCTTTTGTACAAGAATGGATCACCCCATAGATAAAACCTGCAATCATGTAAAAACTTTTTCTTCCGGTTAGAATCAAAATCATCAGGGATAATACCACCTACTAGGTAATTCGCATAGTCTGCGAACCACAGAACACCAATAATGGCAAGGATGTGTTCATCAGCAAACTCATCCTTTATTGGGCACTTCTCTTCTGTCTCTTCAATCGGTGACATCCGAGAGAGGTGATCAGCAACAATATTTTCACACCCTCTCTTGTCATGAATCTCAACATCGAACTCCTGAAGGAGTAGAATCCATCTCAAGAGTCTTGGCTTAGAATCCTGCTTAGCAAACAGATACTTCAAAGCAGCATGGTCAGTATAAACAATGACTCTCGAACCCAACATATATTGCCTAAATTTATCAATGGCATACACAACAGCTAGCAACTCCTTTTCGGTAGTTGCGTAGTTCATCTGTGTAGGGTTCAACACATGACTAGCGTAGTAAATAACATGCAATAACTTATCTCTTCGCTATCCAAGAACAGCCCCTACTGCAATGTCGCTAGCATCGCACATGATCTCAAACGGCAGAGACCAATCGGGGGCAATAATAATAGGTGCCGACACTAATTTATTTTTCAATGTCTCAAATGCATCGACACACTCCTTATAAAAAACAAAAGCCCTATCCTTAACCAAAAGAGTAGTTAGAGGCTTGGCTATTTTAGAGAAGTCTCTTATGAACCGGCGGTAGAAACCCGCATGGCCTAAGAAACTTCGTATACCTTTTTCATTCACCGGAGGCGGAAGCTTTGAGATTACCTCTACTTTGGCTTGGTCTACTTCAATTCCCTTGTGGGAAATTTTGTGACCCAACACTATACCTTCACGGACCATGAAATGGCACTTCTCCCAGTTGAGGATTAAGTTGCTCTCCTGGCATCTTTCTAAAACAAGAGAAAGGTTAGTTAAACAATTATCAAAAGAGGATCCAAATACCTAGAAGTCATCCATGAAGACTTCCATATGCTTTTCAAGTATATTCGCAAAGATGGAAGTCATGCATCTCTGAAATGTAGCAGGGGCATTACATAACCCGAATGACATCCTTCTATAAGCAAAAACACCATATGGGCATGTAAAAGCTGTCTTCTCTTGATCTTCCGGTGCAACCGCAATTTAATTGTAATTGGAGTACCCGTCTAGGAAATAGTAGTAATCATGACCGCTAGCCGTTCCAACATCTGATTAATGAATGGTAGTGGGAAGTGGTTATTCCTTGTGGCAAGATTTAACCTTCTGTAGTCAATACACACCCGCCACCCTGTAATCGTCCTTGTAGGAATCAACTCATTTTTCTCATTTTTGATGACGGTGGTCCCCCCTTTCTTGGGCACTACATGGACCGGACTCACCCATGAGCTGTCAGATATCGGGTAAATCAGACCCGCATTTAGCAACTTCACCACTTCTTTCCTTACAACTTCTTTCATAGTTGGATTAAGCCTTCTTTGAGGTTGGACAACCGGTTTATGATCATCCTCCATGAGAATTTTGTGCATACAGACAGTGGGACTAATACCTTTCAAATCCTCATTCTTCCAACCCATAGCCCCCTTGTACTTTTTGAGAACTTCAATCAACTTATCTTCTTGGATAGTTTTGAGGCTAGCACTTATGATGGCTGGACATTTACCTTCGGTGTCGAGGAAGACATACTTAAGGTTTTCCGAAAGTCGTTTCAATTCCGTACTCTTTTTGGTCTCTTCACTCCCCTCCACCGATAGAGGTTGTCTTAGATCCTCCCACTGGTGTGGTCGAGATCCCTTCCACGGAGGTAGAGCTTCTATTATGACTAATACATCCAAACCTCCTTCACCCACTTCTTCATTATCTTCAAAAATTGACAAACTTAACACTTTTTCTAGAGGCAATTGGGCTGCACTTTCAAGATTTTCATTTGTAACAACTTGGTCAATCACCCCAATATTTATGCTTGTGCCAAGATCATTTTTGTGCTTCATTGTACTCCTCACATCAATCTTCACCTCTTCACCATAAACCTTCATAGTCATGGTTCCCCCCTCTATATCAATCAAGCATCTCCCAGTTTCCAAAAACGGTCTTCCAAGAATAAGAGGGATCTCTTCATCTTCCGGCATTTCAAGAATAACAAAATCCACCGGGAACACAAACTTGTCAACTTTCACTAGAACATCTTCCACAACCCCATAAGGTCTCATTACTAAGTGATCCGCGAATTGAAGTGTCATCCTAGTGTCTTGTACCGCACCTATACCCAACTTTCGGTAGATGGATAAGGGCATTAGGCTTACACTAGCACCCAAGTCAATAAGAGCTTTCTTGAATGATCTATCCCCAATTGTACAAGGAATAGTAACAGCACCTCAATCTCTCTTCTTTACCGGAATCTTCATGCCCTGCAAAATAGCATTACAAGTTTCAGTTAGAATAATCAGATCCATGTCAACGGTTTGCTTCTTTGAAATAATATCCTTCACGAACTTTGCATAAGTAGGCATTTGCTTGAGTGCCTCCAAAAATGGAATATTAAGCTCAAGCTTTTTGAACATCTCCAAGAATTTTTTGAAATTCTTCTCTTGCTGCCCCTTCTTCTTGTTCCTTTGAGGATAAGGAAGCTTAATGACCGGTTTGGGCTCAATAACTTTCTCTTTCACCACTTGTTCCGGTGACACCACCTTTTCAGCAAATACTTCATTTTATTTGTTATTTCTTTGATTCTGTGGTTGGCATTTATTTTGCTAAAACTATTCTAGCAGCAAGATGTTGAAACATGATGTTCTAATTTGCTGCATTCAACATGTCGAATGAAGATGTCCCATACCTGCTCATAGGACACCGCGCCTGGATTCAGTTTTAAAGCAGATTCTGTTGCTGTGATTTGTTACTGAATATTATGTGAATATTTGGTTATCCTATGTGGCATCCAAAGCATTTTTGGATTGTGTTTATATGTTGGTTTTTCAGATTTTCAGCTGTTTCGAATTATAGAGACATATTAGGAAACTTTAGATTGAAGACCTATTTTGTTGGAGTTTATTTTGCAGATTTGTGAGCAGTCTATTTGCTGCGTTTTTGAAGCCCAATTCAGTCCAGATTAAATGCTATATATTGACTGATGTAAACCTAGTTTAGGTGTGGAACTTACATGTGTTTTTGTTAGGGTTTTCGAGTGTATTTTGTGAGCCTAACTGGTATCATTCTGATAACAGTATAAGGACTGGTTTTTATGTTGTAAGTTCTGTCAGTTACTCATAAGCTTTTAAGCATTGAGTTTCTTGTGTGTCAATTCTCATAAGCTTTGAAGTATTGAGAATTATGTGTTTTGAAAGTGTGACTTTCGGTTTGTTACTTGTGTGGAAAGAAACCAATCACGGGTTGTGGTTGTAGAGGGATTTGAGGAGGGCCTCATACCTAGGTGAGTCTTAGGTAGAAGTCATAGGAAGGGTAGTGATTAAGTGAGCAGATTATTTGGTAATTGTATGATCTGTGAATTGATACTATCGTATATTGGTTTTGTCCCTGGCTTGGTAGCCCCCAGAGTAGGATTGTTGATCCGAACTGGGTAAACATATCACTGTGTTATTTACTTTATGCACTGTTATTTTTATTGTTATCTTGTTCATTGTGTTGGATATCAGTGTCTCAACATCTGTGTAGGACATCTGATATCTGTGCCAGAATTTCATTATTTGATCTCAAGATCGACCTCAAGTACTTGGTCTTCTGATTCATAAATTTTCTTAGGAACATCAATAGATTTACCACTCCTTGTGGTCACGACACTAACATTATTATGATCCCGTGGGTTGGGGACAGTGGCACTAGGTAGAGCACCCGGTGCTTGAGAACTTGCTAGTTGTTGTGCTATTTGGCTCATCTGGACTTCAAGGTTTTTTATTGAAGCACCTGTGTTCCTAAGATTGCTTCTTGTCTCTTCTTGGAATTGGGAGCTCTGAGCGGGCATTTTTTCAATGGCAATTTCCCAATCATCTTTTTGTGTTGCTTGCTACTGAAACTGTTGTGGGTGTTGTTGAAATTGTTGCTGAAATTGTTGAGGATACGGATGCTGAGGTTGTTGTTGTTGAGGACGGTATTGTTGTTGTTGCGGTTGGTTCGGAGGTGGAGCAGCCCCTTGCTTTGGAACATTCCCTTGCTGATCTTTCCATGAGAAATTTGGATGATTCCTCCACCCCGGATTATAGGTGTTGGAATAAGGGTTATTCTGTTTCAAAAAGTTGATTGCTTCCACTTGTTGCGCGGTAGCAACACAATGCACAGTAAAATGCGGTCCCCCATAGATTTCACAATTAGCTGCTTGAACTGGTTGAACCTATGCCATGGTTTGAGTATCAAGATTCATCTTTTTAATCCTCCTTTCTACCTCAGCCGCAATCTATTCTTCCATTATTACCACTTGCTCCGTAAGCTTCATATCAATAATCTTTTCAGGTTGGCTTACACTGCGATCATATAACTCCAAGTGCTCATTTGCTGCAATAACCTCAATTATTTTTTTAATGCCAGTGGCTGTTGTAAAGTTGGTTGAGCCACCAGCAGCTGTATCGATAAGCTGCTTAGTCTTCTTCTTGAGACCATTCACAAAATTCTGCATTTGTTCGATTGCGTCTATGTTATGAGTGTGACACGTAACCAAACACCTCTTAAACCTCTTATATGCATCTCCAAGTGACTCTCCCTCTTTCTGTTTGAAGTTCACGATGTCGTACCACTTTCGGATGTACACAGAAGCAGGGAAATATTCATTTAGAAATGTCGTTTCCATCTCTTGCCAAGTAGTAATACTCCCAGCAGGTAATGAGTAAAATCACTCTTCGGCTTCATCAGATAGAGTAAACAGAAACATAACCAGCTTCTCCGCTTCTTCAGAGTGTCCCTTAATTTTTAATGATGTACTCATAGTAAGGAACCTCTGTAGATGCTTATTTGCATCTTCATTGATCCTTCTTGAAAAAGGCCTACTCTGAAGCTGTCGGATAGTAGACGGGTGCAACTAGAATTGCGCTACAGTGACTGGTTGATTTACTATTGTCAACCGCACTGTTGGAGCATTTGCTCTTCCATAGTCACCGAGAAGTCTTTCTGCTGGTGGGTCGGTAGCCATAATAAGAGTTTCCGGCTCTGAGTCTGTGCCGGAATCTGTGTGCTCGGAGTGGACTGAAACTGCTTCTTCTTTTTCTTGGTAAAAAATAATTAGTTCTGAACCTGACGCTGCCAGTCTTTCTTGCTTGGCTTGACGGCGTCTAGCGTGCAAAGATCTCTATGGTTCTGCGTCAAAAGAAAATACAGCTGAGGTCTTACCTCGCATACACATGTTAGAAAATTATTAGTAATTATAAAAATAACAGAAAAATAAAATTAAAAATTTTAGTCACAGAGTGACAAAATTCCAATTGAACTAACAAAGTACTTAAAATTTGCCAGTCCCCGGCAACGGCGCCAAAAACTTGATCGGAAAAATAGCAAGTGTACTATTTTTACCGATGTAGTAATAAGTGGGGTTATCCCCAGAATCGATCTCTCGAGGACTGCGTATAATTTGTAAGTGTAGATGTTATTTTAATTAAACAAAAATTAACTTTGGGGTTTGGTTTGGTTTGACAATGATTATAATGACAATATAAAATAAGCAGAACAATAAAATTGACTTTAACAATTATGATAAAATATGCTAGGGAGAGGTGTATGAATTGCCCAGTAAGAACCCTAAATCATTATCAAAGAGACATGCCTCAAAACCTTAATTTTACTAAACCTCAATAATAATTTTCTTTAATTCCTTAACCAAAAAACCTTTGAGATTCTCCCTTGATCCTAATTCCTCAACAGTCAAGGAAGAACATCAAGCAATAGTTCTAACAAGGTTTTATCAGTCACTACAGGATATCCCCATTCCTAGGCAATATCTACCATAATTTTATTACGCAAAAGCAATAGATTGGTTTTTCAGGCCAAATCCCTAATCGTAAATCGGTCCCAATTTGTCCGATCGAAAAAACGTGTTAAACAAATTGCATAATAAAAGATTAAGGTAAAAATGCATAGTCTCATCGAATAATTCAAAAGATGTTCATTACATAACAATTCAGGGACACCCCCTAGCATTGGGGGGTTTAGCCTCTCATAATATTCAAAACAAAAACAAATAGAAAATTAAAGGTAGACATTACAATTTGATCGGAGGAAAACTAATACTTCAATCGCTTCCGCTCATGAACGATCGTCTTCTCCAAATCTCCTTGATCGCATAAAACTCTTGTAAATTATTCGTAAAAGTAAAAAAATGTTTCTTTCCCTCTCTAAACCTAGCCTAAGTAGTTCCAAATCAATCATAATAGTGCGAAATTCTCAGAATACCCCTCAAGGCACTTCACTAAGAAAATATGAAAAAAATCACAAAGTTGTGTCTTCCAGGCTTGCTGACACGGGCCGTGTCAGCTCTTTGACTCTTGCCCAACTTCTCCTTTGCATCCCTTCTCCTGACACGGCCCGTGTCAGGCTTCTGATTCTTTTCAAAACAGTTCTGAGACACTCCGAACTTTTCCATTCTTCGCGTACGTCCTCCGAGGCTTCCAAATTGTGATCTGCAACCAACACAAACTACCAAAACACGCATAAAATGCACAAAACAATGAAAATTACTAAAATTTAACCATCAACTAAATTTGCAAAAGGGTGAAGAAACAATAGAAATACTAAATGAAATGTTACCGATTTCTTGACTTTACACCGAATGAATAGATGAAAAACTCATAGAATTGGTGACCGATCAGGTGTCTTATAAGATTTTCTGACATCTTATTAGGGCAAGCAAGATCTGTTCCTTGGTGGTTCCGCTGCATATGTTTCTGATGGAAGAGCTCTAGAATTATGGGATTCTGGAGTTGTTACTGAAGATAGATGGTGGAAGGTCTCAATCTTCGGCCTCTATATGTGAAGATATCTGCATTATTTTATTCCAAAGTCGGGAGCGATGGAATGAAGGGAGTTGTTGGAAGATGTCTATTATGTTGACTTGGTACTTGGAAGCTTGGTTCCATGGTATAGTTTGAAGTCAGTTGAAGAGGAGAGGAGTTGAGTTTAGGTTTATCAAGTCCTTGCTCTGGGAGTTTTATAAGTTATTGATCGGCTAGGTTGTCAAAGATACTTAAGAATTCTCTCAAGTCCAGTCATAAAGGCGTCCCAGTCGTGCATCTAGAGTCTTCTAGTTATTCTTCTGACTAGAAGGTGTTTCTATGAAACACAACCTGAAGAAAGTGGAGGTGATTTATTTTCACCATCCAAAACAGCAAGGAAGGATTCATCTCTCTTAACCCTAAGGGTGGATCCAATTTGATTGGAGTTTTCAGAATTGTTGAGGTAAATAAGGTTCGTTAAGAGAGAATCTTAGTTACTTGAGTCAAGGGTGGCAGCCTTGGTATCTCAACACTGTTTGTCAAAGAAGATACTTGCAAAAGATTGAATACTTGATAAGTGTTCATGAAGTGATCTGGTGGAGCTTAGCTACAACAGCGAAGAAGGGTTATTGGACAAGGATTTAAGATCAATTGCTATTTGTGGAATTCACAAGTATTTAATTGATTATCCTTGAAAGTCAAGATTGCTGATGTTCAACAAGATGTTGGAACATATCATCATCAGAGTTTGTGCAGAATCATGGGAGGGGTACTGCATTTACTTGAGCATCTGTTTTAGTCTTGGGTGTTGACCTAAGAATCCGCTTCAGTCTGGTGTGACAGAAGCATGTGATCTCTGGAGAGTTTCATGGCAAGAAACTGGTCTGGACTTTGGTGCTGTTGAAGATGAAGATGAAGACATCATAATCTTGATGGTTATGTCTTGGATCAGTTTATTTCTGATCTAGGAGGAATGGAGTGCTGGTGGTAGCACAACTTGGATCAGTTTATTTCTGATCTAGGTACTTGGGAGCATGAGATCTTGCTCATTTTGAAGGTCAAGGTTAAGTGGCAGTTATCTTTGACTTTCTACAGACTGCTCTACTAAGGAAAATGGCATTCTTTGGTATGGTCATGGTGTAGTCTAGGAATACTTATCTTCTGAAGATTCAGACATGGTAGGTGTGAAGTCTTTGGAGTTTCAAAGCAGTTATTCATCAAGGTGTGAGCTTGAATAGAGTATCTGTGACAAGATTAAGCAGGATAGAGGTTGTCTACTTAAACTTGGCTGTTGAATCAAGTCTATGAGAGCATGGAACTCTTGTTCTGTAATAGGGAGGAGGTTCTTCTAAGTGGCAGAAGGAGGAGCTGATTTCAGCAGCTGGATGTCGTATTAGAATGTTCTGACATCTAACTTAACATCTGAATCTCAGTTGATGATGTGGCACATCAACTTAAGATAAGGTGATCTACAGGAAAATGGAAGTTGTGGATGCTTAAAAAAGGTCTATCTCATGCAGTTTACGGGAGCCGTGGTTTGAGAAGATGTTACATGTCTAGAGGCTTGGTGGATCCAAGATGTCTTGCTATGGAGCAAGTAGTTCATGTGACTTGAAGATCAGATTTCATTGGTGGATCATTGTATCTTATGGGAGTTCTGAAGAAGAGTGAGATCAATCAGAAGGTGGCATTTGGTTGGTTTCATAGTGTGCATTCAAGCAGGGTGCTTGCAACTAATTACTTTTGTGCAGAAGGGCAGTTAGTTGAAAACGTAAGAAGGTTCTGGTTCCGGTCTATCTTGGAGCTTGTGGTAGAAGTTCTAGGTTGAGTATGGAAGTATACCTTCTTTTGGTGAATGAGAGTTTATTTCTCTATGGGTTTCTAGAGTTCTTGTTGATCAAGCTGGTGGCACAACATTTTTTGAAGATCTTTAGTTGGATTACTATGCAGATAATAAGTCCAGTGGTGGAACATATCAAGAACCATGGTGTGTGGCATCTGTGATGTGTGAAGGATGTCCTAACTGATGTTAGAACATTTTTGGGTTGGTTATCCTTGGAGTAGGATACTAAGTTATGAGTGTAGAACTTGACACTCACATCTTGTCTAAGAAGTATTTGGTCTATCATACAGGAGAATGATGGGTAAAGGACTGTCTTGAAAGTCTGATGTGAATGGGACATGCTAGAAGTGGATTAGTTTGGTACTTGTGAAGCAAATAGGCTGAAGATTTCTGGAGCATGTATATGATATTTGATATCATTAAGAAGATAACAAACTAAGAGGTATGGTATCTCTTTGAGGAATGTGGATCATTCCAGATTAATTGGATTTTATCTCAGGGAACAAGGAGATCTATACATGAGAATTCAAGAGGAATTCATTTGGTGTACGAATAGTTTCTGGATGAGGGGGATCAATGGGGCTTTGATCTTAATCCAAGAGTTTGTTAATTTAGTATGGTGATCCCAATGAGTCCTCACGGGAAGCATGATGGTGTTCATGTGTGAGTGTTTATTGGTTCTTGTCAGAAGAAGTAATAAGTGGAGTTGATGATTGTGTTCAGCAGGTAGGTTGGACAGAGGGTGCACTCTTGAAGACATGAAGATGCGCCTTATGTTTTCCATTCATCAGCATAAGTGTTCTTTGGGGGAGCACTGATTATATTAGGTAGGGGGAGTTGCTCCTTGATCTAAGATGTATTACTGCAGGGGTGCAGTTCTGAATCAAGCTTGTGTTGTGATTCAAGCAAGCTGTGATTATGTTTCCATCTGAGTAGGATGAGATGTCAAGAAGGATCTTGACATTACTGCTGCAAGGTCGTGTGGGGACTTAACAATATAAATTTAATTCCATCATTAAAGTGTCAATACAAGTATCTTGGGTGCTAACTGGGAGATGTTTGAAGAAATGTCTTAACATCTTGGTCAGTTCTATTTTTCTTCTGGTTGAAAGGATTATTCTTGGGACTCATCAAAAGGATGGTGAGTATGATTCAGATGGACTGAACAAGCCTGACAAAATGCCAGGATATTATTTAAGACCTGAGGGTGGGTCCTAACTGGCTATTTTGAACGATGGAGAGTGCTTCCTAAGTGAAGGCATGGGTAACATGTGACTTGATACAAGTGTTCCTTTTTGGACGGTTACTCTTAAAAGCTTAAACCGTCTTATCCTAGTTGGGCGGTGCATAGTTATTAATGTTGAATTTATCTACCTAAATTTATTTCACCTTTGAATTGTTCAGCGATAACTTCTTTAGACCGTGGATCTCTAGAGAAACTATTTAGGTACTTAAAGAGTGCATCTGTTTGTGGAATTCCAGGCTGTGGATTGATTCATCTTGTCTTTCATTCGTGTTTGGATAAGTAACATATGGATATGGAACTGTATTTGCTACTTTTGTCAATTTTTGGCTAAAAAGGGGGAGAAATGGCTGTTTGGATATTTCAACACACATCTGGCGCATCTTTGCAGTTTGTTTGCAAGGATGTTCTAACATTCTATCTGAGTCTTTCCCTTTGTGGCTTGTGATCTGAGTTAGGAACCAGGTTGTGTCTTGTGACCCGAGTTTCATGTTCTATGGACTCAGTGTTACACATGATACAACTGAACCTTCTTATGGGTTCTCTTATGTCTCTTAAGAGGAAGATTTATCCCTCCGTGGCAAGTACAGGTTTGAGGGGGAGTGTGCTATGCACTCTTCCTCATATACACCAACATACAGCTAGGAATTTCAGGGGTAAGAAAGAGTCTCAGAAGTGTTCCAATCATATCTACTAAACTCAGGACTTTCTTTTCTGGCCAAGGGAGTTTTAACCAAAAATTTGTCAAAAGGGGGAGATTGAAAGCTCTGCTGATTTGAGAAATTTTTTGGAAGAACAGAATGTCAAAAGAGATAAAGAAGTCTGATGAAAGAAGATTGGTTAGATATGATGTCCTAACGAATGTCTCGACATCCTGATCTGATATTGAAGGATGTTTCTAAATCTGTTGCAAGATTTAAGGAGCAATCAAAACATGGATCAAGGAAGAAATACACAGAAGATTCGAAGCCCAAGGAAACAGAAGACTATAAAAATAAGAATTAGACCTAGGATTTTATATGCCTTTTGTAACCTAGTTATCTTGTGTAAAAATAAGGGTTTAGGGTTTTGAGAGTTGTTGGCTCTCTAGGTTGTAAGTCTCCCTTTGTATCAGTTGATGCATTGTGGTAGATATAGGTGTCGCACAGATCCATAATCCTTGAGGTATTGGATTGTGTATTGTTCTTGGATGAAGCTTTTAAGAAAATACGAGTTAGCGTGTTGGTCAAGAAAGCTTGATAGAATTCTGTATTGATAGGGATGATGTAAATATCACAGGTGGTGATTAAGGGAAGTGAGTGGGGTATCTCGTATCAAAGAGGATGTTCTTTGATAAAGTCTTCATTGGGTAGAGATTATGATATAAAGTTGTAAATGGGGGAGTTTAGCTTTACAATAATTCTACAGATAGTGGAGTCTTCTTCCTGGATTGGTATCCCCCAGATGTAGGTGAACTGCACTGAACTGGGTTAACATTTGATGTGTCTTTTATCATTCTGCAGATTTACTTTTCTGTTAGTGTTCATGATAAACATGTTGGATCAAATGTCGTAACATCTGTGATTCCGCAGTTCTGATATTTAAGGTATCAGTCTGCTGTTTCTGTTCCTTGTTTAAATGTTTATGCAGAACAATGTCTTGATATGTGTTAGGACATGTGCTGTCTGCTATGCCAGAATTTCACTAAGACTTCCTGCTCAGGTTCTACGAACCCAAGGCTTCTTGCTTAAGCCCCTCAGGCTTAAGAATTCCTTGCTCAGACCGCAACCTAAGACTTCCTTGCTCAGGTTCCACCAACCCAAGACTTCTGCTCATACCCTCAAGTACTAGATTTCTGCTCAGACTCACAGTCTAAGACTTTCTTGCTTAATCAATAACTGATCAAGACTTTCAATGCTCTAGCACATAACAGGAGACTTACTTGGCTCAAGCTTCTCAGCAAGAGACTTTGATGCTCAAGCACATAGCAAGATACTTTATCTAAACTACTAAACAACATGTTTAACAGAATAGAGAACAAGATGTACTTGATACAAAATCAGAGGTACAAGGTAATCACCATAATAAAGACCTTAAGCACTTAAGATTTCTAAGATATTCAATGTTTAAGAAATCTTTAGGCTTTATACAATTTACAACAAATAACAAAATTTCTGCATACTCGATTGTGCTGCTTATTGTTGATCTTATTATTCCTTCATCCAGATAGAAGTGTAAAACACTCCTATCCTTCTTGGCTTTCCTTCTTTTTTACTCCTTGTTCCGCGTTGAAGATCAAGATTTAATCTTCAACTACTTATATAGCAGTTTTAGAAGACTAGCCGTTGGAAGAGATAACTTGAACAAGTGTCTTTGTTTCTCCATAGTACAAGAGACATTGAAGATAGATACACCAAAAGATCTTAATTCATTGTGTAAATTGTTTAACCATTGCCTCTTCCATGTAATCTTGTACTACAGATTCATTGAGAGTGGATATCCTTAAAGCATGTCAACTCTTCTTGAGCCTTGGGAACATAGATTCTTGCTGACAAGCTGATTTGACAATACATCTTGCCTTATGCGATACGAATAACTTTAGCTTTATTACTAAATATCAATGTTCATCTGAAGATGATACATTTACTAAGTGTAGAGACAATATGTTGCTCTTCTAATGTTGAGACCTTCAACTCCAAAGTCTACGCCAGACATCACTTAGTGAGTGTTCTTCATATTCTGAACCACCAGAGGCTAGTAACTCACCTTCTCTCAAGTGTGTCCTTATATTAGATTCTGAATGTATTCTCTTTAAGCTTTAGAACCTGCATACTTGGAACACACATTAGATAACATCTTTGTTCTTTTAATACCTTTTTATCATCAAAACCCAAAGGATAAATGTCATGAACAAATCTTGTTCTAACCTTGACATGCTTTACGGATATCAACTCTCAACGAATCTATAGTACAAGATCACAAGTAAGACGTAATGGTTAAATAATTTACACAATGAATCAAGATATTTTGGTGTATATATCTTCAACGTCTCTTGTAGTATGGAGTAAAAAAGACACTTGTACAAGTTATCTCTTCCAACAACTATTCCTCTGAAACTGCTATATAAGTAGCTGAAGATTCAAGATGGATTTTCAACAAGGAATAAGGAAAATAAAGAAGAAGAGCCAAGAAGGATAAAAGCGTTCCATGCTTATATCAGAAAGGAAGAATAATAAGATCAACAATAGCAATACAATCAAATATTCAAAAATTATGTTATATGTTGTAAATTGTACAAAGCCTTAAGATTTCTTAAACATTGAATATCTTAGAAATCTTAAGTGCTGTGATCTTTGTTATGGTTATTACCCTGTACCTACGATTATGTATCAAGTACACCTTGTTCTCTATTCTGCTAAACAAGTTATTTAGTAGTTTAGATAAAATCTCTTGCTATGTGCTTGAGCATCAAAGTCTCTTGCTGTGAAGCTTGAGCCAAGTCAGTGTCCTGCTATGTGCTAGAGCATTGAAGTCTTGATCAGTTGTTAATTAAGCAAGAAAGTCTTGGATTGAGGGTCTAAGAAGAAGTCTTGGTCTTGAAGGGTTTGAGCAAGGAAGTCTTGAATCCTAGGGATTTAAGCAGAAAGTCTTGGACTGCAGGTCTAAGCAGAAGTATTAGATTCATGGAATCTAAGTAAGGAAGTCTTGGACCGAGGGTCTGAGCAGATATCTTGAACCTGAGGGGTTTAAGCAAGGAAGTCTTGGATTCTTTGAATCTAAGCAAGAAGTCTGAGGTTGAGGGTCTGAGCAAAAAAGTTCTTTGCTTAAGTGCATAAGCAGTTGTAATCACGTTTTAATTATAGTGGAAAATATCTTGTGCTGCAAGGGGACTGGACCACTCTCACTTTGAGGGGAACCACTATAAATCTCTATGTGTTCTGTTATTATTTATTTGATTATGTTATTATTCCACTACAATTAATTATCAAAATCTGAATAGTGGTTTAGAATCTGAACTCTGTTCAGAAGCAAAGTAAAGAAACAAATATCACAATTCAACCCCCTTTTTGTGTATTTTTCTCATCTTCAATTGGTATTAGAGCATGGTCTGTGCATAACACTTAACAGTGGTGCAAATAAAGATCCAATGAGAAAAATATGTTTGATGAAGAATTTCCTTCAAGAAGTAATCAAGTACTATATGAAGAATATTACTTTGCTAATCTTACTATATTTAGGGGTGACTTCCGCTGAATTTAAATGATAGAAAAAGGCAAAATATATTCTTATATCATTGGTCTTGATAACAAGGTTTTGATGAAGGTCTATGGAATACCCTTGAGAAAGGTATTACTAAAGAAGTTGATGGTGTAGGGATGACCTATGATAGAAAATCTATCACACCAGCTCAGAAGAAGTTTTATAGAAATCATCTTGGAGTTAGATGCATTCTTGTAGGTGCTCTATCTCATTATGAGTATATCAACATCATTAATATGTCTAATTCTTAGACTATATTTGAATCCCTATGTTCTAATTTGAAGGGAATCAGGTAGAAGCTTAGCTAGTTACACTTCATCTAATCTTTCCAAGCAAATTATGAGAAGTCTTCTTGCTAGTGTCAAACCAAAAAGTCACATCTATTCAAGAAGTCAAAAACTTGAGTAGATTGAGTCTTGAAGGTTGAATTAGCATTCTCCAAAGTAAAGAAATGGAATTAGATGAAGAAAAGCTATCAAAGAGATTACCCTTCCTCAAGCCTGTTGAAGAAAATTCCTATGGAATGTCTGATGATGAGGTATTGGCCTACCTTATCAGAAGACTCTATCAACTAGCTAAATAGAGCGTGATATCTGTTGATGGAAGAGTAACTTCACGAGCTTCTGAAATATTCATATTTCAACTTATTATCCCAATCTTAAGAACAAGGAGAAAAACTACTAGACAGAAAAACCCAATAAGAAAAATGTCAAAGATCTTCAAAGCATATTCTAATGAAGTTGACATAGTTGAGGATTCAGAATCCTATGAAAAAGTAATCTAGCACTACTGGCATTACTTCTTCTGAAGAAACAATTCGAATCTAGGAATAAATAAATTATTGAAGAAAAATAGGTATTGACTAATCCATCTTGCTTCAATATTAATAATAAGGACTCTACATCTCAAGATAAAATCTTAAGTGACTCAATTGCTCCTAAGGAAATTGAAGGCTATCATAGAATTTGTGTTAAAGGAAAATTTTGTGATAAACCTTTCATTTCTTCTTTTGTTTTCTGGAAATCCTAAGATGCTGAAAACTTACTTTATGTCAACCTCTGATCGCAAACACTATCTGTTTCTATACTAGTCATAAATTTCAAAATCAAGGATTATGAAGTCAATAGATTCAATCCAAGACAATGAAATCAAAGACTCTTCTAAGAACAAGATTTTGTTAAGTGCCATAACTCATCCTAGAATCTATTCTGGAATGAATCTTTGTACTACTATCAGACTAAGCCATGAAGTAAAAGAAAGCCTATTAGGACTAACATTTGTGACCCATAAAAATATGGGTACCAATATCCAAAATTGTATTTGCTGTATATATCACAGAAGAAAATAGAAAGGCATCTTCCATGATACTTGATAAAAGGTTGTTTACAACATTTGATGGAAGAAATGCCTACATACCAAACTCAAGAGCTGAAGGATGCAAAAGTATGGAGTTTAGAGAAGAAAGTGGAATCATTGGTTTGGCCGCCATTGACTTAGAATCCACTCGAGACAGAATTCAAATTCCATGGTCAAATTTGAATACTCATATGAAGCTTGACCAAGAAAAACAAAAAAAGGTACGTTCTGGTCCTTTACTTTTGCTAACTTATTGACTCAATGAACTATTTAAGTATGATTGAATACAAAGTCTTTGTTAGATCTCTAGAGAAATTCTATTTGTTAACAACAAAAGAATCTTCAGAAATCTTTGAAACGAAACTATGTTGTATTTGACTGCACTGAATATGTCATTAACTAGAAGATGATCATTCTTATGAAAAAAATATTCTCACCATTTGTGATAATACTATTGCTAGTTAGGGGTCAAGGAAACCAATTCGATATTCATAAATCAAGCATGAATCTAGTTTCAAGAGAAAATGCTTGACTCTGAATAGAATATCAAAGACTGATAATTAACAGAAGATGTCTCACTCGGAGTCTAATCCTAGTAGACTCTGATGACAGATAGCTTCTGAAAAATTGTCGGTCTCTGAGATTGAGAAAAGGAATTTTTACTTCTGATGAAGCAGTTTAAGTAAGAATTGTTTTAAAATCCTTGTCTTACTTAAAATTCCATAAAGTTGAAAATCATTTAGTGTATTCAAGAAGTATGATGGGTAAGGACCATTGGTTAATGATGTTTTCTTATTTTATATATCTATGGTCTATATCCCTTGCCTTTGTGAAACATCATTCAGTGTCACCTTTTTTGTCCCTCTGACAAGATTCTTATTCCTCAGTGGTCAGAATCTTGTTCAAATTTTTTCTTATTATTTGTTTTTATTTTGTGTGTTGATCAAACCAAACCAGAGATGAATTCTCTAGTCAATTCTTCACAGAATCAATTAGTTGTCATCAATGAAAAGTTTGTTAATTTTGAAGAGCTGATTAAGTAAGGTTTTAACTTCTGGAAGACTGTTTCTGAACAAATTTGGAATGGGTACTTTGATATGCTATGTGGTATTACTTATCCAAATCTTGTCAAAGAGTTTTGGGTTAATGCTTCTATTGTTGAGCTAAATTCTGAGTATGCTATTCTTTCCAAGGTTTCTGGTGTTTCTATAACAGTAACCTCTAAGAGGATTGCTAATGTAATCAACTGTGAGGAGATTGGAAAAATCCCATGTACTCTTGTTTGGGAATACTATATTCCTAAACGGCGTACTTTTGTAGATCCATCAAACCTTTTTTTGGTCTCAAATCTTCGTCCTGATGCGATTATTTGGAATTAGATTCTGATCCCAAACTTACTACCTAAGGACAAGGATCTAGACCTTGTGGACTCTATTGAAAAAGATTTGCTACTTCTTCTCAATTCTGACTTGCAGATTGATCTTCCTTAAATTATGTTTGACTATCTAAAGAGGACTCTTTCATCCTTTCACAAGGGAAATAAATTCTTCATTCCTTACTGACGAGTTCTTTCTAAACTGCTGATCCAACAAGGAGTTTTCATAAGCTCTGAGGATGATTCTTGAAAAATTTGGAGAGAAAATCTTGAAGCTATCTATGAGAGATTCTGATGGTGGATTTCTACAAATATATACCTTGTAATTGTTAAATATCTTGTATTAAGTAATCTTGTTGTTAAAAAATGTTCATTGTTCCTGTTCATATTCTTGTGTGTAAATGTTACATGTGCATTTTTTATGTTGTTTGGAGAACAAAAAATTAGGACTAACACTTAAAACACTTGCAACATACCCACTGAAAGATTGGAAGCTAATACATCTTGTCATACCCTAAAGTTTGACCACAAGATTTCCCATCATTGTGAAAATCATCACCACAATATGGATGTACCTTCATACCTCATCAATCCTCTCAAAGATTGTTGAGCATTCACTATAATCAAGAATTAGGGTTTTGAACCCTCTCAGAGCACTCAGGAAAATGATCAATCAAGAATGGACATGATCCTCAACTTGTCAAACCTCTCAAACATCCATGAAAGATCAGTAGGTCTCCCACATCAAGAATCAAACATGAAAATGCAACATCTCAAGTTGATCAAGCCTCGAGATCATCAGTGTCACCAAATTAGGGTTTTGGCCGACCATTGCCTCCAGAGAGAAATTTTCATTTGGGCATGGGCTAATAATTCAAAACATGATCCAAGAAGCCTAAAGGGACCTCATGGACCCAATCACAAGTTCAAAATAGTCTCAGGGGATGCACTTATAAAAAAATCAGGAATTAGGGTTTCTTGACCTAATTCACCCCTAAGTTGACTTTTGGAGCAATGCATGAGACAGGCCCTCAAGAAATGTTTTGAAGACCTAAAATATCTTATATTGATCCTATTACAAGTTCAAATTGACACAAAGGACTTGATTCATGAGCAATATGAAGATTCAAATTCATCTGGACCCCAAACTAGGATTTCTAAGAAAAAGTCAACCCTAGCTTTGACTTTTGAACAAGACATGATCTCAAACCATGGAAAATGATTCAAGACACTCTAAAACACCTATGAAATCCATCCATTTGGTTTGAATTATGTCAAGAACTTGGTTTCATAGAAAATCACAAAGTTTGAAATTCATCTGACAAAAAAGTCAATTGTGCCAAAAATCAAGTTTGACTTTTTGGATTTCTTGACAAACATGGTTTCTCTAAGTAAAAAACAATGTTAACTTATGGTTTGGATCATCATCCATCAAGAAAAGTAAAGAAAAGTTAGGTTACTTGCAAAAGGGGCAACCATAAGATACTTGAATTTTCACTAAGTCATGGAAAAAAGTGATTTCTACCCAACTTTGCAAGACCATAACTTGTGATCCAAGCAACCTTTTTCTTCCATCCAAAACTCAAATGAAAGCCCTAATTACATACTTCAAGATTGTAAACTACAACATATTCCAAATACTTATGGATTGATTAAAATCACAAAAATTGGAAATTGGAGACTTTTTCAACACTTGGTGAAATTTTGGACAGAATCTGTTTTGTGTTTTCACCAACATTGAGGCCATCTTTCATTATGATCCAAGATGAATTAAGACCAAAGTTAAACATCAAAGTTGAAGTATGTTATAGGGGCTTTTCAAAAAGTACAAGAGCCTCCCATGATTCAACTTGAGCAAAGAGTTATAAGCCTCCAAAAATGGCATTTTTCACCCTGCCCACATAAAGACATGAAAACATAACTTGGTTCCCACGATTTCTTGAGCCAATTTTGGACACTTGCATCATTTCATTTCTGTCCAAAATCAACATGAATTATGAAGAATCTGATCACAAAGCCTCGCAAGTCAAGAAGCCTATCACTTAGGCATGTGATCTTTAAAGATGCAATTCCAAAACTTCAATTTTGTTTCAAGGCATTCAAGAGATACATTGAGGTGGCATGGACTGAGTCATTGATCACTAAAGGAGTCAAGCCTTATCCCTGCAACAGAAGACTCATAGCCTGCAAGATTGACTCAAGCCAATGGCTAGAGGAAACTTTGGCTACATGACAAATTCCAATGGATAATGGAGTGATCCAGCCCCCAATCAATATTTCTCCCAAAACAAACTTGCTCTACTATAAATAGAGGTTCTTTATGATCAGTTTGAGTACACCAAAGCATAACAACTCATGATTTTCTTCCATTCACTCTCAAAAAACCAGAAAATGCTTCTTTAGCAAGTAACATTCGAATTTTCAAATAGGGAGCAATTCCATCAAAACCAACCATCCCAACACCTCACATATGCATATATAAGTGATCCATAACCTCAAAACATACCTAAAACACCAGAATATCTAATTCACTATCTATTTGCTCAAGCTTTTTGTCAAAGCTGCAGTTGAGGTGCCACAACAAGATCTAGTTGCTTTCAGTCCATTCCAAGCTTCCAAACACCTTACATAAGGTCCATTGAAGCTGTCCAGATCATCACACAACATTTGTAACACCTCCAACACACAATTTGATTTCTTCTTGCAAGGGGTAAGCCTGAACTCTCAAACTCTATGATCCATGCATCATAAATGTGTTTTCAAGTTACAAACATGTTTTTGCACTTATGTAGAGTGTTTCCCCTCAATCAATTGCTTTTTAGCTATTGTGTATAGGATTTCAACGTGTTCTTGCAGAAATTAGGGTTCATGTGTTCATCAGTTGATTTCTCACTCCACACTTAATATAAATGCAATTAATTGGTACCATTGGAATCCTTGTTAAAAAACGAGTGAGATTGATGTTTACAAAAGTCAAAACCATTGAGTAATCAGAGAGAAAAGTGAGGTTTTGTAAATCAGCCATGGCGCGGTCAAGAGGAAGAAGAAGATGACCGTTGGCGCCATTTTTCAAATTATTTGAATTTTTGAAATTTTGTTATTTTTCTTAATTGATTTCAAAAATTAATTTCACTCTCAATTTTAATAATTTTTGATTGGTTCTTTTTTTTAAAATTTTACTAAAATGTTAAAATATTTTATTCTACAAAAAAATCAAATTTATATTATTTATTTAATATAGTTTGAATTTTTGTGAAGAATTTTATTTTAATTGTTTTTAAACATTTTTAATGAAATTTTCATCTTGAGTTTTCAAATTCAAATGATTTTTACACTTTCATATAAACATAACATGATTTTTCAAAACATCTTTCAAAATTTATAACTTGTTTTTAAATATGTTTGATATTTTAAATCATTTTTATTTAATTTACTTTGAAAAATTGTTTTTTAATTAAAATTAGGGTTTTCCTTAATTTTAATTTTTTCAAACTTCGTTTGAAACACTTTTGGGCCTCTAATAGAGTGTAAGACCCATCCCCTTTGTAAATATACCATCTTGGGCCTCAGTCATTGAATAAGTCCCGATACGATAAACAATGCGATTGCTGTTTTTCATTTGGGCATCTCCTTGAGCTATAAGCCCCAACTCTTGTATAAAAATAACTTTTTGGACCTCTTTGTGGAGTGTAAGACCCATCCCTTTGTGTAAATAATTTTTGGGGCCTCATTCATTGTATAAGGCCCTTTGTGGTTTTCAAAATCGTGGCGCGATCGTCGCCTTTTCAAATAAGTCATCTGGGCCTCTCCTTGAGTATAAGCCCCAAACTTTTGTTCATAAACCTTTGTTTTAAAGAATAAACAACTTCCATGGGCCTCTCCATGAGTTGTAAGCCCCATACCTCTGTTTTCAAAATCATCTATCTGTTTTAAACTGGTACTATGAGGAGCATTATTCCCAGTGAAACTGCTCTTAGACCACTTGGGCCTCTCTTTGAGTTATAAGCCCCAAACATTCTTTTCTTTCAAACAAATTTCTTTTAATTCAAATTCAAAATTCAAAGTTTTCTCAAAACTTTCTTCAATTTCTTAAAACCCAAATCATACAGTTGTAGTCAATACAACAGATCATAATACACTTGGGCCCCATCGCAGAATGTAAGTCCCAACATCTTTTCAATTCAATGCATATTTGTTTATGTATCTGTCAATTCACTTGTTTGTATATATATTCTTATGCATATTTGTCTAGAGTTTCCCCAACAATTAGGTCTACACTTAGATCATACCAGATGTTACTTTCTAACATAGTCAAAACTAGTTCCCTCATAAGAAATTCCCTATACAGTCTGCCTCCTCTTGGGCTTATTCAATATGGAACAGAGAAAGGCATTATTCCCGGTGGAACTTTTCCCAAGACTGTCAAAACTTATATATATATATATATGTATACAAGAAATTCATTTCCCCAGAGAGGATTAATTCCCGGTGAAACCTCTTTTGAATTTCTTCAAACCTTAGAACTGTTCAACAGAGAAAGGATTATTCCCAGTGAAACCAGTCTTGAACTTTTCTTTGGGTTGGACCCACAGGCTTCCTAGAAGTATCCCTAGACTCCTCTTGGGCTTAGTACAAGGACCAACAGGCTTCTTAGAAGTTACCCAGCCTCCTCTTGGGCTTAGTACAAGGACCAACAAGCTTCTTAGAAGTTCCCCAGCCTCCTCTTGGGCTTAGTACAGGGACCCACGGGATTCCTAAAAACATAGGATAGAAATTTGTCATCTCTACTAGTTAAATCCCCAGGAGAGTCAAAATTCCAGAACATCAGACCATTCTAGGGTTGATCTTCATCCCTTAAATCAACAACCTCTTCTTGGGCATCATACAAATACCCCTCTCTACACCAGAGCCTACCATCTCTTAAGAGACTTGGACAATCTCAGTCTCCTCTTAGGCTTCATTCAATAAGACTTGGAAAGTCTAGTCTCATTTGGACTTAACACCCAGAGACCCTCAAGTTCCCTCAAAGCACAGGAAAAACCCTGGTCACTCTACCAATACACCAGTCTCTAGCAGAATTGAAAACCTCTAAAGTTTTCAAACTCATCTTTAAACTCCCCTGATACCCAACAAGGTTTAACTTTCACCTTAAAAAATCCCTAACCAGGGTCAATTTACCATCAACAAATCCCTGATAGAATTAGAGCCTCATGGCATCTGGTACTTCAACTCTTCCCTGATTCCCAGCAAGAGTAAATCCCCTTGGATACCCCAATACAATTTGGACATGCTCTTGGATTTTAATAAATCCTCAGCAAGAGCCAGCCTCCTCTTAGGCTTCATATAAGAAATTCCTCAGTTAGCCTCAATCTTGGGCTCTGTACAAGACAAATATAACCCTCCCCAGTGGAGTCAGTTTCCTTTAGCTTCAACCTTGGGCTTTGAACAAGGCACACAAAAATCAACATCCCCTAAGATGAGACCATGAGTCTACTCTGTAGGAAGATATTTCCCTTATACATCACATATCAAAACAAATAATCAAAACCTTTCCAGATAATCGCTGTAAGTGGCACACTTGTTGATTCAAAATCCAAGCTGGAGTCCTTCCTTTATCCTGGTTAAAATTCATCTTTCATCTAACAGCTATAAGTGGCAAGCCTCTAGATTCTATACATCAAAGCCTATGTCCTTCTCTTAGCATGAAAGATTCATAAGGAAAAAGTGGCATTGCTCTACACTGAGTTAAAGCTTTCTTTCTTCATGACATCTCTCTTATAAAGGAAATTATGGTATTGCTAGATTCTACATATCCCAGTTAAAGTAATTTCCCTTATAATCAATTTCTCAACATCCGTGATGAATAAGTGAGATATCTCCCTTTAGAGATGACAAATTCTCTCTCAGTCACCCTTTTAGCTTCAATCTTGGGCTTTAAACAAGACACAAATACTCCGATAGCTTTAATCTTGAGCTTCGAACAAGACACCAAACATTTTTCCTCCCATAGAATATGAGGAACTGCGATTGCTCAGATTTCCCAAATCTCTTTATGGGAATACGTAGGCATAAGATTGCGAAATTTTAGCGAGCGCACAAATAAAAAATTTTAGGTCCAGTACCTTCCCAAAAAACAACAGAAAACCCGAAAACCACAAAAACATTCTCTCCATTCTCCCAAAGGAGAAACTTTCCCAAGCCATAACACATAAACACGAGAAAGCATTTAAAGTTAACAGAAATACATGCAAAAAGAAGGTTCCTATGGATTACCATAGATACACTAGGTGTTAATAGTTTTCCTTTGTATAACCAAACTCCGTTCCCCGATCTCTTAACATTTATTAAAGAAAACATTTGTGTGCAGGGTTAGTTTAAGATATCTTCCCCTTCCTTAACTAGCTTCATAGGATAAATACAGAAATCAGAAAGTAGCACCCAAATCCCAATCCCGCGGTATGGTGGTCGCGTCACTGACAAAACCGCACGCTACACATCTTATCAAAAACTTTCTAGACATTTAGATTTGTTATAAGGAATTCCCTAGGCTCATTTGACATATCTAAATTGTTTAAATAATCTTCCCAATCTTCCTTTGCAAACTCAACAGCTTTCTTCCTCAGAAGATTCTTGTGTTTTGACCTGGAAGTTCTTTTTCTTCTTTGTGTCTCAACAAAGGTTGCTGGAGATGTATGTGCCTTTGAAGAAATCCTCTTGCTTGAATATGCTTTAGTTGCTATATTCTTCTCGTTTGCTTGAGTTGCTGCATTCAGTATTGCTTCCTTTCTAAAATCTCTCTTTGGAACCCAAATTTTCTTCTGCTTATACATTTTTGGTATTCTAAAGCTTAAGTGATTCAGAAAGATAGTTTGTTGAACGTTTTATAGTGACTATTCATCCGTTATCTTGAGTCTTTAGAGTTTCAATATTGATTAGTGAAATCAATCTTTTAATGACTGACTCTTGGGAAATGATGTCTAGTATATAATACTAATAAATATTCTCTTAAGACAACTATAAATGTCATCTTAATAGCTATCCGTTGGTTTTATTATTTCATCTGTTCGTCTTTTTACTTTGTTTATGTATTTGTCTGAAAATCAAAGGGAAAAGTAAAAATTATACTTATGTAAATTTAATAACGCTCAAAAATTTTTTTCATTAATAAAAAGGAAAGGATTACATAAAGGATAAAGTATATTAAGGTTAAACTAATCTAACTCCTCTAAAGCCCTACGACTCATCCAGTTTTCGCAATCAATGTCGGGCTCATCCTCATCCTCACAGTCAGAGATAACTATCTGAAACACCATCCTATCTCTGTTCTTCTTCTTCTTCTTCCTTCCTCTTCATTGACTTCTTCTTAGGTTTCAGAACAGTAGTTGATGGACCTACTTCAGAAGGCGTCATTACTGCTGATGATGAACCATACTTAGAAGACTTCAGTAGAGTAGATGAGGAACCAGTTTAAGAAGCTTTAGAAGTTGCTGTTTCTGAAGACTTTGCGTCTCCAGACTAATAATATCTTCTTAAATTTTTGTTGACATAAATGTTGGTGCTCTCAGATGTTGCTTCCATGATTGCTCTAAAGGATGTTGATGAAAATGACTTATGGTTCAGTTGCTTTTATAGTGGAGTCTGGGTAACCCAAACGATGGAATAAAATCCTTTTCTTGATCCTTTGAAGTGTTACAACCAATAACTATTAAAGATGCACTATACAAGCTTTTAATGCTATATATTACTTGAATCGTTTTCTCTTCCTTGGGAACCGATCACGTAATGATGATCTGCTTTGCATTTATGGATATATTTCTTTTATTTTTTTTCTTTTTGATGTGACAAAAGGGGGAGAAAGATATAGAAGTATTTAATTAAGAATCTGAACCCATTAAGTTTTAATGTTGTTTATTTTAATTATTCAGTTTTAATGTTGTTTATTTTAGTTATTTAAATTTATGTTATTTCTGTTATTTCGGTTATTACCCGGGAGAAATATTTTAGTTTTCTTAGTAGAACTTAGGTGGAGCTTACAAACCTTAACCTTTGGACTATTAAACTCAGGGGGAGCTTACAAACCTCAGACTCTGATGTTGCCAAGTAAATTAAAACTTAATTTAGTTTTCTCGTATATAGAACTAAGAGGGAGCTTATAAATCTCAACCTTGGACTATTAGACTCAGATGGAGCACATAAACCTCAGGCTCTGATGTTGCTAAGAAAATTAAAATAGCCTAACATTGGCATATTTTAGTTTTCTTGAATATAGAACTTAGGGGGAGCTTACAAAACTCAATCTTTGACTATTAGACTCAGGGGGAGCTTACAAACCTCAGACCCTAACGTTGCCAAGAAAATTAAAATAGTCCAACATTGTTATTTAAATACTTATGTTTGTCATCATAAAAAAGGAGGAGATTGTTAGAACAAGATTTGTTCATGACATATATTTTTTGGGTTTTGATGATAACAAAGTATTGAAAGAATAATGGTGTTAACTAATGTGTGTTCTAAGTGTCCAGGTTCTAAATCTTAAAGAAGAATATATTCAGAATCTGATATAAGGACCCACTTGAGAGAAGCTAAGTTATTGGCTTCTGATGGTTTAGAATCTGAAGAACGTTCTTTAAATGAAGACCGATAATATAGGTTTACGTAGACTCTGAAGCTGAAGGCCTTGGCATCAGAAGAGCAATATATTGTCTCTAAACTTATTGAATGTATTAGCTTTTGGTGATCATTTATAACCAGTGATAAAGCGAAGGTATCCGTATTGCATAAAGCAAGCTACCACGTCAAATTAGTTTGTCAGCTAGAGTCTGTGTTCACAAGACTCAAGAAGAGTTGACATGCTTTACAAATATCTACTCTCAACAGATCTATAGTACAAGATCACAAGTAAGACACAATGGTTAAACAAGTTACACAATAGATCAAGATCTTTTGGTGTATATATCTTCAATGTCTCTTGTACTATGGAGTAACAAAGACACTTATACAAGTTATCTCTTCCAACGGATATTCCTCTGAAACTACTATATAAGTAACTGGAGATTAAAGATGTATTTTCAACAAGGAACAAGAAAAATGAATAAGAGCAAAGAAGGATAAAAGTGTTCCATGTTTCTAACAGAATGGAAGAATAACAAGATCAACAATATGCAGAAATTCTGTTATATGTTGTAAATTGTACAAAGCCTTAAGATTTCTTAAACATTGAGTATCTTAGAAATCTTAAGTGTTATGATATTTGTTATAGCTATTGCCCTGTACCTCTGATTATGTATCAAGTAAATTTTGTTCTCTATTATGCTAAACAAGTTGTTTAGTAGTTTAGATAAAGTCTCTTGCTATGTGCTTGAGCATCAAAGTCTCTTGCTATGAAGTTTGAGCCAAGTAAGTCTCTTTCTATGTTCTAGAGCATTGAAGTCTTGATCAGTTGTTGATTAAGCAAGAAATTCTTGGACCGAGTGTCTAAGCAGAAGCTTTGAGCATGGAGGGATTCAGCAAGGAAGTCTTGATTTCATGGGATTAATGCAGGAAGTCTTGGACTGCAGGTCTAAGTAGAAGTCTTGGATTCGTGGAATCTAAGCAGGGAAGTCTTGGACCAAGGGTCTGAGCAGAAGTCTTGAACCTGAGGGGTTTAAGCAAGGAAGTCTTGGATTCTTGGAATTTTAAGTAGGAAGTCTCGGGCTGAGGGTCTGAGCAGAAAATTCTTATGCTTAAGTGCATAAGCAGTTGTAATCATGTTTTGATTATAGTGGAAAATCTCTTGTGCTGCAAGGGGACTGGACTACTCTCAGTTTGGGAGGAACTAGTATAAATCTCTGTGTGTTCTGTTATTATTTATTTGCTTCTGTTATTATTCCGCTGCAATTATTTATCAAAATCTGAATAGCGGTTTAGAATCTAAACTCTGTTCAGAAGCAAAGTAAATAAACGAATAACACAATTCAACCCCTTTTTTGTGTATTTTTCTCACCTTCAGATTACGCTTTAATCTTCCGCCAAAGCGATGTTTTTATCATGCTTTAACTTACACTTTCTCGATAATATATCTTTCATGAATTTAGCATAAATATGCAACAGTGCAATAGCTTTACAAAATGGAATATTAACCTGTATTTTGTTCAACATATTCATGAACTTTTTAAACTAACCCACTTCTATCTCTTTCTTTAATTTCATCTTCAGAATCAGGTAAGGTGACGTGATGTAATAAGGTAGCTCAGGATTTGGTTCGTTCAAGATTTATTTCTTGGTTCTTCTGAAGGGTGAGTTTTTATCTATGAATTAGTCAAGGGTGTATCCTCTAACTTCATCCTCACTAGTATCCTCACTTATTTCTACCTCAAAAATCTTCTCGACCTCTTCTTCAGTTAACACCTATTTTTTACTCGTTTTCTCGACCTCACTCGATGTTTTATTTTCTTCACTCACTTTAGGTTTCGAGGTTACCAATCTATTTTTCAACTCAATGTCTTTGCAAGTTTTATTTTTTCGGGTTATCCATGGTGTTACTAATATATCCCCCACTCGAATTAGCTTGGGCTGCCATTTGTAGAAACATTTAACCGATTTGCATCTCTAACTTATTTATTGACACTTAGTGTTCTTATTCACAGTGATTTAATTTAGTGCCATTTTCCTTTAAGTTCTAAACATGCCTTCTTGAGTTTTGCTAACATGTTCAAAACTTGTATGAGTTGCTTTCATGAAATTTGACAAGGTTTCCTCTAGAGACAATGGTTTTTGTTGAGGTGCTTGAGGAACTTGTTGCACTCCTTAATCAACATTCAAAGTTTGATTATTTCTCCATTTAAAATTAATATAATCCTTCCAACCTGGATTGTAGGTGTTCAGATAGGGCTTATTCTTCTGAAAATTCACATATTAAACTTCAGCACTACCAATATTTGGCTCACAGTTTCCATTCATATGACCCTCTCCATAGAAATCATACCAAAGTGTCTAAATTTGACTCACATTTACTTGACCTGATTGGGACGCGAAAAATTGTTTAGAAAGTGCCTCCATTTGAGCTAACACTGTTGTGTTCGAATAAACTACAAGAACTGCCGTTGTTTCACTGCTTAATCACATGAGTGATACTCATTCTGGCACATATTTTTAATCAACATCTTAAACTCATCATCTGTCTTTGCTCTCAATATAACACCGACTAAGGCATCTATAAGCATGCCTGTTGGTGTTTTTAGTTTGCTGATAAAGTGTATCATCTGTTTCATAGAACTTATATTAATATTCAGACACTTACGGAATGACTCAGACTCGTCTAAGTAAAAATTGGAAATTGTAGCTTAATCCAACGATATCACTGTCAAATTCGAACCTCGCCTAAACAACTAAACAATACCTTAGTAGCACTGCACCAGACATAGCAGAATAAGAGTAAAAAATTAAAATAAAATTGAAACTTTAAAATAAAATAAAAATTAAATTCATAATGTCGCACAATATATTGCCTTGTTGAAATAATCAACAATCTCCAACAACAACGCCAAAAACTTGATGGACTAAACTAGCAAGTGTACCAGTCTCGTTGAAGTAATAAAATAATTTCTCTTCACAGGGATTACGAATTTAACAAGGTTATATTAATGCGATTAAAGATAAACAACAAGGGGTTTTTAGTTATGATTAGTTTTTTTTATCGAATCCCCTAATTATACATGTTGATAAAATGTGTATAAGATGATTAACAATTATACAATAATTACACAACAAATTAACAAGACCACTGCACCCAATTCCTTGGTGTGCAACTCATTAATTTAAACAATAATTCCCTAATTCCGTAGGCTAATTCAAAGTTAAACAAGGAGTTTCTAAGTTTGTTAATCCTAAAGCCACAACTTATAATTTCCTATTCCTAGTTAGTTACTAATTTGAACAATTGTCTTTGTTCAGTTCGATAGACTTACAATCAATAATTCCTACTCATCTAGAAATCAGTTTGCACGCTCGTCAACACACAAAGAACAATGAACACAAGGACAATTGAATAATAATTATAACGTAAAAGAAATCAAATAATCTCAAACATTCATATGATCCAACAGAGTACAATTATGTTCATCTCAAAAGACCTAATCTAAAATAGTTCAACTACTCATAGTGAAATTAACAATTACCATAAGTTGATAAGAAGTATTTATCAAAATCAATGAAAAAAAATTCTCTTCAATGGCTCTAATGGTCTCCAAAATCGCCCACAAAAGCTTATTACTGTCACTTTCTCTCCTAGAATCCGTTGCCCTAAAAAAAGTAGCAAAAATTACTTTAAAAAGCTGCACACGCGTGTCAAGAAAATGCGTCATCGCTACCGCATAGTATTCATCGTGACTACGATATGATGTCATCGAGCCCACAATATTAGCATCACGACCACATTAAAATTAGAGGCAAAATCTTCTTAATTTTTCCAAGTCCTTACCTTCTTCAACTTTAATCATTTTACTCACTTCTTTATCATTTTGATTTAGTTTTTTTCCCGTAATTTTATTAATTTAGCCAAAAGTACTCACAAATATTACATAATGACATAGTGTCATCAATATCACCTTGTTATATTTTATCACGATGGATAAATGAGAATTTTTTTAATATAACCTATATTTTCAAAAAAATTACCAAAAAAACCCTTTTTTCAAGGTATTTACCAAAGTGGCAGGTTTTGAAAAGGACCCTCAAGGGTGGCGCCATATGGGATGGCGCCTCAGTTAGAGGTCATATGCCAAACTATATGGCGCCTCAGTACAACCATTGCCCTAAAAAAAAATCGTTTTAGCTTCACTGAGAGTCGCCATCCCAGATGGCGCCTCAGTTGAAGTTTTTTTTTTTTTAAAATTTTTAATGTTAATTTTTTTTTTTAAAATTTGTTGTGATGCCCTAGACTGATGAATCTGCATACCTATACTCTACGTCCACTATTCATTAGCATGCCTCTGCACTATTGTTTTTGCTTCAGACCACTATTCAAGACCACTATTGACATGATAATACAAGCATGCCTTGGAATCCCATGCCTTGCTGCACATGTCAGACTACAAAGACCAAGAAAAAAAAGCAAGGAATCCCATGCCTTGCTGCACATGTAATACTCCAAAGACCAAGAGACATCCAAGGAATCCTATGCCTTACTCCCCTCTATAATTACCATCTCATTCCACAAATTGATCTCGTCCCAAACTCATCTCTTCTCTTCAACCCACAAAAACTTCTCATCCATCACAAAGTCTTCCTCTTAAAACCAGTTACCAAAAAAATGTCTCTGCTCACGATGGGAAACAACCACCGAGGATCCCCGGAAAACGTTGACGACTTCGTAAGTGTTTAGATCGTCTATTGTTTTACATTCCTAAACTTTGATGTATTTTTTACCTAAGTAATGTTATTTATTTTTTTGCTTCAGGAGGTATCAAGTTTCCGGTGCCGTGGACACGCATACTTCCGTCACGACCCTTTCACTGAAGAATGTCTAACAAGATATGGATTTGGAGAAGTGCTTAAAATCCCGTCATACCATGTAGACACAACGTTTATTCTGGCCATGGTAGAACGATGGAGGCCGGAGACCTACACTTTTCACCTTTCTTTTGGTGAATGCACGGTCACCCTCTCAGCAATATGCCCAACATCATACACCGGCCTATATACCACAACAAGAAAACCCTTACCCCTATAGCCCTGACGAGTCTTTCGAACCCACCGAAGCACACCCAAGCCCGCCACAAATGAGCCCCCCACAAATGAACACCCCATCTTCCTACCACCAAGAACCACAATCATCCTACACCCAACTAACCCACCCACTATTCGACTATCAAACCCCACATCAACCGCTGACTCAGTACCAACACTCATCCATGCATCATTTCGGCCAACCATACCGTATGGAACCAACCCAACCCCTCATACAAATAACACAAACACGGGCATGCAGCTGGATTACGGAAGCGCCGTCGACGACAACCCCCCGGCTATTGGGGACAAATGCTTCAGAATTTGTCTCATGTGCCGGGGCCATCTTCTGATGCGCCGGGGCCATCGCAACAAACACAAAGACCAGCCACGCCTCAACAACCTCGTGGTGCTAGACTCAGACGTCAAACAAGAGCCCCTGATTGTGGAACTGGTGGTCGTTTAAATAGGCACAATCATTGAATTTTTTATGTATCCAAATATTGTACTAAATATTAATAAAAAAACTTTAATAATGTTTTTTTTATTCCCATTAAAAAAAAAACAAATACACTGAGGCGCCATCTGGGATGGCGCCACCCCTTAAAAATTTGAAAAAAAAAATTAGAGTACTGAGGCGCCATATGGTTTGGCATATGGCGTCTAACTGAGGCGCCATCCCATATGGTGTCACCCTTAAGAGTCCTTTTCAAAACCTGTCACTTTGGTAAATACCTTGAAAAAAAGATTTTTTTGGTAGTTTTTTTTAAAAAATACAAGTTATATTAAAAAAATTCGATAAATGATTTAAAACATAGTCATACATTTATTAAATGTGATTTTGATAATTTAGTTGGAAATCCTAAACTGCAAAGCTTGTGATATATTTTCTAAAGTTGTTTCTATAAAGATAGATACTAAAGATGATTTATTGAAAGTGATTAATTGGATTGAGGACTTGAAAAATAAGTTGTAAAAAACGTTGAGAATTGAAGAATAAGACAATTCAACTCAAATCCACGTGATTAAAATTCTTGATCGTTTAGAGTGTGTTTGGATGAAGGATTTTAATGAGGAAAAATAATTTTTTGAGGGAATTTGAAATGACTTGATCAAAATCCATTGTTTGGATAAAAAATATGGAGAATTGTTAAAATGATGTAAATTTATGGAGTATTTTATTCATGTTAAATTTAAGGAATTTAAAATGACACAAAAAAGTAAAGAATTTCAAATTGCTTCTTAACTCTATATAATATAAATGTTAAATTGTTTATTATTAAATTTTCAAATTTTGCAAAATGGTCCTCATATTTTATGAAAATTTCAAATTCACCCCAAAAATTTCAAAAAAATTGCAAATTAGTCTCTAATAATTTTCAAATTTTACAAATTGGTCCCTTCAAATTTTTAAAAATTACAAATTGGTCCCTTTTTTTTCATATTTTAAATGTGACCCAAAAGCTTTAAAAATTATGAAAATGACCCCAAATTTTTTACATTGAATCATTTTAATACTTCATCCAAACAAAAGAATTTAAAAATGAATGAATTTCAATTGAATAATTTGAATTACTTAGAATTAAACGATTTTCAAATTTTCAAATTTTCAAATTTGAATTACTTGGATGAAGCATTTTAATGAGGGAAAGTAATTTTTTGAAAGAATTTAAAATGATTTGACCAAAATCAATTGTTTGGATAAAAAATATAGAGAATTGTTAAAATGATGTAAATTTATGAAGTATTTTATTCAAGTTAAATTTAAGAAATTTAAAATGACACAAAAAAGTAAGGAATTTGAAATTACTCTTTCACTCTATATCATACAATTGTTAAATTGTTTGTTATCAAATTTTTAAATTTTGCAAGATAGTCCTCATATTTTATGAAAATTTCAAATTCACCCCTAAAATTTTTTAAAAATTGCAAATAAGTCTCTAAATTTATTCAAATTTTAAAAATTAGTCCCTTCAAATTTTCAAAAATTGCAAATTGGTCCCTATTTTCCATATTTTAAATTTGCCTCAAAAGTTTTAAAATTTATGAAAATGACCCTAAAAATTTAACAATGAATCATTTTAATACTCTATCCAAACAAAAGTATTTGAAAATGAATGAATTTCAATTGAATCATTTAAATTGCTTAGGATTTTGAATTTCTTGAAAAATCTCAATTACCTCATGCAAACACACTCTTAGTGACTCGAAGTAAAGAGCATTCCTAAAAAAAAAAAGACTTCTAAAATTGACAAAATTATAAAGAAGAGGATTACTAGAAAAAAAACACTACAAAAAGACTCCAAAAAAGAAGTAAAGCTGATCAAAGCCAACAACATGTAATCTTAGATTATTCAAATATATTTTTCCTCTTAAAAGTTATACTATATGTGTATAATTTAAATTTTCATGAAAGAGCTTGTGTAGTAATAGGGTAAATGAATATGTAAATGAAGAATATTTTAGATTTCAAATTATGGATGGGTTTGGAACACAATAATTCCTTAGAATAAATGTAATTTCTTACTTTGAATCAACATTATTATTTAATTAAAAAATATATTTTTAGGAAATAATTTTTTGTTTAATCTTGGCGCAACAATCGGGGGTCAAGCGAGAAGCAGTTTAAATGGTGAGACATCTTTCATAGAGTAACACTTTTGTGAGAGATACATTACATATTTATCCAAAACTTTAAGGTGATAAGTGTATGAGTTCTTCCACTTATAAATGTTCAAATTCCCATATTTCTACCCAATATAAAACTATTACCCATCCCACTCACACTTCCTATACTCAACAAGAGTGTTATAATATCCTCTTTTTTCAACGCATAATTTGATATATAAAATCATCTCTTCTATCAACTAAGTTACTTGCAAAACAAATCATTATTTTACAGATAAGACGTGCACTAAGTATGTCTTACTATTTTTCTAACATGAATTGAGCACAATCAAACATCAAACTTTTATCACTGAAGATTTAGAAAAGTAAAAGAGTAAGAAGTGTTATTCAGTCACTAAATCCAACAACTTCTAAAATTGAAGATGTTGGCATTCGATATTGAATCGATTTTGTTTTCAACGGTGTCTGAATCCTTAAATTCTTCTATTGACTAGTTCATGAATAAAGTGAAGTCGATTCTTTGAAACTTGATCAACTAAATATCGAAACTAGGAAGATCGCTATAGAGTAAAAATTTAATCAAAACGTGGTTGTTTGATATCATGACGAGGAAAATTTTAGATAGATTGTTCTTATATGCGGTAGTATGACATAGATGAAGTGATGGCTAAGTCGTTGCAAGAGGACTTTTCTGTCACTGAAGATGCTTTTGAGAGTGCGCTGAAAGTATGGGGAATATTTGTATCCAATTGTGCCCCTGAGACCAAGTTCGTCTAAATGAGGTGATTGAGAATAAGAAGGTGGTTTCTCTTGAGGACTAGTGTGTCCTCCTTTGTTTTTTTTCCGACCGACATGCTTGTGTCCAGTGCGTAATCTTTTTGATATTCATGTACTATAATGTACATGCATTTTAGTTTAATTTTTATTTGATTATGTCGGATTTGTGATGTTGTTTCAGGTACCGGGTTCCTTCCTCTAGGATTCAACTTTTTCTTCGAGTTTTGTGCTCGAAGTTTATTGGATTTATTTGGGAACAGTATCCGTTCAATAGTAGATACCCCTTTCCATGTTTCTAGGTGAAAATCTAGTTTGAGGGTGACGTATTAGCGAACTCACGCGACCTATGGAGTGACTAGCAACCAAGAAGGGGTGAACCAGTTATTTTTAATTTTTGAGGTTTGCTTTCTTTATATGTGTGCTTTGGCATCATGGGCTTTTGATTACTTTAGTCATACGCTTATGGGTTTGCGACAACACCCCTAAGTCTTTGTGATGGGACTTCAATCTCTCTGATCGTACCCCAGACTTATCATTAGGTGATGTTGCATGTTGCATTGTCTCTGCCTCACATGTTTAATATTTTGATTGCTTGTCATTTAACTTTTGGTTTTGTTTACATTGTTATTCAATCTCCTCACCAATTGTGCATCTCAAGGTTGATTTTTAAATTCCTTTTTGTGCATACGTAAATCAAAGTGTTTGCTTATAGTTTAAGCAATATGCTTCAAGTCAATTTGTTGAGTTTTAGATCAAGAACTATATTTGACAATGGTAATCATGACTATATTAGAATCTCAAAAATACTTTAAATTTTGCAAAAATTGAGAATCCAGATGTGCGATTCGAATCACATTATTATATGACTCGAATCAAGATTATAGAGAGCTCAAGGACTGATTTCATGTTGCCATGATTTGAATCACATGCTTTATGATTCAAATCGGAAAATTTTGAATCGAATCACAAGACTGTATGATTCGAATTAAACTGAACAAGAATTTTCCTTGATTTTTCTTATGGAACTTTGATTTGAATCGTTGTATTCCATGACTCAAATCATGTGATTTGAATCACAAATTGTGTGACTCGAATCACACAGATGGATTCTCGTATGTTTTTGCTTCTTGATTCAAATCATTTGATTCTATGACTCGAATCATACCTCTTGCTTATGACTCAAATCATACACTATTTTCACTCATTTTTGTGCCAGATCTTCAGCTCATATAAATGCTTTTTTTTTCCACTCAAAACCTCTTACAATGTTGGAAAACATACACTTTCTCCATTGATTTTAAATTTCACAATACATGTGTTCTCTCCCTTTTAAAAGGATTTTGAATCTATTTTAAGTGTTTTGCAAATGATTCCTTTCGTCATCTACCTCATTGCTTTCCATTTTGATGTGGATCTACATCTCACCTTTGGATATTTGTGATAGTTAATGAGATTCTGTTATTGTGGCTAACATTTTTTGAAGATTAATTTAGATTTTGGAGGTTTGCAAAGTGTGTGTGGTTGTGACTGGTTTTGACAAGTACTTCGAAAAAGAAAGAGGTTCTTCCCTCTACAATTACTTTGATAGTACCGTGTGGAAGACTAAGAATAAAGTGAAAGTTATTCTCAAACTTCGAACAGAAAAACACTTAAGATACCGATAGGATCGAGGAAATGTCGTTGCAAAACGAAGACTTTATAGAAGAATTGTTGGGTTGGAAGATTCAAGATGATTCGAGTAAAGATTGTACGAGCATTGAATTTGGATACTGTGCATAAGAGGGTCCAAATAGAAGATTTTGATATTTTCTTCATTATTTGGATTATTATTGTACTGAAAGTCTTGTAATTTGTCACAAACTATAAATCCTGCCTACCTCTCTCTCTCTCTCTCTCTATATATATATATATATATATATATATATATATATATATATATATATATATATATATATATATATATATATATATATATATCTTAGAATTACATGTTTAAGTTGCTTTTAATGCTTTCCTAGAATCATATGCTGTTAGATTATTTCCTTGGTAGCGATAACCTCCTTCTTTTCCGATGTACTTGTCAAAACCAGTCACAACCACACATACTTTGTAAACCTTGGAAATGTAATTACTTTGATAGTACCTGTCATACCCTAATTTTTAACCCTAAGATTCCACATCATTTTCATCATTTGCATGACATCAAGCATCTAATGTGTGTTGTCATTTATGCATTACTAACTCCATTGAAAATACAAAAATATGTATTTTGCTTGCTTTGCTTACAAGCTAGGTGTCATACCACAAATTTTGACCACTAAGATTTCCCATCATTGTGAAAATCATCATCACAATATGGATGAACCTTCATGCCTCACCAGTCTCCCCAAAGATGGGTGAGCATTCACTACAAACAATAATTAGGGTTTCAAGCCCTCTCAGAGTTCTTAGACAAAGGATCAATCAAGAATTGACATGATCTTCAACTTTTCTAACCTCTCAAGCATCCACAAAGAATCAAGAGGACTCCCACAACAAGAATCAAGCACAATGTTGCAGCATTCCAGGTGGATCAAGCCTCAAAATCGACAGTGTCACCAAATTAGGGTTTTGGTCGGCCAGGGCCTCCTGATGGAAATTTTCCTCTGGGCATGAGCCAATGCTTCAAAGCATAACCTAAAATACTTCATGGAACCTCATGGACCCAATCAATTTGGCCTCAGGGGATGCATTCACTAAAAATCAGGAATTAGGGTTTCTTGACCTAATTCACCCCTAAGTTGACTTTTGGGAAAAAACATGAGCAAAGACATCAAGAGAGGATTTTAGGGTCTCCAACACACCACATTTATTCATTTGCAACAATAGATTGATCCATGAAGCTTGATTCCCAAGTTTCAAGTTCATCAGAACCACAATTAGGGTTTTGAGGAAAAAAGTCAACCGTGCCTTTGGCTTTTGACCAGACATGCTCCCAAACCTTGGGACATGATTCAATACACCCTATAACACCTATGAAATCAATCCATCAAGTTTTATTTAGGTCAAGGACTTGATTTCATAGAGGATCACACAATTTGAAATTCATCTGATAAAAAGTCAACTGTGCCCAAAAGTCAAAGTTTGACTTTTTGATTTTTTGATCAATTATGGTTCCCTAACCCTAAAATGATGTTAATTTGTGATTTGAATCAACATTCATCAAGAAAAATCAAAGAAAGTGGGATAACTTGTAAAATGGGTAACCATAAAAAACTTAGAAATTTTCTAAGTTATGAAACAAAGTGACTAGGGTACCAACTTCCAAGGATCATAACTTAAGATTCAAGCAACCATTTTGGCTGATCCAAAGATGGATTTGTAGCTCTCATGGCATACTTTAAAAGTGCCAACTACACCTCATTCCAATTCCTCATGGATTTTAAGTTATGGAGTGACCAAAATGACAAAAAGTGAAAATGCAACTTTTTTCCAACACTTAGTGAAATTTTCACTAAGTCAGAATCTGCCTTGTTTTTTTCCCAAATGTAGGGGTATTTTTCACTTGGAACCAAAAAGTGTCAAGATAAACTATGATCACACATGTGTTGTATCATATAAGAGCTTTCCAAAATGGCAAAGAACTCCATCAAATTCCATTTGAGCCATGAGATATGATAATGGCAATGTGCCTTGCTGCAAACTGCCATGGCAAGGCAGATTTGTGTATTTTGCTCGATTTTAGCAATTTTGGCAAATGACAAACATGTTTATCCATCTGAACACCTCAGGGAGGGACCAAGGAGGGACAAACACTGATCCATAAGCCTCCCAAGTCTTCGGAACTAAAAATAGCATGCCAAACCTAAAAAACCCTAAAGAGGGGACAAGACTCCAATTTTGTTTTGGAGCATTCAATGGATGCACCAAGGTGGCATGAACTGAACCATTTCCAACTGAATGAGTCAAGGATAAGATCTAAACCAAGGGAACCAGCAGCCTGTGCACTAACCTCTAGTCAATTGTTGGAGGAGACATGGATTCCTATTGATCAACATTGGCCAAACCTCTGCTGCAGTTATGATTCACTATTATAGCCAAACAAACTTGCTCTACTATAAATAGAGCTCATTTGTGCTCAGTTTAAGTACACCAAAGTACTACAACACTTGCTTTCCTCAAAATCTCTTTCTCTAGCTAAAAATGCCTTCTTTAGCAAGGTAATTCTGAGTTTTTGAGTTAGAGAGCAATTCCATCATAGCTCATGATCCAAACACATCCAATATGTCATATTGTAGCGCAAATTTTTGTGTGGTTGCGAAGCACTATCGCTTTAGGGTACTACAGTTCGATTCATTTTTTATCCTATTGAAGCTGATGAAGGAAGGGAAATAGATGTCTCTAATTAACTCTGCTTGCAAACTGAGTTTAAACAGATGACTGTTGGTTTACATATGCTATTAAGATTGTGGGTCTCTCTTAGGTTATTTTGCTTAAGAACAGTATCTAGGCAGGATGTTAGGTCTGATGCTTTTCGATTGAGGTAGGAAGGTATGGGATTTTGGTTTTTTTGATTAGTATGCTCGCTAAGATTTTTCAATCTTATGCCTACGTATTCCCGTTTGATGAAACAGGGAAATCAGAGCGATCGTAGTTCCTCCTATTCTATGGGAGGAAAAATGTGTTTTGGTGTCTTGTTCAAAGCGCAAGACGTGAAGCTAAAGGTGGTTCATATCTTATTCAAAGCCCAAGATGTGAAGCTAAAGAAGGTCCTGACTGAGAGGGAATTTATCATCTCTAAAGAGAAGTATTCGATGTTTATGTGCCGTGAGCAAGGCACAAATTTGATGCTAAAAGCTTGATCGACTCAACCGGGGTTTTCCTTATACAAAGCCTAAGAGGAGGCTATTGACCCAACAAGAGGGTGTTTTTACATGTGTCTTGTACGAAGCCTAAGACGGAGGCTAAAAGGTTTGTGATCCAACAAGAGAGTCTTTTATACTCAACAAGAGAGTGTTTTATATCTCGTACGAAGCCCGAGATGGAGGCTAAAGGGTTCACTCAATAAGAGAGTCTTTTATACTCAACAAGAGAGTGATTTTCTATCTCGTACGAAGCCCGAGATGGAGGCTAAAGGGTTTGACTCAACAAGAGAGTCTTTTATACTCAACAAGAGATTATTTTATATCTCGTACGAAGCCCGAGATAGAGGCTAAAAGGTGATTGACTCAACAAAAGAGTCTTTTATACTCAACAAGAGAGTGATTTTCTATCTCGTACGAAGCCCGAGACGGAGGCTAAAAGGTTTGTGACTCAACAAGAGAGTCTTTTATACTCAACAAGAGAGTGATTTATATCTCGTACGAAGCCCGAGATGGAGGCTAAAGGGTTCACTCAATAAGAGAGTCTTTTATACTCAACAAGAGAGTGATTTATATCTCGTACGAAGCCCGAGATGGAGGCTAAAAGGTGATTTGACTCAACAAGAGAGTCTGAAAAGGTTAGCTCCGCTGGGGAGAATCATTTGTATAAAGCCCAAGAGGAGGCTATTTGTGCTGGTGATTGTTTCAGTTGAGTGACATGTCCAGTGTGTTGGATAAAAGAGAAAATCATTTCTTATGTGGATTTGTACTTTGGGATTGATCAAAGGATCAGGGTTATTTCATGTTCTTTAAGGAAAGGGGAAATCCAAAGGGTATTGAGACTGTCCAAGTCCACTGGTATTTTGAGAAATCGATTCTCGGAAGAGAAGGCTGGTATGTTAAGGGATGAAGGTTAACCCGTTAACTGGTCTGACACTTGACTCAGAAAGACAGCTCTAGCAAATTGATGTCTAGGTTCTGTTCCTATACCTGTAGAGGTCTCTGGGTCCTTGTACTAAGCGCAAGAGAAGGCATGAGAGCTTTTAAGAAGCCGACAGGTCCTTGTACAACGCCCAAGAAGAGGTGGGGATGCTTTTAGGAAGCCTGTGGGTCCCTAAACCCCGAGAAATTCAAGACATGCTATTCACTGAGAATAGATCAAGCCAGGAAAGTCCTAGAATTTGGAAGAAACTCAAGAGATGCTATTCACGGAGGATAGATCAACTCTGGGGAGTAGAGTTTCTTTGACAATTTCTAAGAATGACAGTCTGAGAAAGGGTTCACCGAGAATGCTGCCTTTCACGTCTCCATATTGTTTAACCCCAAGAGGAGGGAAGACTGTATCTGGTAATCCTATGGGGATCTAGTTTTGTTTGTATTTAAGAGTGACCAACAGGGATTTACCTAGTGCTAGACGTAGTTGCCGGGTAAAACTCTAAATAGCTATACTAGTATTACACAGTGGATATTTGACGAGTATATAAAAGTTTGTGAAGGAAGACTTACAGTGAGCAGCCCCATAATACAGTTATATATATATATATATGAAAGCGGATAAAGAAAGCGGGTAAACACTTACTCGGTTGTAGAGCTTCCATGCTATTTTGTTAGTTGTTCAACAAAGAAAGCTTTGATAACAATATTATATTCTAAATCAAAGGAGAAAGTGCTTTGAAAAGATTGTTGGGGCTTACAGCTCGAGGAGAGGCCCAAGGTTTTAACGATGATCGCACCGTTGTTTTGAAAACTGTACAGAGGGACTTATACAATATGTGAGGCCCAAAAGGTTAAAAGGGGATTAGGTCTTATACTCTATTAGAGGCCCAAATGTGTTTTTGTACAAATGATGGGGCTTACAGCTCAAGGAGAGGCCCAGATGATGATTTTTGAAAAGGGCGATCGTGCCGAGGTTTTTGAAAGCACAGTGGGTCTTATACAATGACTGAGGCTGAAATTATTTTGGTTTCAAAGAGGGGTTGGGTCTTACACTCTATTAGAGGCCCAAAGAGTTTTTTTTAAAAGAATTTGGACTTATAGCTCGAGGAGAGGCCCAGATGATTTTTGTTTGAAAACGGCAATCGTGCCGAGGTTTTTGAAAATACAGTGGGTCTTATACAATGACTGAGGCCCAAAGTGGTGTATTTACAAAGGGGATGGGTCTTACACTCTAATAGAGGCCCAAAGAGTGTTTGAAAATGATTTGTGAGGGTGAAAATCAAAGAAACCCTAATTTTGTTTTCCTTTAAAAGTAAATATTTAAAGAAAAATCAAATAAAATGATAAAAATACCAAATAAGTTTGAATAAATCACTTGTGATTTTTGTTTAAGGTTTGAAAAATGAGGTTTTAATCACAAGATGATTTAGAACTCATTTGGTTTTGATTTTCAAAGTAAATATTCACTTTTAAATGTTTAAAAAACAATTAAAATGAATTTATTCACAAAAATACTAATTGTATTAAATAAATAATATTAATCTAATTTTTTTGTGGAATAAAATATTTCAATATTTTTGTGATTTTTTGCAAAAAGAACCAATAAAAAATAATTAAAATTGAGGGAGTTATTAATTTTTCAAATCATTAAAAATAATAAGAAAAACAATAAAAAGTGGAAAAAATAGCAAAAAGAGGATCTGGGGCGAGGGGGATTCGAACCCCAAATATCTTGAGTATAGGGCGCGCGCCTTACCATTGGGGTGGTGATACATCCGTTGATTGAAACACAACCACAAATATACAAGGTTTGCCTTGTTTTGGCCTGGCCCAAGGCAAGGCAAGGCAAGATTTTGGTTGAAAACGTGAAGGCCATAACTTTCTCATTTCTCCATGGATTGGGACAAAATTTAGGTCTATCCTGCCTAGAATTTCACAAGGAATCCAATGGTGGTGGTGTTTTTTTTTTCAGATCATGCTCCTATTGAAAAACCCGATAGTGGTTTTGAAATAGGCCATGATTTGCTTTTTCTGTGCCATCTCTTGGTACAAGCATGAATTACATGATAAGTTGGTGCAAACACAACACTTATAACATGTATAAGAGATGCATGATCAGTGGACATCAAAAGAAAGCATGATTCAAAGAATCTAAGTTGTGATGCTTACTGTAGCGAGCGATTTTGGATGCGGTTCTTAAGCGCTGGTCGCTCTGTGCGGTTGAGCTTAAAACTACAGGTCGATTCATTTTTTTTATCCTTTTAAAGCTGATGAAGGAAGGGAAATAGATTTCTCCAATTAACCCTGCTTTGCATACTGAGTTTAAACAGCGGTCTGTTAGGTTACGGATGCGATCAATGTGGGGGGCCTTTGTACTAGTTATTTGTATTTTCGCCAATACTGGTTTTTATCTAGACAGAAGGTTTCTGGCGGGGAACAAGGATTAGGATGTTAGGACTGGTGCTTTTTGATTACTGCTTTTGATTGATGGAGATATGGGATTTGGGTTTTTTGTTTAGTGTGCTCGCTAAGATCTTTTCTTTCGATCTTATGCCTACGTATTCCCGTTTGCCGAAACAGGGAAATCAGAGCGTTCGTAGTTCCTCCTATTCTATGGGAGGAAATGGTTGTTTTGGTGTCATGTTCAAAGCCCAAGACGTGAAGCGAAAGGTGATTTGTATCTTGTTCAAAGCCCAAGATGTGAAGCTAAAAGGTTTATCTGTATCATGTTTGAAGCCCAAGATATGAAGCTAAAAGAGTTTGACTTTAGAGAGAATTTGTCATCTCTAAAGAAGGGTTTGTCTGTCACAACTGTTGGGTGACTGGCTATAAAGGGAGGATTACTTTAATCGGGATGCGCGGATCCTAGCAATGCCATAATTTCCTTTATAGGGGATTTCAACCTGAGGAGAAGACTTTAACTCAGCGTAGAGCAATGCCATCTTTCCTTAGGAATTTCTCATACTAAAAGAGGGACAGTGGCATGGATGTAGATGATCCAGAGGCTTGCCGCTTACAGCGATTAGATGAAGGGGAAGGAGTTGTTGATGTTTGTGTACTGCGAACGAGGCACAACTTTGATGCTAAAAAGTTAATTGGATTAACCAGTGGTTTTCTTATACAAAGCCTAAGAGGAGGCTATTATGTGTCTCGTACAAAGCCCGAGAGAGAGGCTAAAAGGTTTTGACTCAACGATGGAATCTTTTGGTATCTCGTATAAAGCCCGAGATGGAGGCTATTTTACTCAACAAGAGAGTTTCTGTATCTCGTACGAAGCCCGAGATGGAGGTTGTTGTTTGTTTGGTTCAATAAGAACCTTTTTGTATCTCGTATAAAGCCCGAGATGGAGGCGAAAGGGGTTATTGACTCAACGAGGGAGTCTCTTATGTGTCTCGTACAAAGCCCGAGAGAGAGGCTAAACGTTGTTTGACTCCGCTGGGGAGAATCATTGTACAAAGCCCAAGAGGAGGCCAGCTTCATTGGAGAAGGATCATTATACAAAGCCTAAGAGGAGGCTATGGTGACTGTTTCAGTTGAGTGACAGGTCCAATATACTGATTTTAAAGAGAAAATCAGTTCTTATATGAGCAACACTGTACTCATGGATTCGATTCAAGGATCCGGGTTATTCCTGTTCTTTAAGGAAGCGGGAAATCCGAAGGGTATTGAGACTGTCCGAGTCTGTGGGTTTCCTTCCTATTTAACGAAGGGGTCACTTGAGAATGTCTTTGAGACTCAAGGAACTTAGACTGTCAGTGTCTAGAGTTTCATCTTTTGTACTATGCTTTGAGAAACAGTAGTAGACTCTTTGAAAGGACGGTTCTATGAAAATGACTAAGTTCTGTTCCTATACCTCTAGGAGGTCGTCGGGACAATTTGTACGAAGCCCAAGAGGAGGCTGGAAACTTTTAAGAAGCCGATCGGTCCTTGTACGAAGCCTAAGAGAAGGCTATCATTCCCGGAGGAAGAGATCATTATACGAAGCCTAAGAGGAGGCTGTGAATACTTCTAAGAAGCCGTAGGATCCTTGTACTAAGCCTAAGAGGAGGCGGGGTTGCTTTTAGGAAGCCTGTGGGTCCTTGTACGATGCCCAAGAGGAGGCCGATTGCTTTTAAGAAGCCGATGGGTCCCCAAATCCCGAAAAATTCAAGGCAATGCTATTCACCGAGAATAGATCAAAGTCAGGAAAGTTCGAGAATTTGGAAGAAACTCAAGAGATGCAATTCACGGAGAAGAGATCATCTCTGGGGAATAGAGTTTCTTGACAAGTGCTTTTAAGAAGCCTGTGGGTCCCCAAACCCCGAGAAATTCAAGGCAATGCTATTCACCGAGAATAGATCAAAGTCAGGAAAGTTCGAGAATTTGGAAGAAACTCAAGAGATGCAATTCACGGAGAAGAGATCATCTCTGGGGAATAGAGTTTCTTTGACAACTTCTATGAGTGACAGTCTATGAAAGGGTTCACAGGGAATGCTGCCTTTCATATCTCCATATTGTTTAACCCCAAGAGGAGGGAAGACTGTGTCTGGTAATCCTATAGGGATCTAGTTTAGATTATTTCTAAGAGTGATCGAAACGGCTTTACCTAGTGCTAGACGTAGTTGCCGGGGAAACTCTAAATATCTATACTATTATTACACAATTGATATGAGTTGATAAAAGAAGACTTACAGCGAAACAACCCCACAATACAGTTATATGTATATGAAAGCGGTAAATGAAAGCAATAACCACTTACTCGGTTGTAGAGCTTCCATGCTGTTCGGTTAGTTGTTCAACAAAGAAAGATTGAAAACAACCGTATATTCAAAATCAAAGGAGAAAGTGCTTTGAAAAAGAATGATTTGGGGCTTACAGCTCAAGGAGAGGCCCGGGGTTTTATCAGTGAGCGCACTGTTTGAATTTGTACAGAGGGACTTATACAAGTGACTGAGGCCCAAAATGTTTTCTGTACAAAGGGATGGGTCTTACACTCTCTCAAGAGGCCCAAAAGGTTTAAAGAAAAAGAGTGGGGCTTATAACACGAGGGTCGGCCCGGTTGATTTTTCCGTTTGAAATGGCGATCGCGCCGAGGTTTTCTTTTAACGCGGAGGGACTTATACAATAAGTGAGGCCCAAAATGTTTTGGTTAAAAGGGGATTGGGTCTTACACTCTATTAGAGGCCCAAAGTGTTTTTGAATGGGTCTTATAGCTCAAGGAGAGGCCCAGGGTTATTTTTCAAAAGGGCGATGATCGTGCCGTTTATTTGAAAATGTACAGAGGGACTTATACAACGAATGAGGCCCAAAATATTTCTGTACAAGTGGGTTGGGTCTTACACTCTCTCAAGAGGCCCAAAGTGTTTTGAAAATGATTTATGAGGGTTGAATTAATCCAAAAACCCTAATTTGTTTTCAAAAATGTATTTAATTGAATCAGTGAGTCAGTGAGAAATGATTGTATCTTTTTGAGCACAAGGTCTCCTCTCTTGAAGACGTGAGGTCGGACCTTTTTGTCGAACGCCTTCTTCATTCTTTGCTGATACAACTGACCGTGACATAGTGCTGTTATTCGTTTTTCTTCAATCAGATTCAGTTCATCGTGTCTGCTTCGACACCATTCAACTTCTGTAAGCTTAACTTCCATCAATACCCGGATTGATGGGATCTCTACTTCGATGGGGAGCACTGCTTCCATGGCATATACTAGAGAGAAAGGGGTTGCCCCCGTTGAAGTGTAGACAGATGTGCAATAACCGTGAAGAGCAAAGGGTAGCATCTCGTGCCAGTCTTTGTAGGTTACAACCATCTTCTGAACAATCTTCTTGATGTTCTTGTTAGCCGCTTCTACCGCTCCGTTCATCTTGGGTCGGTAGGGAGATGAGTTATGGTGTTCGATCTTGAACTCAGTGCACAACTCTTTCATCATCTTATTGTTCAAGTTAGATCCATTATCAGTAATGATCTGGCTCGGAACACCATAACGGCAGATGAGATTGTTTTTGATAAATAGGACCACCACTTGTCGGGTTACATTAGCATATGATGCTGCTTCGACCCACTTGGTGAAGTAGTCAATGGCTACCAGAATGAACCGATGTCAGTTTGAAGCCTTAGGTTCCATCATGCTGTTGTATCCCAAATTTTACCCCTTAGACGTCATATTTTTCTTGCATCCGCATTTAGACCTCAAGCATGTATGCATTGTTAACTAACCATTTCTTGTTTGCAAGTTATTTCTTTTCATTGTGGAAGTAGGATTTACACAACAAAGACGGCAAGGTCTCCCTAAGACATTTTTTGGCCAAATGCGACCATTTGAGTCTACATACGTCCGAGAAGACTTTTTCAACGAGAAATCAAATGTTTCACCAAGACAAGTCAACCATTGCCTTTCATGTCAAGCAAAGTGTGATCCCAAATTTTGAGAAATTATGCCATGTGATAACAAACATCCTTGGAAGCCTTTTTTGAGCCTTAAAGATTTGTTTCTCAAGTGCAATAATTTTTCATGAGGTAAATATTCATCAAGGTGTAACATACCAAAGTGATGCCGTGGGAGGATTTAATTTTGCAATATCCTAAGTGTTTTCGGTCATGGGCATATAGTATGTCTCAAGTTTCTTTTGGGCCCAAAATATGTTATCCGGATCAAAGGATTTAAGTTGTTGAAAAGTCCAAGTTGTGTTCCCGCATGGATTAAGTAACAAGGCCTTGTACATTTAGCTAAGCCCATGTGCCATTTGTTAGTTGAAAATGCTGAAGATGCTTTGCTTTAAAAACAAGTCTTGTAAAGTCACTACGTATTACTCTTCTAAGCTCACCCATTACTGTGGAGATCAAAAGGACATTGAGATACCATATTGAATTAGTGAAATAAAAGAGGCTCAGCACGGAAGATATGCATGCATGAGCAGAGAATACGTATTCCAAATTCAAATTATTGCTTTTTTTTTACTTTCTCTCTCATGGCACTTCAAAAAGGTGGTTTTGGAATAACTACTAAAGAGTGAAAGTAACAGACTGAATCCACCACCTCCTCTGCTGCACTTGTCCAGCATAGAAATTGACCAAGATCAACGGCTGAGGAACTTGATGCACAAACCCTAATCCTTTATCCTGTGGACAAACCAACTACCCAAGACCCGGATCCACTTTGCTTGGCCTATAAAAGGAGCTCATTCCCTCCTTGTTAAGACACACCAGAGAAATTGCAAAAATACTCTCTCAAAAACTCTCCACTTACCCACCCTTATTTATTGCAAGGAACTCTCAAACACTTGCAAGAAAGATCGTTCTATTTGCTTTTCGTAGAACACTTAGCCACCAACTTGTTCTTTACTGGGTAGCTGAGGGAGGAGAAAAAGAGGCTCTTTGTTCCCAGAAATCATCATTGAAGAAGCAGTAGACTTACTCTACTAGGTAACACACTTTCTGTTTCTCTTTTTTAGATGCTATACCATTTCATCTTAGTGCATGCTATTATACTGTTATGTTGCTGAAAATGATATTCATGTTTCGTATGAAATAATATGCATGATAATGTATGCTGTTATACTGTTATGTTGTTGGAAATTATATTCATGTTTCGTATGAAATAATATGCATGATAATGTATGCTGTTATACTGTTATGCTGTTAGAAATGATATTCATGTTTCGTATGTAAACTCGTTGGTATGATGCTGGAAATACTATGCATGATGGTGTATGCTGTTATATTATTATCATGCTACTGGGAATCATGTTCTTAATATGCGGTTGTGAATTTATTCTGTGTGTTTGAATCATGCTTTGAAAAAGAAAAACTTTGGTTTGGTTTTGCTCGCCACAATGGTGATGGCGTCCATCACTTTGTAAACAAAAAATAAGAAAATAAATTAATACTTTCGGAATGAATGTAAGACAAAAATTAAATGGACCGAAACCCCACCTGGCTCTCGCCAGGTGAGGGGTGGTGCAAGCCACCCTTTGTTTATTCTTTTTTTTTTCTGTTTAGGAGGTGGCGCCTGCCACTTAGTTAGTGGTGGCGCAAGCCACCCTTAGGAACACCAGGTGGCGCAAGCCACTAGCACAAGATGGCGCAAGCCACTTGTTGTTAAGGTGGCACCAGACACTTCAAATGTGGCGCTAGCCACCTCTTTTTTCCTTTTTTTTTCTTTCTTTTATTATTTAATCCTTCTTTCCTTACTTCTCTTTTTTTATGATTTCTTTTAAGAAAAGAAAAACACCAATTTCATTTCAATCTTTTTTCCTTTTTCAGTAAACAAAATCAACTTGTCTTCTTAAATGATAAAAACGTTTCTTTTAAAACATACATTCTGTAACTTGTAAATATTTTCTTTCTTTTGTTTCCTGACTTTAAATAAGACTCAAGACTTAAAGTTTTTTTGTAAAAATGTTCCCTCTGCCATACTTGGTGTATGTATGTGGCTGCTGATTTTTAATGAAACTTACTGTAAGCTGTGGATTTGTAGAACTTTGTTTCTCGTTTGTTAACCAAACCTTACTATGAGAACGTTGGTTGTTTTTTTGTTCTTTGTTTAAAATCATATGACTTAATAACGTGACTATTGATTCTGAATTGAGTTTGCTATGAAATATGTTTGCTGGGTAAAATTCCGTTCCTGACTTTAATCCTATGCTATGCTTTTGTTTTGCTCTTTGATGCTAAATTGCATATGCACTTGGTCCAATTGTTGAATGCCCCTCTGCCTTATACGTTCACTGCATGACCACTTGCACTCACTATCTGATAAGTCTACATTTATGTTCATTTCATGTTTGAATGATCACTGTTTGCTAGTTGCATGTGTTCACAACATGATCACTTACTCTCTGTTTGCTATATTCCAATTTGAGTCTATTTCATGATTATATGATTACTGTTCGGCTTTATTGAACTCTTACTGTCCCATCATATTTCAACTATTTGTAACTCTTATTTATAAGATGTTACTTCCCCCATTCCTTCCAAAGGAAAAGTCTTTCTATTGATTTCAAGATCATAGAAAGCTCATTGACCTAGACCTCATAGTCTTAGGCAACCTCCCTTCTTTGACCTCATAGTCAATAGGACCCCTCTTGAACTCATAATTCATAAAGCATTTTATTCATCATTGACCTCATAGTCATAATTAAAACTTTGGCCTCATAGCCCTTCCCTAATCATGACCTCATAGTCAAAGTCTCTCTATTGACCTCATAGTCATAGAAAGCTCATTTACCATCCTTTGACCTCATAGTCATAGGACTCTCTCTCTTGACCTCATAGTCATAGATAGCTCATTATCACCTTGGTCTCATGGCCATTTAACCTTTGACCTCATAGTCATTAACAACATCTTTACCTTACCCTTAGCAAACAAACATAATATAACACAAGCAAAACAAGAGGTTCCCGTAGACTACTACGGATATTAAGGGTGCTAATACCTTCCCTTAGTATAACCAACCCCCGAACATTAGATCTCCCCCCTTTAGGTTTTTTTTAACGATCTTGAACCTTTCCTTTGGATAAATCAAAGTCGGTTGTAAAAGAAAATGATGCAAATTAATTAATAATTTGTTATCCAATTTTCACCGCAACACATGCCAATCATGTCAATTCCCCATATGGAAAAAGGTCATGGGGAAGAAAGAACTTTGAGATGCGTTGGCGGTACATGGACTTTGTCAGCGTATATTTGACACTTGTGACACTTCCTCATGTACTTGTAGCAGTCGGATTCCATGGTCAACCAGTAGTACCCTACTCTCAGAATTTTTCTCGCCATTGTGTGTCCATTGGCATGAGTGCCAAAGGATCCTTCATGAATTTCTTTTATCAGCATGTCTGCTTCTGGTCTGTCTACACATCGGAGCAAGACCATGTCAAAAATCATCTTATAGAGAGTATCACCGCTCAAAAATAAACTACCAGACAGCCTTCTGAGGGCCTTTCTGTCTTTCCTAAGTGCCCCACGTGGGTACTCTTGTTTCTGAAGGAAGCATTTGATATCATGATACCAAGGTTTGTCGTCTATGACTACTTCAATCGTGAAGATGTAAGCGGACCGTTTAAGGCGCATTATGTCGATCTTAGGTAAGTCATTCCATTGACCTACGCTAATCATGGAAGAGAGAGTGGCTAATGCATCAGCCATGTGATTCTCATCACGAGGGATGTGATGAAACTCGATTATGTTGAAGAAGGGTAACAACCTTCTTGCGTAATCTTTGTAAGGGATCAGTCCTGATTGGTATATGTTCCAATATCCTTTGATCTGATTGATAACCAGGTCTGAGTCACCATATACATCCAAGCTCTTGATCCTTAAGTCGATCGCTTCCTCGAGACCCATGATACAAGCTTCGTATTCGGCCTCGTTGTTTGTGCACTTGAATGTAAGTCTGGCGGTGAAAGGAATGTGGGTACCCTGAGGGGTAACAATGATTGCCCCAATTCCATTTCCGTAATGATTGACAGCTCTGTCAAATATTAATCCCCACTGGAAACCTGGTTCCGGCCCTTCACTGGGTAGCGGTTCATCGCAGTCTTTCATTTTTAAATACATGACATCTTCGTCTGGGAAGTCAAACCCGACTGATTCCTGATCGTCAATCGATTCATGAGCCAAATGGTCGGCTAAAATACTCCCCTTAACGGCTTTTTGAGCATGGTATTCGATGTCGTATTCTGATAACAACATCTGCCAACGGGCGATTCTTCCCGTGAGAGCAGGTTTTTCAAATACATACTTGATTGGATCCATTTCGGAGACCAAGCAAGTAGTATGGCGAATCATATACTGGCGAAGACGTTTGGCTGCCCAAGCCAGAGTACAACAAGTTTTCTCAAGCATAGTGTACCGAGTCTCGCAGTCGGTGAATTTCTTGCTCAGATAGTAAATGGCAGACTCTTTCCTTTTGGTTTCGTCTTGTTGGCCAAGTACACAACCCATTGAGTCTTCCAAGACTGTTAAGTAGATGATCAGTGGTCTTTCTTCCACTGGAGGTGATAGAATCGGTGGATTCAACAGATATTCCTTAATACTGTCGAAGGCGGTTTGGCAGTTGTCGCTCCCGAAAGATTCGCATCCAACGGTATAAACGCGAGAGTGGCGCGAAAAAACACAGAGTCACCAGCAATGTGTATTTATCCCGAGAGAGGGAAAGGAAACACCGCATAAACCTGAAAGAAGGGAAAGAGCACGGTCTCACGACCAAGAGAAATGGGTACGGGAGTCGGTTACGTGAAGGGAAGGTATTAGCACCCAACACGTCCATCGTACTCGATGGGATCCACGCTTGTTGTCTTCATCAAAGGGTGTCGTCGTCTGGAGCTCCACTGCTACTGAACCGGCGAAGAAACGAGAACAGAAAGAACGGAGAAACGAAGAAGAAAAGAAAAAGAAGTGACTCGATAGGACGATATCGTTTTCCTAGGCCTACGTACTCCCTCAGTGCAATGGGAAAGTCAGAGTCAACGTAGTTCGGACGGGAACTGTGGGGGAAGGTTGCTCGCCAAGACAATCGTTGTCTTGTGCCTACATATCCTCAATCGAACGAGAGAGAGGAATCAGAGCGGATGTAGTTCGTGGGTACGACCACAGATGGGTAAGTGTCTTTTTACGTGAGCGACGAGCTCTTTTCTGAAAAATGAAGTTTGAAAACCAACAATCCCGAAGGACAAAAAGATTTGAATTTGTTTGGTGTTTTTTAGACAGAAGTGTCTTTTAAGTTGTTTCGTAACTTGCATTGAACCCAAGTCTTAAATATAGGAACGAATACTTCGCGCATCGTCCCCAACAGGACGTACACTAGGTATCCTAGGAGAATGAGAGGAAGCCCCTCAATCCCCACTTCCCACATGGAAGGCTTAAGCCCAATACACGTTAACTTTTATTACGTGTCTTGAAGAAGTTTTGAGATGAGAAGAGAGGCGACACAAAGGAAACTCTAAAGGGAGACTAAGAGTCCTAATGTTATCATGCATGGATGTCCTATGGTTAGTGAGGTTTAGGAGGAACGACTACCTAAAACCTAATGCTAATCCTACTCCAAGCTTAATCAAAAATTAAGTTGGACTAGGTAGCTCTAAAGGGAGAGAATCCAAGACTTAAACAAGTCTTGAGATCCATGGGAGGAAGGGAGTGAAAGAGAAGAAGAAGAATGAGAAGGAAAAGATGAGAAACAATAAATGGCAGCAAGCACATCATATCATAAATGTCCAACTCATATCAACAAACAAGTCTCAAAGATCAATGCAAAACACCTCAAGTAAGCATGCAAAGATAAACATGAAAAGATGCAAGCATACTTGAATGAAATGCACAATTAAACACACATGGACTTCATATCAAAATGAAATGAGAGAAGCAAGATGAAGATGAAGGAAGGTCACAACCAAGATCAAATTATCATCAACCATTCACATATGCAAGAGAAGATCAAAACATGGAACAATATGCACTAAAGAAAGTCCACAAAAGTAAACTCAAAGTTCCAACACTTAGGCAACACCAAACAAGATCCACAAAGTTCAAAATTAGGTTTCAAAGAACCTCACCCAGGGGTAGACATCATATCAAAAGCATATATAAAGAACCAGCAAGAAACTCAAGCAAATGGACATGGCAAGTCAACTTGTGCAAAGAGGTGTCAAGATATAATCATGCATAATTCACTTAAGCATAAATAATCAAACATGCATCAAATGACATTCAAAAATTGTGAAATTAGAACAAAAATGACCCAAGTCAGATACTAATCACATGCCAAAAGATCTCACAAAAATTCACAAGTTAAGCACCCCAAATAATTAGGCAAAGATCACATAGGAAACATGATTCAATACGCAAAAGAGAGGGAATAAAATGCAATATGAAAAAGTTTTAAAAATGAAACAAAAATGATTTAATGCACTTCAATATGTCATCTAACAAATGCAAAAAGAATGAGATGCAGATCATGTATAGATGATGAGAAATAAATTCTACAAGTAGAAGTGTGCACAAATGAGACATACCACAAAGAAATTAAGCAATTAATTAAATTAGAGGCATAAAATAAAATAAAATAAGAAAATAAAATTTGGAAAAATTTTATAAAACTAAAAACAAGCTTCATGATTTTTTTTAGGATTTTTGAATGCATAAAAATGATTTTAAAAATTAAAATGCAAATGCAACAAATAATAACAATAAAAATAAAGAAATAACCAAGGGGGGAGGGGTGCATACAGCAAGAAAAAACGTTGAAAGAATAAAGGCCCAAAAGAGGGGGGTGCAAGTAATAAGCCCAATCCACAACAAAAATCAGCGCAGCCAAAAAAAAGAACAATGAACCCAGTCAAACATCTTGACCCATACCAGCCACAAGATTGATCCTACGCTTCCCACCAAGTCAACAAAACCAAAAAAGCCATCATGATTAATGCTCAGGATCACACAACCACCATAATTAACATACACATGCATACATTGAAACACTCAGAATTTTAAAATGAGAACACGTGAAAGGCACCTGCAGTTTTAATGTGTTGGCACAATCTCATTCACCAGATTAATCAAACGCACGTAAATCAGTCAACCAATTCAAAAATAAGCAAGATGAGAGATTCAGATTGAGTGCACACACTAACAAAGGTATACACGCACAAACCATGATTAAAACGTAAACCAATCAGAATCAAATGAATAAGTGAGGTGGCATAACAATAACCCTTGGATCCAAACACGAACGGTGGAGAGTGTGTCTTCCTTCTTTAAACCCTTGGCCGACCGGAAAACTTACCAGTCGCCGGAGCTAGGGCTCCGGTCACCCTCTCCGGTGAGCTGCAACATATATTTCTCCAGAAATTGCATACGAGTACACCATTTTGACCAGAAAATCATGAGGATCACAAATATCATGCTCATTTTATCAAACAATCCACATACAATGCAAATCGAACAAAATAAAGTTTGGATCCAAAACTTAAATCACCAAATACATCCATGATACACGTCCAAAATCAAAACAAAATAGATCATCATGCTCAGCACACATCACAGATCATTATGCACATCTAAAATCCAAGTTCTAAGAGCATGAAAAATTCACCAACCTGAACCTTGTAGAACTTGAAATCCTCTAAGAAATCCCTCCAAAAACTGCAGATCTACTCCTTGGAACCTCTAGTTGCAAAATAAATGCAACTAGAGCTTGAAATCATGCTAGATCTTGAAGTTTGAACTTGAATCCTCTTGAATGGAACTTGGTGAAATCCTCAGTATGAGCTCCAATCAGTGGTTGATTCTTGCTCTATTCTCTTCACTGATCAAGAATGTGAAGAGAAATCTCAAAGAAACTCCAAGGAGAGTGAGTTTCGAAGAGAGGAAGTGTGAGAGAAAAAAATAAAAACTGAGCAAATGAGAGTCTCTGACCTAGCTGTGAGGGTATGAGTAAGCTTATATACTCTTGATTATTCCACTGATTAGGATTAGCAAGTGATTAGAACCTTGGTTAATGAGATTTGGATAAATTTGCAAAAATGCATTTTGAGTTGTATCCACTAAACCACACGTGCTAAGTCCTTGTAATCAGCATGATTCACCTCCAATTTACTTATTGATCACCTCTGAATTGAATTTGGGCCTTGCAATGACTTGGTTCATAAGATTTGAATCCATTTGCAATTTTGCATAATGTGAAAATAATGAGAAATATGGCATGAAATAACTTGATTCAAAAGCCAAACTTGTGCCAAATGAAATGTACTTGAGTGTGATAATCTGGCTTGAGTCATTAGAAGCCCTTACAACTTATTTTGAAACAAAATTCCAAAGGTGGAAAAAGTGATACATGTGAGAACCCTTGAAAACACCTTGCCATCTTTTGACCATAACTTGAGTTCTACAAATGGTATGGAAACCATCTAGTACTTTTTGGAAATGGGAGAGAAAGATCTTCAACTTTCATGTTGGAGGAAAATTCATTTGGAGCTTCCTTAATGATGAAAAGTCAAGTTGAATGTGGTGAAAAAATTGCCAAAAATGGAAAGTTCTTATTATAGGTCATTTTCCAAATTTAGTAACTTTTGCACAAACTCTTGATTCTTGACGAATGGTATGAATCTTGATAATTGAAGGCCATATGAGGATATGAGACCTTGAAAACCATGAAAATAACCTCAAAATTCCACAGTTGACTTTCTCCTTTACATTTGACTTTTGCTTAGTTCACAAGCAACTGATCCACTGAACATCCCTCACCATGAATCACCAACCAAATCTCCATCCATGAACACTTGTGAGCATAAAGACCTCATGGCACCATGCTTGGACACACAAATCCCTTCAAGAAGTCCTTTGGATCCCAAAAACCCTAATTGGTCCCTCCGATTAGGAGAGAAAGATTCACTTGAAATCCTTTGCCCATCTTGATCTTAAGAAGATATGATGAACCCCATAAGCCACCTTGAAGCTTGAGACTTAAGAATATGAACCAAGTACCTTGATCCCATGCTAAGAACCAATGCTATGCACAATGCAAATGCAAGAAATGCAAAGAAACATAAGCCAATAGCTAAAAACAACAAGGCAAATTTTGGGGTGTTACAGCTGCCCCTATTCAATCAACTTGGACCTGAAGGAGTGATAGCAACTGCTTTCAGGCATTCAAGGTACACGGGGATTGAATACCAAAAGAAACCTAAAATTTTCAATCCTCAAAGGAGGGACGACTCCACTGGGGAACAAGCAATAAATGTTGCACTGTCACAACACGTACGAGTGTTGGAAACCAATACGAACAATGTATTGAAATATCATGAAATAAACACAAACGAGTGTTAACTATGCTGGGAATAAACACGGATGGGTGTCAAGGAATCAAAGATATCAGATACGAACGGGTATCGAAAAGGTACACGGACGGGTGTAAAAAGGATTCAATACGAACGGGTACTAAATGTTAATGCGGACGGGCATTGAAACAAAAGTTTAAACACGGACGGGTGCTGAAAGAACATGGACGGGTGCCAAATGTCAATGCGGACGGGTATTGAAACAAAGGTTCAAACACGGACGGGTGCTGAAAGAACACGGACGGGTGCCAAAAGTAAATGCGGACGGGCATTGAAACAAAGGTTCAAACACGGACGGGTGCTGAGAGAACACGGACGGGTGCCAAAAGTCAATGCGGACGGGCATTGAAACAAAGGTTCAAACACGGACGGGTGCTGAGAGAACACGGACGGGTGCCAAAAGTCAATGCGAACGGGCATTGAAACAAAGGTTCAAACACGGACGGGTGCTGAGAGAACACGGACGGGTGCCAAAAGTCAATGCGGACGGGCATTGAAACAAAGGTTTAAACACGGACAGGTGCTGAGAGAACACAGACGGGTGTCAAAAGTCAATGCGGATGGGCATTGAAACAAAGGTTCAAACACGGACGGGTGCTGAGAGAACACGGACGGGTGCCAAAAGTCAATGCGGACGGGCATTGAAACAAAGGTTCAAACACGGAGGGGTGCTGAGAGAACACGGACGGGTGCCAAAAGTCAATGCGGACGGGCATTGAAACAAAGGTTCAAACACGGACGGGTGCTGAGAGAACACGGACGGGTGCCAAAAGTCAATGCGGACGGGCATTGAAACAAAGGTTCAAACACGGAAGGGTGTTGAAAGAACACGGACGGGTGCCAAAAGTCAATGCGGATGGGTATTGAAACAAAGGTTCAAACACGGACGGGTGCTGAGAGAACACAGACGGGTGCCAAAAGTCAATGCGGACGGGCATTGAAATAAAGGTTCAAACACGGACGGGTGCTGAAAGAACACGGACGGGTGTCAAAAGTCAATGCGGATGGGCATTGAAACAAAGGTTCAAACACGGACGGGTGCCGAGAGAACACGGACGGGTGCCAAAAGTCAATGCGGACGGGCATTGAAACAAAGGTTCAAACACGGACGGGTGCTGAGAGAACACGGACGGGTGCCAAAAATCAATGCGGATGGGCATTGAAACAAAGGTTCAAACACGGACGGGTGCTGAGAGAACACGGACGGGTGTCAAAAGTCAATGCGGACGGGCATTGAAACAAAGGTTCAAACACGGACGGGTGCTGAGAGAACACGGACGGGTGCCAAAAGTCAATGCGGACGGGCATTGAAACAAAGGTTCAAACACAGACGGGTGCTGAAAGAACACGGACGGGTGTCAAAAGTCAATGCGAACGGGCATTGAAACAAAGGTTCAAACACAGACGGGTGCTGAGAGAACACGGACGGGTGCCAAAAGTCAATGCGGACGGGCATTGAAACAAGAGCTCAAACACGGACGGGTGCTGAAAAGATTCAATACGGACAGGTATCGAAAAGGTACACAGACGGGTGTAAAAAGATAAATTTACTGGGGATTAATCTCGTCGGGGAATGGAAAGCAACACGGACGAGTGTCAACAAAAGGTCAATACGGACGGGTATTGAAACAAAAGGGGATAAGGCGATCTCTCTGGGGATTGAAATGCAACACGGACGGGTGTCAACAAAAGGTCAATACGAACGGGTATCGAAAAGGTACACGGACAGGTGTAAAAGGATATTCAATACGGACGAGCATTGGCTTAAAAGGTTCAAACACGGACGGGTGCTGAAAGAAACACGGACGAGTGTCATCAAAAGGTCAATACGGACGGGTATTGAAACAAAAGGTTCAAACATGGACGGGTGCTGAAGGAAACACGGACGAGTGTCTGACGGTAAAAACCTCGAGGGAATAAACCAAAGGACCACCTGGACGAAGGGATAAAAATGAAATCATGGATCAACGATCTTGGCAAACAACTCTGCAAGGGAATGTCAAATATTGCTTAACCCAACACCTGTGGAATAAAGCCAAAAGATATCCCCTGAAATTCAGCTTCCCTGATGAAGGAAACTCAAACCTGGCTTATGCTTCAGATGCATATGTTTGAATTTTTCCGTAATGCTCCACACGAAGTGGAAATGCTACGCGTTTAGGAGGATGCCATGCAAAACAAATGCTTATGCAATGCAAAAGAGGTGCCTCAACAAAATAAATGCTGAAGGCGAAGGCAAACTCCACCGGGGATGACAAAATAAATTGTCCTCCGAAAGAACAAGCTGAGGAAAACTTCAACCTGCTAGGGAAGATCCCAATCACCAACTCTGCGAGAAATGGACAAAACTCCGATAGAATGCCCACATACTCGGGGAATATCAAGATCAACAACTCTGCTGGAGATGGACGAAACTCCGAGAGAATACCACTCAGCTGGTGAGGGAGATGAATACTGAAGCTGGAAACTCCTCCACTGGGGATGTCCAACTATTTTAGAACTTGGATTTAACGCCTGCCAAGCACAATTGGACTTAAGACCTACTGGGAAGCCACTCACCACCAGACTCTGCTTAGGGATATGAGTGAGCTTAATCTGCTGTTAGGGAAATAACTTTACCCTCACCCTGCTGGGGATTAGATCAAACCGTTGTCGTTGAAACTATACTTTCTAACCAACTGAAGAAAGTAGACACCAGGAATCTGTGGGGATAATAACATCTTTGTCCACGAATCTCCTGCTGGATATACCACAACATCCACCTTAGAGCAATCAACTTCTGAATGCTTGCTAGGGAATAATAATCCAAACACAGCTTCGGCTGGGTATGCAATCCTCTGTACTTTGCTGAGAAAGACGATCCTCAACAACTCCGCTTGGGAGGGAAAGTAGTTGTCAACATCCACTCTGCTAGGGGATAAACACACTATTTCCTGACTAGCTGAAGGAAAAAAACGCCTGCCCCATACTCTATGGGGAAACACCACCTGCTGAAGAAAAGTGAGCCAAATCACAACTCTGGCCGGGGGAAACCTCTTATATCCTGCTGAAGGGGACGATCCTTAACAACTCTGCTCGGGGAATTACCTCTTTATACTCTGTTGAAGAAGACGATCCTTGATACTCTGATGGGGAAGAGTAATAAACTGCTGAGGACGATCAGACTTCAAAGTTGAAGAGAACAGCTCTACTGGGGAGGTACCAATGAAGATTGGACTTTGAATTACTTGAGATGACTAGGTCTGACCGTTGAGGAAAAGAACACTCTGACTCCTCATCGTCTTCTTGACAATATTCTATCGTCTTACCTTGCTGAGAGTGAGGATTCCATCTGTACTGCTAGAGATAAGAAACCTTCATAAAAGCCCTTGCTGGAAAAAGATACCCTCTGGCTCTTTGCTGGAGGGAAAAGACTCCAAAAGTCCCTCACTGGGAACAACTCAGTGCTTCAAGTTTCTGCATATTGATTGTCAAGAGTAAAACACAGTTCCTTTAACTCTCCACGTTGCCCCAGACCATAAGATCTACTTGAAGCCATCATCTTAAGAGGATTTTACAGAAAACCTGGCGTTCAACAATGCCCCAGGGTCTTCAAACTCTTAGAGATGTATCCGGTCTGGACATAACTGTCCCATACTTCATGATTCATGAAGTAAACCACCTCGAGAGGGTTCGTAATGACCTGCAATGTTCTGCCACAGTATTCAGAACCTTGCAGAGGTGCTATTGATTGACTGTGTTCTGAAGGGAAAAAATTCTCGCGCCCTTAAAGTGACCTGCCCCAGTACAAGCCTTGTGGTACATTTGTCTCTGACCGACTAGTCTTCGAGATATTTACCGAATCTCGATGTGATTGCCCCAGTTTACACGCTTGTGGAGAGATTTATCGGATCTCGACATAATTGCCCCAGTTCAAAGAAATTTTCTCAACATGAATGCCCCATGGTTGATTGTACTCTGAAAAGACCTTCTCAACTTGAATGCCCCAGCTTGGCTACATTTTGAAGAGATTTCCTGGTGTGATTGTCCCAGATTGGTTACATCTCAACACAAATGGCTGGGAATGCCTTTTTCCACATAATTTTCAGCAACGTGTCCCCTGGAGTCTCAGGCACCTCAACTTGGCCAGTTTAAGCTTCTCGACTGATGTTCATCGTGTGAGCTTCTTTGATGTCAAACAAATGTATGCAAGCAGAAAACATTTATTCTGAGAACAATTATTCAAATGCAACACATATGTTAATCTTGAAGTCCTTATTGAAAATGTGTCACACAACCGAGTTACGACACTTATTTTTGAAAGGAAAGCAATACGCACATGCAACACCAACAAAAATCTTATTAGCACCACTCATGGGAGTCAGGAACGCTATCTCGTTGAAGTACGCCTTCAGACTAAACCCTGTTTCAATTAGGACTTTTAAGGGTTGTAGTGTGGCCTGGTTCGTGGTTTTGAGAAAAAAAAGAAAGATTTAAGGCTCAAAGTTTATCGGTGCCCACCCATTCTCCATGACATTCTCCAGTCCTACGTTCAGCTAATTTGACACAAGCGCTCGTCTCTCAAAAGGTTTCCCGATTTCTAGGGAATCTATGCAACTGGTGATTCGACACCTGACGAGGTTTTGGACTAACAGTTGCCCCTTTTTGTCTTTTGTGTCTATAGTCACACGACTTTGTTCTTATCGAGGATTTTATTTGTAATCCTTTTGACTTTTTGCTTTCTCATTCTTTTGCCTTTTGTTCCCTAATTTTTGCCTGGACTGACTCTTTTGAGTTTTCAATTTTGAAGTCCAGCGGGATGCCTTAGCTTTTGCCTAAGTCATTTGCTTTCAAGTTTTTCGACTTAGCAGGCTTTTTCTTTTTCTCTTTTTTCTCTTTTTTTTTGAACAAGTCGTGTGACACTGTTTTGCCTGACTTGTTTGAAAGGGCTGTGACTGTTTCACTCTTTGGTTGGTGAGGAGTAACCATTGTGGTTCTACACCTCTTAACCTCTTGATAGTGGAATGGAAGGTAATGGATCCTCAGATGTACACTCCTTCTAAAAGTTGAACACTTGGTCAAACTAACTGATGCCTACCCTGCCCCTGGGTTAAAATTAAGGCTTTTTCGTTTTCAGAAAGAACTCCTACTACTAGGCTCAAAGGGGTTGACAAAGGTCTATCTCCTTATCTCTCCAGTGTTTGTGAATTGGAAACAATGCCTGTACATCCTTAACAGGGTTTTAACCAAAAGCGTACCATTAGAAATCTGCATTCATGTTTCGTCATCCTCCCTCCAAAAGTCTAGGCAAGAAAGATAGTATTGCAGTGCATATAAACATGACATGAGTGCATAAAAGTAAGATACTTCAGAAACAACACATCATTGCATTAAAATCAACATTCAAACACAAACAAGTTTTTACATGCAGACAATGTTTAAACAAACAAAGGAACGCTACATATGAAAATGCAGTAAAGGAAGCTGATGATTGCCATTGTTAAGGAGACTTGACTCCGTCTGGACTTATTGCTTCTGATGACACTCTTACAATCTGGTGCTTACTCTGACAAAGAATCTTCAATCCAAAGGGGTACCATCTGGCGTGATGACCTTTGAGTCGATCAAATCTTGCACCTTGTGCTGGAATACATTATAATTATCAATTGTATGCCCAAACGTTCCCGAGTGGAACTCACAGCTAGCGTTCATGTCAAAGTTCGGAGGAATGGGGTATGGCACTGGCATGGCATTCCTCAGCTGGATCAGCGAGCTCTTGAGCAAGCGAGCAAACAAATGACTATAAGGAATAGGAATAGGATAAAATATCCTCTTGGGCCTTCTTAGTCTCGGTTGCCCCTGCTGCTGATAATTCTGTTGCTGCTACTGATTCGGGCACCCAAACTTCCCCTGTGCTTTCCTTTCCACATTCAGCTGAGGCACAAACAAAGGTTGCTGACGTAGAGCTTCTGCAGCAAAAGGTTGTGGAGAAAGTCCATGACATGAGGTGGATCCTGCGGATAAGGAAGGAGTCTCTACTTCCTTTGCAACAATTGGGGTAAATTCACCTTGTATGCTTACGCCGCCCGACGTGAATTCAATTGCCCCTGCATCAATCAAATCTTGGACTTGGTGCTGAAAGGCCCTACATTTCTCCACAGTATGCCTTGGTGCCCCAGAATGGAAATCACAATGGGCTCTTGCATTGTAGCCTGGTGGGGGATTACCAGTAAGAGGAGCCAAAGTCCTTTTCTGTACCAGTTGCAACTGAAGGAGATGCTGCAATAGCTGAGAATATGGCGTAGGGAGTGGATGAAAAACTCTTTCAGACTGTTTTGGTCTCTGTGCACACTTTTTATTCTTAGGCTTATCTTGGGAGACAGGACCTGGTTGCTGTTGGGAAAGTTCTGGAACTTCAGCTTGTGGAAGAGATTCACGAGGCAATCCATGATCTAGAGCAAATCCCACAGAGATGGGAGAAGTAAGGACCTCTGTTGCAGAAGCGAGCACATGACTGTTTTCCTTCTTTAACACTGTTTTCAACATTTCCATGACCAAAACCAACTGAGTCTTCACCTGATTGACCTCCTCCCTCAGTATCTTCTGGTCTTGCATGAGAGTTTACATATTCCCCATAAACGGCCCCATCTGGCTTCGCATTTCCCTCAACTCAGCTTGAATTTGCTCCATGATCAACTCTTGAATGGCCTGAGGAGTTAAGTCTACAATTCTGAAGAAAACCAGATTAGAACAAGAATAACCAGCCTTGAACACCTGTCATGCACATGAGTATGGAACTGCGATGCAAATGCCATGTTCAAATATTTCCAAGGAATCATTCTGTTTTAATTCAAGACTTCTCAGAAGAACAACAAGGAATAAATGGAAATGCTCAACAGTGAGCCTCAACAATGATATCCTTGGAAATACAAGAACATGTATGCAAGAATGATGATGCATATGCAACAGACATGGGATCAAGGTATCCATAAGTTCTGAACAATTGCTGTGTTGATGACTGGATAAGAAACACAACCCAGAAAACCAGAATTCTAGAATACCGAACCACCGAGATAACCAGAAACCCAGATAATCAAACACTGATGAGAAATCCAGAAAACCGGGTAGGTTGAAGGTCAAGGTCACCTGCAAACCTGCAAACACCCATCCCTCTCACATGTGGGTACTAAGATCCTCAGTATCCCGGGCTCTCAGGTCGAGAAATGATGATACGTTCACCACTTCTGGTTTGGAATCATCACCAATCGAGGAGGCCTCAACTGATTCACAAGAACGAAAGATCCTCAGCTTCGGAGGTTTGAGAAGCAATAGAACATTCAGCCCGAAGGATACAATGCTACCGCCAATCAAAGAGGTCACCCGCTGATTCACCTCAAAAGGAAAATCCTATAGCGAGTTCCCAACATTGGGTCCTCGGATCGAGAATGTGCAATGGGTTTGCCACAGAACGTGGTCTGCCACTGTCATATCCCGGGAGGAGTGCCGAAACTGAGTCCTCGGGAATGGTCTCCAGAGTCGACAATCCCTCAAGAGAATACCTACTGGCCTGTACCAACGTACATTAGCAGGTAGCTCCTGACAGAACCTCATCTAGTTGTGGGTCTCATGAACAACAATACATGGCCACCCCCATGCAAGCGTCACGACTATCCACTCTAAAACCTGTGTGTATGCTCAAGCCTGGGTAGTGGGCTTATCTCTCAGAACATCCCAACCCGCCAAACAGAAAACCAGCCAGCACAACACAGTAATATCCAGTATGACAGTAATAAAATGCAATGCAATAAAAGCTGTAAATACAGTCAAACAAATAAAACAACAATACAGTAATATACAACAAAGCAAAGCACCACAAAAACACCCAATGAAATAAAACAGACAAGCGCTAGGATTGACTCGCTCAAGGGGATGAACCAGTAAGAGGTCAACCAGAGTCCCCAGCAGAGTCGCCAGCTGTCGCTCCCGAAAGATTCGCATCCAACAGTACAAACGCGAGAGTGGCGCGAAAAAACACAGAGTCGCCAGCAATGTGTATTTATCCCGAGAGAGGGAAAGGAAACACCGCATAAACATGAAAGAAGGGAAAGAGCATGGTCTCACGACCAAGAGAAACGGGTACGGGAGTCGGTTACGCGAAGGGAAGGTGTTAGCACCCAACACGTCCATCGTACTCGATGGGATCCACGCTTGTTGTCTGCATCAAAGGGTGTCGTCGTCTGGAGCTCCACTGCTACTGAACCGGCGAAGAAACGAGAACGAAAAGAACGGCGAAACGAAGAAGAAAAGAAAAAGAAGTGACTCGATAGGACGGTATCGTTGTCCTAGGCCTACGTACTCCCTCAGTGCAATGGGAAAGTCAGAGTCAACGTAGTTCGGACGGGAACTGTGGGGGAAGGTTGCTAGCCAATACAATCGTTGTCTTGTGCCTACATATCCTCAATCGGACGAGAGAGAGGAATCAGAGCGGATGTAGTTCGTGGGTACGACCACGGATGGGTAAGTGTCTTTTTACGTGAGCGACGAGCTCTTTTCTGAAAAATGAAGTTTGAAAACCAACAATCCCGAAGGACAAAAAGATTTGAATTTGTTTGGTGTTTTTTAGACAGAAGTGTCTTTTAAGTTGTTTCGTAACTTGCATTGAACCCAAGTCTTAAATATAGGAACGAATACTTCGCGCATCGTCCCCAACAGGACGTACACTAGGTATACTAGGAGAATGAGAGGAAGCCCCTCAATCCCCACTTCCCACATGGAAGGCTCAAGCCCAATACACGTTAACTTTTATTACGTGTCTTGAAGAAGTTTTGAGATGAGAAGAGAGGCGACACAAAGGAAACTCTAAAGGGAGACTAAGAGTCCTAATGTTATCATGCATGGATGTCCTATGGTTAGTGAGGTTTAGGAGGAACGACTACCTAAAACCTAATGCTAATCCTACTCCAAGCTTAATCAAAAATTAAGTTGGACTAGGTAGCTCTAAAGGGAGAGAATCCAAGACTTAAACAAGTCTTGAGATCCATGGGAGGAAGGGAGTGAAAGAGAAGAAGAAGAATGAAAAGGAAAAGATGAGAAACAATAAATGGCAGCAAGCACATCATATCATAAATGTCCAACTCATATCAACAAACAAGTCTCAAAGATCAATGCAAAACACCTCAAGTAAGCATGCAAAGATAAACATGAAAAGATGCAAGCATACTTGAATGAAATGCACAATTAAACACACATGGACTTCTTATCAAAATGAAATGAGAGAAGCAAGATGAAGATGAAGGAAGGTCAGAACCAAGATCAAATTATCATCAACCATTCACATATGCAAGAGAAGATCAAAACATGGAACAATATGCACTAAAGAAAGTCCACAAAAGTAAACTCAAAGTTCCAACACTTAGGCAACACCAAACAAGATCCACAAAGTTCAAAATTAAGTTTCAAAGAACCTCACCCAGGGGTAGACATCATATCAAAAGCATATATAAAGAACCAGCAAGAAACTCAAGCAAATGGACATGGCAAGTCAACTTGTGCAAAGAGGTGTCAAGATATAATCATGCATAATTCACTTAAGCATAAATAATCAAACATGCATCAAATGACATTCAAAAATTGTGAAATTAGAACAAAAATGACCCAAGTCAGATACTAATCACATGCCAAAAGATCTCACAAAAATTCACAAGTTAAGCACCCCAAATAATTAGGCAAAGATCACATAGGAAACATGATTCAATACGCAAAAGAGAGGGAATAAAATGCAATATGAAAAAGTTTTAAAAATGAAACAAAAATGATTTAATGCACTTCAATATGTCATCTAACAAATGCAAAAAGAATGAGATGCAGATCATGTATAGATGATGAGAAATAAATTCTACAAGTAGAAGTGTGCACAAATGAGACATACCACAAAGAAATTAAGCAATTAATTAAATCAGAGGCATAAAATAAAATAAAATAAGAAAATAAAATTTTGAAAAATTTTATAAAACTAAAAACAAGCTTCATGATTTTTTTAGGATTTTTGAATGCATAAAAATGATTTTAAAAATTAAAATGCAAATGCAACAAATAATAACAATAAAAATAAAGAAATAACCAAGGGGGGGGGGGGTGCATACAGCAAGAAAAAACGTTGAAAGAATAAAGGCCCAAAAGAGGGGGGTGCAAGTAATAAGCCCAATCCACATCAAAAATCAGCATAGCCAAAAAAAAGAACAATGAACCCAGTCAAACATCTTGACCCATACCAGCCACAAGATTGATCCTACGCTTCCCACCAAGTCAACAAAACCAAAAAAGCCATCATGATTAACGCTCAGGATCACACAACCACCATAATTAACATACACATGCATACATTGAAACACTCAAAATTTTAAAATGAGAACATGTGATAGGCACCTGCAGTTTTAATGTGTTGGCACAATCTCATTCACCAGATTAATCAAACGCACGTAAATCAGTCAACCAATTCAAAAATAAGCAAGATGAGAGATTCAGATTGAGTGCACACACTAACAAAGGTATACACGCACACACCATGATTAAAATGTAAACCAATCAGAATCAAATGAATAAGTGAGGTGGCATAACAATAACCCTTGGATCCAAACACGAACGGTGGAGATTGTGTCTTCCTCCTTTAAACCCTTGGCCGACCGGAAAACTTACCAGTCGCCGGAGCTAGGGCTCCGGTCACCATCTCCGGTGAGCTGCAACATATATTTCTCCTGAAATTGCATATGAGTACACCATTTTGACCATAAAATCATGAGGATCACAAATATCATGCTAATTTTATCAAACAATCCACATACAATGCAAATCGAACAAAATAAAGTTTGGATCCAAAACTTAAATCACCAAATACATCCATGATACACGTCCAAAATCAAAACAAAATAGATCATCATGCTCAGCACATATCACAGATCATTATGCATATCTAAAATCCAAGTTCTAAGAGCATGAAAAATTTACCAACCTGAACCTTGTAGAACTTGAAATCCTCCAAGAAATCCCTCCAAAAACTGCAGATCTACTCCTTGGAACCTCTAGTTGCAAAATAAATGCAACTAGAGCTTGAAATCGTGCTAGATCTTGAAGTTTGAACTTGAATCCTCTTGAATGGAACTTGGTGAAATCCTCAGTATGAGCTCCAATCAGTGGTTGATTCTTGCTCTATTCTCTTCACTGATCAAGAATGTGAAGAGAAATCTCAAAGAAACTCCAAGGAGAGTGAGTTTCGAAGAGAGGAAGTGTGAGAGCAAAAAATAAAAACTGAGCAAATGAGAGTCTCTGACCTAGCTGTGAGGGTATGAGTAAGCTTATATACTCTTGATTATTCCACTGATTAGGATTAGCAAGTGATTAGAACCTTGGTTAATGAGATTTGGATAAATTTGCAAAAATGCATTTTTAGTTGTATCCACTAAACCACACGTGCTAAGTCCTTGTAATCAGCATGATTCACCTCCAATTTACTTATTGATCACCTCTAAATTGAATTTGGGCCTTGCAATGACTTGGTTCATAAGATTTGAATCCATTTGCAATTTTGCATAATGTGAAAATAATGAGAAATATGGCATGCAATAACTTGATTCAAAAGCCAAACTTGTGCCAAATGAAATGTACTTGAGTGTGATAATCTGACTTGAGTCATTAGAAGCCCTTACAACTTATTTTGAACCAAAATTCCAAAGGTGGAAAAAGTGATACATGTGAGAACCCTTAAAAACACCTTGCCATCTTTTGACCATAACTTGAGTTCTACAAATGGTATGGAAACCATCTAGTACTTTTTGGAAATGGGAGAGAAAGATCTTCAACTTTAATGTTGGAGGAAAATTCATTTGGAGCTTCCTTGATGATGAAAAGTCAAGTTGAATGTGGTGAAAAAACTGCCAAAAATGGAAAGTTCTCATTATAGGTCATTTTCCAAATTTAGTAACTTTTGCACAAACTCTTGATTCTTGATGAATGGTATGAATCTTGACAATTGAAGGCCATATGAGGATGTGAGACCTTGAAAACCATGAAAAGAACCTCAAAATTCCACAGTTGACTTTCTCCTTTACAGTTGACTTTTGCTTAGTTCACAAGCAACTGATCCACTGAACATCCCTCACCATGAATCACCAACCAAATCTCCATCCATGAACACTTGTGAGCACAAAGACCTCATGGCACCCTGATTGAACACACAAAGCCCTTCAAGAAGTCCTCTGGATCCCAAAAACCCTAATTGGTCCCTCTGATTAGGAGAGAAAGATTCACTTGAAATCCTTTGCCCATCTTGATCTTAAGAAGATATGATGAACCCCATGAGCCACCTTGAAGCTTGAGACTTGAGAATATGAACCAGGTACCTTGATCCCATGCTAAGAACCAATGCTATGCACAATGCAAATGCAAGAAATGCAAAGAAACATAAGCCAATAGCTAAAAACAACAAGGCAAATTTTGGGGTGTTACAGCAGTCATCTGTCCAAATGCAGTCCTGGTTCTTTTTGAGTAATTTAAAGATCGGCGCACATGTGGCGGTCATGATGAATATGAATCAGGAAATATAATTTAAACATCCCAGGAATCCTCTGACTTGTTTTTCAGTTTTCGGAGAAGGAATTTCTTGAATGGCCTTGACCTTGTCAGGATCAACCTCAATTCCTTTCTGGCTGACGATAAACCCTAAGAGTTTCCCCGAACGGACACCGAAGGTGCACTTGTTGGGATTCAAGCAGAGTTTATACTTTCTCAACCGCTCAAATTGTTTTGACAGGTGGGTCATATGCTCCTCCTCTGTTTTAGATTTGGCAATCATGTCATCGACATATACCTCGATTTCTTTGTGTATCATGTCATGAAACAGAGTAGTCATGGCCCTTTGATAGGTTGCCCCGACGTTCTTCAAGCCGAACGGCATTACCTTGTAACAAAAGGTACCCCATGGGGTGATGAATGAAGTTTTCTCCATGTCTTTCGGCGCCATTTTAATCTGATTATAGCCCAAGAATCTATCCATGAAGGAGAAAACTTTGAACTTTACTGTACTGTCTACCAGCATGTCAATGTGTGGTAAAGGGAAGTCGTCCTTCGAACTAGCCTTGTTCAGATCTCTGTAGTCCACACACATTCTGACTTTTCCGTCATTTTTGGAACGGGCACGATGTTGGCTAACCATTGAGGACATTCTGATGTGGCGAGGAAGCCTGTGTCAATCTGGTTTTGTACTTCCTCTTTGATTTTGATAGCCATGTCCGGGTGAGTCCGTCTCAACCTTTGTTTTACTGGCGGACATTCTGATTTCAACGGTAGATGATGTTCCACGGTGTTGGTATCCAACCCTGGCATGTCCTGATAGGACCAAGCGAATACATCGGGAAACTCTTTGAGAAGCTTTGTCAAACTCTCTTTGGTAGTTGGACTGAGCAGTACCCAAATCCTGATTTCTTTTCTCTCTTTTTCCGAACCCAAGTTGACCATTTCCAATGGCTCTTTGTGAGGTTCAATGGACCTTTCCTCTTGCCTGAGTAGTCGGGAGATCTCTTCTGTAATTTCATCTTCAACTTCTTCTTCAGCCCCAAATACCGGGAACTTAAAGTTGGGAGAAGGCATTGGATCGTATGTTTCAACGGGGTTTAAAACAAGCAATATGCATGACGCGATGATTTGTGTTTAGAAGAGATAGAGAAAATGCAAGAGTGTGTGCAGTGTATTATTTTTTTTTACTGCTTGTTTTTATTATTGAGTTGTTTTTTAGGATTACCATTTTTTGAGAAAAGCGAAAAGAGAAAACAACAATTAATGCGGAAATTACAGAACGACGTTATTTTATTTATAAACAAATCGATTCTTGAAACTACAGCCATATAAAACAAAACTCTGTCACTCTAGGTGAAGCGAAGAGGGATATATACAAAAAACAAGCCCTATCAAAACATCCGTTTCACCTGGGCAGGGTGAAAGGTTAAAGGCGGCAATTACTTTGACTTATGAAAAATCTTCGAAACATCGACAGCAACCCATTGGCGGCGAACTCCTCGGTGAATCACAAAGTCTGGTACCTTCCTTCTTGGCTTGTCCTCAGAAATGACGTTGATTTCTGGCGGAGCAGGATCATTGGAATCTGTCTCCCAGGCAGAGTTGTCATAGGAGGATTCCTCTGTTGTATTTTGTATAGCATTTGTGCTCTCAGGCAAATCTCCCCTTTCAGTTGGCAGGATGTCTTCGAGCCTGATACGAGAGCTCTTAGGAGCGTTGTATTTGACCATATATTCGTATTTTCCACTTGGTTGTCCCAGGGTGTCCCACACTTCTTTAGAACTGGAGGAGTCATCTCTCTCGATGGCGTTGAGCTCGGGAAAAGGGTAGTTGATGAATTCTAGTCCGACAAGCTTTACCAGTTCATCTTTATGCTGGACGTTTTCTGAATGACCTGAGTGATGATCCCATGACATGGTGGGGATAAAGGTATTCTGTTCAATGATGCTCAGCTGATTTTCATTGTTTGGCTGATTTTCTTGCCCCAAGTCTCCTGGGTACGGCTACTAGATAGGCAGGCCATCCATTGGGCCAAAATAGTCGTGGTCAAAGTTGTCTTTCATTAGAGTGTCCTCCTCTAATGAGTTTGGTGGAGCACGACATCCTTTCGGATCACAATCTCCGTATATCATTTCGACGTCTGACCTGAGTATAAATTTTGGACTCTGTACGGGATAGCAAAATGGCGTAGGCACCTCTTCCTGAGACATATAACCGTCCTCGTTAAGATAAGACTTCTATTCCTCATCTGTGTCGGAGGAATCTTCCTCGTTGTGGCATGGACTGCTTGAGGCACTAGGTGAAGGAAACCTCCACTGTGGAAGAAGTGTTGAATGAGATGAAAACTTTCATCGTTAGCAGCTGTCTGGGTGCAGGTCGCAGAAAAACCAAGACCCTTCTTTGTTTTATTATCAGTAGGGATGGCAAGCTATCCCCATCCTTTCGTATTGTTGCTTTCAATTGCCTCGAGAGCATCTTTGTACGAGAAAATAGAGGTTCCTTTCTCTGATTGGTTCTCATTGCTCACCGAAAGTGATTGGAACTGAGTTCCAACTACCTCCTCGGGTTCTACACAAGTAGATAATGACAGGTTTCTCACGAGCAAGGCTTGTTCTCCACAAACCGTGATGAGTTTATCGTTCTTGACGAACTTCAGCTTCTGGTGCAGCGTTGAAGTGACTGCCCCAGCCTGGTGTATTCAAGGCCTTCATAATAAGCAACTGTACGTTGCCCGGATGTCCATGACCTGGAACGTGATTAGGAAAGTGTGAGGACCGATAGTTATGGGAAGGTCGACTTCGCCGATAACTGCTTTCCGAGATCCGTCAAAGGCTTTGACGATGACCTCACTGCCCCTCATCCGGGATCCTTTGAATGATAGTTGTATTAAAGTGGACTTCGGTATAACATTGATGGCCGATCCTGTGTCTACCAGTACGTTGGCTAAAGCATTGTGCTGGCAGTTGACTGTGATATTGAGCGCCATGTTGTGGCGTTTGCCATCCTCTGGCAAGTCTTCATCACTGAATCCTAAGTTGTTGCAGGAAGTGATGTTAGAGATGATGCTATCGAACTGTCGTATTGACACATCCTGTTCCTCAAAGGCCTGTTCTAAGACTTTCTGTAGAGCCTCTCTGTGGGCTTCAGAACTGTGTAAAAGAAATAACACAGAGATCTTTGAAGGAGTTTGTAACAGTTGATCAACAATGTTGTATTCACTCCTTTGGATGAGCTTCAGCATCTCATCATCATTTTTTGAAAGGTCAGGATTACTGGATTGACCGACTAGTGGATCAAGAGTTTCTGTTTGAAGTTCCTTTTCTTTGTAAGGTTCTCCAACTCCTCGATTGAAGATTCGACCGCTCCGCGTTACCCGACTGATGTCTGCAATATTCACGATGGAGGGTAATGGAATTTCCTTTCCATTCTCAATTATCGTTGCACCGTATTTGTAAGGGATTGCCTTAGCTGATTCATACAGTAATGGTCTTGGAAGATAGATCACTACAGGAGCCTTCTGATTTTTCTAACTTTCATAAGTAACTTCAATCAGTTCCTGGCTAGGAATTTTTTATTCGTCTAGTAGATGGATGATGGTACAAACATCCTTGTTCCTCCCAGGATCAGAGATTACAACCACATCTTTGAATTGATCAGCGAAGTAGTTCGGCGTCCAGTTAATAGATCCTGAAGCTGGGTATGGGTGAATCTCTTTGCGATCCAACTGACCTTGAAGAGCTGCCCGCACAAGGTAGCATCCTTGTTTATTCTCCGAGCAGACTCTACAGCGCTCGTAGTTGTGTGGTGGCACTTGGCCACGTCCGTATTGGTTGCAGTGTAACCTCACTAGGTCAGTTTCCATAGATCGGACATCCTGATTTTGACGCCGAGTAGGGTTCCCATTAAGCACACTGATTTGTTGTGTGTCTTCATCCAGATAGATCGGAAGCCACCAGTGGTTTAACAAGTTTTGCAAAGTTCTTTGAACGAGAGCGCACCCTTGGTTACTCTCACTGCATACTTTACAGTTCAGATAATCGTGAAAAGTGAGAAAACCGAGTTGGACTTGCCTGGCGTATAACTCCACCAAGCTGGTATTCATCAGACGAATATCAAAGATTTGGATCATGTTGATCTGATAAGAATATCTATCATGGTAGTCGTTGGATCCACCCAAGATCCATTTGACGCTGGAGGGCCTCTTGTACAAAAGAGCATCCCTGTTTGTTTATCGAGCGAGTCAGACAGGAATTGTAATCGTGTCGCGACAAATTATGGTACTGGCTTTGCCTTGAGTGCATCGCCACCAAGTTAACATTCATTGCACGGATGTCATGGTTCTGAATGATGTTGGAATTCGTATAGGTCATGTTGACTCCACGAACTCGATGCTCTTGGATCCATCCGAGATCCAACTGTTCCTGTAGAGGTGATTGCACCACAGAACATCCTTGATTATTTTTAGAGCAGATATCACACTGGTGATAATTATGAGGTGACACATGGCCATATCCACTCAGTCTACAATGCATCTTGACCAAGTTGGCCCTTAACAAGATTACATCATGAATTTTATAGATGTTGTTAGACTCTCCCTCTATCAAATTGACTGCAGCTTTTTCGTGTTGAGGTAACAAGTTCGTGAGAACATTCGGATTCGTATCTTTGAAAGATAAGACCCCGCTCCTAACAAGCTTTTGTACGTCGGATTTGAAACTGAGACATGTTTCTATGTTATGCCCTGGTCCTCCTTGATGGTAAGGACAAGTCTGATCCGGTTTGAACCAGAAAGGCGGATTTTCCGGTACCGTAAGAGGAGACCTGGTTTGGACATGCCCCTTGACCAGCAAGAGCGGAAATAGCTCTGCGTACAACATGGGTATAGGATCAAACCCTGATGGTCGTGTTGTACGGTTGTTGTTATATGGAGGACGAGCCTGCTGAAGAGGCTGTTGTGTCCTTTGTTGATATTGCAGTTGATTAGGTTGGCTCTGCGTGAGGTTGATACGTAGAAACAGGCGCAGGGTTAATAGCAGGAGTTACAGGTACTACTGGCTGGTAACGTCGCCTTTTCTTTTCGAGAGAGATATTCCCAATATCCTGCTCTTTTTTCTTAGGGAGAGCACTACCGTATCATTTTGTACTACCCGATGATCCAGTGTCTTTAACTAAACGTCCTTCTCGGACTGCTTCCTCAAGACGTATCCCCATACCGACCATCTCGGTGAAGTCACTAGGTGCACTAGCGACCATTCTGTCGTAGTAAAATGAGCTTAAGGTTTTCAAGAAGATCTTCGTCATCTCCTTTTCCTCCAGAGGTGGAGATATCTGAGCAGAAATTTCATGCCATCTCTGAGCGTATTCTTTAAAGGTTTCCTTGTCCTTTTGTGACATTGACCTGAGTTGATCTTTGTCTGGTGCCATGTCCAGATTATACTTGTACTGCTGAACAAACGCAGCTCCCAGATCTCTAAATGTGCCGATCGTGGCGCGGTTACAATTTTAATGCGGCACCGGTTAAACTATCCTGAAAGTAGTGAATGAGCAGCTCCTGGTTCTTTGTCTGAGCTGACATTTGCCGAGCGTACATCACCAAATGGCTCTGAAGGCATGAGTTACCCTTGTACTTTTCAAAGCCGGGTACCTGGAATTTATGCCGAACTTTCACATTAGGGACTAAGCAGAGGTCTGCGGCGTCTTTCCCAAATAGATCCTGACTGCGAAGGGCTTGCAGTTCTTTCTGCATTTCCAAGAACTGTTCCTGGAATTCATTTATTCTATCGAACATGCTGTCATTTCCACCAGAAGGTATCTGTGGAATCTGTCCTTCCGGGACAGTGTGTACCACGGGCGGTGGTATAGTCATTATGGCCGAGACTCTCAGTGTCTCCCGAAGTTTGTAACCTTTAGGAGTTGTAATCATGCCCCTGGCATCTTCGCTTTCCCGAAGTTTGTAACCTTCAGGTCCAGTGGTTCCTGCTGCGGTTCCCTGATCCTCAGTGATCGGCGGAACATATCCTTCTGGGATATAGTTAAGTGGCATGCCCCAGGGACGATCTTTCGGCATTCTGTACCTAGGATCATACTTTTCCACTATGGGCATTGATGTGATCTCTGAGATCACAGTCCGTTATTGTTGCATCTGAGCTTTTGCTAGAGCTTGCATGTCGTTATGAAGCTTTCTCAGATCCTCTTTCAGAGTGTCGATCTCTTCCCTTAACTCTTTGTTCTCTTCCTCGAGATCATCCATCTTTTTCTGACGATTGGCCCGAGTATTGTACGAATGAGACACTTTGACTCTAGAATCGAGACGCAAACATGAGATTCGTAGGTAAGAAGAATACGTTTACGCGAGAATAATGAATGATATGCAATGATTATATTAATTGTATGTTTTTGTTTATTCACAGTAAACTTCGACAATTAGATTGCAAATATCAAACAGTGGGGAAACCCCATTTTATTGAATTCAAAGGATTGCGGAAATGGAAATACAGTAGATTACAAAGTGATGTAAAAGGAAATCTAAACTAATAGATCTAGATTCCTCTCTGAGGAGAGCTCCGATGCTGGTTCTGGTACTTTCCTTTTCTTTGACCGGGGCTCTTGGGCCATTGTCGAGTTGTCATTCCTTTGCCAAGTGAAAGGAGCGAGCAAATTCCTTTGGTCATCCTGATTCTCTACAGCATGTTGCTCTAAAATCTCAATCAGAGCATCTTTTTCTCTTAACAGTTGCTGAAGTTTTTCTGCCTCAGACATAAAATAAAGGGCATGGTCCCTTAATGGAAGAACTTCCTGACGAGGGTAAGGCATCCTTAGCTTGAGAGCTCTAGTTTGTACCCAGTGGAGATAAGGCTCCACAGAGATACAGTCTGGTTTCCCCAGATACTCTCGTCCTTTCCTATGAACGTGTTTCCAGGCATGCACTATTTCTGTCTTTAGTGCCCTGTCATTTTCTCCTTCCTTGAAGAAAAGACCTTCCAAATGAGCATTACGCGGGACATGCCTCATTGGGTATCCAAATTGACAACGAACTAAAATTGGATGATAGTTAATTCCTCCCTTAGTTCCTATAAGGGGTACATTTGGGAAATTTCCACAACGGTCAATGATCATGATCTCGTCGTAGATTCGGTTGTACCAATCGATGTCCGAGTTGGTGAGAGACATGATTCTCTGCGACCAACGTAAAGCATTCTTTTGATCCCAAAATGCAGCAGACTTGGGTAAATGGGAAGTGAACCACTTGTACAACAAGGGTACACAGCACGTAATCATTCCTCCGCTGTATAAATTCCTTAGGTGTACCGAATGATACACATCTGCGAGTAAGGTTGGTACAGGGTTTCCGATCAGGAAAATCTTAATGGCGTTGATATCTACGAAGTTATCAATGTTGGGAAACAAAAATAACCCATAGGTGAGCAAAACAAAGATACTCTCGAAAGCGACCACGTTCCCTATACTAGCAAAGTACAGGGCTTTCTTTGTCAAGAACTGGGTTGGCAAACCTTGGATGCCACCCTTAGTGTTCATGTGAGACCTGACTTCTGACTCGTCCAAATAAATTGCTCTTGCAATGGTTTGATCCTTTGGAATTTCTTCCAGTCCAGAAAAGGGAGCTTGATCAGTAATGTGTAGATCAGTCAAGTGAGAATACTCCTCCAGTGTTGGTGCTAGCTGATAATATGGGAATGTGAAACAGTGATAGACCGGATTGTAGAACTAGATTAGTGTGGACAGGATTTCTTCGATTACATGAACCCTTAATAGATACAGCAGTCCTCCATACTTGGCTCTGTAAGCCTCGTGGTTGATGATCATTCTCGCCAAACCTCTCAAATCCTCTAACTTTGGAACCTTGAAGGTATACTTATGAGTTTTCCTTCTACTGAAATCCATTAGCGCAATCTCCTTTCTCTGACATTTGTAATCATTGTCTTAGTTTAATTTGAAAAGGAGAGACTAGAAGAGAAGATTTTTCTTGGTTTTAATGTTTTTTAAATGAATGCATGAATGCAGCACACAAAAACATAGAAAAAACATGGGGTCAAAGGGTCGGTGTCATGAAGTCAAGGCTCTACCCTCCCCCCCAAAGGTTTATACTGGTGATTTTTTGTACCTGTCCACAAAATCATTGACCCCTCTGGGATAACAATAGCAAGCGGATCGCCAGCGAGCTGATGTATCCTAGAGCGATATCATATGAGGGTAGTATCACGTGACAACTATTTCCGATAGCTTCCGCACTACAAAATGGCTTAAGTCTGCTAAAAACCTCAGCTTCTCAGATAACCCAGTCGACCACACTACTTTCAAAAACCGGATTTGTATAGGCAATGTATCTGCAAAGGGAGTCTCCATTGAGTTTGATGGTCGATCGGGGGCTCTTAACTGGGATTCACTCCCCGTAAGATTACTCGTATTGCCATTACCTAACTTAGGTGTATACTAAATCTTTCCAGATGCGGCATCACACGCATTCCCATTAGCAGAAAAATAAACACAAATATCAATTAGGAAAAGCAGTATATATATTTGTCTTAATCATCCTAGACCTCTAGTCTTATGATCCTAACAGACAATGACTCCCCTAGCAGAGTTGCCATTTCTGTGATACCTCGAGGACTTAAGGTTTTCTATCTAAGAGATGGGAAGAGAACAAGATCTCGAACATATCTCCCCAGCAGAGTCGCCATTTTTTATGTAGCGTAAATTTTTGTGTGGTTGCGAAGCACTATCGCTTTAGGGTACTACAGTTCGATTTATTTTTTATCCTATTGAAGCTGATGAAGGAAGGGAAATAGATGTCTCCAATTAACCCTGCTTGCAAACTGAGTTTAAATAGATGACTGTTGGTTTACAGATGCTATTAAGATTGTGGGTCTCTCTTAGGTTATTTTGCTTAAGAACAGTATCTAGGCAGGATGTTAGGTCTGATGCTTTTCGATTGAGGTAGGAAGGTATGGGATTTTGGTTTTTTTGATTAGTATGCTCGCTAAGATTTTTCAATCTTATGCCTACGTATTCCCGTTTGACGAAACAGGGAAATCAGAGCGATCGTAGTTCCTCCTATTCTATGGGAGGGAAAAGGTTTTTTGGTGTCTTGTTCAAAGCCCAAGACGTGAAGCTAAAGGTTGTTTATATCTTGTTCAAAGCCTAAGATGTGAAGCTAAAGAGGATCCTAACTGAGAGGGAATTTGTCATCCCTAAAGAGAAGTATTCGATGTTTGTGTGCCGTGAGCAAGGCACAGATTTGATGCTAAAAGGTTGATCGACTCAACCAGGGTATTCCTTATACAAAGCCTAAGAGTAGGATATTGACCCAACAAGAGGGTGTTTTTACATGTGTCTTGTACGAAGCCCAAGACAGAGGCTAAAAGGATTGTGACCCAACAAGATAGTCTTTTATACTAAACAAGAGAGTGTTTTATATCTCGTACGAAGCCCGAGATGGAGGCTAAAGGGTTGAATCAACAAGAGAGTCTTTTATACTCAACAAGAGAGTCATTGTCTATCTCGTACGAAGCCCGAGATGGAGGCTAAAGGGTTTGACTCAACAAGAGAGTCTTTTATACTCAACAAGAGAATGTTTTATATCTCGTACGAAGCCCGAGATGGAGGCTAAAAGGTGATTGACTCAACAAAAGAGTCTTTTATACTCAACAAGAGAGTGATTTTCTATCTCGTACGAAGCCCGAGACGGAGGCTAAAAGGTTTGTGACTCAACAAGAGAGTCTTTTATACTCAACAAGAGAGTGATTTATATCTCGTACGAAGCCCAAGATGGAGGCTAAAGGGTTTGACTCAACAAGAGAGTCTTTTATACTCAACAAGAGAGTGTTTTATATCTCGTAAGAAGCCCAAGATGGAGGCTAAAAGGTTGACTCAACAAGAGAGTATTTTATACTCAACAAGAGAGTGATTTTCTATCTCGTACGAAGCCCGAGATGGAGGCTAAAGGGTTTGACTCAACAAGAGAGTCTTTTATACTCAACAAGAGAGTGTTTTATATCTCGTACGAAGCCCGAGATGGAGGATAAAAGGTGATTGACTCAACAAGAGAGGCTTTTATACTCAACAAGAGAGTGATTTATATCTCGTACGAAGCCCGAGATGGAGGCTAAAAGGTGATTTGACTCAATAAGAGAGTCTGAAAAGGTTAGCTCCGCTGGGGAGAATCATTTGTACAAAGCCCAAGAGGAGGCTATTTATGCTGGTGATTGTTTCAGTTGAGTGACAGGTCCAGTGTTTTGGATAAAAGAGAAAATCAGTTCTTATGTGGATTTGTACTTTGGGATTGATCAAAGGATCAGGGTTATTTCCTGTTCTTTAAGGAAAGGGGAAATCCAAAGGGTATTGAGACTGTCCAAGTCCACTGGTATTTTGAGAAATCGATTCTCGGATAAGTGAATGATCTTTGTATGATGCCCAAGAGAAGGCTGGTATGTTAAGGGATGAAGGTTATCCAGTTAACTGGTCTGACACTTGACTCAGAAAGACAGCTCTAGCAAATTGATGACTAGGTTCTATTCCTATACCTGTAGAGGTCTCTGGGTCCTTGTACTAAGCCCAAGAGAAGGCATGAGAGCTTTTAAGAAGTCGACGGGTCCTTGTACAACACCCAAGAGGAGGCGGGGATGCTTTTAGGAAGCCTGTGGGTCCCCAAACCCTGAGAAATTCAAGACATGTTATTCACCGAGAATAGATCAAGCCAGGAAAGTCCGAGAATTTGGAAGAAAGTCAAGAGATGCTATTCACGGAGAATAGATCAACTCTGGGGAGTAGAGTTTCTTTGACAATTTCTAAGAATGACAGTCTGAGAAAGGGTTCACCGAGAATGCTGCCTTTCACGTCTCCATATTGTTTAATCCCAAGAAGAGGGAAGACTGTATCTGGTAATCCTATGGGGATCTAGTTTTGTTTGTATTTAAGAGTGACCAACAGGGCTTTACCTAGTGCTAGACGTAGTTGCCGGGGAAAAATCTAAATAGCTATACTAGTATTACACAGTGGATATTTGACGAGTATATAAAAGTTTGTGAAGGAAGACTTACAGTGAGCAGCCCCACAATACAGTTATATATATATATATATATATATATATATATGGAAGCGGATAAAGAAAGCGGGTAAACACTTACTCGGTTGTAAAGCTTTCATGTTGTTTTGTTAGTTGTTCAACAAAGAAAGCTTTGATAACAATATTATATTCTAAATCAAAGGAGAAAGTGATTTGAAAAGATTGTTAGGGCTTACAGCTCGATGAGAGGCCCATGGTTTTAACGATGATTGCACCGTTGTTTTGAAAACTATACAGAGGGACTTATACAATATGTGAGGCCCAAATGGTTAAAAGGGGATTGGGTCTTACACTCTATTAGAGGCCCAAAGGTGTTTTTGTACAAGTGATGGGGCTTACAGCTTAAGGAGAGGCCCAGATGATGATTTTTGAAAAGGGCGATCGTGCCGAGGTTTTTGAAAGCACAATGGGTCTTATACAATGACTGAGGCCCAAATTATTTTGGTTTCAAAAAGGGGTTGGGTCTTACACTCTATTAGAGGCCCAAAGAGTTTTTTTTAAAAAGAATTGGGACTTATAGCTCGAGGAGAGGCCCGGATGATTTTTGTTTGAAAACAGCAATCGTGCCAAGGTTTTTGAAAATACAGTGGGTCTTATACAATGACTGAGGCCCAAAGTGGTGTATTTACAAAGGGGATGGGTCTTACACTCTAATAGAGGCCCAAAGAGTGTTTGAAAATGATTTGTGAGGGTGAAAATCAAAGAAACTCTAATTTTGTTTTCCTTTAAAAGTAAATATTTAAAGAAAAATCAAATAAAATGATAAAAATACCAAATAAGTTTGAATAAACCACTTTTAATTTTTGTTTAAGGTTTGAAAAATGAGGTTTTAATCACAAGATGATTTAGAACTCATTTTGTTTTGATTTTCAAAGTAAATATTCACTTTTAAATGTTTAAAAAATAATTAAAATGAATTTATTCACAAAAATACTAATTATATTAAATAAATAATATAAATCTAATCTTTTTGTGGAATAAAATATTTCAATATTTTTGTGATTTTTTGCAAAAAGAACCAATAAAAAATAATTAAAATTGAGGGAGTTATTAATTTTTCAAATCATTAAAAATAATAAGAAAAATAATAAAAAGTGGAAAAAAATAGCAAAAAGAGGATCTGGGGCGAGGGGGATTCGAACCCCAGACCTCTTGTGTATAGGGCGCGCGCCTTACCACTGGGGTGGTGATCATTCCGTTGATTGAAACACAACCACAAATATACAAGGCTTGCCTTGTTTTTGGCCTGGCCCAAGGCAAGGCAAGGCAAGATTTTGGTTGAAAACGTGAAGGCCATAACTTTCTCATTTCTCCATGGATTGGGACAAAATTTAGGTCTATCCTGCCTAGAATTTCACAAGGAATCCAATGGTGGTGGTGTTTTTTTTCAGATCATGTTCCTATTGAAAAACCCGATAGTGGTTTTGAAATAGGCCATGATTTGCATTTTATGTGCCATCTCTTGGTACAAGCATTAATTACATGATAAGTTGGTGCAAACACAACACATATAACATGTATAAGAGATGCATGATCAGTGGACATCATAAGAAAGCATGATTCAAAGAATCCAAGTTGTGATGCTTACCTCTTTTTGGAGCTTTTGTGCAATCTGCCAAGTACCTTGTTCCAGAAATGATTTGATGCTTTGGACACCCTCAAATGATCTCTTATAAGCTTTTAGGATGGTTGGAATCAGCTGGAAACCTCAAGAGTAAGTTTGATCTCTTTCTTGCAAAAGGGGCAAAAGTGGCCAAAATAGCAACTCTCTCAAATGGTGTTCCAGATGTGTGGAACCATTTACGACAGTTCAAGGATGATATTTGAAGTGTGTTTGAGGTTTTATCTGGTTTGGAAAGTGACTGAATCAAGACATGGCTTGAAAAATGCACAAAAGTCCTATTTTGAGGTTTTGAGAGGTGACTTTGTGATTTTGGTGTTACGGGTCACTTGTGAGAGTTTGGACAGCTTAGATATGACATATTGGATGTGTTTGGATAATGAGCTGTGGTGGAATTGCTCTCTAACTCAAAAACTCAGAGTTACCTTGCTAAATAAGGTATTTTTGCCTAGAGAAAGAGATTTTGAGGAAAGCAAGATTTGTAGTGCTTTGGTGTACTCAAACTGAACACAATTGAGCTCTATTTATAGTAGAGCAAGTTTGTTTTGGCTGCAATAGTGAATGGCAACTGCAGCAGAGGTTTGGCCAATGTTGAGCAATGAGAATCCAAGTCTCCTCTAGCCATTGACTAGAGATTAGGGCACAGGCTGCTGGTTCCCTTGGTCTTGGATAAGTCTTGACTGAATTCAGTTGGGAATGGCTCAGTCCATGCCACCTTGGTGCATCCATTAAATGCTCCAATCCAAAATTGGAGTCTTGTCCCTCTTTTAGGCATTTCTAGGTTTGGCATGCTACTTTTGGTTCCAAAGACTTGGGAGGCTTGGGATCAGAGTTGGTTCCTCCTTGGTCCTCCTTGAGGTGTTCAGATGGATAGAGTTGCTTGCCCTTTGCCAAATTTGAGCAAATCGAGCAAAACTCCCAAATCTTCCTTGCCATGACAGCTTGTAGCAAGGCATATTGGCATTGTCACATCTCATGGCTCAAGTGGAATTTGATGGAGTTCTTGGCCATTTTGGAAAGCCCTCATATGATACAACAACTATTTGATCATAGTTGGTTTTGATACCTTTTGGATCCAAGTGAAAAATCCCCCTACATTTGGAAAAAAGTGAAGGCAGATTCTAACTTAGTGAAAATTTCACTAAGTGTTGGAAAAAAGTGACATTTTCACTTTTTGTGATTTTGATCATTCCATAACTTAAAATCCATGAGGAATTGGAATGAGTTGTGTTTGAAGCTTTTATAGAGTGCCACGAGAGCTACAAATCCATCTTTGGATCAGCCAAAATGGTTGTTTAGATCATAAGTTATGATCCTTGGAAGTTGGTACCCTAGCCACTTTGTTCCATAACTTAGAAAATTTCTAAGTTTTTTTATGGTTACCCCTTTTACAAGTTATCCCACTTTTCTTGATTTTTCTTGATGAATGATGATTCCAATCACACATTAACATCATTTTAGGGTTAGGGGAGCATAATTGATCAAAAAATCAAAAAGTCAAACTTTGACTTTTGGGCACAGTTGACTTTTTATCAGATGAACTCCAAACTGTGCGATCCTCTATGAAATCAAGTCCTTGACCTAAATAAAACTTGATGGATTGATTTCATAGGTGTTATAGGATGTATTGAATCATGTCCTAGGGTTTGGGAGCATGTCCTGGTCAAAAGTCAAAGGCTCACTTGACTTTTTCTCGCGAAACCCTAATTGTGGTTCTGATGAATTTGAAACTTGTTGCTCAAGCTTCTTGGATCAATCCATTGTTGCAAATGAATCAATGTAGTGTGTTAGGGACCCCCAAACCATGCCTTGAGGTCTTGGCTCATGTTTTGTCCCAAAAGTCAACTTAGGGGTGAATTAGGTCAAGAAACCCTAATTCCTGATTTTTTATGAATGCATCCCCTTAGGCCAAATTGACTTGATGATTGGGTCCATGATGTTCCATGGAGCGTTTCAAGTTATGCTTTGAAGCATGGGCTCATGCCCAGAGGAAAATTTCCACCTGGAGATCCTAGTCGACCAAAACCCTAATTTGGCGACACTGGCGATCTTGAGGCTTGATCCACCTGGAAGGGAGCAGTCTTGTGCTTAATCCTTGAAGTGGGAGTCCTCTTGATCCATTGGGGATGTTTGAGAGGTTTAGACAAGTTGAAGATCATGTCATTCCTTGATTGATCCCTTGTCTAAGGCTCTGAGAGGGCTTGAAACCCTAATTTTTGTTGTGTTTAATGCTCAAACATCTCTGAGGATATTGATTGAAGCATGTTGATTCATCCATATTGTGGTAATGATTTACACAATGATGGGAATCTTAGTGGCTAAAATTTGGGGTATGACACATATCTAAGCTGTCCAAACTCTCACAAGTGACCTGTAACACCAAAATCACAAAGTCCCCTCTCAAAACCTCAAAATAGGGTCTTTTTGCATTTTTAAAGCCATGTCTTGATTCAGTCACTTTCAAAACCAGATAAAACCTCAAACACACTCCAAATATCATCCTTGAACTGTCCCAAATGGTTCCACACATCTGGAACATCATTTGAGAGAGTTGCTATTTTGGCCATTTTTGCCCCTTTTGCAAGAAAGGGCCAATTTCCATTCCTGAGGTTTCCAGCTGATTCCAATCATCCTAAAAGCTTCTAAGGGATCATTTGAGAGTGTTCAAAGCATCAAAACATTTCTGGAACAAAGCACTTGGCAGATAGCCCAAAAATCTCCAAAGGAGGTAAGCATCACAACTTGAACTCTTTAAAATAGGCCTTGCTTTGAGGTCCACCGATCATGCATCTCTTATACATGTTATATGTGTTGTGTTTGAACCAATTCATCATGTAATTCATGGCTGTAGCAAGAGGTAGCACAGAAAATGCACATTATGGCCTATTTCAAAACCACAATCGGGTTTTGAAGAGGATTAATTTTCTGGAAAAACCACGACCACCATTGGATTCCTTAGGAAATTCTAGGCCAGATGCATATAAATTTTGTCTCCATCCATGGAGAAATGAGGAAGTTATGACCTTCACGTTTCTGACCAAAAACCTTGCCTTGCCTTGGCCAGTCCAAGAACAAGGCAAGCCTTGTATATTTATGGCTGGGGTTTGATACACAGATGTATCACCACCCCAGTGGTAAGGCGCGCATGCTGCACACAAGAGGTCTGGGGTTCGAATCTCCCTCGCCCCAGACCCCTTTTTAATGGTTTTTTCCACTTTTTTTTTATTATTTTTCATATTATTTTTAATGATTTGAAAAATTAATAACTCCCTCAATTTTAATTATTTTTGATTGGTTCTTTTTGAAAAAAATCACAAAAATGTTGAAATATTTTATTCCAAAAAAAAAATCAAATTTATATTATTTTTTTTATTATAATTAGTATTTTTGTGAATAAATTCATTTTTAATTGTTTTTAAACATTTAAAAGTGAATATTCATTTTGAAAATCAAAACCAAATGAGTTCTAAATCATCTTGTGATTAAAACCTCATTTTTCAAACCTTAAACAAAAATCACAAGTAGTTTATTCAAACTTATTTGGTATTTTTTATCATTTTTATTGATTTTCTTTAAATATTTACTTTTTAAGGAAAACAAAATTAGGGTTTCTTTGATTTTCACCCTCACAAATCTTTTTCAAACACTTTGGGCGTCTAATAGAGTGTAAGACCCAACCCTCCTTTGAAAACCAAAACATTTATGGGCCTCAGTCATTGTATAAGACTCACTGCATTTTCAAAAATCTCGGCGCGATCGTCATTTCAAAACGAAAATCATCTGGGCCTCTCCCTGAGTTGTAAGACCCACCATTTGTACTAAAACACTTTTGGGCATCTAATAGAGTGTAAGACCCAACCCCTTTTTGAAACCAAAATAATTTGGGCCTTAGTCATTGTATAAGACCCACTGTGTTTTCAAAAACCTCGGCACGATCGCCATTTTCAAACAGAAAAATGGGCCTCTTGATAGAATGTAAGATCCAATCCTTGTACATAAAAACTTTTTGGGCCTCACATATTGTATAAGTCTCTTTGTACAGTTTTCAAAACAACGGTGCAATCATCATTAAAACTTGGGTCTCTCCTTGAGCGGTAAGCCCCAACAACTTTTCAAAGCACTTTCTCCTTTGGTTTTTAATATAATATTGTTATCAAAGTTTTCTTTGTTGAACACCTAACCAAACAGCATGGAAGCTCTACAACGGGTAAGTGTTTATCCGCTTTCATATGTATATAACTGTATTGTGGGGCTGCTTCACTATAAGTCTTCTTTCACATCCTTTATATACTTGTCAGATATCCACTGTGTAATACTAGTATAGTTATTTAGAGTTTTCCCTGGCAACTACGTCTAGCACTAGGTAAAGCCTTGTTGGTCACTCTTAAATACAAACAAAACTAGATCCCCCGTAGGATTCCAGATACAGTCTTCCCTTCTCTTGGGGTTAAACAATATGGAACAAAGAGAAAGGCAGTATTCTCGGTGAACCTTTTCTCAGACTGTCACTCTTAGAAATTGTCAAAGGAACTCTACTCCCCAGAGTTGATCTATTCTCCATGAATAGCATCTCTTGAGTTTCTTCCAAATTCTCGAACTTTCCTGGAATGATCTCTTCTCTCTGAATTGCATTTCTTGAACTTCTCTTGGTTTGGGGACCCATAGGCTTCCTAAAAGCATCCCCGCCTCCTCTTGGGCGTTGTACAAGGACCCTTCGGCTTCCTAGAAGTTCTCATACCTTCTCTTGGGCTTAATACAAGGACCCTGACGACCTCTTAAAGGTATAAGACAGAACTTAGTCATCCTTTGCTAGAGCAGTCTTTCCAGTGTCAAACCTCTGGCCACTTTAGGGTTGATACTCATCCCTTAATGCCCGTGCCTCCTCTTGGGCCTTGTACAATAGATAAAACTCCAGACTTGAACAATCTAAACCCCTTGAGTCTCAAAGACGTTCTCAAGTTCCTTTCATAGAAAAAACACTGATCACTCAGAAACCCGACCTCTCTCATGAGGGCTCTCCCACTTGGTCCTGCATATGGATCTAATCCTCGACAGTAAGATAGCCTCCTCTTGGGCTTTGTACAAATGACTCTCCCTAGCATAGCTAACCATTTCAGACTCTTTTGTTGAGTCAAACCCTTTTTTAGCCTCCATCTTAGGCTTCGTATAAGACAGATAAAAGTACTCTCTCATTGAGTCAAACCTTTTAGCCTTCGTCTTGGGCTTCGTACAAGATACCTATAAAAACCCACTCTCTTGTTGAGTATAAAAGACTCTCTTATTGAGTATAAAAGACTCTCTTGTTGAGTCAATCTCTCTTTAGCCTCCGTCTTGGGCTTCATACAAGAGACATATAAAACACTCTCTTGTTGAGTATAAAAGACTCTCTTGTTGAGTCAATCCCCATTTAGCCTCTATCTCGGGATTCGTACGAGACAACAAAACACACTCTTGTTGAGTATAAAAGACTCTCTTGTTGAGTCAATTTTTTTAGCCTCCGCCCTGGGCTTTATATAGGACAAATAAAAGTACTCTCTTGTTGAGTCAAACCCTTTAGCCTCCGTCTTGGGCTTCGTACAAGACACATAAAAAGCACTCTCTTGTTGAGTCAGTCACTTGTTAGTACTTTCTTGTTGAGTCGACCCTTTTAGCCTCTATCTCGGGCTTCGTACGAGACAACAAATAAAAGACACCCTCTTGTTGGGTCAATCGCCTCCTCTTAGGCTTTGTATAAGGAAACCTCGATTGAGTCAATTAACATTTTAGCATCAAAGTTGTGCCTTGCTCACATCATACAAACATCAACAACTCCTCTTTAGAGATGACGAATTCTCTCTCATCCAAACCTTTTAGCTTCACATCTTAGGCTTTGAACAAGATACAAATAAACCCTTTAGCTTCACGTCTTGGGCTTTGAACAAGAGACCAAAACAACCTTTTTCCTCCCATAGAATAGGAGGAACTATGATCGCTCTGATTTCCCTGTCTCGGGAATACGTAGGCATAAGATTGAAAAATCTTAGCGAGCATACCAATCAAAAAACCCAAAATCCAGCACCCCCACATATCAACCCAAAAGCACCAAATCCTAACATCTTACCAAAAACCTCAGAAATGGTCCAGACGTTCTAATCTTAACAAAATAACCGAAGAGGGGCCCACATCTTAATAGCATCTGTAAATTAACAGTCAGCTGTTTCAACTCAGTATGCAAGCAGGGCTAATTGGAGACATCTATTTCCCTTCCTTAATCAGCCCAATAGGATTAAAAATGAATCGAACTTTAGTACCCAAGCGATAGTGATTCAAGACCATAAAAATCGCGCTACAGAAAAAATGGCGTCCACCGTGGGGCCCAGTTCTCTTTCTTACAATCTTCGGTAGAAACCTTAAGAAAATGCCACAGAAGAGTGACGACCACAGCGGGAGGCAAGATAAGGTCTTGTCGTCCCCATTTTAAGGTGAAGTCCTTAAGTTCACCAAGTGTCACAGAAATGGCGACTCTGCCAGGGAGTCATTGTCTGTATAGGATCATTAGACTAGAGGTCTAGGATGATTAAGACAAATATATATAGTGATTTTCCTAATTGATATTTATGTTTATTTTTATGCTAATGGGAATGTGTGTGATGCCGCATGTGGAAAGATTGAGTATACACCTAAGATATGTGATGGAATTATACGGGTAATCTTACGGGGAGTGAATCCCAGTTAAGAGTCCTCGGTCGACCATGAAACTCAGTGGAGACTCCCTTTGCAGATGCATTACCTATACGACTTCGGTTGTTGAAAGTAGTGTGGTTGACTGGGTTATCTGAGAAGCTGAGGTTTTTAGTAGACTGAAACCATTTTGTAGTGCAGAAGCTATCGGAAATAGTTGTCACGCGATACTACCCTCATTTGAGATCACTCTAAGATACATCAGCTCGCTGACGATCCGCTTGCTGTTGTTATCCCAAGAGGGGTCAATGATTTTACGGACAGGTACAAAAAATCACCAGTATAAAACCTTTGGGGATGGGTAGAGCCTTGACTTCATGACACCGACCCTTTGACCCCATGTTTTTTCTATGTTTTTGTGTGCTGCATTCATACATTCATTTAAAAAACATTAAAACAAAAAAATCTTCTCTTCTAGTCTCTCTTTTTCAAATTAAACTAAGAAAATTATTACAAATGTCAGAGAGAGAGATTACTGATGGATTTCGGTAGAAGAAAAACTCACAAGTATACCTTCAAGGTTCCAAAATTAGAGGATTTAAGAGGTTTGGCGAGGATGATCACCAACCCTGAGGCTTTCAGGGCCAAGTATGGAGGACTGCTGTCCCTATTAAGGGTCCATGTAATTGAAGGAATCCTGTCTACGCTCATCCAGTTCTACGATCCGGTTTATCACTGTTTCACATTCCCGGATTATCAGCTAGCACCAACACTGGAGGAGTATTCTCACCTGACTGTCAACTTGGATACCCAATGAGGCATGTCCAGCGGAATGCTCATCTGGAAGGTCTTTTCTTCAAGGAAGGAGAAAATGAAAGAGCACTAAAGACAGAAATAGTGCATGCCTGGAAACACGTTCATAGGAAAGGAAGAGAGTCTCTAGGAAAACCAGACTGTGTCTCGGTGGAGCCTTATCTCCACTGGGTACAAACTAGAGCTCTCAAGCTGAGGATGCCTTACCCTCGTCAGGAAGTTCTTCTATTAAGGGACTCTGCCCTTTATTTTATGTCCGAGACGGAAAAACTTCAGGTAACTCTCAACAAAGTTCAGCAGGAGAAGAGGTCTTGGAGGAACAAGTACTGTATTCTCAATATAGAATGCAAGAAAATACAGTAGCTATTGAAAGATATGGATGCTCTGATTGAGATTTTAGAGCAACATGCTGTCGAAAATCAGGATGACCAAAGGAATTTGCTTGCTCCTTTCACTTGGCAAAGGAATGACAACTCCACAACGGCTCCAGAGCCCCGGTTAAAGAAAAGGAAAGCACTAGAACCAGCACCTGAGCTCTCTTCGGAGAGGACTCAAGACCCTTTAGTTTAGACATTTCCTTTTTCAGCACTTTGTAATCTACTATATTTCCACTTTCGCAATCCTTGAATTCAATAAAACGGGGTTTCCCCACTGTTTGATATTTGCAATCTAATTGTCGAAGTTTATTTTGATTAAATAAAAAATTAATTAATATAATCATTGCATATCATTCATCATTCTTACGTAACGCATTCTTCTTCTCTACGAATCTCACGTTTGTGTCTCGATTCTAGAGTCAAAGTGTCTCATTCGTATAATACTCGGGCCAATCGACAGAAAAAGATGGATGATCTCGAGGAAGAGAACAGAGAGTTGAGAGAAGAGATCGACACTCTAAAAGAAGATCTGAGAAAGCTCCATAATGACATGCAATCTCTCGCAGCAGCCCAGATGCAACAACAAAGGACTGTGATCTCAGAGATCACATCTACGCCCATAGTGGAAAAGTATGATCCTAGGTACAAAATGCCGAAAGATCGTCCCTGAGGCATGCCACTCAACTATATCCCGGAAGGATATATTCCGCCGATCATGGAAGATCTGGAAACTGCAGCAAGAGCCGCTGGGCCTAGAGGTTACAAACTTCAGGAAAGCGAACATGCCAGGGGCATGACAACAACTCCTGAAGGTTACAAACTTCGGGAGGCACCTAGAGTCACTGCCATGATGACTATACCACCACCCGTGGTACATACTGTCCCGGAAGGACACATTCCACAGATACCTTCGGGTGGAAACGAAAGTATGTTCGACAGAATGAATGAGTTCCAGGAACAGTTCCTGGAAATGCAGAAGGAACTGTAAGCCATTCGCGGTCAGGACCTATTTGGAAAGGACGCTGCAGACCTTTGTTTGGTCCCCAATGTGAAAGTTCTGCACAAATTGAAGGTGCCCGAATTTGAAAAGTACAAGGGCAACTCTTGCCCTCAAAGACATTTGGTGATGTACGCTCGGCGGATGTCAACTCAGACAGAGAACCACCAGCTACTGATCCATTATTTTCAAGATAGTCTAACCAGTGCCGCACTCAAGTGGTACATGGGCTTAAACCGCACTAAGATCGCTACTTTCAGAGATCTTGGCACTGCTTTCATTCAGCAGTATAAGTATAACCTGGACATGCCACCAGACAGAGATCAACTCAGATCGATGTCACAAAAGGATAAGGAAACCTTTAAGGAGTACGCTAAAAGATGGCGTGAAATTGTCGCCCAGATTTGTCCACCTCTTGAGGAAAAAGAGTTGACAACGATTTTCTTGAAAACCTTGAGCTCGTTTTATTATGACAGAATGGTTGCCAGTGTGCCCAGTGACTTCACCGAGATGGTGGGCATGGGAGTTCATCTTGAGGAAGCGGTCCGAGAAGGACGTTTAGTTAAAGACGCTGGATCATCAAGTAGTACAAAAAGATACGGTAGTGCTCTCCCTAAGAAAAAAGAGCAGGATATTGGGAATATCTCTCTCGGAAAGCAAAGGCGACGGTACCAACCAGTAGTAGCTGTAACTCCTGTTATCAACCCTGCGCCTGTTCCTACGTATCAACCTCAGGTTGCGCAAAGCCAACCGAATCAACAGCAATATCAGCAAAGGACACAACAACCTCTTCAGCAGGCTCGTCCCCTGTACAACAACAACCGTACAACATGACCACCAGGGTTTGACCCTATACCAATGTTGTACGCATAACTGTTTCCGTTACTACTAGTCAAGGGGCACATCCAAACCAGGTCTCCTCTTACAGTACCAGAAAATCCGCCTTTTTGGTTCAAGGCGGATCAGACTTGTCTTTACCATCAAGGGGGGTCAGGGCATAACATTGAGAACTGTCACAGTTTCAAATCCGACGTGCAAAAGCTTGTTAGGAGCGGGGTCTTATCTTTGAAATATACGAATCCAAATGTTCTCACGAACCCGTTGCCTCAACACGAGAAAGCTGCGGTAAATTTGATAGAGAGAGAATCTAACAACAGCTATCAAATTCATGATGTACTCTTATTGAGGACCAATCTGGTCAAGATACATCGCAGACAGAGCGGGTATGGGAATATACCACCTCATAACTATCATCAGTGTGATATCTGCTCTAAGAACAATCAAGGATGTTCTGTGGTGCAATCAGCTCTACAGGAACAATTGGATCTCGGGTGGATCCAAGAGCACCGAATTCGTGGGGTCAACATGACTTATATGAATTCCAACATCATTCAGAGCCACGACATTCGTGCGATGAATGTCAACTTGGTGGCAATGCACTCAAGGAAAATCCAGTATCATAATCTGCTGTGACACAATTATAATTCCTGTCTGATTTGCTCGGTAAATAATCAGGGATGCTCTTTGGTATAAGAGGCCCTCCAGCATCAGATGGATCTTGGGTAGATCCAAGACTACTATGACAGAAATCAGTATGAAGTGAACATGATTCAGATCTTCGATATTCGCTTGATGAATATCAGCTTGGTGGAATTACACGCTAAGCAAGTCCAGCTCGGTTTTATGAGTTCGCATAATTATCAGATTTGTAAAGGATGTTGTGAGAGTGACCAGGGATGTACTCTCGTTCAAAGAACTTTGCAACACTTGTTAAACACTTGGTGGCTTCCGATCTATATGGACAAAGACACGCAACAAATCAATGTGGTTAATGGGAACCCTACTAGGCATCAAAGTCAGGATGTTCGATCAATGGAAACAGATCTAGTGAGGTTACACTACATTCAAAGCGGACGTGGCCAGATGCCACCACACAACTACGAGCGTTGTAGAGTTTTCTCAGAAAATTATCAAGGATGCTACCTCGTGCGAGCAGCCCTTCAAAGTCAGTTTGACCGCACAGAGATTCAACAATATTCAATTTCGTGGTCCATCAACTAGACGCCAGACTATTTTGCTGAGCAGATCAAAGATGTGGTTATAATCTCTGATCCTGAGAGGACCAAGGATGTTTGTACCATCATCCCTCTACTTGACGAATCAAAGGTTCTTAACCAGGAACTGATTGAAGTTACTTACGACAGTCAGAAAAATCAGAAGGCTCCTGTAGTTATCTATCTACCGGGACCGGTTCCGTACAAATCTGCTAAGGAGATCCCTTACAAATACGGTGCAACAACCATTGAGAATGGAAAGGAAACTCCATTACCCTCCATCGTGAATATTGCAGACATTAGTCGAGTAACACGGAGCGGTCAAATCTTCAACCGAGCAGTTGGAGAACTTACCAAAGTAAAGGAACTTCAGACAGAAGCTCCCAATCCACTGGTCAGTTAGTTCAGTGATCCCGACCTTTCAAAAACCAATGATTAGATGCTGAAGCTCATCCAAAGGAGTGAATACAACATTGTTGATCAACTGTTACAAACTCCTTCAAAGATCTTTGTGTTATCACTTTTACTTAGTTCCGAAGCCCACAGAGAGGCTCTACAGAAAGTCTTAGAGCAGGCCTTTGTGGAATAGGATGTGTCCATACAACAGTTCAATAGCATCGTCTCTAACATCATTTCCTGCAACAACTTAGGGTTCAGTGATGAGGAATTACCAGAGGAAGGCAAAAGTCACAACATGGCGCTCAATATGACAGTTAACTGCTAGGACGATGCTTTAGCCAGCGTACTGGTAGACACCGAATTGGCTCTGAATGTTATGCCGAAGTCCACTTTAATGCGACTATCATTCAAAGGATCCCCGATGAGGGGCAGTGAGGTCGTCGTCAAAGTGTTTGACGGATCTCGGAAAGCAGTTATCAGCGAAGTCGACCTTCCCATAACTATCGGTCCTCACACTTTCCAAGTCACTTTCCAGGTCATGGACGTCCGGGCAGCATACGGCTATTTATTAGGAAGACCTTGGATACACCAGGCTGGGGCAGTCACTTCGACTCTACACCAGAAACTGAAGTTCGTCAAGAACGATCAACTAGTCACGGTCTGTGGAGAACAAGCCTTGATCGTGAGTAACCTTTCATTATCTACTTGTGTAGAACTCGAGGAGGTTGTTAGAACTCAGTTCCAAGCACTGTCGGTGAGCAATGAGAATCAGCCAGAGAAAGGAACCTCGATTTCCTCATACAAAGATGCTCTCGAAGTGATCAAAAGTAACAATACCAAGGGATGGGGACAGCTTGTTATTCCTACTGATAACAAAACAAGGAAAGGTCTTGGTTTTTCCTCAACCTGTACCCAGACAGCTACTAACGATGAAAGTCTTCATCCCATTCAGGATTTCTTCCATAGTGGAGGTTTCCTTCACCCAATATCTCAAGAAGTTCATACCATCAACGAGCGAGATTCCTCCGATACAGATGAGGAGTGGAAGTCCTATCTTAACGAGGACGGTTATATCTCTCAGGAAGAGGTGCCTACGCTATTTTGCTATCCCGCACAGAGTCCGAGATTTATACCAAGGTCAGACGTCAAAATGATATACGGAGATTGTGATCTGGAAGGATGCCGTGCTCCACCAAACTCATTAGAGGAAGACACTCTGATGAAAGACAACTTTGACCACGACTATTATGGCCCGAAGGATGGCCTGCCAATCTGGCAGCCGTACCCAGGAGACTTGGGGCAAGAAAATCCGCCGAACAATGAAAATTAGCTGAGCATCATTGAACAGAATACCTGTGTCCCCACCATGTCATGGGATCAACACTCAGGGCATTCAGAAAATATCCAGTACGACGATGAATTTACAAAGTTTGCAGGACTAGAATTCATCAACTATACTTTTCCCGAGGTCTACGTCATCGAAAAGGATGACTCCTCCAGTTCCAAAGAAGTGTGGGATACCTTAGGACAACTAAGAGGCAAGTTCGATTACTTGGTCAAGTACACTACTCCTGAAAGCTCTCGTATCAGGCTCGAAGACATCCAGCCAACTGGATGGGGAGATTTACCTGAGAGCACAAATCCTATACAAAATACAACAGAAGAATCCTCCTACGACAACTCTTCCTGGGAGACAGATTCCAATGATCCTGCTCTGCCAGAAACCAGCGTCATTTCTGAGGACAAACCAAGAAAGAAGGTTCCAGACTTTGTGATTCACCGAGGAGTTCACCGCCAATGGGTTGCAGTCGATGTTCCGAAGATTGTTTATAAGTCAAAGTAATTGTCGTCTTTAACCTTTCACCCTGCCCAGGTGAAACAGATGTTTTGATAGGGCTCACTTTCTGTAAATATCCCTCTTCGCTTTGCCTAAAGCGACAGAGTTTTGTTTTATAGGGCTGTAGTTTCAAGAATCGACTTGTTCATAAATAAAATGACGCCGTTCTGTAATTTCCGCATTTTATTGTTGTTTTCTCTTCTCGCTTTTTTAGAAAATGGTAATCCTAAAAAACAATTCAAATAATAAAAACAAGCAGTACACTACACACACTCTTGCATTCTCTCTATCTCTTCTAAAAACAAATCATCACGTCATGCAGATTGCTTGTTTTAAACCCCGTTTAAACATACGATCCAATGCCTTCTCCCAACTTTGAATTTCCGGTATTTGGGACTGAAGAAGAAGTTGACGACGAAATTCCAGAAGAGATTTCCCGATTACTCAGATAGGAGGAAAGGTCCATTGAACCTCACAAAGAGCCATTGGAAACTGTCAACTTGGGCTCAGAGGAGGAAAGAAAATAAATCAGGATTGGGGCACTGCTCAGTCCATTTGCCAAAGAGAATTTCACAAGGCTTCTCAAAGAATTTCCCAATGTATTTGCTTAATCCTATCACGACATGCCAGGGTTAGATACCAGCATCGTGGAGCATCATCTATCGTTGCGATCAGAATGTCCTCCAGTAAAACAAAGGTTGAGACGTACTCACCCGGACATGGCCATCAAAATCAAGGAGGAAGTAAAGAAACAGATTGACGTAGGTTTCCTTGCCACGTCAGAATGTCCTCAATGGCTAGCCAACATCGTACCCGTTCCAAAAAAGGACGGAAAGGTCAGAATGTGTGTGGATTACACAGATCTAAACAAGGCTAGTCCGAAGGACGACTTTCCTTTACCACACATTGACATGTTGGTAGACAGTACAACAAAGTTCAAAGTTTTCTCCTTCATGGATGGATTCTCGGGCTATAATCAGATAAAAATGGGGCCGAAGGACATGGAGAAAACTTCATTCATTACCCCATGGGGTACCTTTTGCTACAAGGTAATGTCGTTCGATTTGAAGAACGTCGGGGCAACCTTTCAAAGGGTATTGACTACTCTCTTTCATGACATGATACATAAGGAAATTAAAGTATATGTCGATGATATGATTGCCAGATCTAAAATAGAGGAGGAGCATGTGACCCGCCTGTCAAAGCTATTCGACCGGTTGAGAAAGTACAAACTCTGCTTGAATCCTAACAAATGCACATTCGGTGTCCGTTCAGGGAAACTCTTAGGGTTCAACGTCAACCAGAAAGGAATTGAAGTTGATCCTGACAAGGTCAAGGCCATTCAAGAAATACCTTCTCCAAAAACTAAAAAACAAGTCAGAGGATTCCTGGGACGTTTGAACTACATCTCTAGATTCATATTCCTCATGAACGCGACATGCGCGCCCATCTTCAAATTACTTAAAAAGAACCAGGACTGCATTTGGACAGAAGATTGCCAAACCGCCCTCGACAATATCAAGAAATATATATTGAACCCCCCGATTCTATCACCTCTAGTGGAAGGAAGACCACTGATCATCTACTTAACAGTCCTAGAGGACTCAATGGGTTGTGTACTTGGCCAACAAGACGAAACGAAAAGAAAAGAGTCTGCCATCTACTATCTGAGCAAGAAATTCACTAAGTGTGAAACTCGGTACACGATGCTTGAGAAAACTTGCTATGCTCTGGCTTGGACAGCCAAACGTCATCGCCAGTATATGATTCGTCACACTACTTGGTTGATCTCAAAAATGGATCCAATCAAGTATGTCTTTGAAAAACCTGCTCTCACGGGAAGAATCTCCTGTTGGCAGATGTTGTTATCAGAATATGACATAGAATACCACACTCAGAAAGCCGTTAAGGGAAGTATTTTAGTCGATCATTTGGATCATCAACCGATTGACGATCAGGAATCAATCGGGTTCGACTTCCCAGACGAAGATGTCATGTATTTAAAGATGAAAGATTGCGATGAACTGCTACCCAGTGAAGGGCCAGAACCAGGTTTCCAATGGGGACTAATCTTTGACGGAGCTGTCAATCATTATGGAAACGGAATTGGGGCAATCATCATAACCCCTCAAGGTACCCATATTCCTTTCACTGCACGACTGACATTCAAGTGCACAAACAACGAGGCCGAATATGAAGCTTGTATCAAGTGTCTCGAAGAAGCGATCGACTTAAGGATCAAAAACTTGGATGTTTATGGCAACTCAGCCCTGGTTATCAATCAGATCAAAGGAGATTGGAACACGTACCAATCAGGACTGATTCCTTACAAAGATTATGCGAGAAAGTTGTTACCCTTCTTCAACCGAATCGAGTTTCATCATATCCCTCGTGAAGAGAATCACATGGCTGATGCATTAGCCACTCTCTCTTCCATGATTAGTGTAGGTCAATGGAACGACCTACCTAAGATCGACATAATGCGCCTTGAAAGGCCCGCTTACATCTTCACGATTGAAGTAGTCATATACGACAAACCTTGGTATCACGATATCAAATGCTTCCTTCAGAAACAAGAGTACCCACCCGGGGCATCCAGGAAAGACAGAAAAACCCTCAGAAGGCTGGCAGGCAGTTTCTTCCTGAGCGGTGATACACTCTATAAGAGAAACTTTGACATGGTCTTGTTCTGATGCGTAGATAGACCAGAAGCAGACATGCTGATAAAAGAAATTCATGAAGGATCCTTTGGCACTCATGCCAACGGACACACAATGGCGAGAAAAATTCTGAGAGCAGGGTACTACTGGTTGACCATGGAATCCGACTGCTACAAGCACTACGGGAAAAGAGGGAAAAGAGGGCGCTTTTTTTGCCCTATAAAAGCGCTGTCTAAGCCTGCGTTGTCGTAGGTAAAGACAACACTTTTTTATTTATGAAAAAGCGCTCTCTAAAATGGAACTTTAGACAGCGCTTTTAAAAGCGCTGTCTAAAGTATACCTTTAAAATTTAAAAATTTTTTATTATAAACTTTAGAAAGCGTTTTTTCCTTTAAAAGCGCTCTCTAAAGGTGCTTTTAGACAGCGCTTTTGAAAGCGCTGTCTAATGTATACGGAAAATGATTTTTTTATATACCTTTGGAGAGCGCTTTTCCCTGAAAGCACTCTCTAAAGTTGACTTTAGAGACCGCTTTTTCCTTAAAAGTGCTCTCTAAAGTATACCTATAATTTTATTGATTTTTTATGCTTATAAAAAATCCCATTTTAGCCATTTTTTTTATGCAGAAACCTGCATAGTTTCAAACCAGCATTTCTTATATAATTTCTTGCAACAACAGAATTCTTATACATTTCAAGAAATAGAATTCTTGCAACAACAGAATTCATATATACATTTCAATAAAATTAACATTCACAAAACTTACAACAGAATTCACAAAATTTACAAAATTCACAAAATTCTTGCAACAAGTGAATTCATATATATACATTAACAAAATTCACAAAATTTACAACAGAATTCTTTTTGCAACAGAATTTTCTTATATTCACAAAACTAAAATTTACATTCCCAAAACTATACATTAAAAAAAAAATTTTTAGAAGAAAGAATTCGCACAATTCTTCCGAAATATAATTCAATTGTTTCCTTGTGTAAGAAGAACACGCCATATCTTCGAAATACTACATAACAAAACAAAATACGCATTATTTAGTTAAAAATAATAAATTATATGAAATATCCAATAAATATTAAAATAAATCCTAAGTTATAAAACCATGCATACCCTAATAGGAATCTCCAATTGTTCCATTTGAATGATTTCTCTCATGAACCTCAAAACGAAGTACCCGCAGTCTATGCCATTACGCTGACGAGGGCACTACACATAGACAAACAAATAAGAAATAATATATAGATATTTTGTGTTATTAAGTAGCATCACTAATAAGCAATATTGTGAAAATTAATATACCTCCACTTTGACCCATGTAATATTGGTTGATCTAGCCCGTGCTACTCGAGTCTCTCTTTGTGCACGGTATAGTAGTATAGCTCTATAAAAGAAAAACGTAAACTTAGAACAATGTCACAGAAATAATTAGATATACAAATACACACGAATATTTCGAACAGTCTCACTTACGTGTCAACCACATCCTTAATATTCTGATATGTGGACCAATCAGTATCCAATGAATTAAGATAATAGACCACTTCTGTTATAGGATTAATGGCAACCAACAACCAGTGTCCACTGTAAAGTATAACAAAAGTTTAGATGGATAATTTCTACGCAAAAGATACAAATTAAAGATTAGAATGAAATTATAATGAAAATCTTACCCGTTTCCAGTATTATACGGTAAAAGAAATAGACATTCTGTGTGGCTGGCCGTAAATCGCTCAAGTAAGTGGTCTCTTACTTCAATTGCATTCATACCAATTCTCGGTGCATTAACAAGGCTGCAAGAGAAGAAACAAAATTTGTTTGACAAATCCGTCCCCCGCATGAATTTTTCATACATGCACCTTAAATAAAAACATAATAAACATTAGACTATTATCATTGAAATGTGTAAATAAATTGTTCAACTAAATAAATAATAGATTGATTGGAGTACCCGATGTATGAATGCATAACACCGATGCCTAATTCAGTATGATTGAAAACCTGCTCCATGTCCTCTTTTCCGATTATCTCGGAATGAGGAAAACCAAAAACACCTTCGTCCATGTTGATTTGACGAATAGTACCTTGCATCAAATCTGACATTTCCAAAAGTGTTTATAGACACATCTGAAAGTGAGGTCTACTTTTTTCCTTCACGGTCCTTGTAGGAGCTTTTTTCTTGCCGGTCTGTTGTGAAGGTTGAGCAGTAACCTAACAATCATATAAGTTAGGTAAAGTAGAAAATCATGAATTCAGATAATAGAATAACACTTAAAAGCTACCTCTCTGTGTGATTCAACAGACTCGTTTTGCAGCAAAACCCCTTTATTCTTTGCTGCGGGTTTTGTAGGAGTCTAACATTACCATGTAAAAAAAATGTAAGTAATGGTTCAGAATGATTTTCATAATCGTTCAGAATTGACATTTGAATACTAAGAGATTCGTAATGGTTTTCAACATACCTCATCACCTATGCAAATGAGGTCTAACGGCCATGCAACAAACAATTCTATTGCATCCCGCAGCAATGTAACCTCTGAAACCGAGTCTGGTATCGGTAGTAACGCATCCGTATCTAAAGCGATATCAACCGACACTTTCAGATAACCTTGTGGGAGCGGATGATGGTGAAGTAACGCTCCCGCAAAGTTATGCACTTTTCCCTTGCCAACCATGCGATAAGTCAGAAACGACAAATACAGCTGGCAAGATGAAATGCCCTGAAGTAATAATAAATATGTAACTGTTAATATGTATAAAGGTCAAATAAAATAAATGTGTCAATTTAATTAAAATAAATATGTGCTAATTACCTCGGGAATTTTATTTGGAGAATTGATACTAGCTTTGTCACTAGCATCTTTCAAACCGGACCCGCGCCTTTCCGCCTCATATCTCTCTTTATCCTCCTGCAATGCTTGGACTTGCGCTTGTAGTGCCATCACAGTTTGCATGATTTCTTGGGTGGTGGGATTTTTTTTCCTTGATTGCTTATACAAGGATGATGGAGTCACACCAAATCCTTTACCTCTCACCCGACCGGGATACTCAGGAACATTTAGTACTCGACTAAGAATGCTCCTGCAATCATCCTCACCTGCGGGTATGGATTTAGATAGATTCTCCTGAAATTCATTGATATATCGAAAATTATTAGTGGGTATTAAAAATTAATTATAATTTAATAAAATTTCAATTAACTTTGAGACATAATGCTATACTTACACATTCTTCATAAACATGCTGAACATCTTCTGTAACAACTCCACCCTTACCCACGCGAGCTTCCTTCCACAAAACATGGTCCGGAAGTGATGATTCTTCACTTTTAGACTCTTCTAACTACACATTTAGTTAAATAATAAGTTCATCAATTATAACACAATAATACAATTAATAAAATCATAGCATTAATATATACTTACCAATTTTTGTTGTAATCGTGCATATCCCAAACGCCATTTTCTGTATGGATATGCGGGGTTTGATGCTCTTTCGCGATTAATGGAACTCAATTTCTGGATAAAATTTTTTAAGTCATATCAAAATAAACTAATGAAACACATATATAATACAATCAATAGACATGACAAGACAACATTACATTGAATTCTTCGGTTTTCCGTTTGTCTACAAAAATGCCCCATTCTTGCGGTATAATCACATCCGCATACAACGGTGGAAGTTCTGCTTCAACAAAATTTTTGTTCTTGTCCCTAAGATATTTGTTTGATAATAAGGCTCTAAACCCTCTGTGTCTCTTTCCGGCCAATTGAAGACAATACTTTTGTCGGCTTTCTTCAATATTAAAGGACCTCTACGAAAAAACATACACATATAAACATAAAGTGTTTTAGTATAAGTAAATTAAAGACTTAATCGTCAACAAAAATCTAATAACATCAATCATATTTGGTAAGTACCTGTATCTCAGTCCATATCTTTTCTTTACCGGCATCCAACGATTTACTCCTCCAATTATCACTAGTGATTGGAATGTGCTGACGAACAAGTGAACGAATGTATGAAGATAACATTGAACCGTTAGGCTCAACTAGTTGGTTCTGTTCACTCCAATGTACATCAAATCTCATCCCTTTATCTCTAGCACAGATGATTCTCTTCATAATGGTTTTTCCTCTTTTTATTTCATGTTCTACATTCGAAGCTTCATTCTGAGATTCCTGTGTATCTTGTGTCTCGTGGGTGTCTTCCTGGTTATTAGACATTTTACCTGTAAGAAAGAAAAAAACAAAAAGTAAATGAAAAATATAAACTCATAAAGCAAAAGAGTTTCTTACCAACACCCTCACTTCACTGTTAATGAATACTTACAACTTACAAAGCCTAAGCAAGTTAAAGTGAAAATTGAAAAGGAAAAGAAAAATAATTAATAAACACTGAAATTGATACTTGTTAGTAACAGGTACCAAGTAAATAAATAAACACCCTTATAAAAGAATGATAAGATTCTGAGTTTCTAATTCTAACAAGAAATTGATACTTGTTTGAAAACATCAAACAGGTTATTGAAAACATCTAACAAGATTCTGAGTTGCTGAAAACATCATTAACAGGTTACTTTCCCTTCATTCTCAACCCTTTATCTAATATTCCTTCCATTTTAATTATCATATATAGTTGTTTGTTATTACTATAAAATAAGTATCTAAATAAAAACATGGCTAAGTTGGTACACAAACATCATTAACAGGTTACTTTCACTTCATTCTCAACCCTTTATCTAATATTCTATTATATATACCAAACAAGAACAACAATAATAGTTTAAAAATCAAGAGAAATAAATTTATAAACAAAAAACATCAACAAAAACAACGAACAACAGTAACAACGAACAACAGTAACATGCAAGAACGATTTACGGCCAGCAACAACGAACAATGTTAGAAGTAAGAACAGCAACAACAATGTTAGAAGTAAGAACAACAACAACAATGTACCTCTTCTTCGTCACGACGGCAGCAAAACGACGGCAATGGCAAAGGGTTTCAGCAGAGAAGAAAGAGAGCAAGGGTTTCAGCAGAGAAGAAAGAGAGCAAGGGTCGCGAGAAGAAAATGATTAGAAGCAGTTTCAGAAAATGAAATGAAATGTGTTTTATATTTTAATTAATAAATGACCTTAGAGGGCGCTTTACTTAAAAAGCGCTTTCTAAGGTGAGGAGACTTAAAGACCTTAGAGGGCGCTTTTCTTAAAGCGCTTTCTAAGGTTAAACTTTAGACAGCGCTTTTCTAAAGCGCTCTCTAAAGGCTATTTTTAGAAGGCTTATAACAGCGCTTTGTCCTTAGAAAGCGCTGTCTAAGGTTTACTTGAAAATGTCAAAAAATATAAAAATGAGTCTGGGGCGAGGGGGATTCGAACCCCAGACTCAAAGCATGGCAAACAAACACACAAACCTCCTTGACCAGCGGTACTACGCCCTCATCCATTGTTTAAACTGACTTCATAAATATATAAAATAAGTTAACAACATATATATTTAAATATATTATTTGAATAATTTTAAATATAATTTAAAATAAATTAAAATATAATTTACAATAATTTAAATATATTAAATATAATTTGATATATTAATATAATTTAAAGTATATTTTAAATTATATATTAATATAATTTATATATATTAAATATAATTTAAAAAAGTTAAAATGTTTGTATTTAAAACATATATATTTAAATATATTATTTGAATAATTTTAAATATAATTTAAATTAAATTAAAATATAATTTAAAATAATTTAAATATATTAAATATAAATTGATATATTAATATAATTTAAAGTATATTTTAAATTATATATTAATATAATTTATATATATTAAATATAATTTAAATAAGTTAAAATGTTTGTATTTAAAACATATATATTTAAATATATTATTTGAATAATTTAAAATATAATTTTAAATAAATTAAAATATAATTTAAATATATTAAATATAATTTGATATATTAATATAATTTAAAGTATATTTTAAATTAATATATTTTAAATTATATGGTTAACTTTAGACAGCGCTTTTCTAAAGCGCTCTCTAAAGGCTATTTTTAGAAGGCTTATAACAGCGCTTTGTCCTTAGAAAGCGCTGTCTAAGGTTTACCTGAAAATGTCAAAAAATATAAAAATGAGTCTGGGGCGAGGGGGATTCGAACCCCAGACTCAAAGCATGACAAACAAACACACAAACCTCCTTGACCAGCGGTACTACGCCCTCATCCATTGTTTATACTGACTCCATAAATATATAAAATAAGGTGCCAACATATATATTTAAATATATTATTTGAATAATTTTAAATATAATTTTAAATAAATTAAAATATAATTTAAAATAATTTAAATATATTAAATATAATTTGATATATTAATATAATTTAAAGTATATTTTAAATTATATATTAATATAATTTATATATATTAAATATAATTTAAATAAGTTAAAATGTTTGTATTTAAAACATATATATTTAAAAATATTATTTGAATAATTTTAAATATAATTTAAAATAAATTAAAAAATATAGTTTAATATAATTTAAATATATTAAATATAATTTTATATATTAAAATAATTTAAAGTATATTTAATATTAAATTAATTTAAATTATATATTAATATAATTTATATATATTAAATATAATTTAATAAGTTAAAATGTTTGTATTTAAAACATATATATTTAAATATATTATTTGAATAATTTAAAATATAATTTAAAATAAATTTAAATATAATTTAAATATATTAAATATAATTTGATATATTAATATAATTTAAAGCATATTTTAAATTAATATATTTTAAATTATATATTTATATAATTTATATATATTAAATATAATTTAAATAAGTTAAAATGTTTGTACTTAAAACATATATATTTAAATATATTATTTGAATAATTTAAAATATAATTTAAAATAAATTAAAATATAATTTAATATAATTAAATATATTAAATATAATTTGATATATTAATATAATTTAAAGTATATTTTAAATTAATATATTTTAAATTATATATTAATATAATTTATATATATTAAATATAATTTAAATAAGTTAAAATATATAATTTAAATATATTAAATATAATTTGATATATTAATATAATTTAAAATTCCTTTCCATACCTAAAGGGCGTGGGTTCGACCCCCCCTTTTGCCAAACAACAAATACAGCGCTGTCTCTGAAAATGTTTAGAATTGTTTTATATTTTAATTAGTAAATGACTATAGAGGGCGTTTTTCCTTATAAAGCGCTTTCTAAAGTGAAAAGAAATTGAGCCCTATTAGAGCGCTTTCTAAGGTGATACCTATAGCAGCGCTTTTTAAAAGCGCTCTCTAAAGTGATACCTATAGCAGCGCTTTTTGGAAAGCGCTGTCCAAGGTGGCACTCTTTTACATTCTTTTACAGCGCTTTTGAAAAGCGCTTTCTAAAGCCTTTCTTTTAAGGCGCTTTTTTTAGCGAAATTTTTTTATTCTTTTTAGCAGTCTTTTGCATAAAACCGCTGTCTTTTTGGTGTTGTCTAATCATATTTTTGGCGTAGTGAAGTACATGAGGAGGTGTCACAAATGTCAGTTATACTCAGACAAAATCCATGTACCGCCAACACATCTCAAAGTTGTTTCTTCCCCATGGCTTTTTTTCATATGGGGAATCGATATGATTGGGATGATTGAACCCAAGGCTTCAAACGGACATCGGTTCATCTTGGTAGCCATTGATTACTTCACCAAGTGGGTCGAAGCAACATCGTACGCCAATGTAACCCGACGAGTGGTGGTACGATTTATAAAAAATAATCTCATCTGCTGTTATGGTGTTCTGAGCCAGATCACTACGGATAATGGATCTAACTTGAATAATAAGATGATGAAAGAGTTGTGAACAGAGTTCAAGATCGAACACCATAACTCATCTCCCTACCGACCCAAGATGAACGGGGCAGTAGAAGCGGCTAACAAGAACATCAAGAGGATTGTTCAAAAGATGGTCGTAACCTACAAATACTGGCACGAGATGCTACCCTTTGCTCTTCACGGTTATCACACATCTGTCCGCACTTCAACAGGGGCTACCCCTTTCTCTCTAGTATATGCCATGGAGGCAGTGCTTCCCATAGAAGTAGAGATCCCATCAATCTGGGTATTGATGAAAGCTAAGCTAACAGAAGCTGAATGGTGTCAAAGTCGACACGACGAACTGAATCTGATCGAAAAAAAATGAATAATGGCTCTATGCCATGGTTAGTTGTATCAGCAAAGGATAAAGAAAGTGTTTGACAAAAAGGTCCGACCTCGCGTCTTCAAGAAAGGAGACTTTGTGCTAAAAAAGATACAATTATTTCTCACTGATTCTCGGGGAAAATGGACTCTGAATTATGACGGCCCCTATGTGGTCAAGAAAGCTTTCTCAGGCGGCGCCTTGAGACTTGCAACCATGGATGGAGAGGAATTTGCCTACCCCAAGAATGTTGACGTAGTCAAGAAATACTTCGCCTAAATAAAAAAAAAACGTCTCGGTGGATTGAAAACCCGTAAGGGCGGTCTAGGAAAAAATTAGAGACATGATCAAAAATCATCCCGATGGATTGGAAATATCAAAGTACAATCCAGGCAAAAATTAGGGATTCATGGCAATTAACTACGTCTAATAGGGGCAAATCCCTCAGCAGCAGTAATGCCATCCATAAAAAAACTCCAGTCTGGGTCATCTTCGACAGAAGCTCAGGATGCCCAGAATTCAAATTTGGTAGAAGGATAGTGGTCGTTATGTTTCAATGTAGCCCTTTTCCCTTAAATTTCCATTTTCTAACTTTGTAAATGCTCTATGGAATCACGCGCTTGGCTGATTTCCATCCTATCAACAAAATTTGAGCCCTAGTGCTTTTGTTTGCAATTCTCATTTGTTTTAGCTTTACAGAATGACGTTTTAACATGATTAACGATTCTTGAAATAAAACAAAAATGAATTTACTTGTTAAAATTTTTTCTGCTTTAAAATAAATATGGCAATTTCTTTTGACTGTTGAACATCGAAAGAACATCGATCGCTTCTCCAGAAGTAATTGAGCTTCAAAGTGCAGAATCAAGGTACTCCTTCTAAACTAGTGCGCCTGAATGAAGGATCAGCTGTATCAGATGCGACTTTCCCATCTGATACCCCCGACAGAGTTATTACCTCCTAAGCCCGACCAACGGTTGCTCCTCCACAGGGACTATCTCCCCTAAGCAAGGCATAATTGCTATCATGAACCAGTGATACTTTTCATCCCCCACAGTGGCCGAGTATCCAGTCGTGTTCATCTGTCAGTTTGTATGTCGTGTCAGTTTTTTCAGCATAAACATACATACATCATGCATTATTGATTTGCATTCACATTCATATTGCATCACTATCACTCCAGTCGGTCTTGTCCCCTAGTGATAAAAGTCCTCTCAATCGAGTTGTCAGCCCTTTCCTCGTCAGGAAGTGAACCATCTAAACAACCTCGCCTCCAGTTTATTTCTGGATACGAGTTGGTCCCTTGACCACTTTGATGACTTGAACCTCTGAAAGATTAGAAAACCTTCGACAAACATCACTCTTCACCATTGAAGATGATATTTTTGCTTTCCCAGATTAAGGAAAGTCCTCAGAGAAAGCCTCTTAATCAGAGATTCGGCAATACAACAGTTTTTCTCCAAAAAATCCGCTGACGAAAAGGTCATCATCACCTCAAAAATGGATCACATCATATGGCATTTCTCCGAGAAGATCCCGAGAAAAGTATGATGTAATACCCCAAGCGGAAACAGTCTCTCAAGAAACTCGTTTTCCCCGATAGAGTCGACAAATGGCGTCTCCAACAGAGAAGTTTGTGCACCTCTACAACTCAGACGACTGGGTTCCCCAACAACTCTGACATCGAAACCTTTTTCCGTCAAATGGCATCTCCCCAAGATAATTCGGCGAGAAGTTTGAGGAAAACCGCTACGAATAGCGTCCCTTGTCAAGAAAGTTTATTGACAAAAGAAACTTAGACAAGTTCCTTGGTAGGAAACCAGGATCGAGGGGAAGTTTATTTTAGAAACTTAGACCAGGTCCTTGGTAGGAAACCAGGATCGAGAGGAAGTTTATTTCAGAAACTGAGACCAGTTCCTTGGTAGGAAACCAGGATCGAGGGGAAGTTTATTTCAGAAACTTAGACCAGTTCCTTGGTAGGAAACCAGGATCGAGGGGAAGTTTATTTCAGAAACTGAGACCGCTTCCTTGGTATGAAACCAGGATCGAGGGGAGGTTTTCCTTTTCTAAGCATCATTTCTTAGCAAAATAAGAAGGATGCGCAAATTGCCATTCCTAACCACCATCAAAATTTCGGGTATTTCGATATTTAATCCTCTTGCATCCCGAATGCCCGAATACCTTCGCCATTCACACCTTCGGGTCCAAGAAGATTAAATAGGGTCATCTGTCATACCCCAAATTTTGACCACTAAGATTTCCCATCATTGTGCAAATCATCATCACAATATGGATGAACCTTCATGCCTTATCAGTCTCCCCAAAGATGGGTGAGCATTCACTACAAACAATAATTAGGGTTTCAAGCCCTCTCAGAGTTCTTAGAAAAAGGATCAATAAAGAATTAACATGATCTTAAACTTGTCTAACCTCTCAAGCATCCACAAAGAATCAAGAGGACTCCCACAGCAAGAATCAAGCACAATGTTGCAGCATTCCAGGTGGATCAAGCCTCAAAATCGACAGTGTCACCAAATTAAGGTTTTGGTCGACCAGGGCCTCCAGATGGAAATTTTCCTCTGGGCATGAGCCAATGCTTCAAAGCATAACCTAAAATACTCCATGGAACGTCATGGACCCAATCATCAAGTCAATTTGGCCTCAGGGGATGCATTCACTAAAAATCGGGAATTAGGGTTTCTTGACCTAATTCACCCCTAAGTTGACTTTTGGGACAAAACATGAGCCAAGACCTCAAGAGAGGATCTGAGGGTCTCCAACACACCACATTAATCCATTTACAACAATGGGTTGATCCAAGAAGCTTGATTCCTAAGTTTCAAGTTCATCAGAACCACAATTAGGGTTTTGAGGAAAAAAGTCAACTGTGCCTTTGACTTTTGACCAGGCATGCTCCCAAACCTTGGGACATGATTCAATACACCTTATAACACCTATGAAATCAATCCACCAAGTTTGATTTAGGTCAAGGACTTGATTTTATAGATGATCGCACAGTTTGGAATTCATCTGATAAAAAGTCAACTGTGCCTAAAAGTCAAAGTTTGACTTTTTTATTTTTGATCAATTATGGTTCCCTAACCCTAAAATGATGTTAATGTGTGATTTGAATCAACATTAATCAAGAAAAATCAAAGAAAGTTATGAAACAAAGTGGCTAGGGTACCAACTTCCAAGGATCATAACTTGAGATCCAAGCAACCATTTTGGCTGATCCAAATATGGATTTGTAGATCTCATGGCATACTTTAAAAGTGTCAACTACACCTCATTCCAATTCCTCATGGATTTCAAGTTATGGAGTGACCAAAATGACAAAAAGCGAAAATGCCACCTTTTTCCAACACTTAGTGAAATTTTCACTAAGTCAGAATCTGCCTTGTTTTTTCCTAAATGTAGGGGCATTTTTTACTTGGATCCAAAATGTGTCAAGACAAACTATGATCACACATGTGTTGTATCATATAAGAGCTTTCCAAAATGGCCAAGAACTCCATCAAATTCCATTTGAGCCATGAGATATGATAATGGCAATGTGCCTTGCTGCAAACTGCCATGGCAAGGCAGATTTGTGCATTTTGCTCGATTTGAGCAATTTTGGCAAATGACAAGCATGTTTATCCATCTGAACACCTCAGGGAGGGACCAAGGAGGGACAAACACTGATCCATAAGCCTCCCAAGTCTTTGGAACTAAAAATAGCATGCCAAACCTAAAAAACCATAAAGAGGGGACAAGACTCCAATTTTGTTTTGGAGCATTCAATGGATGCACCAAGGTGGCATGAACTGAACCATTTCCAACTGAATGAGTCAAGGATAAGATCTGAACCAAGGGAACCAGCAGCCGGTGCCCTAACCTCTAGTCAATGGCTAGAGGAGACTTGGACTCCTATTGATCAACATTGGCCAAACCTCTGCTGCAGTTGCCATTCACTATTGCAGCCAAAACAAACTTGCTCTACTATAAATAGAGCTCATTTGTGCTCAGTTTAAGTACACCAAAGCACTACAACACTTGCTTTCCTCAAAATCTCTTTCTCTAGGCAAAAATGCCTTCTTTAGCAAGGTAATTATGAGTTTTTGAGTTATAGAGCAATTCCATCATAGCTCATGATCCAAACACATCCAATATGTCATATCTAAGCTGTCCAAACTCTCACAAGTGACCTGTAACACCAAAATCACAAAGTCCCCTCTCAAAACCTCAAAATAGGGCCTTTTTGCATTTTTCAAGCCATGTCTTGGTTTAGTCACTTTCAAAACCAGATAAAACCTCAAACACACTCCAAATATCATCATTGAACTGTCCCAAATGGTTCCACACATCTGGAACATCATTTGAGAGAGTTGCTATTTTGGCCTCTTTTGCCCCTTTTGCAAGAAAGGGCTAATTTCCATTCCTAAGGTTTCCAGCTGATTCCAATCATCCTAAAAGCTTCTAAGGGATCATTTGAGAGTGTTCAAAGCATCAAAACATTTCTGGAACAAAGTACTTGGCAGATAGCCCAAAAAGCTCCAAAGGAGGTAAGCATCACAACTTGAACTCTTTAAAATAGGCCTTTCTTTGAGGTCCACTGATCATGCATCTCTTATACATATTATATGTGTTGTGTTTGAACCAATTCATCATGTAATTCATGGCTATACCTAGAGGTAGCACAGAAAATGCACATTATGGCTTATTTCAAAACCACTATCGGGTTTTGAAGAGGATTGATTTTCTGGAAAAACCACCACCACCATTGGATTCCTTAGGAAATTCTAAGTCAGATGCATATAAATTTTGTCTCCATCCATGGAGAAATGAGAAAGTTATGACCTTCACGTTTCTGACCAAAAACCTTGCCTTGCCTTGTCTTGGCCAGGCCAAGAACAAGGCAAGGCTTGTATATTTATGGCTGGAGTTTGATACACGGATGTATCACCACCCCAGTGGTAAGGCGCGCATGCTGCACACAAGAGGTCTGGGGTTCGAATCCCCCTCGCCCCAGACCCCTTTTTAATGGTTTTTCCCACTTTTTTTTATTATTTTTCATATTATTTTTAATGATTTGAAAAATTAATAACTCCCTCAATTTTAATTATTTTTTATTGGTTCTTTTTGCAAAAAATCACAAAAATGTTGAAATATTTTATTCCACAAAAAATCAAATTTATATTATTTATTTAATATAATTAGTATTTTTGTGAATAAATTGATTTTTAATTGTTTTTAAACATTTAAAAGTGAATATTCATTTTGAAAATCAAAACCAAATGAGTTCTATATCATCTTTTGATTAAAACCTCATTTTTCAAACCTTAAACAAAAATCACAAGTGGTTTATTCAAACTTATTTGGAATTTTTATCATTTTTATTGATTTTCTTTAAATATTAACTTTTTAAGGAAAACAAAATTAGGGTTTCTTTAATTTTCACCCTCACAAATATTTTTCAAACACTTTGGGCCTCTAATAGAGTGTAAGACCCAACCCTCCTTTGAAAACCAAAACATTTATGGGCCTCAGTAGTTGTATAAGACACACTGCGTTTTCAAAAATCTCGGCGCGATCGCCATTTCAAAACGAAAATCATCTGGGCCTCTCCCTGAGTTGTAAGACCCACCATTTGTACAAAAACACTTTTGGGCCTCTAATACAGTGTAAGACCCAACCCCTTTTTGAAACCAAAATAATTTAGGCCTCAATCATTGTATAAGACCCACTGTGTTTTCAAAAACCTCGGCACGATCGCCATTTTCAAACAGAAAAATGGGCGTCTTGGTAGAATGTAAGGCCCATTCCTTGTACATAAAAACTTTTTGGGCCTCACATATTGTATAAGTCCCTCTGTACAGTTTTCAAAACAACGGTGCAATCATCATTAAAACTTGGGCCTCTCCTTGAGCTGTAAGCCCCAACAACTTTTCAAAGTACTTTCTCCTTTGGTTTTTAATATAATATTGTTATCAAAGTTTTCATTGTTGAACAACTAACCAAACAGCATGGAAGCTCTACAACGGGTAAGTGTTTATCCGCTTTCATTTATTGCTTTCATATGTATATAACTGTATTGTGGGGCTGCTTCACTGTAAGTCATCTTTCACATCCTTTATATACTTGTCAGATATCCACTGTGTAATACTAGTATAGTTATTTAGAGTTTTCCCCGGCAACTACGTCTAGCACTAGGTAAAGCCTTGTTGGTCACTCTTAAATACAAACAAAACTAGATCCCCCGTAAGATTCCAGATACAGTCTTCCCTTTTCTTAGGGTTAAACAATATGGAACAAAGAGAAAGGCAATATTCTCGGTGAACCTTTTCTCAAACTTTCACTCTTAGAAATTGTCAAAGGAACTCTACTCCCCAGAGTTGATATATTCTCCGTTAATAGCATCTCTTGAGTTTCTTCCAAATACTCGAACTTTCCTGGAATGATCTCTTCTCTCTGAATTGCATTTCTTGAACTTCTCTTGGTTTGGGGACCCACAGGCTTCCTAAAAGCATCCCCTCCTCCTCTTGGGCGTTGTACAAGGACCCTTCGGCTTCCTAGAAGTTCTCATGCCTTCTCTTGGGCTTAATACAAGGACCCTGACGACCTCTTAAAGGTATAAGACAGAACTTAGTCATCCTTTGCTAGAGAAGTCTTTCCAGTGTCAAACCTCTGGCCACTTTAGGGTTGATACTCATCCCTTAATGCCCGTGCCTCCTCTTGGGCATTGTACAATAGATAAAACTCCAGACTAGGACAGTCTAAACCCCTTGAGTCTCAAAGACATTCTGAAGTTCCTTTCATAGAAAAAACAATGATCACTCAGAAACCCGACCTCTCTCATGAGGGCTCTCCCACTTGGTCCTGCATATGGATCTAATCCTCAGCAGTAAAATAGCCTCTTCTTGGGCTTTGTACAAATGACTCTCCCCAGCAGAGCTAACCTTTTCAGACTCTCTTTTTGAGTCAAATCCTTTTTTAGCCTCCGTCTTAGGCTTCGTATAAGACAGATAAAAGTACTCTCTTGTTGAGTCAAACCTTTTAGCCTCCGTCTTGGGCTTCGTACAAGACACCTATAAAAACCCACTCTCTTGTTGAGTATAAAAGACTCTCTTGTTGAGTCAATCTCTCTTTAGCCTCCGTCTTGGGCCTCATACAAGACACATATAAAACACTCTCTTGTTGAGTATAAAAGACTTTCTTGTTGAGTCAATCCCCTTTTAGCCTCTATCTCGGGCTTCGTACGAGACAGCAAAACACTCTCTTGTTGAGTATAAAAGACTCTCTTGTTGAGTCAATTTTTTTAGCCTCCGCCCTGGGCTTTATACAGGACAAATAAAAGTACTCTCTTGTTGATTCAAACCCTTTAGCCTCTGTCTTGGGCTTCGTACAAGACACATAAAAAACACTCTCTTGTTGAGTCAGTCACTTGTTAGTACTCTCTTGTTGAGACAACCCTTTTAGCCTCTATCTCGGGCTTCGTACGAGACAACAAATAAAAGACACCCTCTTGTTGGGTCAATCGCCTCCTCTTAGGATTTGTATAAGGAAACCTCGATTGAGTCAATTAACCTTTTAGCATCAAAGTTGTGCCTTGCTCACAGCATACAAACATCAACAACTCCTCTTTAGAGATGACTAATTCTCTCTCATCCAAACCTTTTAGCTTCACATCTTGGGCTTTGAACAAGATACAAACAAACCCTTTAGCTTAACATCTTGGGCTTTGAACAAGAGACCAAAATAACCTTTTTCCTCCCATAGAATAGGAGGAACTACGATCGCTCTGATTTCCCTGTCTCGGGAATACGTAGGCATAAGATTGAAAAATCTTAGCGAGCATACCAATAAAAAAACCCAAAATCCAGCACCCCCACATATCAACCCAAAAGCATCAAATCCTAACATCTTACCAAAAACCTCGCAAATGGTCCAGACGTTCTAATCTTAACAAAATAACAGAAGAGGGGCCCACATCTTAATAACATCTGTAAATTAACAGTCAACTGTTTAAATTCAGTATGCAAGCAGGGTTAATTGGAGACATCTATTTCCCTTCCTTAATCAGCTCAATAGGATAAAAAAATGAATCGAATTGTAGTACCCAAGCGATCGTGATTCAAGACCATAAAAATCGCGCTACACTACGGTTTTTAATCAAGGAGTTCAAGCAAATGACTAATCAATGATTTGTGTGATCCTCAAATTTACAACATGATCAAGAGTTTCCCTTCATCCACAATCAAGGGCAAGATTACAACAATGCAATTTCATGAAGCTCAAATTCATCTGGTACACCAAATTAGAGTTTTGACCAAAGACAGCTTGGAGTTTACTTTTTTCATCTAAGCATGATATCATACCTCAAAGCATGATTTAAAGGCCTCAAGTACATAATTTTAGTCCATTCATGTGTTTGGATTAGCTCAAGAAGTTTGATTTGTTGACAATTGAAAGATTTTGATTCAACTGATGAAAGGTCAATTGATGTTCAAAGTCGAAGTTTGACTTTTGAAATTTTTGGTCAATAATGGACTTCACATGTCAAGGATCATGAAAATATGGATGATGATTGAATTTGATCATGATTAATCAAAGAAATCAAGAAAAGATGCAAAATTGCCAAATTAGGGTTTCTTGAATTTTTCTAAGTACAAATTCTCATGGTCAAGTGACCTACCTTCCAAGATTGTAACTTCTTCCTCAAGCATCCAATTGAAACACTTGAGAGCTACTTTAAAAGAGGATATTGATGTCCAAAGTTAGGGTTTCAAGTTGTATGAAAATCCAAAACACTTAGAAATTTTTCTAAGTTTTCAGCATTGTCAAGGGCATGACTTTGAGGATCCCTTGTGAATAATTCAAGACACCTCTTTTGATGCTTGATAGCTGAAATAAAAAACCACATTTCATACTTCATTTTGGTGAAAGAATGTATCCAAAAGCCCTTACCAATTGAAAGATATGATTGACCAAAGTTGGGATTTTATCATGATCAACATGGTTCAAACTGAACCAGAATTTGCCTAAGTCCTAGTCAGTTTGGTTGGCATGAATTAGAGGTCACTTTTGCCATATTTCCAAGCATTTCCAAGACATATGATCAATGTGAAACTTGTTCCCTTCTATGAGATCTTCACAATGGTACCAAAGTTGTGGAAATTTGATCTCCATTCAAAGGGTAAAAGCTCAATCCAACATGTCATCTTGAATTACTTTGGGCATGAACAAGAAAAGTGACTTTGATCAACAAACCACTTTCCACAATTCAAGGAGGTCTAGTTTGCATCTGAGGTAGTTGGTACAAGTTGCAAAGCATGAGAGACAAGGTCACCTTGGAAGCTACTAAAGAAAAAAGCACTTTTGTACCTTGTACCAACTTTTTGGTTTTGCTTCAAAGTTCATCAAAATAAGTCAATATCCATTGCTTCTTTTCTGATCCTTTCCCTATAAATAGAAGATTCATTTCATTGCTAAAACACCACAATAAACACACAAGAACATCAGCAAAACCAGATTTCACATTTGAGCAAAAATCTCAAACTCCATTGAAGTCAGAATTCGAGATTCACCATCCAACCACCAATCCTCCACTTTCACACTTCAAACACCTTCCATACATCAAATATAACTCATCCAAACCACCAAACATGATCTGAAACACCTCAAACACCAAGATCACAAACTCATTTTTCACTTCTGTAAGTTGATTTGAGCAAAGAGATTGAAGGCATTTCAAAGCAGGCCAAGCATTCCAACATATTCCTGGGAGTTCAGTGAAGTTGTAGACATCATCATTCATCATTTAATATTTCTATAAAGGTGCATTGGACACTCTCTAATAGGTAAGTTTTCTGGCATTTCAAACTCCATGATATGAGCATCATTTCAACCATTTCTTGATACCATTCTGCTTACCAAGATGTAAGGATTGAAAGCCCTATGCATTTGTTCATTGATCATGTGTATATGGCATTTAATTTTTGTTCAAAGTTTTAGGGTTCTTCTGGTAATGTCTGAAATTCGTGAGTTGTGATTAATATAAATGAAATTGAATAGCATAGTTGAATTCCACATGAAATTCTTATTGAAATGGTATATTAGAATGTCTGATTTGTTGCAAAAATGAGGATTTCGTGTTTTTAAAAAAATGTGAGCTTGAGGTGGAAGACGACAATAAAGGTTGGACGCGTGTTTTGAATTTTTAAGAGTCATTTTTATATATTATGTCATAGTTGTATCTTGTAAACGACAGACCAACCTTGGCGTAGTGGTGATGGTATTGGACCAGCGTGTGTTGTGTGTCTAAGGGTGTGGGTTCGAATCCTCCTTCTCTTTTGTTATTTTTCTCACCTTTTCTCTCCTTCTTCCCATTTCCTCTCTTTCTCTCTTTTTCTTTTCTTTTCTATTTTTATTTTATTTTCTATTTATATTTCATTTTATTTAAAACCTCCATTTTATTTTCTAAATACTTTTAAAAAATATCCAAAAATATTTAATTATTTTATTTATGTCTCTTATTTTTATTCATACTAAAATATCAATTATTCTTTTTTTTCTTTTTAGTTGTTAATATTATTTTTATTTTAATTTAAACTTTGAAAAATCAAAATATTTCATTTCATTTCTTATTTATTTATTTCTCACATTTTTAATGCCTAAAACATTTATCCCTTTATTTATTTATTAAGTTTCTTATTCATTTACATACCTTTGATTTTTTTATATATTTTGTTTAAGATTATTGTTCGTTGATCATGTTTGTTTCAATTTGTTTAAATGTTTAGAACTTGTTTGATTACATTCTTGATCTAAAGTCCATGATAAACCCTTGTCTTGTTCCTTGTTCATGTGTTAATATTGTCTTGTATGACCATGTTGTGATAATGATGATGTGTTGATAACATATACCATGTTTGTCCTTGATGATTCATGTTGATCTTGTCTTTGTTTAAGTCATGTTCTATGTATATCTTTGTCCATGTATTGATGTTATCTTGTTAAAGCATGCCTTAATGAGTCATGTATCAATACCTCTTGTTCATATGTGGATGTTAGCTTGTGTTTAAGTAGGCCTTGGTCATTTGTATTGCTTGTATACCATGTTTATAATTGATGATTCATGTGTTGATCTTGTCCATATTTGAGTCATGCTTTAAAGTTGTTCTTTGATTAGTCATGTGTTCAAAATCATGTTGATGTTGTGTATTATGTTTCCCACACTTAACTTCTTTGGTGAATGTTTATATATACATGTTCACCTTGTTCTAATGTTGCCTAATCTAAGAGAAGGGTTTGTGGGTGACCTTATGGTTGTATGCATATGCATTTTGTTTCTTTGCATCCTTTACTTACTTGTATGATTATTGTTCCATTAGGCTTGAGTCCCTTTAGATTAATTACCTTAGGTTGTATATCCTTGGTTTGTTTACCTTAAACTTATTACTTTAGGTTGTGGTCCTCTTAGGTAGTTATCCTTAGATGGTTCAATTAGGTTCCTCTATTCTCAAACTTAAACCATTTTCAATAAAAACCTTGACATTAGGTCATTGATTTTTCAAACCTTTTCTTAATAAATACTTCAAGACATCTTAAGCACGTTCAAATTCTTTCATAACACTAAAAGATACAAACCTCATTCAAACTTTTGCCACTTTGGCTTTTCAACTTAAAACCTTTTCAAATAGATTAGACATTAGTCATTCCTAGTTGAGATGTAATTCTCCTACCTCATGACATTGTTAAGAAAGATGTTGATTCTTTTCCACTTGAGAGAGGTATGTGGCATACTTGTTATTTATATATCTAAGTTGGAGCCCTTTTCTCAATGTGAAGCAAAGATCCCTCTTCCACATATTTGTGGTGGTTAAGTTGAGTATTCTCCTTAAGATGACAACTTGTCTCTTCTTCATTAAAACCTACCATAACAATCCTTTTCAATTTGTACCCCGAACAACGAGGTTTTGATCCTTCATTGGTAGGTAGGCACAAGACTTCATGTCTTGCCAAACACAATAACAATAAAAAAAACACTTCTCTTCTCATCTCCTCAATCAGTTCAATAGAAAACAACTTCATCCAAAAAACAAAAATACAACAAGAGGTTCCTATAGGATACTATAGATACATAGAGTGCTAATACATTCCCTTAGTATAACCAACCCCTGTACCTTAGATGTCTTTATTGCATTGTTTTGCATTGCATATTTATGGGTTTATTCGTTCTTTTCCCCTTCCCTTTGATAAATTAAAGACCGGTGGTGATATCTTATGTTTTGTAAGCCTAGTTAATTAATAGCTCTGGTCTCCAATTCTCACCGCGACAGTATCATGTGGAATACTAAGAATAAAGTGAGAGTTATTATGAAACTTCAAACAGAAAAATGCTCAAGATACTGATAGGATCGAGGAAATATCATTGCAGAACGAAGATTTTATAGAAGAATTGTTGGGTTGGAAGATTCAATATTATTCAAGTAAATATTGTACGAGGATTGAGTTTGGATGTTATGCATAAAAGGGTCCAAATAGAAGATTGTTATATTTTCTTCACTATTTGGATTATTATTGTACTGAAAGTCTAGTGATTTGTCACAAACTATAAATCCTCCCTCTCTCTCTCTCTCTCTCTCTCTCTCTATATATATATATATATATATATATATATATATATATATTTCTTAGAATTGCATGTTTAGGTTGCTTTTACCGCTTTCCTAGAATCATATGCTGTTAGATTATTTCCTTGGTAGTGATTTATCAATTAAGTATATGTTTTGTTAGATTAAAACTACAAATTATATTGTTATTGATTAAGGATGAAAACTGTGATTCTAGTATTCTCGGTTGTATTGGCGTTGTATATTTACATGTCTTGTGTAAATTAATATGAATTCAATACACTTATTGATCGAGTTTGGTCTCTCTCTCTCTCTCTCTCTCTCTCTCTCTCTCTCTCTGTTGCATTTTAATTTTCATAGGATAATTCCATGCTTAGATTATTAATTCTTAGCATAGTTTATTGTTTATTCACTTGGTAGTGATTTGTTACGAAAGGTTAGGTTTTGTTAGAATTTATACCTAATTGAGCTTTAGGGGTGATTAAATTCTAGAAAACTATTGTTATTAGAATCCGATATTAATTGAATCAATTGTACATGATATATCTCACGTAATCTATAATTACTCAATTAACCAGTCTTTGAACAATCTGTAAGTTTTGTGAATTGTGTATTTGTCAACGTGTTTGAATCTCTTTGTCGAGAGTTTGCAAGTTTCATGCAGGGAGAGTTTGAAATGTATCTTATGGGAGAGCTCGCGTATTTCCTAGGATTTCAAATCAAGCAAGCCGAAGAAGGAACTTTAATAAGTCAAACAAAGTATTGCCTAGAGCTTCTAAAAAAATTCTATATGCAAAATTCAAGTAACATTTCAACCGCTATGGCCTCAAATGTGATAATTAACAAGGACGAAAATGGAGTGGATTTCGAGATTACCAAGTATAGAGGTATAATTGGATTCTTACTCTATTTAACAACGTGTATGCTAGATAACTTGTTTAGTGTGTGCATGTGTGCTAGATATTAAGCATCACCTAAGGAATCCTACTTTAAGATCGTAAAAATAATTTTGAGGTATCTTAACGAAACCTCCCAACACAGTCTTTGGTATCCTAAAGGTAGCGCATGTAGGTTAGTAGGTTTTTCTAATTCTGATTTTGCAGGGTGCAAGTCGGATAGAAAAAGCACTAGTGGTACCTATCACTTATTTGGGAGTTGTTTAGGTTATAGGGTTGCTCTTTCTATTGCCGAGATAAGTATGTAACTAGTGGTAGTTGTTGTGCACAAGTCTTATGGCTAAAATAATAATTGCTAGATTGTGATTAAAAACTTGGTCGCATTCTTATTAAGTGCGATAAGCCTAACTAAGAATCTAGTACTCCATTCAAGAATAAAACACATTGAGATCAGGCGCCATTTTCTTAGAGATCATGTTAAAAAAAGGAATTTTTTTTGAATATGTTGACACTAAAAATCAGCTTACTGATATTTTAATAAAACCATTGTCTTCGAAACCTTTTCATAAGATCTGTAGGGATTTGGGAATCTTAGATTCCTCGTGCTTTAAATAGGTTGAGAATTCTATTTAATTTCATTTGCTATGTATATTTTGTTTTCACTGACATTATTTTGTATCAAATCATAGTTTCACCAACTACATTGGTATGCCTCTATAACTCTTGTATTTGGTTTTATATCATTTTGTGTGTTTGTTCAAGATGTGTTCATTGTTTTGCTTATTACCTCCTTTTCTTTACATTACTCATTAATCTCTATCATGTTTTTGATTGTTCTTTGTCTTACCTAGAAAAGTGAGTGCACGACCTCGCGAAGCACAATCCCATGCTCGCGGGATGAACTTAACAAAGTCGTTATCGAAGCTTTATTTATTCCAATAGAAGGAAAGGGAAAATATCAAACAAAACCCCTAAAAGAAAGATAAGGATATGATCATCGCAACCAATATCAGAGTTCGGGAATCGGTTACGTAAGGGGAAGATATTAGCACCCCTCACGTCCGTTGTACTCGACGAGAACCTTTTAGTTAGAGTTGAATGAATGTTAGCTTATGTTAATTTCTGATCTTCTACTTATTAGAGAGTTAAAAAGAGGGGAAATAGAAGTGTTTTTAGATTTTTATTAATGAGAAAGGACCTAAAAAGGTTTTTATTATTAGGGGGCCTGACAAGATTTCACAACCTTGCTCCTACGTATCTCAAAAGAGAAGTCAAGGCACACGTAGTTCTGGGTAAAAAATGGTTTGTTTGTTGGTCGATGTTAGCAAAAGATACTTTGTATTAATCGACGAAAAACATTGTTTTACCCAAAACAAGTGAGGCGCGGATGTTTGTATCATATCGAATGGATTTACGAATCAACATTCACGGGAAACACCTTTTTTCTTAACTCAACGGCTGTAGATGAAGCATTGCTCTGCATCATCTTAAGAGAAAATGTCTTCGTTTATGAAAAAGTTTTTTAGAACGCATGGCGGAGAGAAAAAAGTGTTTGATTAGTTGGGTGTATTTTAGGTGAATGACGAACGTTTGTTGAGAATCAATTGTTTAAAGAGTTATGCCAGAATGCTAGATCCCAACGACTCTTCTTCATTCAAGGTTATTATGAAAACTATTTGATGGACAATGAATGCTTGATAATAATCAATTGTTCAAAAAGTTACGCCAAAATGCTAGATCCCAATGACCCTTATTTGTCCAAGTTGATTTAAGTATTTTAAGAACGAAAGAAAAGAATGAACGGCTAACCCAAGGCGCGTGGCTCGGGACCAATCATTTAAGGGTTATGCTAGAATGCTAGATTCTAACAATCCTCTTCTTTCGGGTTTACTTGGAAAAAAGTTTTAATATTACATTTGATTTTGTTTTTAAAATGGTTTGAATTTATTTGAAAGTGATTTTGAGAGTAGTTTGAAGTTAAGGAGATTTTGAGAACAAACTTGATCTTAATCGGTGTTTGGAACCTATCTTAAATAAAATTGATGTTATTATGCATCCTCCTTATCATTTTTATTTAAAAAAGTAAATAAAAGTCTACATACATGATTATACAATTAAACATATCACATAATCATCCATAATTAATAAGATATACTGTTGTGGTGAGAATTGGAGACCATAGCTATTGAGTTAGCTAGGCTTCACAAATCTTAAGATATCACCACCGATCTTTAAATTATCCAAGGGAAGGGGAAAAGAAAGAATAACCCATAAACATGCAATGCAAAACAATGCAATAAAGAGATCTAAGGTTCGGGGGTTGGTTATACTAAGGGAATGTATTAGCACCCTAAGTATCTATAGTATCGTATAGGAACCTCTTATTGTATTTGTGTTATGATTACAATTGTTTTCTATTTAGGATTGATTGAGGAGATGAGAAGAGAAATGTTTTTTATTGTTTTTGTGTTTGACAAGACCCAAAGTCTTGTGCCTACGTACCAATAAAGGATCAAAACTTCATAGTTCGGGATAAGAATTGAAAAGGATTTGTTATGATGGATTTTATTGAAGAGGAGACAAGTTGTTATCTTAAGGAGAATACTCAACTTAAACCACCACAAACATGTGGAAGAGGGATCTTTGCTCCACATTGAAAGAAGGGCTCCAACTTGGATATAGAATCAACAAGTATGTCACATACCTCTCTCAAGTGGAAAAGGATCAATCACATTTCTCACCATGTCATGGGTTAGGAGAATTATATATCAACTAGGAATGATTAATGTCTAATCTCATTTGAAAAGGTTTTAAATTGAAAAGCCAAAGTGGCAAAAGGTTTGAATTGAAGTTTGTGTTTTTTAGTCTTTGTGAAAGAGTTTTGAATATGCTTAAGATTTTGAATTGTCTAAGTTGAAAATGATCCTAAGGGGAACTTCCTAAGGGATAGCAAGTTTAAGGATTACAAGTTATGAGATGTATGCACAAGAAAAGAAACAATGCATGTGCAAATGACAATGATGCCAACAGTGAGTCCCTCCCTTGGAATTAGGCAACAAGTGTAAACCATCATTCAACAAAGTAGATAAACATGAGAACATGGTACAAGCATGTTTCAACAAACATGGACAAGATTTATGAACAACACATTGGATCATGGAAAACAAGTACATATAAATAAGAAACATGGGTACATTATTTACAAAGCATGTTTCAATAATACAAATCAAGGACCAAATCATGACTCAAATCAAAGCAAGATCAGTATGAACTATCCAAAGTACACATGGTATAACAATTCACAACATGTATACACAAAGACAAGTATTAACACAAGGATGAAAATTAGGGCATGGTTTCATCACATTTTAGGTCAAGAAACAAGTTAAACAACATGGATACCCTTGAAACAAAACATGAACAATCATTCAAAGTATTCAAAACAAAATAAAGATGGCAACTAAAACAAGCAAGTTATCATGATCAAAATCAACTTTGAGCAAGGATTAACAATCAAGAATCACCAAGAATTTAATCAAACCAAACCCTAAACAAGAGCATGAAACTTGCATTTAACAACTTGAAAAATACTTAAACAATTAATGAAAATGAAAGAGGAAGCATGTGAACATGGGATTCAACAAAAAAAAGTGGAAGACAATATTTTTAATGTATTTTTAAATGGGAGAAATAAAAGGAAAAGGATATAAAAATATTTTATGGTTTTTAAAGATTTTAAGAAATAAATAATGCTAATTTATTTAATAAAATTAATGGGAATAAAGTAAATAAGTGAAATAAGATTAATAAAATATTTTTGGCATTTTGGTGTATTAAAAATAAAATGGGAAGGTTTAAAAATAAAAATAAAAATGATTAAACTTAATTAAAGAAATAATTACAAGAAATAGATAAAAGATATGAAAATAGTGGTAAGAAGAAGGGAAATGTTGCCCATGAGATTTGAACCCACGCCCTAGAGCCTGCAGCTCAAAACAATGACCACCAGGCCATGCACTACATGGTGTTTACACGATACGTGCAGTGAATAAAATATAATGTTTAAAATGGAAAACACACACAAAAAAACTAAAAGGTCTGGGGTGAGGGGGATTCGAACCCTAGACCCCTCACTTCACACAAACACACAAACCAGCTTTAACCACTGGGGAGCAATGTCAATTCATTTATAATATGGCAAACAAATAATATATATTAAACATGATAATTAAAATGAATTTCGCGCCATATGATCATCTTCTTCCCCACGAGCACTCATCATCCATTTTCAAATTTCTTCAGATTCTAACTTCTTCATTTCTTAACCAAATTGAAAAGTATAAAAACCAAACTTGCTTAGAATTTAACAAGGAATCTAATGACACTAATCAATTTCATTTATTTTTACTCAACTGCAAACAATCAATTAGACAACAGCAAGAACCCTAGAACTTAAAATCAGCATGAAATCATAAACATCATTGATCAAGGTCAATTAGCATGGGGGTTTTAATCACTACATTATGGAAAGCAATTTAGCAACTTAAATGGATGAGAATGATGCACGAATCACAGAGTTTAGAGGTGATCAACTTACCTATTGCAGTAAGTCTAATGCCCCTTCAAATGCACTTCCAGATGGTGAATGATGATGTAGTTAGCTCCACTGAACCTCTAGGAAGCTATTGCAATGCCGAGTTTACCTTGATACTTCTCCAACTCCTCAACTTAAATCCTCTTGCAAGTGACAAAAATGAAAATGTGATCTTTGTGCTAGGGATGCTACAGATGAAATGTGATAATTGAAACAGTCTATATGATGTTTGTGTAAGGTGTTTGAGATGGTAGAATGATTAGAAATGGCCAGAATGGAGAGTTATGGAGTTTTGGCTCCTTGATCAACAAAATAACCAATTGAGAGTTGACTTTTTGATTAAAGGGTGGTGTTGTGATGGGATTAGATAGCCTCTATAGATGATTTGTGGTGTGTTTGGATGATTGGTTTGGTGACTAAAATGGATTTTGGAAGATTTGGTGGTTTGGATGCAAAGTGAAGAACAAGATGCAATGTGATATGCCTGCTGAGATTATGAAGGATTTCTTGCTCATTTCTTGTGTGTTTTTCTAAGGTTTTGAAGTGGTATTTATAGGAGAAATGATCAGTAAAGGATCAATGGTTATTGGCTTTGTTTGATGAACAAAGGATGAAATCCATAAAGTTGGATATCAAGTACAAAAAGTGCTTTTTCACTTTCTAGCTTGCAAGTTGACTTCCTCTCACAAGATTTCTTGAGTTGCATAGCTTGTACAACTTGCTTCTGGTTTAGATCAACTTTCCTTTATCATGGAAAGTGGTTGGAAGTAAAAAGGAACCTTTTGTCCAATGTCCGAAGTAAACTAAGTCATCATGTTGGATGATGCTTTTCCATAGTGTAACAAGATCAATTTCTGCAGAACTTGATATCCTTGGGAAGATTTCAGGACAAGGAACAAGTTCCTAGTTGATGAGAAGCTCAGAAAATGCCTGGAACTTGGCCAAAAGTGATCGTAAACTCGTGTAAAAATCATGTGCACAATTCTGCCTTGGTTCAAAATGCCTTACCATGGTCACTTGGCAAATTCATAACTTCATGCTCAAGCAAGATAATTCCATGTTATTTGTACCATTGGAAAGATGAGATCAAATACTAAAACTTTGATGTTGATCACTTGGAAAGAATCAATTTGGATCATGGAGAAAAATGTCCATCAAAATTGGATTTTTCACTGATTTATACTTAGGAAAATTTCTAAGTATTGGACATTTTCACACCTTGAAAAACCTCAAATTTAAAAACTCATAACATTGAATTGGTAAATGCTTTTGAGTCCATTATTTCACCAAATTGAAGTATGTAATACCATCTTTAAAATGAGTCCTCAAGTATTTCTATTGGATGTTTGAGGAAAAAGTTATGGACTTGGAAAGTATGGCATTTAATCACAAAGTTTTGTAACTTAGAAAAATTTTAAAACCCTAATTTCACCAACTTTGAATTTCTTCTTGATTTTCTTGATTAATCATGATCAAATGCTATTATCCATCATATTTTCATGACCCTTGACTTGTGGAGTCCATGTTTGACCAAAAATTCCAAAAGTCAAACTTTAACTTTGATGAATAGTTGACTTTTCTAGATGACCTTGAATTATTCAATTTCCAATGGACCAAGCTCCTTGAATCAACTCAACTATATGGATGGGCTAAGATGATATCATAGAGGTCATTGAAACATGTATTGAGGTGAAGGATCATGCCTTGCTCATAAAGTCAACTCAGGACATAATTTGGTCAAAACCCTAATTCGGTGCATCTAATGACTTGGGGCTTGATGAAATGGTATTGATGGAATATTGCACTTGATTTTTGATTAAAGGAGACCCTTGATCATGTTGAGATGTTGAGGATCTCATTACTCCTTGATTGTCCAACTTCTTGAACTCTTGGTTCCAAAACCCTAGCTTGTAGTCAAAGTAAACCAAAGCATAAACTCTTGAAATTTAATGGGGTTAGTGATGCATAAAACACACACATATGAGATGATTTATGTCATGTTAAAATGATGCCAATGAGGTGTAATCTTAGGTTTAAAAATTAGGGTGTGACACATACAAGCACTCACACTTCTAATCAAGGACCAAACTAAACACAAGTCAAGATTAATGTTAATTGATAAATCTTAAAAGAAAATCAATGAGCTTCGGAAAATGTAATTAAACTAATCCAATCCTAATTTATGAAATCTAAAAAAATTACTCTACTTTTATATTTTGCTTATTTTGCTTTAATATAATAAAATAAATAAATATAACAAACTAAATATTATTTTATTAAAAACTATTAAAACTATATTTGATGAAACATTTTTTGAATTTTTTTTCTAAAAATCAAGTGTTCTTTCTCCTATATTTTTTTTTACAAATTAAACAAAGACAAAGAAATAAAAAAAAAGCCATGAGGTGCATAACTTAGAACAAGGTGCAATTCATAACAAAGTCCAAATGAGGGTGCATGACAGAGGCTTAAAGTTAATATGGGCGCGAGTCAGTAAAGGGAACGGGTCAGATTCAACCTGGCCCAAATCCAAATTAAACTCATAAAGGAAAAAAAGGAAAAAAGAAAACAGTAAACCTAGTTTCTGATCCACCATTTCCTTCTTCTCTATTCTTCCAAAATTTCAGAAAAACGCATGAACAAACCTCAAAGAAACAAAAACAACAACATGATTTCAAACATAAACAAAGAAGAAACGGACACAAGCCTACAATACGATTGAAACAAAGTCCTCACTCGAAATCAGAGTAATCTCGATTTGAAATCAAGCTTTTAGTTTGTTCGTTTTGAAAGTCTCTCTCTCTCTCTCTCTCTCTCTCTCTCTCTCTCTCTCTCTCTCTCTCTCTTAGTTTGAAATCACAATTTTCAGTTTGAAATTCCAACATCTTGGCTCATTCGATTTGTTGATTCGCTCAAACAATCACAACAATCAGAAGAATTTCAAAGTCTTTTACAAATCTTAAGCAATGAATCCGTTGGAATCAGAGCAAACAATTTTTTTTATATTCATCACAAGCATAAAGAGTCAAAGGATGAACAATGATCAATCAATGAAGAAAAGAAGTTACCCACAGTGATGGGAAATCTACATGAATGCTCTGGTATTTTCTCTTTTTCTCATTACCTTTAATGCTGCAATCGTGTCCTTCTTCCCTTCTATATTGTGGCTGTGGTGGAACTTAAGTTTTGCTATGTTGTTACTGGTTTGTATTCATGATATGTGTCTCTGCTAAACTGTTTTTGTTTTGTTGTGATTTTTTATGCATCTATTTTTTGGACATTGTTGATAACTGCTGGTATTTATTTATTTATGGCGGCTAGGTTTTGTTATTCTATTAAGACTTCTTGGTTTATGGTTCTAGGTTTTCCAATATCTTTTGGTATGAGTATGAACATGAGTTCCTAAGGCTTCTTTTGCAGTGAAGGAAACAAATATTTTGGTTCTTCAATGATTTTATTTCTGTTAGTTTTTTTTTTGGATTCTTGGATGTATGTGGCTACTTGAAAATTTTTTCGTCCCCCTCCCCTTCTACTGTTAACAATTTATATTAGTTCTAAAATTAGGGGTTGCAAATTATAATCTAGGCTGTTGAGTGACAAAAATGGCATGTAGTTGATTCACTTTTGAGGTTCAAAGTTTCTTTGGACATTCTGATGTGAATTCTGCTATGCTTTCTTTAAAAAAAAATAGCTTGCTTTTGCTTTCTTGATTTGGTCTCTCTTGCTTTGTATCTATTCCTATAACATGCTAATTTTGCTGCCGTATATACAGGCCTATACAGGACAAAACTCTGCTAAAAAAATCAGAGGTGGTAGGAGGAACAATGCCTCACGCAAGAAGCAGACGAAATTAGACAAAAAAAAAGCATGCTGGAGGGATCCTCACTTTTAGAAACGTTCTCTGTTATTTATAATTTTGTTTATGTATAAAAATGATGTAAAAGAAGAACTTATCATTATATAAATATTTTATTATTTTGCGATTAAAACTTAATGTAAAAAGGAATGTAACATTTTTTTGAGTTTTAATGTAACACACAATATTATCTCTTTTTAATTGTGACTAAGAATGACTTACTTAATTTAAATTAGTAGAACCAAAACAAAATCAACATGATCTTATTTTTCGATTCCAATTGAATTTGAAAACAAAAATTATGACTATTACTACTTCCATTAATACAATGAGAACAAGTAATTTAAACTTATAAATCAAATAGACTGCCTTGCTAGAACTTGGTAAATAAGAACCAAGACAAGAAAAAATCAAAATAACACTATAACCTATTTGGAAATATAATGCAAAGACGTAGCCCTAATTAAATAAGACTAAGCCCTTGATGAAAATCTCTAAACATCTATGTTAACAAACATTGATTGATACAAAACAAATGCCAAATATGGACATATATGATAGAAAAGAGCATGGAAAAACAAATGTATGAAATGAAAAGAAATATGGTCCTAATTGATTAAAATAAACCAAAGAGATGAAAATCTTGACAAAACCTTAAGTCAACAATTTAACAGAGGTTATGTGAGATTTAACACTCATGTTGATTATGGACATGTCATGAATGAAGGAATACATGGACTGGTCAGAACAAACAAATAAATCCGTTATGACCAGATGAAATGGTCATAAGGAATCGACTCCTTATAATGAGATGCAAATGAATAAAACATAAAAGAATTGTTGCAGATGAATGAATGCAAATGGATGAATTCATATGAATGAGGTGGGGCAAAATTTAGGGTATGACAGTTTCCCCAATTTAAATATCTTTATCGGATAGGATGAGTGATGATAATCCTCATGAGATTAGGGCGAAAGGTATTTAAATATAGAAGACCTAAATTTTGCCCCTAAATGCAATGACATGTTATGCTATGAGTTGAGGGACTTTTTTTTGTGTGTTTGCTGGGGATATGATGCGAAATTAAATGAACCCTAACATGATTTTTTTATGATGGATGATGGACAGACCTGTGGGGAATGATGGAGTCAAATGGTAACGATGATCCACAGGAAATGTCAAAGACAATGGGAGAAAACTTACTAGGGATGAAAAATTGCTGGGGAAAAGACACCGGGGAATATTCAAAGTATGATCTATCAACAGGTTCGGATATGACCTGACGAAATTTAGAATATAGCTGATAGTTCTGGAGTTTTCTTATTAGAAGATCATCCACACAAACAAGACATTGAAGTCTTCTTATTAGAAGATCATCCACACAAACAAGACATTGGAGTCTTCTTATTAGAATATCATCCACACAAACAAGACATTGGAGTCATCTTATTAGAAGAACATCCACAAAAACAAGACATTGGAGTCTTCTTATTAGAAGATCATCCATACAATACAAGACTATGACGATTCTTTATGAAGAAATCAATCAAAACAACCATCATTGGAGTTTTAGAACAAGAATAACATCCAAGCTTTTGGAAATTCCTTAAAATGAAGAGTCACTCATGACCTTCTTGGAACCATCAGGAAAAACAGGGTAATCAAAATCTTTGTATGTGCCAACAACAATTGGACTTAGATCGCAAGCATTGATTCTTTATGAAGAAATCAATCAAAACAAACATCATTGGAGTTTTCCAACAAGAATAACATCCGAACTTCTAGAAATTCCTTAAAATGAAGAGTCACTCATGACCTTCTAGGAACCATAAGGAAAAACAGGGTAATCAAACTCTCTGTATATGCTAACAACAATTGGACTTTTGAGAATGCCAACAACAATTGGACTTTAAGAACAAAATGCCAATAACAATTGGACTTTGGACATAGTTGCAACAACAATTGGACTTTAAGAACATAATGCCAAAAATAATTGGACTTTTAGAGAATGCCAACAACAATTGAACCTTTGAGAACAAAGTGCCAACTACAACTGGACTTTTGCAGACTGAGAGTTTATGGAGGTTTTGATTCTTTGAGACTAATACCTCAACCAAGTATTTGTGATGGATGACTGTCGAAGGGGAATCCATCAAGCTTAACAACTACAACTAGTCAAGGGGATCCTTCTCGAGGATTGACGGGTTTGCTAGAATGATTTCTCGACACTCATTTTGAACTATAACAGTCGTTGACATATAGGCTATTTGCGCAAGTTGAAGGCGTGGAGAGGACTTACCCCTCCGTGGCTCATCTTGCCCCAGTCAATGGTCTTTGAAGACATTCTCCTCATAAGGAGCTTAGAAACAACCTGTCATAATACGACCTTGAGATGGTTTGCCCCAATGTTTGAATATTTGCAGTTTTCCCCTTATTAACTAATTCTTGGGATGGGAAACTTCCGATTTGAATGAACTTTGGAGAATTGGACTCATTGAGATGGTAGCTTGCCCTAGTCTGAGTATTGGGAAGATTTCTTCTTTGATTAACTGATTCTTGGAGTGACCAACTCGGATTGAACGATACTTCAAGTAACTTGCCCCTGACTAGACTTCTTTCACCAAATCAAGTTCCTCAACTGGCTGCATTCGTTGGGATTCCTTCGATGCTAAATTGACTTGCAAATGGCATTGTTCAATCAAAATTGGCAATTTTAATGCAACATTCATGCAAATTTTTAAAATCAAAATTTTATTGATATTGATGGTGATATATAGTGAACGAGTTAATGATCAGAACACAAAAGTGGATCTAGCCATTCACAGGATGACATATGATATGATCAACACAAATGATTAGCAAAGATCGTTAGGAGTCAAGTTAACACACCTTGCCATAGTTTGCTTTCAAAATAACCTTGCCTCAATTAGGTCTTTTAAGGGTTGTAATGTAGTCTGGTTCACGATTTTTGAAACAAAAGGATATAAGTCTCAAAATTTAATTTTAGCCCACCCCTTCTTCTTGATGAACTTCAGTCCTACAATTAGTTAATTGACACATGCATTCTACTTCCAAAAGGGTTTAAAGGTGTTATGGGAAGGATGAGGATTCAAGATTTTCTTGAAATGGCAGTCACCTTATTTTGTTTTTGTGAGGATTTTGATGACCTTTTTTAGTTGATTTTTATCCCTAATTTTTCCTGGACTGCTTCTTTGAAGCTTTCAGTCCACCTGGATGCCCTAAATTTTGCCTAATTTGTTTCTTGTGGTATTCGACTTAGCGGCCTTTTCATTTTTTTTTTTTGCTAAAAGGTTATGACTTCCGTGTTATTGGTGGATGAGGATCAACCAATATAATTTATCTTGGATTTTCACAACTTCTTCGACACTTTGTGGTTTGTGCGAAGGATAACATGTGGTTGATCTGCTTAGGTGGGATGTTTTCTCTTGCAATTTGAATGCAAAGTTAGATTAATTGAACAAAATACCCTTCCCCTGGTTAAGATTAAGAGTTTTTAAATCCGAAAGAAACACATCCTTCTAGGCTCAAAGTGGTTAACTAGGGATTAACTCCTTATCTCTCCGGTGTTTGGGGATTTGAAACAATGCCTTACATCATCAGTGAAGTTTTAATTGAAAGCATACCACAACAATTTTAGGTATCTAGTTTTCATCATCCTCCTTCTAATCATTGTTAAAGCAAAAATATGATAAAGGAAGTGAATGGGAGAAATGTATTTCTTTTTGACATAAAAATGAAAGAAAACGAGTGAATACAAATGGATTAATTCAAAAGATGCATAAACATTTGATTAATCTTACCAATTCAAATAAAACAAGAATGCTTAAAAGCAAATGAACAATCAACATGTAAAGAAATTACAAAAGAAAATGCTGAAACAACTAAAAGATTTCCAGCTTTAGGGAATCGACTTCTTCAAACTTGATGTATGCTTCACTTTCCATGTCCAGAAAGGGTGTCGCCTCCAGCATTTGGTCCCAAATCTCTAAAGCTCAAAATCTTGATGTTGACTAGCTCCCGAACCTTTGCTTTCAAAGCATAACATTCTTCCAATGAATGCCCTAGCACTCCCTCATGGAATTCACAATGCCTATTAAGGTCATACCCTGGGGGTATGGTTTTGGCACCGGGGGAAGAAACCTAGTGACAATCATACCCTTCTAAATCATAGTCGGGAATAGCTTACTGTAACTCATGGGAATTGGTTTGAAATTAGCTTTTGACCTCCTATTGCAGTTTCGATTGACTGGTGTTTTATGGCTTCGAGGAGCCTGGGGCCTTAGCAGTTGATAAGGACGAGCGACAGGTGGTGGTTGGTATGGAGGAGCTACCAGGTTTTGTTAATACTGAAGGCTAATAGGTAGTGTTTATTGGCATGGCACTCTGGGCATTACTAGCCTCTTGTTGACATGATGATCTTTAAGTTTCTCAACCTCATTGCTGGACCCAACCCTTTTTGATCCACCTCTCACTTTTCCTTTGCTTACGTTGGCATGGGTTGTGACTTTGGAATTCCAAGGTGGTATCTCAATGCACTCACGAGAAAACAACGATATCTCGTTAGCCACACACTTGACATTTTCCTTGTGGTATAAAATCTTAAGAGGTTTTAGAGGGCCTTTGCCTTTCTCATTATCTAGCTTAGAAAATCAAGATACATGTACCTGACCTCCCTTCCTGGGGTGCTAGTAACTCTATCAACCTTTGCGGTTTGAGCTTAAAACTCTTGCATTCCTCGATGGGGTGCCCCACTATTCTAGTATGGTATCCACATTTAACCTCTATATGGTCTTCTTTGAAGACTAAACTCTTATTGTGGATCTATTCTTGTACCAGGGCCTCCAGCGCAAAGTAAGTATTTAGATCATATCCTTAAGCCCCTTTATGGAATTCACATGTTGCATCTAGACTGTACCATGGTGGGTATGGTGTTGGAAAATGTGTGAGAGGTCGAGGAGTTATTAATGAATTATGGATCAGCTGCGGGTAGAGCTTACTAAGTGGCACAAGAATCAGTTCATTATGAGATTTGTTCCTCTTGTTCTGATTCTAACTCTTAATCCAATTATGCCTTTGGGGATTTTGAAGAGGAACAACCAAAGGATGTTGATCTGCCAATTCAGCATTCAAATGATGAAGATGGCATCTTAAAGGAGAACCATATGCTGGAAAATGAAGAGTTTCCCCATAGGTATGCCCTTGACTTTGGGTAATGCTGGATGGATGTGGAGAAGTAGTTCCTTCTGCTACAATAATGGGTGCGAGGTGACCCTCTTTTTTCAACAAGGCTTGCAGGGTTTCCAAGACCCATCCCATTTGGTTCTTCAAAAGGTTGAGTTCCTCTTTTAATGCTTATTGACCTTTCCTTAGCTCGTCCATCATTTCTTGAGACATGGCTCTTTGTTCCAAACGCGTGCCGGGAATAACCTTGCTAGTTATATACAAAGGATGGATGAGGTTTTTTTTTTGGAAAATGATATGCATGCATGCTGATGAATATAAATGTAATGGCAATTTGAATGGATGCATTTTTTATGTTTATTTTGTTTTATTTTCAGGGATTCTTACAAACTTTACAGTTGTTGGCACATATTCTGCAAGTAATATGAGCAAAACAAAGGGACTAAGTTAGAAATAAAACACTCATTAAATCAATAGAAGCGAGAGTACTGACTACACATGGATACAATGAACCAATCCAAAATACAACAATCTAAACTCATGTACATGAATAATAAGAAACAACACTAAAAAAGTCTTCTTTGCTTGACGCTCTTGGTGTTCTTTCAACTCGCTCTTGAATCTCTGCATCATCCTCTCGCAAAGCAAAATACAATTGTCGCGGCCAGCAAAAAATTCGAGTCGCCATCATCCTTTATTCGTCCTAAGGACAGGAAAATAATGATAAAACCTAAATCCTAAGGGTGAGACACTAAGGTTCGGGAGTCGGTTAAGTGAGAGGAAGGTGTTAGGCACCCCTCACCTCCATTGTACTTAATGGGATCCTCCTTAAGTTCTAGGGTATGTTTGCTTATTATTTGAATGTTTGACTGTTTATTTTTATTTACAAAAATCCTATTATTATACAAAGAAGAAAAGGGGCCCCTATGTTTTTTATTAGTATTGCACTCGCTAGGGTTTACAACCCTATGCCTACGTACCCTCAAATTTGAAGGATCAGAGTTTCCGTAGTTCACCTCCCTTATTCCCTATTCCTATTCCTATTCATATTCCTAATCCTAATCCTAATCCTTTATTTATACTCTTAGATTACAAGAGTCATATCCCATATCCCTATTCCTTATTTATACACTTGGATAAAGAGTTTTATCCCATGTCCTTATCCCTTATTTATACTCTCGGATGAAGAGTTCTATTCCATTTCCTTATCCCTTATTTATACTCTCGGATGAAGAGTTCTATCCCATTTCCTTATCTATTATGTATACTCTCGGATGAAGAGTTCTATCCCAATTCCTTATCTATTATTTATACTCTCGGATGAAGAGTTCCATCCCAATTTCTTATCCCTTATTTATACTCTCGGATGAAGAGTTTTATCCCATTTCCTTATCCATTATTTATACCCTCGGATGAAGAGTTCTATCCCAATTCCTTATCCATTATTTATACTCTCGGATGAAGAGTTCTACCCCAATTCCTTATCCATTATTTATACTCTCGGATGAAGAGTTCTATCCCATTTCCTTATCCATTATTTATACTCTCGGATGAATAGTTATATCCCAATTCCTTATCTATTATTTATACTCTCGGATGAAGAGTTCTATCCTAATTCCTTATCCATTATTTATACTCTCGGATGAAGAGTTCTATCCCATTTCCTTATCCCTTATTTATACTCTCGGATGAAGAGTTCTATCTCATTTCCTTATCCCTTATTTATACTTTCGGATGAAGAGTTCTATCCCATTTCCTTATCCATTATTTATACTCTCGGATGAAGAGTTCTACCCCAATTCCTTATCCATTATTTATACTCTCGGATGAAGAGTTATATCCCAATTCCTTATCCATTATATATACTCTCGGATGAAGAGTTTTATCCCAAAAAATCCTATGTATTATCCCTAAAAGTTATTTCATCTAATTACCATTGATTATCCCTTTATAGTCCAAAATCCCTTAACCCCTATTTTTATCCCTTAAAATTCTAATGCTCTACCCTAGGTCCCCAGCTAGCTTCCCCTAATTGTATTAAACCCTTTATAAAATAAATATCTTTTTTTTAATACTTAAATAATAAAAGTATAATAAAATTGCAAAATAGGAATTAAACTATAAAAATCCTAATTATAATTTAGTATCTATACTTATGAACTATCAATTATTATTCATTATAATAAATCCCTAGTTATCCTAATAAAAAAAATCCTAATATCTATCCCATATAATTAATCTCCATTATTCCAAAAAAAATAAAGCTATCCCAATTATTTAAAATATAAGTTAAATCCCCTTATTTAATTTAAAATAACTTAGAATATCAAGATGTAACTAAAATCCAAAGTATTTAAAAATAAAATAGAACCCAAATTGTAATTAAATTTAAATATACCCTATTTATGTGAATTAACCTTAATTATTAAATACCAAGTTTATTAAACCCTAATTATTAAATAAAATCCAAAATAACTTAAATAAAATTTTTAATTTAATTAATTAAATTAAATAACATCCAAATTTTATAATTGTAAAAATTATTAAAATAAACCCAAATTAATGTTATTAATCCTTAATACGCCATTAAAACCCTAAGACTAAATATTAATTTAATTAACTAAAAAGAAAATTAATTAAAAAGCCAGGGGGTGTATATTAGGTTATAGTAGTAATGGGCCTAAGGTTTTGGGGGTGCGGATAACAAAATAATCAGGCCCAATAAGTGGTTGGAGCCCAGCGCGTGTGAAGGTTTAGGTGAGGAGAGTCAACGATTGACTCTCCCTTGATGGCCTGATGATGATCAGAGGGTTCTCAGGGCTTGGAATCCCGGCCTTAGATTGTGATTACTAGTCTAGGTAGTTTAATCCGATGGCTATCACGCCAAGTCAAACGAAAGAACATGATGCTCACACACCTAGTGAATTGCCAAGGTCAAATGATCGTGTGGCCAACGAAGGGCCGCATGTTGGGATCGCGTGTGCTAAGGGAGGGGGTATAAAGCCCCAAACCCTTCAGAAATGGATCATTTTGATCCTTTCTTTCTCTCTCTAGCTCCCACGCTCTCTCTCTTCTTCCTTCGTTCTCTCTTCTATTCTCCCTGACTCCCTTCTTCCGACCACCCTTCCACCCTCCGGCCGCCCTCTACCACCCTAAACCCCCTTCTGGACCACCATAAATCCCATATTTCTGGTTGAAGTTTAACCAGAATCTGCAACCAATGTTCATCTGGGTGATGAACATCAACCCAGAAACCTTTGCTCCATGAACCCTACCGTGGGTTCTTCAAGAACCCTAAAAATTTTAAGAACCCTAACCCTGAGTGATGAACCCTAGGGTTCATCACCCTAACCCCAATCCCAAGAACCCTAACCCTCAAAAGATGAACCCTAACCCTATTCTGACCCCAGGAAACCCTAAATCGAAACCTAAACACAAAAATCAAACACAGAATCGCAACAGCGAATAGTTTAACGAAATCACAACACAACCGAGGCTCCACAACAATGATAATTTAATTAAAAGCTAAGAGATTACCTCTTCTGCAGTGACCTTATTATCCTGCTCCGATTCCTTCTTCTTCTCCGATCTCTCCTTCTAATCCTTTCCTTTCATTTGTTTACAGGTGGAAGGTGAATGAAGGTCCAACTCAGAGGGGTTAGGGTTCTAATATTAAACCCTAACTCTCTATGTATTGGGAGCTTTAGTGAGGTTGTGGAGAGTGCAAGGGCGGCGATTATCTGAGCTTAGGGTTTCCTTTCTGAATTTTCTTTTAGTTTATATAGGGTGATTTAGGTTTCAGATGATTTTAGATTAGGAATTTTTAGATCAGATTCATGTAATTTGATATTTGATCTGATTTTATAATTAGATATTTAAATTTGATTTGATTTTGTTGTATATTCATATCTGTAATTCTAATTGAAAAATTAATGGAATGATTTGATTTTAGAAAATTATTTTGATCCATTTCCATTTCATTGAGCACTATTTTAGGGTTTGCGTAATGGGGAAGATGAAGCCCCTCTGGTCAACTCTTTTGACCGAAAGAAAACTAATTAAAAATTGACTCCTTAAATAAAACAAAAATATTAATATTGATAATGAAACAAAAACTGGTCCTTCACCTAAAAAGTAAAACCTAATTATCACATAATATAATAATTAATCTTTAATTTAATAATTCTTAAATTAATATCGTAATAAGAACTGACCCCTAATTATTAATTAATTTTAAATAAAAATAAAAAATTTCTTAAAAAATAAATTAAACTTATTGAAATATTTTGATAAATTCTAATGACCCTTAACTTTCCCTAAAATTTATTAGTTAAATTAAATTAAAAAACTAATAGATTAAATAATTAATAATAATTTGATATTAATATAATTAATCCCTAATACCCAGATAACATTCAACCCCTATTAATAATATGATTAATTTTTAAAATAATCATATATATCTTCTAAAGAATTTTAATTTAAAAACTAAACCTAATAAATCCTTAAAAAAACTAAATAATTCTATCAGCCCTCTATAATTTAATATTTAAATAAACAAACCTAATTGAATTACGTAATAATTGAATTATATTACACCCCTTATGCTTAGTTAATTCTAAGACGTGTCTAGAAGTGCTAACATTCTCAGAAGCCCAGACTGACATGTGTTAGAGACCCCAACATCTAAACAACACCCCTTAATAGCATAAAATCCCAAAAAGTAACGGTTCTCCAATTGCCTATAAATCACTGGTCAAAATTTAGGGTACGACAACAATGAGAAGTGGAGGGGTTAGTATTATCTTCATCCATGTCTTCCAAAGCCGTCTTTAGCCTCAAAAGCAATTCTCTGGCTATCTCATTACAAAACCTTATCAAGCATGTAAGTTTGTCATGATATGTGATAGTAGTAGGCTGAAGGAATTTGATGGTGTGCTCATAAGTATTCAACACTTCATTCAAGTGCTTCTTCTCGTTCTCCCAACCTATACTTTGACTTTTCAGAGTCTCGTATTGTTTTTTCCAATGATCCGCTAGCTCCTTGCTAGTTGCCAACTCATCACATTTCTCTTTCCAAGCTGTAGGGATGAATTTAGAAGCTTTCCATGTTTGCCATTTGAGACGATTCTCATGTTCCACTCCGGCTTTGATTTTTTGGAGAAGCTTCTTTAGATGTTTGATTTGGGCCTCAGGTTTCACTCTTACTTCCTTCTTTTATTTAGTAGCTAAATTCCAACAACGCTCCCATTCTTGTCCATTTCTTTTAGCTTTGCCCAACTGGTCATGAAGTGAATCCAATCCGCTATTTGCTTGACCCAAGCAGTCCAAGACTGTTTCCTTGAGATCTTGCTCAACTTTGTTCTTCTTGTGACTTTTCTCCAAAAGTTCCTTCTTTTGATTGCTCTTACTTTTGAGGATCATGTTTTCTCTTGTTGTCTTGTTGAGCTCAGATTACAAATCTTATTTTTCCTTTCCAAGCTTAGCCACCATGGCTCTAATTTCCTCCATCTCTTCAAGAGAAATAGGTACAAGTTCTAGTGAAGTAGACCTTGTAGAATTTCTATAGAGAATGAGAGCTTCACAACCTTGACCCTCTCCAAGACACATTGCTGATAAGGTATATCATTCCTTTTTTATAACCCTGTTCCCTTAGTATAAACCTTCTCCCAAGACCAGATGATCCTATGGAGTAGAGTTAGGCCATTGGCTCCCATATCATTCAAAATTATTTCTTCCAGCTCTTTATCATCAGGTTTCCCACGCATAGGGTGTCGAAGTTGTCACAGATCCAACATAGGGTTATAACTTATGCAACCTTTAAAACCTATTAGTGGCACATTCTGGAAGTTTCCGCAACTAACAATGATTTCATAGACGTTCAACTTGTAACAGTATCAAAGGATATCTCTACTAAATAAGGACACCAGAAACTTAGCCCAATCCCCATTGGACATTTCCCTGATATGAGCATTAGGCTTGAACACACGTGAGGTAAGCCAATTATAGAACAAAGGAAGACAACATATTAATGTTTCATTCTTCTTCTCATGATGAGTATGCAAGTTATGAAAGGTGTCTGCTAGGAGTGGATGAACATGACTTTGTTTTTCCTTCTAAACGACCCAAGAGACACTAATGGTAACTGAGTCTATGAAACCTTCGTGAGTTGGAAACAATACTAGCCCATATATGAGAAGAGCCAATACGTTTGCCAATGCATCCCAATGACATGCCACAAATAACCTTTCAACTTCTTCTTCTAGATAAGCCCTCCAAAAACCAAAAAAACGCTCTCTTTCTCTTTCTCTCTCTCTCTCTCTCTCTCTCTCTCTCTCTATCTCTATCTCTCTCTCTCTTCTTCCAATTAGCCAATGCACTAGAGATGGGGATGTGAAGTACAAGAGCTAGTTTCTCTACTTCGGGTATCTGACCAATTCTGTTGTATGGTGTCCTTCCTTTCATAGAAAAATCCAAAAGTATGTCGAATTCCTCCAAGGTGTATCACCCTAAATTTTCCCTCATGTTTCTAACTCTAACTGGCTTTCACTTCTCTTTTATTTGCATCATCATTTGTACATAACATTGTTCTAAACATGGGATCAAGGTATCTTTATTGGGTCTCAAGAGGAGGGCATGTTCCTCAGAGCTTCAAGCAAGGGATTTTTCTCAATCTTATGTCATTCTTAAACTTCAAAGTCCTTTCCTCATTAGGGCATTTTCAACCATCTCACACGAACACATGGATCAAAGTTACAAGTAAATCTCATCCTCATATCTTTTGGTCCTCAAGCAAGGGTTTTTGGATATTTGGGTATGTGACACCTTTATGGGCAAGAATTTATCATCATCATGTTACACAAATCATCTTTGTTCAAGAAATTTTCCAGCTTATTCAGAGGAAATAGGGTTTTGAGATTTGGTCGACATCTCCAATCTTTTTTAATTGAAATTAGGGTTTGTGATAAAATCAGTTTATTTCTGATTCTTTGAGCAAGACTTGATTCCATGGTCCTTTATATGTCCTAAAGTGTCTATGGGTGGAGGATTGATCATCAATTTTAACCAAATAAGGTTCAATGGCTCAAATGATAGTTGAATCAGTTGAATTTGGGAAAAGCCGACTGTGCAGAGAAAAAGTCAACTCTTGATTTTATGGTCAAAATTATGTCCCATAAGTCAAACATGATAAATGTATGAGATTTGATCAAGAAGAGTCAAGAGAATCATCAAAAACCAAGAATTGAGGAAACTTACCTAATTTGGCAAGTTAGGGTTTTCTAAAGTTTCCATTTTTGGTAAATTTGCATGCATGAATCATCACTTTCCATGGACAATTACACATTGAATCAAGCTTCAATTCAAAATCTTTTCAACACTAAAGTTGTTCATTTTCCTTTGATCTTTTCAACTATATCAATTTCCTCACCATGGGATCATTAGGGAGCAAGATATAATTGATTAAAGTGAAGCATGTCAAATGGCAAATTTCCAACACTTAGAATTTTCTAAGTTTCAAGATGGTTAGAATTTTGTGCAATTTTCATGTCCCATTTCAAGTGACTTCCAAGCTTTGTTTCAAGATGTTATCAACACCAATATTGTTCCTTACCATGCCAACTTTCTAATACTTCAAGAATCTCATCATTTGGTGCATTCATCATGCAAATATTCTTCATGAAAGTCATGCTTATGGAATCATTCTCATGGTGACTCAAAAGAGAATTTTATGGCACATGAGTGGTATAATTTTGTAGCATGTATTATGGTTCCATACACCTCATACATCATTCTTTACCTCATTTAAACCAACACACCGTGTACCATGCATGCCATGAAACTCAAATAATATGCCATATTAAGAAAATTTCCAAAACGCACCAAGAACTCCCACTTTCCATTTGCTAATCCCACCACACCTCATTCATGATCATCATATACCATTCACATTCCATTTTGCTCACTCATACCACACATATAACCCATGCACCATATTTCTTTTTTATGATAAAGTTTGAAATTTGAAATCACCATAAAACTTGTCCACCACTTTTCCCACTCTTCCTCAATTATATTCCACTCATACACCCTCTTTTATGCTCTTTACCACACCAATATTACATTATTGCCATGCAAATCCCGTATGCACTATTCACCCCATTTTTGGCCAAATTTCCAAACAACTTTTTCTTTGGTTTGGGCCTCTAAAAACCACCACAATCCATCATATATAAGCAGAGAACAAACCCGAAAGGGAGGAGGTTTCATTCTACCGTTTTCATACCAAAAACTCTATTTCTCTCTCAAGAATCTCTCTATTCGTTTTGTGGTTTCTACTCCAAGTTTTCTCCCACTTTTGGCGTTGTTCATCATCACAGAGGTATTTAGAGGCAAGGAGAGTGGTTTTCTTTAAGCTTTGCTCAATATTCAAGGTGCAACGAACATAACTCTGTTTGGTAAGCTTACTTTTCTCCATTCTTCCATGCTAGCTATTCATGCGAAAATAGGATCATTCATGTGCATCTGAAGTCCTACACTATGCATGCATTAGTTTAGATCTTGTTTGTGCATGAATATGTGTGATATTTGATTTTTTTTATTTTTTAGGGCTTACTTTAATGCATGATTTCGTGTGTTTCTAATGGTTATTTTTGAAAACTAATCACACATTTGGAATCTACACGAAAACCCTTGAAGATAGTACCTAGGTTGTTTTGATTTGTTGAAGTGAAAGTTTGTGTGTATTTTGTTCATGGCTTTATTTCTTGGTGATAGAGGCTTTAAAACTGAAAACTAATGCCAAAATCGAGATCTACGCGAAAAACTGAGCAAAATAGGTCCCTCCCGAAATTTATTTTTGCTATTTTATTTTGATTTAATTGTGTGGTGTGTTTCTTCGACCTAGTTTGACACTTAAGGCTTTGATTCTTGATATTTCCAATTGATTTTTGATCCAAAATTTTGTACACACTTAGGTACATGTATATAGGGTTTTTGAATGTTTATTTTATGCTTTGATCATTTAATTTGATTCACGTTTGGATTCCCTTTTAATGCCTAACTTGTGTGGTCAAGGTGTGTGATGTTAATGAATGTTTGAGGCTTACTTTGAGCCATTTATTATGCACTCTTTAGGAAATTTTAAGACCATTTTAGGCCACTGAATTTTTGATGCTTTGGATATTTTCTCACATTTTTTGAAGCCTCTTAACTATTTTTCTTGAGTGACATAATGCATGCCTAATTATTTGGATGTACCTGAGCTTTGTGAATTGTTTAGAGGTGCATTTGGGCAACCATTTAGGGATTGTTCTTCCCTCTTGTTCTTTATTTAAATTCCATATGGTAAATCCTTTTTCCCTTATTTATAGGTCATTCCATGTCCCTTTGTTTATGGTCACAATTGAATGAAATTCCTAATGTTTGTGTGCCTACTTTGTTGCCTTTCCTTGAGCTTATCTTGTGCCATTATCTCTTAATGCTTGGGAGCTTTACATGATATGACCAATATGTGTTTTCTCCTAACTTGTGTCCTCTAAGTGCCCTATCACATGTTTGCCTGTTCATTGATTCTATCATGAATGAATGATTCCTCTTAAGGATGACATTGTAGTTTAAGATTGCCTAATTATTTGGACATGTCTTGATGTGATGCGTATGTTTCTTTCTTGACATCTTGAGGTTGATTTTAGATTGATCCTTTCATGTATGCTACTGCCTCTACTTGATTTCATCTCCTAACTTCACATGTTTACTTCTTTGAGAGTTGTCTTTACATGACTTTTCGGTTAACAATTGATTGAGTTAGGATATGATACATGACTTGAATCTTTTTGCTCATTCTTCGATCATTAACATGAGGTGAATGCAATATAACCTAGCTACTTCCCCACCTTGGTTATCATATCATTTGACTTCTTTTCACTTTGCTTGTTGATGGATAATATGTCTTGATTGATCTTAAGTCATTTGTGTATGCATTGGTGCCTTATTTTGCTCAATTGTTTTGATTTCCAATCTTTGAACTTGGCTTGAAATATGTGCACATTCTTGCTATATTGACATGGAGTTGATACTTACCTTGTGTGATTGAACATAATACTTGCATAGTTTGATGTTTACGTCAAATTGTTTGAACTTCTTTGCTTGGTTACTTGATGTTACATCTTCTCCTCCATCTCTCATACCTCTTTCTTTTCTTTTGAGTCTTGAGACTTGGTTAAGTCTTAAGTTTTATTTTATTTGTGATTGATTAGTATAATGTTTACTTGTGTTTGTTCACATGATCCCTTAGGATTCCTAGCTCAACTTAATTTCTGATTAAGTTAGAGGTATGAGAGACATTAGGCTTTCAATTCTTTGCATGATAACAATTAGGATAGTCCCTTTTAAACCTTATCCTTAGGTCTATCTTTTGGCATGATAACATTAGGTAGAATTCCCTTATATCTCAACTTTAGGACCATTGTGCATGATAACATTAGGATCTAGTTTCCCCTAGTTGTTTTCTTTTCACCCCTTCGAGTCATTTCTCTTCTCATCTCAAAACATGTTCAAACCACTTAATAAATACAACGACTATTTTGTGCAACAAGCCTTAAGTAGTTAAGTACATGGGAAATGAAGAATGAGGGGTCTCCCTTCATTTTTCTAGGGTGTTTAGCATACGTCTCGTTTGGGGGCGACCATGAGATGCATTCGCTCCTATGTCATAGACTTTAGTGCAATACAAGTTTCAAACTAACTTAACTCACTTATGTCTAAAAAACACAAACAAAGTTCAAATATTTTTATCCTTCGGGATGGGTCTCAAATCATTTTCAGAAAAGAGCATGTTATTCCCGTTCTTTCGTAAATAGGCATCGACCTTAGCTGCCGAACGTGAACCTAACATCGCTAATAAAAAACACTTACCGACCCGTAGATCGAACTACGACTGCTCTGATTTCGTCTCTCTCGTCCGATTGAGGATACGTAGGTACAAGACGGCGATGTCTTGGCGAGCAACCTTCCCTCCATTCACCCGTAGTCCTCCAAACTACATTGACTCTGACTTTCCCATTGCACGAGGGAATACGTAGGCCTAGGACAGCGATGTCCTATCGAGTCTCCTTTTGTTTTTCGTTTGCGTTTAGCAGTAGGATTTAGTTAGCGCACCCTTTGATTAGACAACAAGCGTTGATCCCGTTGAGTACAACGAACGCGAGGGGGTTCTAATACCTTCCTCTCGCGTTACCGACTCCTGAATCCAGACTATGGTTGCGATGACCATGTCTTTCCCTTCTTGAGGTTTTCTTCGATCGTTTCCTTTCCCTTCGTCGGGATAAATAACGTTCGGTGGCGACTCTTCTGTTTTTTCCGCCGGTTGTTTTTTGCCGTTGCGACATAAGGTAGGAGTCAATTGAAAGTCTTGGAATAGGAAGCTTCGAAACAAAGGGTTATAGAATTGGACCAAGGCAATGATGGCCGATGTTTAGACATCTACTATGAGGAGATCCAAAATATGACCAGACTTTCCTTGCAAAGTAGCCCTGAAGCACGAGGGAATCTCCTTCAAAAGTCTTAATATGTTGGAAATGTGTGGCATTTTTTATTTGAGTGGCAATGGCTTTCTTCTGTCTGAACCCATTAGAAATTTTTTTGTGCTAACAATCGTTTGTTACACAGATTCCCTGAAAACAAAATTTGTATGAGTGTTATGATGTTATGCAGATGAACATGAATGCATGGTATTTAGGGTTGGGATAAGATGGGCAACTCACAACCCCCTATTTGGTAAGCTTCTTAACAGATAGTTCTAGGCCAGCTACCCATAAACCCACTTACAGGATAGTTTTTAGGTTTTGGATAAGGTTCTCATAGTCATGGAGCTTAGTCGTATCAACGTCATGCAACAGGCTAGCCGGTTTATGACAAGAGTGATGAGAAATGTCTCTTCTGAATGGGGTTTTCATGTTGGGTGCAACAAGGAGAGATCCTTGGAGTCCAACATTACACAACCACCAAATCAGAAAATGGTTCTAAGAGGGGGTCTTAGAATCATGGACCCTTCATGAATCAGCGTCATACGACATGCTACCTGTCTTATAACGAGATCTATGAATAGGTTTACTCTATGGGAGACTTCATGCTAGGAACGCAAGGAGTGGCCCTTGGTGACTAACATTACACAACTTCCAAATCTAGACTATTTTTTCTCTCGTATTTTTCCAAAGCTCGAGTGTAGAGCTTTACTCATGGTATCAAATCCCAAACCCCACACATATATACGGATATATATAAAATGCAATAAAGAAAAAATATAACAAAGAAGAATAAACAACAAATCTAACACACAAACGAAAGCCTAAATAAACTAGGGTTGACTCACTTAGGGATGGGAAAGTCCCCAGCAGAGTCGCCATTTGTCGTACCTCAAAAAATGAGTGTACGACCTCACGCAACACAATCGCATGTCGCGGGATGGACTTAATAGATTTGCCATCGAGCTTTATTTATTCCCATAGAGGGAAAGGGAAAATATCTAATAAAACCTCTAAAAGAAAGATAAGAATATGGTCATCACAACCAATATCAAGGTTCGGGAGTCGATTACACAAGGGGAAGGTATTAGCACCCCACACGTCCGTTGTACTCAACGGGAACTATTTAGTTAGGTTCGAATGAATATTACCTTATGTTAATTTCTAATCTTCTACTTATTAGAGAGTTAAAAAGAGAGAAAAGAGAAATGCTTTTATATTTTTATTAATGAGAATGGACCTAAAAAGGTTTTTATTATTAGTGGGTCTGACAAGATTTCGCAATCCTGCTCCTACGTATCTCAAAAGAGAAGTCAAGCCACACGTAGTTCTGGGTAAAAATGGTTTGCTTATTGGCCGATTTTAGCGAAAGCTACTTGGTATTAATCGACGAAAAACATTGTTTTACCCAAAACAGGTGAGGAGCGGACGTTTGCATCACATTAAATGGATTTACGAATCAACATTCATGGGAAACGCCTCATATCTCAACTCAACGGTTGTGGATGAAGCATTACTCTGCATCATCTTAAGACAAAATGTCTTTCATTTATGAAAAAGTTTTTTAGATCGCACGGCGGCGAGAAAAAAAGTTTGATTGGTTGGATGCATTTTAGGTGAGTGAGGAACGTTTGATGAGAATCAATTGTTCAAAGAGTTACTCTAGAATGCTAGATCCGAACAACCATTTTTCATTCAAGGTTATTTTGAAATCTATTTGATGGACAATGAACGCTTGATAATAACCAATTGTTTAAAGAGTTACGCCAGAATGTTAGATCCTAACGACCCTTTTTCATTCAAGGTTATTATGAAAACTATTTGATGGACAATGAACGCTTGATAATAATCAATTGTTCAAAAAGTTATGCCAAAATGCTAGATCTCGACAGCCCTTATTTGTCCAAGTCGATTTAAGTATTTTAAGAATGAAAGAAAAGAATGAACGGCTAACCCAAGGCACGTGGCTCGGGACCGATCATTTGAGGGCTATGCTAGAATGCTAGATTCTAACAATCCTATTCTTTCGGGTTTACTTGGAAAAAAAATTTAATATTAGATTTTATTTTGTTTTGAAAATATTTTGAAGTTATTTGAAAGTGATTTTGAGAGTAGTTTAAAGTTAAGGAGATTTTGAGAACTAACTCGATCTTAATCGGTGTTAGGAACCTATCTTAAAAAAATTGATCTTATTACACATCTTCCTTATCATTTTTATTTAATTAAAAAAGTAAAAGTCTACATACAAGATTATACAATTAAACATATCCCATAATAATCCATAATTAATACGACATACAAGCACTCACACTTCTAATCAAGGACCAAACTAAACACAAGTTAAGATTATTGATAATCGACAAATCTTAAAAGAAAATCAATGAGCTTCGGAAAATGTAATTAGACTAATCCAACCCTAATTTATTCAATCTAAAAAAATTATTCTACTTTTATATTTTGCTTATTTTGTTTTAATAGAATAAAATAAATAAATCTAACAAACTAAATATTATTTTATTAAAAAATATTAAAATTATATTTGATGAAACATTTTGGGTTAATAGTCATTTACCCCCCTGCAATATACACGACTTTTGATTTACCCCCCTTTAAAAAAATAATTTTGGATTACTCCCCTGAAATTTTAAAATTCTAAGTCTTTTGCCCCCTAGGTAGAAAAATTACCCCCCTGTAAAATTTTTTTTATTTATTTACCCCCCTGGTTTTTACACGCTTAGGGGGGTACCCCAAAATTTCAGGGAGGTAATCCAAAATTATTTTTTTAGAGGCGGGTAAATCAAAACTCGCCAATATTGCAGGGGGGTAAATGACTATTAACCCAACATTTTTTTAAGAAAAAAAAACCTTTTTTAAAATAAAGTGTTCTTTCTCCTATATTTTTTTACAAATTAAATAAAGACAAAGAAATCAAAGAAAAAAAGCCATGAGGTGCATAACTTAGAACACGGTGCAATTCATAACAAAGCCCAAATGAGGTCGTATGTCAGAGGCCCAAAGTTGATACGAGCACTGATCAGTAAAGGGCACGGGGGTCGGATTCAACCCGCCCTAAATCCAAATTAGACTCATAAAGCAAAAATGGAAAAAAAAAAACCAGTAAACCTAGTTTCTGATCCGCCATTTTCTTCTTCTCTCTTCTTCCAAAATTTCAGAAAAACGCATAAACAAACCTCGACGAAAAAAAAAAGTAACATGATTTCAAACATAAATAAAGAAGAAACAAACACTAGCCTACAATACAATTGAAACAAAGTCCTCACTCGAAATCAGTGTAATCTCGATTCAAAATCAGACTTTTAGTTTGTTCGATTCGAAAGTCTCTCTCTCTCTCTCTCTCTCAGTTTGAAATCCCAATTTTTAGTTTGAAATTCTAACATCTTGGCTCATTTGATTCGTTGATTCTCTTAAACAATCACAACAATCAAAAGAATTCCAATGTCTCTTACAAATCTTAAGCAATAAATCTGTTGGAATCAAAGCAAACAATTTTTTTTTTTAAAATTCATTACAAGCATAAAGAGTCAAATGATGAACAATGATCAATTAATGAAGAAAAGAAGTTACCCAGAAAGAAGGGAAATCCACGTGAATGCTCCGATATTTTCTCTTTTTCTCGTTACCTTTAATGCTGCAATTGTGTCCTTTTCCCCCTCTATATTGTGGTTATGGTGGAAATTTTGTTTTGCTATGTTGCTACTGTAGCGTGCGATTTTTGTCGGTGACACGACCACCTTATCGCCATTTGGTTTTTCCTCACCGCAACGGTAGGAGTGGGGTGCTACTTTCTGATTTCTTATTTATCCTATGAAGCTGGAAAGGAAAAGGAAGCTATCTAAAACTAACCTTGCACGTAAATGTTTAACTGAACAAATGCTTAAGAGATTGGGGAGTCCGGGGTCAGGTTATACAATGGGGAGTTGTCAATTACCCATCCTATTTGTGGTTATCCACAGGTTGTTAGCAATTATACTTATTGCTTTCTACTTACCGATATTTGTCTGTTGTGGGTTGGGAAAGTTTCTCCTTTGGGAGTGTTGAGAGAAAGAATTTTTATTGATTGTCAGGTTTTCCGATGTTTTTTGGTGTGTGAATGTACTAGACCTAAAGTTTTTGATTGGTGTGTGAAGGTATTGGACCTAAAGTTTTTGATTGGTGTGAAGGTACTGGACCAAAAGTTTTTGATTGGTGTGCTCGCTAAGATTTCGGAATTTTATGCCTACGTATTCCCGTTAAAAAAACAGGGAAATCAGAGCAATCATAGTTCCTCCTATTCTATGGGAGGAAAAAAATGATGTTTTGGTGTCTTGTTCAAAGCCCAAGATTGAAGCTAAAGGTTATTTTTGTCTTGTTCAAAGCCCAAGATTGAAGCTAAAGGTTTGATTGAGAGAGAATTTGTCATCTCTAAAGGGAGAAATTTTGTCTGTTTATCACAACTGTTGGGTGACTGATTTATAAAGGAGAATTGCTTTAACTGGGATATGTGAATCCAGCAATGCCGTAATTTCCTTTATAAGGGATTTGTCCTGAAGGAGAAAACTTTAACTCAGTGTTGAGCAATGCCATTTTTCCTTAGGAATCTTTCATGCTAAAAGAAGGACATTGGCTTGGATGTAATAATCCAGAGGCTTGCCACTTACAGCAATTAGATGAAAGAAAAGTTTTAATAGGATAAGAGATGGAATACAGCTTGGATTTTTGAATCAACAAGTGTGCCACTTACAACAGTTATCTGGACTTAGGGTTTGTTTTAATCTATCTATTTTGATGTGTGATATACAGAGAAATGTCTTCCTAGAGAGATTTTGATTTCCTCTGAGGGGATGTTGATTTTTGTGTGCCTTGATCAAAGCCCAAGGTTGAAGCTAAGAGATTGATTGACTTCCTGGGGAGTTTATTATTTGTCTTGTATACAGCCCAAGATTGAGGCTGAAAGAGAGACTGACTCTTTGGGGGATATCATTATACAAAGCCTAAGAGGAGGCTGAAAGTTGACTTTTCCTGGGGAAATATTTTGTCTGTCTTGTACAAAGCCCAAGATTGAGGCTAAAAAAGGGTTTTTTTACTCCACTGGGGAATATTTGTAGGTGTCTTGTACAAAGCCCAAGATTGAGGCTAAAAGGTGAAACTGACTCTACTGGTGAGAGGTTTTATCTGTCTTGTACAAAGCCCAAGATTGAGGCTTAAAAGAAGATGGACTCTACTGGAGAGTATGATTTGTCTTGTACAAAGCCCAAGATTGAGGCTGAAAAGAGGATTGGCTCTACTTAGGGAGATTTTATATGGTGTCTTGTACAAAGCTCAAGATTGAGGCTGAAAAAGGACTGACTCAACAAGAGAGTGTTTATGTGGGTGTCTTGTACAAAGCCCAAGATTGAGGCTGACTTTTGCTGAGGAAAAAAAGGATCATTATACAAAGCCTAAGAGGAGGCTGAAAATGATTGACTCAACAAGAGAGTGTTTTTATCTGTCTTATACAAAGCCCAAGATTGAGGCTGAAAAGATGATTGACTCAACAAGAGAGTGTTTTTATTTGTCTTGTACAAAGCCCAAGATTGAGGCTAAAAGATATTTGACTCAACAAGAGAGTGAGGGAAGATCTTTATACAAAGCCTAAGAGGAGGCTAAAAGTGATTGACTCAACAAAAGAGTGTTTTAAGATCCTTATACAAAGCCTAAGAGGAGGCTAGTAGTGATTGACTCAACAAGAGAGTGTTGAAAGATAATTGAATCAATAAGAGAGTGCTGAAAGGTGATTGACTCAACAAGATAGTGTTTCTAAGATCCTTATACAAAGCCTAAGAGAAGGCTAAAAGTGATTGACTCAACAAGAGAGTGTTTTAAGATCCTTATACAAAGCCTAAGAGGAGGCTAACTTCTGCTGAGGATTATTGAGATCCAGAGACAGGTCCAAAGTGGGGAATCAACTCTTGTTGAGGATTACAGAAGAGTTGAGATATCAGATGCCTTGAGGTTCTGATAGGGTTGTATTGATAGCAAGGTGACCCTAGATGGAGAAATTTAGGAATGAAAAGTTTAAACTCTGCTATAGATTGATTAAATGACCAGGGTTCATCCAGTGCTTTTGGGAAACTTGAGGGTTTCATTGAAATCCAAGAGGAGATGAGACTGTCCAAGTCTACTGGTATTAGAAGGTTTATCTTTATATGATGCCCAAGAGGATGCTGTTGTTTTAAGGGATGAGAATCAACCCTAAATTGTCCAAGGTTTTTACTTTTTGGAAAGACTGCTCTAACAAAGGATGACTAGGTTCTGTCCTATACCTTTTAGAGATCTTTGGGTCCTTGTACTAAGCCTAAGAGAAGGCATGAGAACTTATAAGAAGCCCGAGGGTCCTTGTACAAAGCCCAAGAGGAGGTTGGGGATGCTTTTAGGAAGCTTGTGGGTCCAAACTTAAGAAAAGTTCAAGAAAAATTTCACCGGGAATAATCTTTTCTTTAGTAACAGTTCTAGGGTTTGAAGAAATTCAAGAGAGGTTTCACCGGGAATTAATCCTCTCTAGGGGAAATGAATTTCTTTGACAATTTTCTAATAGTGACAGTCTGAGAAAAGTTTCACCGAGAATAATGTCTTTCTCTTTGTTCCATATTGCATAAGCCCAAGAGGAGGCAAGACTATATCTGGAAATTCCTATGGGGACTAGTTTTGACTGTGTTAAAAGAGTGACCACTGGTTTGATCTAGTCCTAGACCTAATTGTCAGGGAAAACTCTAAGGAGATATATACAAGCATATATATACAGATGAAATATATACAAGTATGTAAAAGAAGGTAGGAGGACTTACAGGTGAGCAAGCTTCCAGCACAAACAAGTATATATATATATATATATATATATATATATATATATATATATGTGTGTGTGTGTGTGTGTGTGTGCAAGTATGTAAAAGAAAGTTGTTTAAAACTTACAGGTGAGCAAGCTTCCATTGTAACAACTGTATAGTTAGTTGTTCAAGAAATTAAAGAAAGTTTTGATAACAACTATGAATTTGAACATAAATCAAAAGGGAAAGTTGTTTTGAAAAGAATATTGGGGCTTATACTCAAGGAGAGGCCCAGATAAAAAACAGTAATCGTACTGTTGTTCTGAAAATTGTATCGGGACTTATACAACGACTGAGGCCCAACAAGGTTTTCTGTACAAAAGAGGGTTGGGTCTTACACTCTATTAGAGGCCCAAAGTGTTTGAAAAAGAAAAGAAGTGGGACTTACAACACAAGGGTAGGCCCAGATGAAAATGTTTTGAAAACGACGATCGCGCCGAGATTTTTTTACGCACTGGGACTTATACAATGACTGAGGCCCAAAAAGGTTTATTTTCAAAAGGATGGGTCTTACACTCTATTAGAGGCCCAAAAGTTTGTTTTTTGTACAAGAGATGGGGCTTACAACTCAAGGAGAGGCCCAAAGAATTGTTTAAAAGGCGACGATTGCGCCGTGGTTTTAGAAAACGCAGTGGGACTTATACAATGACTGAGACCCAAAAAGTTTTTATATTTACAAGGGGTGGGTCTTACACTATATTACAGGCCCAAAAGTATTTTTGTCAAGTTTGAAAAATCAAGAATTAGAGAAAACCCTAATTTTGAATTTAAAAGATATAATTTTCAAAGGAAATTAAATAAAAAAATTATATAAAATATAAAATATTTTTAAAAACAAGTTGTAAACTTTGAAGAATATTTTGGAAAATCATGTTTAATCACATGAAAGCTTGAAATTCATTTGAAGTTGGAAAATCAAAGTGAGAATTTCATTTTAAAATGTTTAAAACAAATAAAAATGAAATTAATTACAAAAATTCTAACTATACTAAAAAATAATATAGATTGATTTTTTTTTGTAAATTAAAATAATCTAACATTTTTGTGAATTTTCAAAAAAGAACCAATAAAAAATGATTAAAATTGAAAGAGACATTAATTTTGGAATTAACTAATAAAAACTATAAAATGTATGAAAAATAGCAAAAAGAGAGGAAATGGCAAAATGGTCTGGGTGGGTGTTGAATCCACGACCTCTCAACCAAACACACGTGCGCGCTACCACTGGGGTGGTGATACATCCGTGTATCAAAACCACCCCATGAATATATATGGGGGCCTTGTTTTTAGGCCTGGCCAAGGCGCCATGGCCTGGCCCTTGCCCAAGGCAATGCCTGATTTTGTGCCTCTTGCATGAAGGCTCTAACTTCCTCATTTCTCCATGGATATGGACAAAATTTAGGTGTATCTTGCCTAGAATTTCATGAGGAATCCAATGTTGCTTTTAGAATCTCCAGAAAATGTTTCTATTTTAAAATCTGATAGTGATTTCAAAATAGGCCTAGATTTGCATGTTTAATGCTATCTCATTGTACATGCAATAATAGCATGCCAAATCGGTTCAAACACAACATATATGATATGTATGAGATGTCCATGATCAATGGACATCAAAGCAATGCATGATTTAGAGAGTTCTAGTTGTGATGTACTTACCTCTTGAAGCTCCTTGTGCTATCTATCAAGATCCTTGTGCCAGAAGTAATTCAATGCTTTAGACACTCTTGATTGATCCCTTATAAGCTTTTAGGATGATCAAAACCAGCTGGAATCCTCAGGAACAAGAATTGGCTCTTTCTTGCAAAAGGGGCAAAAGTGACCAAGATAGTAACTCTCTCAAATGGTGTTCCAGATGAGGGAAACCAATTGGGACAGTTTGAGGATGATATTTGGAGTGTGTTTGAGGCTTTGTTTGGTTTTGAAAGTGACTGAATCAAGGTATGGCTTGCAAAATGTAAAATAGTCAAAATTTGAGGTTTTGGAGGTTGACTTTCTGATTTTAGTGTTTCAGATCAAGGGTGAGTGTTTGAACAGCTTAGATATGATATATTGGACATGTTTGGATCATGAGCTGTGGTGGAATTGCTCTCTAACTCAAAAACTCAGAGATGACTTGCAAAAGAAGACATTTTGGCCTAATGAGAGAGATTTTGAGGAAATCATCAGTTGTAGTGCTTTGGTGTACTCAAACTGATCACAATTGATGCCTATTTATAGTAGAGCAAGTTTGTTTTGTAAGCAATAGTGAATGGCAACTTGGACAGTCCCTTGGCCAATTGTAGCATAAAGGCATCTTCAGTCTCCTATAGCCATTGACTTGAGGTTAGGGCACAAGCCTATGGTCCTTTGGTTCAGAGTTGAATCTTAACTCATTCAGTTAGGATTGCTTCAGTCCATGCCACCTTGATGTATCCATTGAATGCTTTGAAACAAAATTGGAGTCTTTGAGCTTTTTAGCCTTTTTAGGGCATTTATGGCTACATGTAGTTCCTTGGAGTTGGGAGGCTTGTGGATCAGATCATTCCTCTTTGATTTTATCCCTTAAGGTGTCCAAATGGATGACAAGGCTTATAATTATCTGATTTGGCCAAATCGAGCAAGTGACCTATAATCTGCCTTGAACAAAATCAGTCCATGATGCCATGTTCCAAGGGTTGGATCTCCCTACTCAAATTAAATTTGGAGATGGTCTGGTACTTGTTGGAAAGCCCTCATGGCATACTTCAACTTTGATGTCCAACATTGGTCCTGGTTCAGCTTGGATCAAAGTGAAAAATGCCTCTACATTTTGGAAAAAATAAGACAGATTCTGACTTATTGAAAATTTCACTAAGTGTTGGAAAAAGTGGAATTTTCATGTTTTAGTGATTTTGATCAACCCATAACTCAAAATCCATGGAGATTTGGAATTTCTTGCAGTTGGCATATTTGAAGTATGTCAGATGGAATTTCATTCGAGCTTTGAATGGGAGAAAAAGGCCTTGTGGTTTAGGAGTTATGACCTTGCAAAGTTAGGTAAAAACCATTTTTCTTCCATAACTTAGAAAAATTTTGGTTTCTCAAGGTTGCCCCTTTTGCAAGAAACCCCACTTTTCTTGATTTTTCTTGATGGATGATGATCAATATCATACATTAACATTGTTTTTGACTTAGGGGAACCATATTTATGAAAAATTCCAAAAAGTCAAACTTGATTTTGTGCACAGTTGACTTTTTGTCAGATGAAATCCAAAATGTGAGATTCTTTGTGCAATCAAGTTTTTGACCAAATTCAAACCTAATGGATGGATTCCATAGGTATTTTAGGGTGTATTGAATCATGTCCCAAGGTTTGGGAGCATGTCTTAGTCAAAAGTCAAAGATACAGTTGACTTTTTCTTCAAAACCCTAATTGTGGTCCAGATGAAATTGAAACTTGTGAATCAAGCTTCTTGGATCAATCCATTATTGAAAATGGATCAATGTAGTGTATTTGAGGTCCTCAAATCATGTCTTGAGGTCTTGGCTCATGCTTTGCCTCAAAAGTCAACTTAGGGGTGAATTAGGTCACGAAACCCTAATTCCTGATTTTTTGATGAATGCTTCCCCTGAGGTTAAATTGACTTGATGATTGGGTCCATGAGGTCCCTTGGAGTATCTTGGGTTATGCATTGAAGCATTGGATCATGCCCAGATGAAAATTTCATCTGGAGGACTTGGTCGACAAAAAACCATAATTTGGTGACACTGGCGATCTTGAGGCTTGATCCACTTGGAATGTTGCAACTTTGTGCTTGATTCTTGATGTGGGAGTCCTCCTGATCCCTTATGGGTGTTTTAGAGTTAGGAAAAGTTGAAGATAATGTCATTTCTTGATTGATCCTTTGTCTAAGTTCTCTGAGAGGGCTTGAAACCCTAATTCTTGATTATAGTGAATGCTCAACCATCTTTGAGGAGATTGATGAGGCATGAAGGTACATCCATATTGTGGTAATGATTTGCACAATGATGGGAAATCTTGGTGGTCAAAATTTGGGGTATGACAACTACTGGTTTGTATTCATGATATGTGCCTCTGCTAAACTGTTTTTTGTTGTTGTAATTTTTCATGCATCTGTTTTTTGGACGTTGTTGATAACTGCTGGGATTTTTTATTTATGGTGGCTAGGTTTTATTATTCTGTTGAGCCTTCTTGGTTTATGGTTCTAGGTTTTCTGAGATATTTTGGTATGAGTATGAACATGAGTTCCTAAGACTTCTTTTGCAGTGAAGGAAAAATGATTTTGTTCTTCAATGATTTTCTTTCTGTTAGTTTTTTTTTATTCTTGGATATATGTGGTTGCTTAAAATTTTTTTCGTCCCCCTCCCCTTCTACTGTTAACAGAATTTATATGAGCTCTCAGATTAGGGTTTGTAAATTATAATCCAAGCTGTTGAGTGACAAAATGGCATGTGTTTGATTCACTATTGAGGGTCAAAGTTTGTTTGGACATTCTGATATGAATTCTGCTATGTTTTCTTTAAAAAATTAATAGCTTGCTTTTGCTTTCTTGGTTTGGACTCTCTTGCTTTGTATTTATTCCTATAACATGCTAATTTTGCTGTTGCATATACACGCCTATACAGGATAAAAATCTGCTCAAAGAATTAGATTTGGTAAGAGGAACAATGCCTCACTCAAGAAGCAGACGAAATTAGGCAAAAAAAGCCAGCTGGTGGGATCCTCACTTTTATAAATGTTCTCTGTTGTTTGTAATTTTGTTTATGTATAAAAAAATGATGTAAAAGAAGAACTTATCATTATATAAATATTTTACTATTTTGCGATTAAAACTTAATGTAAAAAGGAACATAATAGTTTTTTAGTTTTAATGTAACACACAATATTATCTCTTTTTAAAGGTGACCAAGAAAGACTTACTTAATTTAAATTAGTAAAGCCAAAACAAAATCAACATGATCATATTTCTCGATTCCGATTGAATTTGAAAACAAAAACTATGACTATTACTACTTCCATCAATACAATGAGAACAAGTAATTTAAACTTATAAATCAAATAGACAATCTTGCTAGAACTTGGTAAATAAGAACAAAGACAAGAAAAAATCAAAATAACACTCTAATCTATTTGGAATGGAAATGGAAAGACGTATCCCTAATTAAATAAGACTAACCCCTTGATGAAAATCTCTAAACATCTATGTTAACAAACATTGAGTGATGCAAAACAAATGCCAAACATGGACATATATGATAGAAAAGAGTATGGAATAACAAATGTATGAAATGAAAAGAAATGTGGTTCTAATTGATTAAAATCAACCAAAGAGATGAAAATCATAACAAAACCTTAATTCAACAATTTAACAGAGGTTATGTGAGATTCAACACTCATGCTGATTATGGACATGTCATGAATGGAGGAATGCAGGGACTGGTCAGAACAAACAAATAAATCCTTAATGATAAGATGAAATGGTCATAAGGAATCGAATCCTTATAATGAGATGCAGATGAATAAAACATAAAAGAATTATTGTAGATGAATGACTGCAAATGGATGAATGCATATAAATGAGGTGGGGAAAAATTTAGGGCATGGCATTTTTCTTTGTGTTTAATGTCTTTTTAAATGCGCGTTGCTAATCATGTGTTTTCAAAGGGGGAGAAGTTGTAATGTGAGTCTAAAATTTTGTATGAATTTTATGTTGTGTTGTATGTTAGCAGTGTTTTAGGGGGAATACATGTGTTTTTCTTTGGGCTCAAGTTGACTCAATTCCAAGTGAAAACTTACTAAGCATAAGAAAGGGGGAGACTGAAGTTTCATGTCCCTAATAAATTCAGGAGGAGCACCCCAATACAGTTTTGTTGCTTGTCTTATCGCTTTCGTTTCGTTTATTATTCTTATTGAGTCTCCTTCATGATTGCACATCTCTGAATCAAGTTTTGAAACAATTCCTTTTTACATTGCATAAATCAATTATTATATTTGAGTTTGATCATGATGTTTTTAGTAAATTGCTTACGTTAATGGAACAAGAACCATGTATGCTATTGGTTCAAGTTAGGCGGAAAGAAAAATCTTAAAGTATTTTGAAAATCATGAAAAAAAAATGAGATTTTGTGGGCATGATTCAAATCATGTAAATATCCGGACTTAAATCGAATTGAATAGAGGCAAACCAAAGTTTTTCAAACACTCTAACTCGAATCACACTTTTAACTTGATTAAAATCAAGCAACTTTGTGACTCGAATCACAAGATGAACTTGATTCGAATCATACAGATTTGGGTCACATTTGCTTCATTTGATTCGAATCAAACTTTACACTTGTCTCGAATCAAACAATTTTTCACATTTCTTTGTTTGGCTATCTCCAAATTGACTCGAATCATACTTTGTAATTAATTCGAATCATGAGCCTCTCTGACTCGAATCAGAGTTATAAGGTGATTCAAATCACATGAGAAATGGGTCAAATTCTTTATGTTTTCTTATTCCACTTCAGTTGCTCATTTGAATCAAATCATGAAATGTTATTGACTCGAATCTAACTAAATTTTTCCATCCATTTTTGTGCTTAATATCAAGCACATATAAATTCATTTTGTCATATCATTACAAATAACAAATTTACAACTTTACAACAATTTCATAATCTACATTGTGATTTTGTGAAATCAACCCCCTCTCTTTTTGAAAACTTAAAAATGATTGCAAAATAAATTCTTTCATCTTCAACATCTAGTTTTGATTTTAGATCTTGATAACGAGAGATTTGTAATTCATTGAGGGAGAAGTTGTCTTGAAACTAATCATTCATGAAGGTTTGGTAAGGTTTTTTAGGATGCTTGCAAAATTGAGGTTGTTGTCATTAGTGCTGAAAAATTCTAGTGAAAAGAAGGAGGTTTTTCTATCCAGGTGACCGTGGTAGTGGCTGTGTGGAAGGCTACAGACAAGGTGGAGTTTATCTCAAATCTTCATACTGTTCACCGCCCAAGAAATCGATAGGAGGAAGGGGTGATTGCCACACATGAAGACTGTGAGCATATTGGTGAAGCTAGAAGATTCAAGAAACATGAATCGAGTAAAGATTATTCATTAGAGTTTAACATTAAGTTGTATACAAGTCAAGATCCAGATATGAGATTTATTTTTCTTAGCAATGTTGTAGATTGGTGATTGTATGAACTCTTGCAATATTTGTTAAAATAAAAAGGAACAAAATAAGTTCTAATGGAAAATCATTAAAGAATGAAGTAGGAAAAGCGAGGACAAACACCGAATCACTATACATCCCGATGTACTCTCTCTCTCTCTCTCTCTCTCTCTCTCTCTCAACACACACACTCACACTCTCTCTCTCTCTCTCTTGCATTTTAATTTTTGTAGGATAATTGCATGCTTAGGTTATCAATTCTCAATGTAGTTTATCTTTTATTAATTTGGTAGCGATTTATTATGAAAGGTTATGTTTTGTTATAATTTGTACCTAACTGAACTTTTGTGGTGATTAAATTCTAGAAAACTAGTATGAATATGATATTAATTGAATCAATTATACATGACACATCTCGTGTAATCTACAATTACTCAACTAATCATTATCTTTGAACAGTCTATGAGTTTTGTGAATTATTTATTTCTCAATGTGGTTGAATTCCAAACAAAAGCACAAGTCTCTATTTTCGCTTTAAGACTTCCCCATACAATTTTGAAAAACCTATGATATTCCACTTTTGGAAAATCGGTAGAATTTTTAATTAGGGTCTATTCATCCCCCTCTAGACCATTTCTCTACTCCATATTCTCACCCAATAATACACATGGGATTTCTTAAAATAATATACTCCAATATCACAAATCATATCTTCTAGGTGATCATTCATATCTTCATAAACTTCCTCTCTATGTGACGTAGGGTTTTTTTTTCCATTTCACCATTGCATACCCATTTCATATAATTTTGAATAATTCTACCACAATCTAAATGATTGAATATTTTTTCCTTTGAATGTTTTTAGGTACTTCAGTATATTTTACAAGGACGATAAAATATTCCACTAGCGTCAGGAAGGTTTATTGATGCGAATTCAGAAATTGAATCACTCTATTCTAATACTCTTTACTTAATTTATTGTCTTTCATCTAATTACAATCCATAATCATGTACCTTCTGAAAATAAAATAAAAATCGTACACAAACAACAACAATGAACATTCCATCTCAAGAAAACAAAAATAACATTAAACCTTCAATCTCAACACATAAACTACAAAAACTACAAAAAAAAACAACATTATACCCTAAGTATATAACAACAACAACAACAACAACAACATCTACAACAACATCATACCCTAAGTATAAAACAACAACAACATTACTAGTACAATCATGGAGAAATTTTTACGTACCAAAAACGTAATGATAAATTCAAAGAAATGTATTGGTTGGAGTTTCGAGTTTTCTTATTCGAGTTTCCTTCCTCTTTTGTTTACTTCATTCTACTTGGAAGATGGAGTTTGGTTTAGGGTTTAGTAGAGAAGATGAAGAATGGTGTTTTGTTTGTTAAGTGAAAAAGATCAAGAAGGTGCTTTCTTCGTCATGGCACAAAAAGTTTATGAGAAATGTAAAAGTGAATGATATTTAACATTCTAATGTTGCAATAAAATATTGTTTGACGTTTATATCTCGGTTGGAAGTAAACACCGAGGTTAAAGCTGAATTATATTTTAATTAAATAAAATAATGATGCTATTTTGGTTATAAATAAAAAATGAAATTGCAGGAGTTGAAAATCAAAGCTTGAACCCTGAGCAATATTTTCTCTCGGTTGGCAACAAAACCAAGAGAATAAATGGTTTATATTGTAATTAAAAAATTAAATAAAATAAGGGAGCCATTTTAGTTCTAAATAAAAGAAGAAATTACAGAAGTTGAGAATCGAAGCTCGAACCTTGGGCGGCATTTCCTATCGTTTGAACTAAAAAATCGAGGGAATAGATTTAATTTTAAAAAATAAATTAAAAGGCCGCGCGCCAATGCATTTGACCTTGATTTTTAATTGGCTGAGGTGAAAGCTTTGACATGAAATATATTATTTGTAGTATTGTAAGGTCAAACAAGATTTCTCATTAATTTGACACCTTGCTTGTTCCCTAAGTAAACAAATTTTCTTTCTCTTGAATCAATCTTAGTTCTATGATTCTAAATGGTTAAAACATAACAAAGACATCCAAATATTTTTATATCATTCAGATCGAGATGAGCATCAAATCTATGAAAATAAGGTAACTTGTTATGCAAGATAGAGTTAAGAATTATATTTATGATATAAGTGGTTTGTAAAACTTCATAGGACTGTTTAGAAAATTTTGATTGAAAAAGGAGTGCTCTTCCAACATTCAAGATATGTTGGGGAGTTCTCCCAATACGATTATTTTGTTGAAGAGTCTCATCAAATTTAGTTTGGTGTTTTATTCCTTTGGAAACATAGAAATGTGGAATTAGAAACTCAGATCCATTGTCACTTCTAACAATTTTGACAGGGTTATGATACTGAGTCTCAATCACAATAAATTTTTTTTGGACAAGGTTAGGCATTTCAAACTTGGATTTGCATAAGATGATCCAAATGAATCTACTATGATCATCTAAAGCAGTTAGAAAATATTTATAACCATGAATAGAAGGAATATAAATGGGTCTCCAAATGTCAAATGGAACATTTCATAACATTTGTATGCTTTATTTGATCTAAGAGATAATTTTAACTTTCTATGTCTAAGAGTCTTCCTCAACGATCGAGTCCAAACATGGTAGTTATAATGATTAAGGACTGGTTTAACAACCACAAAAGAAGGTCCATTAGAAGAATTAACATAGTAAACGTTTTCCAGTGTTTTAGAAGGATCGAGAGAATGAGGATTCACAACTTTTTCGTTACCACAAAGCATGATGAACAACGATGTCCAACATAGCTCAAAAGACCTCTGATACCATTTTGAAGTTTTGCATTGTGCAAATATATTTACCAAAAGGAGAGAAAGAAGATGAAAAATTGATATGTTGAAGGAAACTGATTTTAGTTAATGAAAAAAGTTAATTAAAATAAGATATTTATAGAACTACAAATGCTAACTAACTTACAACAAATAATTGGTAATCTATGATTGCAAGTCAAGCTCTTCAATAGAAGCTACTAGGATGACTTAGAAATAAGGTAAACCAATGGCTTGTGATGCAAGGCAAGTTTAACACTTCTCGAAACCATCTTTAAAGGCTTGATTCACAACTTTATATTGTAAGCTATTGATTTAACTAGACTTACTTGAAGTTTTTTTATTTTTTTCAAAAAATATATCATAAAAAAAAAAAAAAAAGCGACAACAACTTATAAAAGCCAAATATTTTTCTACCAATTTATTTTTTATTAAAAGTGATAATGCTAGTTTATTATAAATGAATTTAAAGCGAATAATAGAGAAGTTAATTAATAGTAGATGAGAGATGCTGTCCTTACACCAAATTATATCACCGTAACATTTTACACTTTAGATTGAAGCGTTATTTTAGAAGTGACTCAAATTTCAATGCACATGATATTAATAAAATAAAGGAAAAAATTGATTGTATCATATAAATACGTTGTACATATCAAAGTGACTGTTATTTTAGCATTTCTTATAGTAGATAGACTAATAAATTAAATTTGTAATATTTGATAAAAAAGAATAGTTTGACTAGATGATAAATATATGGAATGACATAATAACATTAATTAATTTTTAGTCTTTTCAATTAAGATAATAAGATTAAAATTTGAATAAAATATAATTAATTATAAACTATTAACTCAAATAGTATATTTTTTAAAACTCATATTCGCTTTAGGACGAATTAATCCGATGGAGTCCGATCCCCCATCCATTTGTGGGTCTCAACTAATTCTAGAACAAAATTCTCTGTTAACATCTATTAGAATTCAAATATGATATCTTGAGAAAAACACTTTCAAATCTTCATCAACAAATCAATATTTAAGGATTAATTCAAATGCTATCTAATGCTGCTTCTTAAAACAATACTATTCTTTTTATTTTACAACTAGTGGGAAATCCGTGCGTCCGTATGAGTTCTCGTATGGGCTGCGGATACGTCATTAGTTAGGTTATGAAATATAAAAAAAACTTAAAATATAAAAATTTAGTTCTAAATTAAAAAAAATTAAAATGATACACCCAATAAAAAAACAATTGTGCTAAAAATGATTAAAAAATAAAGTTATTTCATATAGAGTAGTAGTTATAATAATGAGTGTAGATAATATTAAAAGAGCCAAAATAAAAATAAAAAACATTTTAAAAAAAAGTAATTGAGATTAAAAGTATAAAATTTTTCTTAAGATTCGATCTCCGTGGGGATCTGTGGGGATGGGGAAAATATTCTCCAGTGTCGTGGACTGCGGAATTGTCACCAGTCAGATTATAAAATTCAAATAATAAATAAAAAATATTTAAATTTAATTAAAAAAAAGAAAAATAACATAAAGTAGTAAAAGATAAAAATATAAGTGAATCAAAGATAAATATTTAAATGAAAGACATATTTTTAAAATAAAAACAAAATTGTATCAAATTTCCAATTTTTAAAAGAAAGACATCAATAATATATATTTCAATTATTCATATATTATCTTTAAAAAAATTGTATGTTAAATTAAAAATAATTTCAAAAAAACAATATTAGATATCAATGCGTTCACACCGATTTTGGTCCGGTCGTCAGTGCGTTTATACGGTACTCGTGTACTACCCGTGCGTTCATAATAATTTTGGCCTGGCTACCCGTGCATTCACACAGTACTGTGTGTTACCCGTGAGTTCACACGGTACTGATGTGTTACCTGTGCATTTGGTCTGGTTACCCGTGCGTTCACACGGTATTGGTGTATTATCCGTGCGTTCACACGGTACTGGTGTATTACCCGTGCGTTCACACTTATTTTGGTCTGGTTACCCGTGCGCTCATACGGTACTGGTGTGTTACCCGTGCGTTCGCACGATACTGGTGTGGTATGCACGCTTGTGTTTTTAAAATATAATTAAAATGTTAATAAGAAAAACAAAATTATTTTACGAAAATTATTAATTATTTATAAAAGAAAGTCAAATTTTTTAAAAAATATATATTTAAAAGTTTTTGAAAAGTTTTGCCCTGTTCTAATTCATGGAGTTTTCTAAGATTCACATGCATGTATCGTTAAGAGTTGGGTTCTAAAAATTTGTACTCATCATATACTACAAAGACTTTATGCACAAGTGCACAACTACATAGATTAATTTTCTAAGTTTGTGAGGATCATAACCAACGATAAAAATCTAATATATACATGTATAATATTATTTAAAAAATGAATATAATATTCCTAGCGTTTTAAAAAAAATGTAAAAGTTAGTGTTGGTTATCTCTAAATTACAATAATTAACCTAAAAAAATTAGGACCAGATGTTAGATGGATAGGACACGTTTAATATTTGAATAAAAAAAATCAATTACTTCAAATAGGAAATTAAATCGTTAAGTAGTGAGTTAAACGAATTTGAAGTCATAAGTCTTTAATCGTTATCATCCACTTGCAATTTTATTTTAATCAATGTTCAATGTCATTGTATCTAAGTAGAAAAATTTAACTTGACTCTAAAGCAAAAGTTGACCAACAGAGGGATCAAAGAATGGACAGCCCATGACTTCTACATATCTTTATGTTTTTTTTTTTGAAAAAGGCAAAGATGTATTAAAGAAACATGGCACAAGTAATGCCATAAGATGTACAACTATTCTGAGTCCATAGAAAGATCAAACACCAGGACTCAACATAAAAACTATTACACCCAAAACAGAAGAAAAATACACAGTCTGCACCAAACAAAATTGACATTTGCTAGAAACAGAATCAATCAATTTCCAATTGCACACTCCCGACCAAGCAGCATGCTGAAAAACCAAAACCGCCGCAACCAGATCCAACTACGAATACGTCTCGAGGTATGCTCCAATCTAAAGCAAATCAAGACATCCTGAGAACTCCTAACAACCCACATCATATGACATCTTACCAGAACGCCTACTGATAAACACCAATGCCAGGACACCAATTTACACGCACAGAAAAATGGAGATACATCGGCACAACAAAGGCTGATCCGAACACAACAACTAGACTCCGCAACGACTATCCAAATCTCAGCGATGTGTACAGAACCGATACTGCCATCAATCCAAACATCAACCAATAACGGCCGCAACCATAGCTAACCACATCGATACATGAGTTTCTAATGCCCCAACCATGATTAAATAAAAATGCCCTGCACCTGCACCGCCAATACCACGCTAGCCACAAGGATTTCCAAGGCTTTCCGGTAAGATCTTTATGTTATAGTCACACTGTCAGCAACAATAACATTAAAGTTTCATACAATACGAATCTCACTTGGATCACTTGGTTGTAGTTCAATTTGAATGCCATCTAACTGTCTCTCGAATTTATCCTTGGAGCTTGCTGTTTGCCGTGAAAATTGGTAAACAACCGCTGATCTTCCAAATCTAACTTTGGTGACTCACAGGATCGATCAGATTGATCCTAGGACATGTGCTAACAATTGATCTAAGGAAAATTCTAAAGAAATAAATACTTCGACAGGACTCATGAAGAAAAGTTTGTTGAAAATACAATCTAGACAACGTTCTAAAAATGTTAAGTTACAAGGCTGAAAATGTAAAAGAAAAGGTCGAAGGCGTGCAGTAAAGGTTGAAAATATAGAAAGTGCAGAAACATAACTTGCGTTAAATAGAAGATAAAAACTTAACGAAAGATCGAAGTAAATTGCATTGAAGGATAAATGGTGTTTGCATCACGTACATTCTCACAAGACTCTTTTCTCAACACGCGGATACTTTGAGTAATTTTGGAGTTACTTGTACAAAGTGAACATCACACACCCCTAAATCCTATTGCTAGAACCCCTATTTATAATACTAGAACTAACTGCTATAAACTGCCTGAAATGATCAACGAATGACAAGTGTCGCATTGCATGCTTCCATCGCTTGGATATACGCCACCTGTCTTTCCTCAAGAGCGAACCAGAGCAACTACTCCCTCCTTTATTTGAATTTGAATTCCCAGCGTCGGACATCATCAGCATTCTCGGTCAAAGGTGCCCTCTTCAACTCTTAGAAATATTTTCTAAGTCCCAAAAGATATCGTTTCCTCTTATGAGCACCTTGGATTTAAAACTATCACACAGATCCTGTCGAAAGCTTCTCTAAATCTCTTCAAGAGCTTAACACTCCCATCAACACTTCTAACTTCATCTGGGCGTCGAATTTATGAGCTAACTAATTGCCCCCCAAAAATGTCTTTTTCGACAGTACTGAAGAAAATGGCATTTTTTTATAGTGTCCGTTCGACGCCATCTTTCAACCATGCATAAGTAAGTGTCCATCAAAAACTGATTAAACCATGTTCCAAGAAACTATTCAGTTTCTTTTCAATCAAATTTATGACATCACAACCAATTATGATTATGACTGAAACGTCCCCTCGAAAATCACATCAAACCGCAAATCACCATAACCTCTCCTAGAGTCTAGGAGATCATGGACATAGGTGGCAACTGTCACCGCCCCTACTTTGGCTCCTGGGAGGACACGTGTCCCACTAGCCTTAGCTCCTTAATGATGATTAGTGTGCCCTTTAGTGTTTCCAAAGCAATTTATAAATAGTTTCTTCAGAAACTATTTTTATTTTTTCCACTCCCAAGTATCCACTATGCACCTTCTCCTTTCTTCCAAAACGTTCAACCCTTCACCTTCAACAAACCCATTTTCTTCAAAAAATTTCACCAATGGCTTCTTCAACTGCCACTACTCAAGACCCAAAGAAAAACCAGAAGCCCAAAGGTCAAAAGAGCGTACCACTACTTCCTCCATTCGCTACATTAAATGGACCCAAGGTGGTAAAGAATCAACAATTCATCCCTGAGCCTCTCAAGGAGGAGAAAAGACACATCTACGAATCCCAGGTACTGATTCTTATCACCGTTTCTGGGAAACCATTAGCTTTATCTGGTCCCTTGTCTTCTTTAGATACAGATTATACAGCCATTAGTGACTTCTTTCCATCATATCGTAAAACCAAACCTTTAGGGAAGAAGACAAAGCTAGGATAACATCTGAACCCCATGACAATGTAGCCCTAAAGAACATAGATTTGAAGTATCTGAATGATGGGTCTAGGCTATTTAGGGCAACCCCGTATTTTAAGGATTCTGACCTCTATTTGAACTGGTTGACCAAGTTAGAGAAAGTGAAAGCAAAAACTTGGAAGAGCTTAGGAATCTACGACTTGATCATGATGTCGAAGACTGGGCCCACTTACTGTCCGACTTTACTGGCATCATCTTTGTATTTTTGGCATAGTACCCACTATACCTTCCATCTCCCTTGTGGGATGATGACACCCACTCTGTTCGACGTAGCCGCTATCACAGGGCTAAAGCCTCATGGGTTAGTTTACGACCCTGAAATAGATGCTCTAGATACTATAGGGTTCCCCACCACCAAACACACTTATACTCATTTCATGAACCACTACCACGACAAGCAAACTAACACAGTCGAGGACAAAGAGCATATAACATTCTTGGCTATGTGGCTTTCTCGCTGCGTATTCTGTACCAAATCCTTGCAGGTGGCAAGAAAATATCTGACTCTAGCCAATCAACTACACCTTAATCGACGCATTTGCCTAAGCGAAATGATATTGGCTAGTCTGTACGAGTCTTTGAGTGAAGGTGCTGGTCGTCTGAAAAACCAAGAGAGCAACGGGAACCTCCTGTTGTCAGGACCCTTTTGGTTACTTCAGCTTTGGCTTAGTGCCACTTTCGAAGCCAGCCTCCCCAACAAAGGGTCTGTGGACGAAGACGTTGCGGAGATTAAAGAGAGACGAGTCGAATGGGTTCGACTGGTGCAACTGACCCCAAACGAAGAAGGGCAGTCACTTAGGGCATCCTTCTCTGGCTTCGTCAAAATTTTTGCTAAGCGCTATGAGTTCACACCAAGGATGGCACCCTTTGCTGAACGAAAATATGGCCCTGAATAGCTTACCATGCCCTTTCCTCCTTCGTTCAAAAAAAATGAAGAAGAATCGCAGCGTGTCTGGGAGGCATTCCTTATCCCTCGACTTATCGTTCATCGACTCAACTTGCTAAAGGGCCAAACCTCTCTGATGGCCTATCAACCAAATCTTGTCTCTCGACAATTTGGTTTAGTCCAGACTCTGCCCAAGTGCTTGTATGAGAAGAAAGTCCACGTTATCCTTCCCAATACTATCTACGATGCCATAGAGAGTTCGACACACCTTGCTCGACATGCTCATCGATCGCTCCTGACTCCCGTCTACTTTGAACCTTCTCATCTCTGCACCCAAGAATTCCACGACTGGTAGTCGAAACATTATGCTGCAGAATTCCTCGATGTCTCCAGCTTCGCTCAGGTGATTGACCAAGCTTTTGTTGATGTGCAGGAAAAGATCAAGAAAGGTAAATCCGCTCATATTAAGGAGATTCAGGCCTTCCAGAAGTACTTGAAACTGTTTATCGACCATATGATATTAGTCGAACAGTCCGCGAAGCTGCAGTCACGCTAAAGGAGAAATTTTTAAAGAAAATGGAGAATTTGAAACTCCCTTCATATGTTCCTCCTGAGAAACGCTATGAAGTGGCTTTCGCACTATTTCCTCCAAAGACTCCTCGACTGCTATCTGCTAATTTTGGAGTGGCTCTTGCCCCTCCATTTCTAGATTGGTTCATCTGTGGGGACTCTATAAAGATCCTTCGCCAGTAGTCGAAGCCCAAGGCTCAGCGGGTGGTTCCGACTAAACATATGCTAGACAGTTTCAAAGGACACCTTCATATCGGTATCGAAGATGTTCGCATCGAATCCAATATACATGAAGGTTTGGATTCTTCGATTTTATGCTCTTTCGCTTGAACTTAATCTTTTCTGACATGTGGTAACTTGGTTGGTTTTGCAGCTGTACCCAAAAAGAACACCCCTCAGCACCTGGTCGAAGCCAAAGGTGAAGGCAGCAAGGTACATCACACACCTTTTCCTTTCGTTGATTATTCTTTCTCCCCCTAATGCTTCTCAATTTCAGGCTTCTCATAAACCATCTCCGACACCTCAAAGGAAGTCAAAGAGGGGCACTGCCCAAATTATCTTCAATTCAGAGGATGAGGACAAATCTCCTCTTGAAGACTTAAAACTCAAGAAGAGGAAGAAACCAAGCCAAGAATCTGGTGCTGCAGGTGTCCAGTCTGAGCCTACAACGACTAAAGTCCCCAAAAAGACCACTACTACGAGTAAAGTTGCAGAAGCCTCTTCTGGAACCGCCTCTAAACCAGCTGCAAGTCATGCTGAAAGCAATAACTCTAGCCCTAATGCTGAAGGTGTCAAGGTAACTTGTCATATTTTTCTTTAAATAACAACTTATTTACCTTGTTTCCTTTTGATCTACCTTGCTTCAACTTACTTCAGTCTGATGCTAGTGGTTCGAAACCACCGGTGGATAATCCTCCTTCTCCTATCACTCTCCTGAATAGCCAAGGTGAGCCCACATACCATCCCACTTCTGACTTGGGCTCTGGAATGAGTTCACTAGGTGAAATTAACAAACCTGGTTTTGAAACAGCTCCCCCTTCGCTAGCAAAGACTGCTACCCAACAGTCTCAAACAAATGGCTCCGACCATGAGGCAGACGATGTTCAGCAGGATCCTAACACAGAAAATCCAAAAGCTACTGCCATGGATGAAGACCCACCCTTGGTCGATGAAGAGGGATCCCCAAAAGACAAACCCCTTGAGGCTGCCAATGTTAACCCAGAAGGAGAGGAGGAAACGGGAGAAGATGATGATGAGACCATGCACCAATCTGAACTTAATGGCCAAAGTTATGAGAATGATGATGACAAAATGGACAAAGATGAAGAAGAGGAGAATAAAGGTGAGGAGGAGAAGGCTGAAAAAGGACCTATCAACGAGCCAACTCATGTTGAAGCCATTACTACACCAGCACCTACTGCTACGATTGAAGGCAAGGCAACCTCAACTGTGTATGGAGCAGGACTTTCTGAAGAGGAACTGGATGCCTTGAAGACTAGCAACCCTCGCCAATACATAAAGATCCTTCTTGGGCGTCGAGGAAGCTCATCTGATAAAACTCCCAGTGCTTCGACTACCTCTGGGGATCAGCCTTCAAGCAAACTCGAGGACAATATCCTTCTGAAGATCAAAAACAAGATCTTTAAGGGTGACCTTTTCACACTCTTGCAGATGGATGATGTCACTCATATCTCTCTGAAAAACCTCCTCCAACAAGTCAACATCCATGCCATTTCTCCAGAATCTGCCAACATCATCTTAGAGCTTGGCACTATGATTGACCAAGTCCATGGTGACCTGAAACGCCTGCCTCAAATTGAAAAGGCCATTTCAACCAAAGCTGGAAGTGAGGCTGTCGCTTGGACTGCTGCCACTGATTCTGAGGATAAGGTAGCAGAATTGGAGGAAACAAAAGAAAAGAACAAGCAAGAAATCACCTCTAATGAAGAAAGTATTGCTTCCTGGGAGTGAAAGATCAAGAAAATTCGAGCCAAGATCTCAAAGGCCAAAAAGCGTAACGCTGAATTGTCGTCCTTTGATGACTCTGGCTTGTCGAAAGAGCTTGAAAATGCCATAACTTTTGCTGAGAAAGCTCAACGACTGGAGAAGGAGGTTGCACATTTAAAATCCGACAAGGCCTTATGTGAAAGGCGTCTTGATCTCCAGAAGTCAAAGTACTTGAAGATGAAGGAGAATCTCCCCTTTTAGCTTGTTATTTTCTTTATAATTTTTAATTTGATGCTCCATGACCCTTTGAGGCTTTTATATGTAATGACTACTAATCCATTTTGGCATTCATAAATACCATTATTGGCTTTGCCCTTGTTACGTCGACTTACTCTTTAACAATTTTGATTTCTTGAAGTGCTGGTTTATACTTTTTCAAATACTTGCCATTTACTTTCAAGATTCTTTTATCCTCATTTAGTTCTTCAACTTCATAGGCTCCATTAGAAAATACTTGCGTAATTTGAAACGGAACCTCCCATTTTGGGGACCATTTGCCCAAGGCTCTAACCTTTCGATCCATAGGCAGGATTACCTTCCAAACTAAATCTCCAGGTGAAAAGGTCTTGATTCTAACCTTTTTATTATAAGACTTCTCCACTCTTTTCTTTTGTCTCTTCAAAAGTTCTAAGGCTTTAAGTCTTTCTTCATCCAAATCTACCAGTTCGTCTAACATCATACTCCAATAAAGCTCAGAAGGAATTTCATGATGTCTCTGAATCCTAGTCGATTGGAGAAATATCTCAACAGGTAACACTGCATCATGACCAAAAGTCAATCGAAAAGGAGTAGTGTTGGTTGCTTCCTTGGGAGAGGTTCGACATGCCCATAGGATCTGGTCCAATGTCCTATGCTAATTTCTAGGCTTCTTTCCCACACGTTTCTTGATTAAACCAATCACCACTTTATTAGCTGCTTCGACTTGCCCGTTAGCCTGAGCATAATAAGGTGTAGAGGTTAAGAGTTTGAAACCCATCTCTTTTGCAAGCTCCTGCATCTTTCGACCAGTAAAGACTGATCTTTGATCTGTTGCGATCGTTTCTGGGATTCCAAACCTGTAAATGATGTATTTTTGAATAAACTCGATCACATCCTCTTGGTCCACATTTGGTAAAGGTATCGCTTCGATCAACTTCGTAAAGTAGTCAATTCCCACCAAAATGTATCTCTGATTCTTGGAGGATACTGGTCGAATCTCTCCAATAAGATCCAAAGCCCAACCTCTAAAAGGCCATGGTTTGACTATGGAATGCAACTCGCTTGCAGGGATGTGCTGTATGCTGATAATACGATTTTACACTAAATATTTGGCTCGATTTACATTGAATTATTTAATCATTTTCGTTTATTTACATATTATTTCGCAAGTGTTAAGCTTATTTCCAGGTATTTTATCTCAAGTGACTTGTATAAGAAAAGAAGAGAAAAGAGAAGAAAAGAGAAGAAAATAAGACATTTGACAGCAAAAACCAGATTCTGCACTCTGGGCGCATGGCGGCCGTCACAGGCCCATGGCGACCGTCATAGTACTTTAAGTCGTGACCCTCGTCACATGACTATGGCGACCGGCACAAGCATAATTCCCAGAATTCAAGTTTAAGTTACGTGGACCACTTAACGGTATCAATTCAACTCAAACCATGTTCAACAAGTCTTCAGAAAGTACCGGCCACTAACACCCACCTGGATATATTCTCTCCCTGTTTCACGCCAACTTCTCAAGTTATAAAAAGAAGCAGTTTGCTACACAAAGGCTCTCTCTCTCTCGATACCTAGTTTATGCCATTTTCTGCAGTCGAAGCTTTTAATTCCCTTTCCTTTGTTTTTCCATTTTTTGTTTTCTCAGTACTTAAAAAGCAATAGCTTCCTACACCGGGGGGATATTGTACACTAGTTAGTAGTTATTACACTTTAAGTTTTATTGTTCGAGCAAGCGAATCTTGCCGGCTTGTGGAGGATCGTGTACTCAAGATTCATTATTTCCAGGTTTTCACTCAATTAATATAATCGCCCTTTACTTTTAAATATCATGTCTGCATTAATGTTTTATTGTTTCTGTTTGTGTATGTCTGTTAAAATGTCCGGCTAAACTATTTATATCGCTATGTAATTAAGTCGATCGGAAAGGGGTCCGATCGATCGTAGGTAAACTTTGACACTTTAATTTTCTGGTTCCAATTTCTTATTTTAATTGACTTTTGTTACGAGAGTAAGAAAGTAACGAAGGTTACGATCAATAAAACGGGAGTTTGAGATTTTAACCGGATAGCTGTAACTGGGCATTGGTTTTAAATACAGCGAGAGCGCTTTAAAATCAATTAGGACTTATTAATTTTCAAAAAGTATTTTTAAATTCAGATGGGCTAGCAAGAGCAGACATTCTGATTTAGGAATATAGTCAGAGTCAATAACACGAGAGTGTGAGGTAAAGACTTTTAAATTGGTATTTTTCTATTGAAAACTATTTTGACTTATAAGCCGACGATCTGTTGGATCCCCAATGATTGATGAGTTACGTACCGATATTCCATTATACTTTAATCAAATCTAAATTCTAGTTTACTTTTAGTTTCCCGTTTGCACCTTAACATAAGAATCATCAGCCTTAGCTAAACATAGTAACTGCCCGATAACACTAGTTTGATTATCAGTCCCTGTGGGATCAATATCTTTTAAAACTACGCGATTAGACTGTGCGCTTGCAGTTAGTAACCCCGATAGACTCATAAAGTCGCGATCAAGTTTTTGGCGCCGTTGCCGGGGACTGATTTAGTCAATAGTACGATTCAATTGTTGCACCGTATAGACTAAGGGAACAAATTCCCTAAATTGTCGGTTGTATGCCAAGTACTCGCTCAAAAGGCGAAGGCCTCACTCGACCGACAAACGAACCTGAACGTCTTCTTAGTGTTAAAAAACGAATCCGAGAATATTGCTTGACCCACGAAATACCTTTTCCTTTATCAGAACCTGAATCTCAATCCGAACCCGAATCTGAAACAAAACTTGAATCTGAGTCAGAATCAGAATCAGAAAAAGACATGGCTGATGGACCACAGAACCGTCCTCTTAAGTATTATGCTACCCCATCTCAGCAAGAACCACATAACAACATTGCTGCCCCTGCTATCAACTGAAATGATTTCGAGTTGAAACCCTCATTGTTGTCAGCCGTACAACAACATCAATTTTCTGGAAATCCTACGGACGATCCCAATGAATATTTGACCAAGTTTGTGCAGTACGCAGACACAGTGAAGGTAAATGGTGTAACTCCAGACGCGATAAGACTACGTCTTTTTCCTTTCTCATTAAGAGACAGAGCTTGGGCTTGGTTGCAATCCTTACCATCAAACTCCGTTACTACGTGGGATGAGTTGAAAAAGGTATTCTTAGCACGATATTTTCCCCCAAGCAAGACATCTATGCTAAGAGCCCAAATTAATGGATACAAACAAAAGGACAACGAATCTCTCTACGACGCATGGGAAAGATACAAAGATATGATGAGGATGTGTCTGCATCACGGTCTCAAATATTGGTTGGTCATCCATATATTTTACAATGGTCTCTTGTACAATACAAGAATGACAATAGATGCGCCGCTGGTGGTACACTTATGGATAAACCTTATGACGAAGCTTATCAACTCATCGAAAGTATGGCTCAAAACCATTATCAATGGGGAGGTGAAAGAACGCCAGTGGAAAAATCCCAAACAAAAGGTGGAATGTACGAAGTTATTAGCCTTGATCATGTCCATGCTAAGGTAGATGCCCTTGCTCAAAAGATAGATAACTTGACCATAACACCCGCAGCCACCGTGGCTGCTGTAGCTCCAAACTGCGAATTATGCGGAGTACCTGGACATGCTACCCCTGAATGTCAAATTTTGGCAGGAGTCCCAACTGATCAAGTGAATTATGCTCAAGGAAACCCTTATACAAATACTATAATCCTGGCTGGAAAAACCATCCCAAATTTTCGTACAAGAACAGCAACGCTTTGTATGCACCTGGCCAAGCACCTGCTGTACCACCAAGGTATCAAAAACCTGCTGCTAACGTTACTAGGAAGTCAAACCTTGAAATCATGATGGAGAACTTCATTGCTGCACTAGCTCAACAAAACAAGGAGTTCCTTAACCAAAATGTTCACACTAGTGAGCAAATCAAACAATTAGCCAACAAGGTTGACGCTTTAGCCACTCACAACAAAATGTTAGAAACACAAATCTCGCAAGTGGCTCAACAACAAGCTGTTACCGCTGCCCCAGCTGGTAATCTTCCAGGACAACCTAAACCTAATCTGAAAGGACATGCAAATGCTATAACACTTCGGAGTGGAACAGAACTAGATGGACCAACTGACCCAAGGATCGAAAACCCAACCATGTATCGAAAGCCTAGTAAGGAGTCTGAAAAGGAGGATGAACCAAAGGAAAACGAAAAAGAAGATGATGGCAAAGAGGCCGAAGAGAGAGAAAAACCATATATGCCTCCGCCACCTTATAAACCACCTATCCCGTATCCTCAAAGATTCGCTAAATATAAAAACATCGGACAGTTTAAGAAATTCGTTGAACTTCTGAAACAATTGAACGTTACAATACCCTTTATAGAAGCAATCACGCAAATGCCCTCCTATGCTAAGTTCTTGAAAGAAATACTATCCAATAAGAAAAAGCTTGAGGATACTAAAACCATTATGCTTACTGCAGAGTGTAGCGCTATAATCCAAAACAACATGCCTCCTAAGCTAAAAGACCCTGGTAGTTTTTCTATACCATGTGTAATTGGAAAGTTTGTCATAGACAAAGCCCTGTGCGACTTAGGAGCCAGTATTAGCTTAATGCCCTTATCTATTTGTAAAAGACTCAACATGGGAGAACTGAGACCAACAAAAATGTCCGTACAACTAGCTGATCGTTCAGTGAAATTTCCTCTAGGAATGCTAGAAAATGTTCCAGTATGTATAGGTCAATTCTACATTCCTACAGACTTCATAATTATGGACATTAAGGAAGACTCAAACATCCCTATCATTTTAGGAAGACCATTCCTAGCCACCGCCGGAGCCATCATAGATGTGAAAAAAGGAAAACTAACTTTTGAGGTTGGTGAAGAAAAGGTAGAATTTATCCTCTCACAATTTCTTAAAGCACCTGCCATAGATGATTCGTGCTGTTTCTTGGATATTATTGATGAATGCGTTAAAGAAATGGAGAAGCAACAAAATACGTATTCTGAAGTATTGAAAATTCCAATGCCACCAATTTTTGAAGATGATAATTGGCGTGGTAAATACCAAGATAATAATCTAAGTGAATGTCTCGCACTCACTCCTAACCCCATGCCTTGCCCAAAGAAACCACCTGTAGAACTGAAAACACTACCCAAAGATCTAAGATATGAATTCCTAGATGCAGAACTCGAACGACCAGTTATAGTCAACGCAGATCTAGGACAAATAGAAACTGAAAAATTATTACATGTCCTGAGAAAATACCCAACTGCTCTAGGCTATAACATCTCAGATTTAAAAGGAATAAGTCCCTCTATCTGTATGCATCGCATCATGCTTGAGGAAGACTGTAAAACCTCTAGAGAACATCAAAGGAGAATCAATCCCATTATGAGTGATGTCGTTAAGAGAGAAGTGCAAAAGCTGTTAGAAGCAGGAATCATATACCCAATATCCGATAGTGAATGGGTTAGCTCAGTTCATATTGTACCCAAGAAAGGAGGGGTTACAGTCATCAGTAATGAAAAAGGCGAATCTGTAGCACAACGTACTCAAACCGGATGGAGAATGTGTATAGACTATAGGAAACTAAATAAAGCCACTCGTAAAGATCATTTCCCTGTACCCTTCATAGATCAAATGCTTGAACGTCTGGCTAAACACTCCTATTTTTGCTATTTAGACGGATACTCAGGATTTTTCCAAATCTCTATCCATCCTGATGACCAAGAAAAGACCACTTTCACATGTCCCTATGGTACCTTTGCCTACCGGCGAATGCCTTTCGGACTATGTAACGCACCTGCAACATTCCAGAGATGCATGATGTCCATCTTCTCTGATTTCTTAGATGGTATAATGGAAGTCTTTACGGACGATTTCTCTGTCTGTGGAGAAAGTTTTGAAGGATGTTTATCAAACCTCGAAATGGTGCTTGAATGATGCGTAAGCATCAACCTAGTGCTCAATTGGGAAAAATGCCATTTCATGGTTCGACAAGGAATTATACTTGGACATAAAGTATCCAATAAGGGGATTGAAGTCGACAAAGCAAAAATCGAAGTTATAGAAAATCTCCAACTGCAGAAAATCGTTAGAGAAATAAGAAGCTTTCTAAGACAAGCCGGTTTTTATCGACGTTTCATCAAAGATTTCTCTAAGATAACCAAGCCTCTAACTGAGCTATTGATGAAAGACGTTGAATTCGTCTTTGATGACAAATGCTTGGACGCATTTCGAACACTTAAACAAGCATTGATATCCGCACCCATTATGTAAACCCCATATTGGAATGAACCATTCGAGATTATGTGTGACGCGAGTGATTACGCTGTAGGTGCAGTCCTAGGACAAAGAAAGGATAAAAAGCTTCATGCAATTTATTACGCTAGTAGGACCTTGGATCATGCACAAATGAACTACGCTACCACAGAAAAGGAACTTTTGGCTGTCGTGTTCGCTCTGGATAAATTTTGTTCTTACCTAGTAGGAGCAAAAATAATTATCTATACCGATCCGCCGCAATCAGGTACCTATTAAGTAAAAAAGACGCCAAACCAAGGCTTCTGAGGTGGATTCTCCTCCTACAAGAATTTTATTTGGAAAAAAAAAAAAAAAGAAAGGCACCGAAAATGTAGTAGCTGATCATCTGTCGAGAATGGAAAATATCCAACCTGAACGAGTACCTATTGTAATACCCCAAATTTTGACCACTTAGATTTCCCATCATTGTGAAAATCATCATCACAATATGGATGAACCATCATGCTTCATCAGTCTCCCCAAAGATGGGTGAGCATCCACTACAATCAGAATTAGGGTTTCAAGCCCTCTCTGAGTGCTTAGACAAAGGATCAATCAAGAAATGACATGATCTTCAACTTGTCTAATCTCTCAAACATCCACAATGGATCAAAAAGGACTCCCACTTCAAGGATTAAGCACAAAGCTGCTCCCTTCTAGGTGGATTAAGTCTCAGGATCGACAGTGTCACCAAATTAGGGTTTTGGTCGACCAGGGCCTCCAGATGGAAATTTTCATCTGGGCACAAGGCAATGATCCAAAACATAACCTAATATACTTCATGGAACCTCATGAACCCATGCATCAAGTCAATTTTGCCTCAGGGGATGCATTCATAAAAAATCAGGAATTATGGTTTCTTGACCTAATTCACCCCTAAGTTGACTTTTGGGACAAACCATGAGCCAAGACCTCAAGACATGATTTGAGGGTCTCTAATATACCATATTGATCCATTTGGAACAATGGATTGATCCAAGAAGTTTGAGCAACAAGTCTCAATTTCATCTGCCCCACAATTAGGGTTTTAAGGGAAAAGTCAACTGTAACTTTGACTTTTGACCAAGACATGCTCCCAAACCCTAATACATGATTGAATATACCCTATGACACCCATGGAACATGTCCATCAAGTTTTATTTAGGTCAAGGACATGGTTTCATGAAGAATTGCACAGTTTGGAATTCATCTGATAAAAAGTCAACTGTGCACAAAAGTCAACTTTGACTTTTTGAGATTTTTCACCAAAATGGATTTTTAACCCTAAAATGATGTTAATGTATGATTTGAATCATCATTCATCAAGAAAAATCAAGAAAAGTGAGATAACTTGTAAAAGGGGTAGCCATAAAACTTAGAAATTTTTCTAAGTTAAAAATAAAGTGGCAAAGGTACCAACTTTGGAGGACCATAACTCCTAAACCACAAGGCCATTTTTTCTCATCCAAAGATGGATTTGTAGCCCTCATTATCACCTACAAAAACTTCAACTACAAGTCATTCCAATTCATTAAGGATTTTGAGTTATGGAGTGATCAAAGTGGCTAAAAAGTGAAAATGTCACTTTTTCCAACACTTAGTGAAATTTTCACTAAGTCAGATTTTGCCTCACTTTTTGCCAAATGTAGGGGGATTTTTCACTTGGAATCAAAAGAGATCAAAACCAAACTTGTTCAAACAGTTGTTGTATCATGTTAGGGCTTTCCAAAATGGCCAAGAACATTGCCAAATTCAACCTACACCATGAGATACAACATTGCCAAGTTGCCTTGCTGAAATCTGTCAAGGCAAGGCAGAATTTGCAACTTTGGTCGATTTTCCAAAATTAGCCAAATTCAATTGCTCCAATCCACTTGGACACCTCAGAGGATTGAATCTAAAGGGGACAATCACTAAGCCAAACCTCCAAAGTCCATGGAACAAGAAATAGCATGTTGAACCTTGAATGGCCAAAATAGGGACAAGACTTCAAATTTGGAATGAGGCATTCAATGGAACCATCAAGGTGGCATGGACTGAGCCATTCTCATCTAAAATCAGTCAAGGCTTATCCAAGACCAAGGGGACCATAGCTCTGTGCCCTAACCTCTAGTCAATGGCTAGAGGAGACTTGCATTTCCATTGGCCAACATTGAGGAAACACCTGCTGCAGTTGCCATTCACTGTGGATCCCAAAACAAACTTGCTCTACTATAAATAGAGCTCAATTGTGGTCAGTTTAAGTACACCAAAGCCATCTAACAAATGCTTTCCTCAAAATCTCTTCTTTCACTCCAATTTTGCCTTCTAAGGCAAGTCACTATCGGGTTTTGAGTTTGGGAGCAATTCCAATCAAACCAATCACTCACACACCTCACATACATCACATATGAGCTGATCAAACACTTAGATTACTTCTGAAACATCAATTTCACAAAATCACCAGCTGGTTGCTCAAATTTTCAAACAAGTTGCAGCTGGGGTACCACAAAGTGATCTAGCCAATTTCAATCAAGTCCAACCATCCAAACACAATCCATAGGGTGTAGGGAAGCTGTTCAGATCATCACCACTCATCTGTAACACCTCCAAATCAAAAATCACATTGCACTTGCTGTCACGACTTGGAGGTAAGCACATACATGGTCATCTCTCAATCTATGCATATTTCCTCGCACAATAATTTGGCCATATGTTCATAATCATGCATGGAATGTTTTCCCTCAATTAATTGCATTGTTTGAATCGTGTATCAAAAATCCTAGCCTTCATGCAGAAATTAGGGTTCTTGAGGTCTCTTCGTGATTTCTTGTTGTATGTTTAATTTAAATGAAATTAAAGTACATAGACATGATCATGAGGTTGAGACGAGCATAATGATATGTGGATTGCATGATATGATTACGTATTCATGGAGATTGGATAGAAAACACAAATCTGAGAAACCAAGAACACGCACGTGTTCTTCAGCTGTTCTTGGCGCCATTTTTGAATAATTCAAATATTTGAATTTTGTGATTTTGTTTAATTGATTCAAAAATTAATTTCTCTCTGAGTTTTAATGATTTTGAGTTGATTCTTTTTTTTAATAATTCACAAAAATGTTAAAATATTTTATTTTCACAAAAAATCCCAAAAATATTATTTATTTCATATAATTGATATTTTTGTAAAGAATTAATATTTTGATTGTTTTTGGCATTTTAAATATTTTTTCTACATTGATCTTGCAACTTTTAATGCTTTCTAATTATTTTGTAGGTCAATACTTAATTTTTGAAGCATTAATCCAAGATCACAATTTGTTTTCCATGTGTTAAACAATTTTTGATCATTTTAATTGAATTTTTATTCAATTAAATACATTTTGAAAACAAATTAGGGTTTTGGATTAATTCAACCCTCATAAATCATTTTCAAACCTTTTTGGGCCTCTTGAGAGAGTGTAAGACCCATCCCCCCTTGTACAAAAACTTTTTGGGCCTCATTTATTGTATAAGTCCCTCTGTACAAGTAAACGGCACGATCGTCGCCCGTTTAAAAATAAAAATCATCCGGGCCTCTCCTTGAGCTATAAGACCCATTCAAAACACTTTGGGCCTCTAATAGAGTGTAAGACCCAATCCCCCTTTTAACCAAAACATTTTGGGCCTCACTTATTGTATAAGTCCCTCTGCGTTAAAAGAAAACCTCGGCGCGATCGCCATTTTTAAACGAAAAATCATTTAGGCCTACCCTCGTGTTATAAGCCCCACTCTTTTTCTTTAAACCTTTTTGGGCCTCTTGAGAGAGTGTAAGACCCATCCCTTTGTACAGAAAACCTTTTTGGGCCCCAGTCACTTGTATAAGTCCCGCTGTACAAAGTCAAACAGTGCGCTCACTGATAAAACCCTGGGCCTCTCCTTGAGCTGTAAGCCCCAAATCTTTCTTTTTCAAAGCACTTTCTCCTTTGATTTTGAATATACTGTTGTTTTTAATCTTTCTTTGTTGAACAACTAACCAAACAGCGTGGAAGCACTACAACCGAGTAAGTGGTTATCGCTTTCATTTACTGCTTTCATATTATAAACTGTATTGTGGGGCTGCTCACTGTAAGTCTCCTTTCATAAACTCATATCTACTGTGTAATAATAGTATAGATATTTCGAGTTTCCCCGGCTACTACGTCTAGAACTAGGTGGCGCCGTTTCACTTATTCGTAGAAATAGACGCCTAGATCCCCAATAGGAGCACCAGATACAGTCTTCTCTTCGGCTATCCTCCTTAGGAATCGTCAAGAAGCTCTACTCCCCAAGATGAATGTATTCTCCGTGAATGGCATCTTTGAGTTTCTTCCCAATTCTCGAACTATCCTGACTTGATCTATTCCTTGTGGATAGCTTTCCTTGAATGTCTCGGGATTTGGGTACCCACTATGGTCATAATCTTGGACCTTAACTAAGGAACCCTCTTTAAAAGCAAAAAGTCGCTGGATAGTAAACCTCGCACGTTTACTAGTGGTTTTTATCTTTAAAAGAGTTATCTCTCCTAATGGAAAGGAGATGATAGACCCACGGGCTTCTTAAAAGCATCGGCCTCCTCTTGGGCATTATTCAAGGACACTACGGCTTCTTAGAAGTATTCACAGCCTCCTCTTAGGCTTCGTATAATGATCTCTTCCCCCGGGAATGATAGCCTCCTCTTGGGCTTCGTACAAGGACCCGTCGGCTTCTTAAAAGTTTCCAGCCTCCTCTTGGGCTTCGTACAAATTGTCCCGACGACCTCCTAGAGGTATAGGAACAGAACTTAATCATCCTCATAGAACAGTCCTTTCATAGAGTCTACTACTGTTTCTCAAAGCATAGTACAAAAGATAAAACTCTAGACACGGACAGTCTAACTTCCTTGAGTCTCAAAGACATTCTCAAGCACCCTTCGTTAAATAGGAAGGAAACCCGCAGACTCGGACAATCTCGACACCCTTTGGATTTCCCGTTTCCTCAAAGAGAAGGAAATATCCCTGATCCTCAAATTAAATCCCTGTGTACAGTGGTACTCATATAAGAACTGATTTTCTCTTTTAAAATCAGTATATTGGATCTGTCACTCAACTGAAACAGTTACAATAGCCTCCATCTCGGGCTTCGTACGAGATACCATAATCCTCCCCAGTGGAGTCAAACAACCCTTTTCGCCTCTCTCTCGGGCTTCGTACGAGACACATAAGAGACTCCCTCGTTGAATCAATCCCCCTTTCGCCTCCATCTCGGGCTTTGTACAAGATACAAAAAAGGTTCTCATTGAGCCAAACAAGCAATCGCCTCCATCTTGGGCTTCATACGAGATACAAAAAAAAACTCTCCCTTGTTGAGTCAAATAGCCTCCATCTCGGGCTTTATACGAGATACCAAAAGACTCCATCGTAGGGTCAAAATCTTTTAGCCTCTCTCTCGGGCTTTGTACGGGACACAAAATAGCCTCCTCTTAGGCTTTGTATAATGATTTTCCTAGCGGAAAGTAGCCTCCTCTTAGGCTTTGTATAAGAAAACCACTGGTTGATCCAATCAACCTTTTAGCATCAAAGCTATGCCTCGTTCACAGTACACAAACATCAACAACTCCGTTCCCTTCATCTAATGGCTGTAAGCGGCAAGCCTCTGGATCATCTACATCCACGCCACTGTCCCTCTTTTAGCATGAGAAATTCCTAAGGAAAGATGGCATTGCTCTACACTGAGTTAAAGTCTTCTCCTTCAGGATAAAACCCTTTCTTCGGAAATTATGGCATTGCTCGGATCCGCGTATCCCAGTTAAAGTAATTCTCCTTCTCCCCTCTTTAGAGATGACAAATTCTCTCTAAAGCCGAGATCTTTCAGCTTCACGTCTTGGGCTTTGAACAAGACACAAATAGACCTTTCAGCTTCACATCTTGGACTTTGAACAAGATACAAACTACCTTTCGCTTCACGTCTTGGGCTTTGAACAAGACACCAAAACACCCATTCCCTCCCATAGAATAGGAGGAACTACGAACGCTCTGATTTCCCTGTTTCGGTAAACGGGAATACGTAGGCATAAGATCGAAAGAAAAGATCTTAGCGAGCGCAATCAACAAAAAACCCAAATCCCATATCCCAGTCAATCAAAAGCAGTAATTCAAAAGCATCAGTCCTAACATCCTAATCCTTGTTCCCCGCCAGAAACCCTTTGCCTAGATAAAAAGAAAGAAAACAGTATTGGCGAAAATACAAATAACCAGTACAAAGGCCCCCCACATTGATAGCATCCGTAACCTAACAGACCGCTGTTTAAACTCAGTATGCAAGCAGGGTTAATTGGAGACATCTATTTCCCTTCCTTATTCAGCTCACAATAGGATAAAAAATGAATCGACCTGTAGTTTTAAGCTCAAACCACAGAGAGCGACCAGCGCTTAAGAACCGCGTCCAAAATCGCTCGCTACAGTAAAAATGGCGCCCACCGTGGGGCCAGTCTCTGTTTTCCTTTTTCCTTTTCATCTCTTGTGTGAAAACCACAGATTGGGGCTTCCGCCGGGGAACCCGTTTTCTGTCAGGAACTTAGGAATCATAGCTTTATAAGTCTAGGATGATTAGGACAAATATATATACTGCTTTTCCTAATTGCTATACGTGTTTATTTTTCTGCTACTGGGAATGCGTGTGATGCCGCATGTGGTGAGAATGAGTATACACTTAAGATAAGTGATGGCGACGGGGTCGACCATCAACCTCAGTGGAGGCTGACCAACGCAACCCATTCACTCTTATAGCCAATGGGCCGGTTGTTAAGTCTGAGAAGCTGAGGAGCCAAACCCTTTCGTAGTTCGGAAACTATCAGAAATAGTTGTTACGCGATACTACCCTCATTTGAGGCTGGTGATCTATTCTCGGTGAATGGCACTTACTCTAAGATTGCACACAACTCGCTGGCGATCCGCTTGTTGTTTTGCTTTCCTGGGAGGAGCTGATGATAATGAGTACAGGTACAAAAATCACCCTAGTATAAACCTTTGGGGATGGGTAGAGCCTTGACTTCATGACAACGACCCTTTGACCCCATGTTTTTCTATGTTTTTGTGCGCTGCATTCATGCATTCATTTAATAAAACATTAAAACATTCAAAAAACTTCTCTTCTAGTCTCTCTGTTTTTCAAATTAAACTAAGACTGTGATTGCAAATATCAGAGAAGAGGATTACGCTAATGGATTTCGGTAGAAGGAGAACTCACCAGTATACCTTCAAGGTTCCAAATTTAGGGGATTTGAGAAAGTTAGCGAGGATGATCGTTAACCCAGAGGCTTTCAGAGCCAAGCACGGTGGTTTGCTACCACTGTTAAGAGTCCATGTGATTAAGGGGATCATGGACGCGCTCATTCAGTTCTACGATCCAGTTTATCACTGTTTCACATTCCCGGATTACCAGCTTGCGCCAACGCTGGAGGAGTATTCTCATCTGACTGATGTGCATATCACTGATCGAGCTCCATTTTCTAGACTGGAAGAAATTCCAAAGAATCAGACTATTGCAATAGCAATTCATTTGGACGAGTCTGAGGTCAGGACTCACATGACCACTAAGGGTGGCATCCAAGGTTTGCCAGCCCAGTTCCTGAAAAAGAAAGCTCTGTACTTCGCTAGTATAGGGAACACGACTGCTTTTGAAGGCATCTTTGTCTTGCTCACCTACGGGTTATTTTTGTTTCCCAACATCAATAACTTCGTCGATATCAACGCTATTAAGGTTTTTCTCATTGGAAACCCTGTGCCGACTTTGCTCGCAGATGTGTATCATTCTGTACACTTAGGAAATTTGTACAGCGGACGGGAGATCACATGCTGTGTACCTTTGCTCTACAAATGGTTTATCTCTCACTTGCCCAAGTCTGCTGCTTTTTGGGATTGCAAGAGTGTCTTACGTTGGTCGCAGAAGATCATGTCTCTCACCAATTCCGATATAGATTGGTGTAATAGGATTTATGAGGGAATTAGAATCATTGACCATTGTGGAAACTTCCCCAGCGTACCCCTCATAGGAACTAAAGGAGGAATCAACTATCATCCGATATTGGTTCTTCGTCAATTTGGATACCCGATGAGACACATCCCACTGGGTGTTCATCTGGAAGGTCTTTTCTTCAAAGAAGGAGAAAGTGACAGAGCACTAAAGATGGAAATAGTGCAAGCTTGGAAACATGTTCATAAGAAAGGACAAGAGTCTCTGGGAAAACCGGACTGTGTCTCGGTGGAGCCTTATCTCCATTGGGTACAAACTAGAGCTCTCAAGCTAAAGATGCCTTATCCTCGTTACGGAATTCTTCCGCCGAGGGAAACTGTTATGTACTTCATGACGGAAACTAAAAAGCTTCAGGTTACTCTCAACAAAGTTCAAAAGGAAAGAAGATCTTGGAAGAACAAGTACCGCACCCTCGACGTAGAGTGTATCCAAATACAACAACTACTAAAAGAGAAAGATGCTCTGATTGAAATTTTGGAGCAGCATGCTGTAGAGAATCAAGATGACCAAAGGAGTTTGCTCGCTCCTTTCACCTGGCAAAGGAATGACAACCCGACAATGGCCCAAGCGCCCCGGTCAGAGAAGAGGACTCGGGACCCATTAGTTTAGGTTTCTGTTTCTGTACTTTGTAATCTACTGTATTTCCATTTCTGTAATCCATTGAAATTCAATAAAAAGGGGTTTCCCCACTGTTTGATATTTGCAATCTAATTGTCGAAGTTTATTTTGATTAAACAAAAAAAAACAATTAATATAATCATTGCATTCATCATTCTCACATCGCGTATTCTTCTTCCCTACGAATCTCACGTTTGTGTCTCGGTTCTAGAGTCAAACTGTCTCATTCGTACAATACTCGGGCCAATCGTCAGAAAAAGATGGATGATCTTGAGGAAGAAAACAGAGAGTTGAAAGAAGAGATCGACGCTCTGAGAGAGGATATGAGAAAGCTTCGTAACGACATGCAAGCCATGGCAGAAGCTCAGCTACAAAGAACTATGATCTCAGAGATCACCTCAACGCCCATCATAGAAAAGTATGATCCTAGGTATCAGATGCTGAAAGATCGTCCTTGGGGCATGCCTGTTAACTATATCTCGGAAGGATATGTTCCGCCGATCACTGAAGATCAGGTAATCGCAACAGAAGCCGCTGGGCCTGAAGGTTACAAACTTCAGGAAAGCAAAGATGCCAGGGGCATACTCAAGACTCCTGAAGGTTACAAACTTCGGGAGGCGCCAAGACTTACTACCGTAGTCACGGTACCACCCCCTGTGGTGCACACTGTCCCGGAAGAACAGATTCCACAGACACCTTCTGGTAAGAAGGAAACTATGTTTGACAGAATGGATGAATTCCAGGAGCAGTTCTTGGAAATGCAGAAAGAGCTGCAACCCATTCGCGGTCAGGATCTATTTGGAAAAGACGCCGCAGACCTCTGCTTGGTCCCAAATGTGAAAGTCTCGCACAAGTTCCAAGTGCCCGACTTTGAAAAATACAAGGGTAACTCTTGCCCTCAGAGCCATCTGGTGATGTACGCTCGGCGGATGTCAGCTCAGACGGAGAATCAGGACCTGCTGATTCACTACTTCCAGGATAGTTTAACCGGTGCCGCACTCAAATGGTACATGGGTTTAAACCGTACTACGATCAGTACATTCAGAGATCTTGGTACTGCCTTCGTCCAACAATACAAGTACAATTTGGACATGGCACCCGACAGAGATCAACTCAGATCAATGTCGCAAAAGGACAAGGAAACCTTTAAGGAGTATGCTCAAAGGTGGCGTGAAATTGCCGCTCAAATTTGTCCACCTCTTGAGGAAAAAGAGATGACAAAGATCTTCTTAAAGACCTTAAGCTCATTTTACTATAACCGAATGGTTGCCAGTGCACCCAGTGATTTCACCGAAATGGTCGACATGGGTGTACGTCTTGAGGAAGCCGTCCGAGAAGGACGTTTGGTAAGAGACACTGGATCGACAAGCAGTACTAAAAAATACGGTAGTGCTCTCCCTAAGAAAAAAGAGCAAGATATTGGGAATATCTCTCTCGGAAAGCAAAGGCGGCGTTATCAGCCAGTAGCAGCTGTTATTCCTGCTATCGGCCCCGCGCCTGTTCCTACGTATCAACCTCAGGTTGCGCAGAGCCAACCTGACCAACAAAGGACACAACAGCCTCTTCAGCAGGCTCGTCCTCCATATAACAACAACCGTACAACACAGCCACCAGGATTTGATCCTATACCCGTAACGTACGCAGAGCTGTTTCTGTTACTGCTGGCTAAGGGGCACATTCAGACTAAGTCTCCCATTTCAGTTCCGAAAAATCCGCCTTTTTGGTTTAAAGCGGATCAAACATGCCCTTATCATCAAGGAGGTTCAGGGCATAACATTGAGACTTGTCTCAATTTCAAATCCGACGTGCAAAATCTTGTTAGGAGCGGGCTCTTATCTTTCAAAGATACGAATCCCAATGTTCTTACGAACCCGCTGCCTCAACATGAGAAAGCTGCAGTCAATCTGATTGAGAAAGAGACTAACAATGTCTATCAAATTCACGATGTACTCTTATTGGGGACCAATCTGGTCAAGATGCATTGTAGACAGAGTGGATATGGCCATGTGCCACCTCATAATTATCACCAGTGTGATATCTGCTCTAAAGACAACCAGGGATGTTCTGTAGTGCAAGCAGCTCTACAGGAACAAATGGATCTTGGATGGATCCAAGAGAACCGAGTTCGTGGAGTTAACATAGTTTACACGAATTCCGACGTCATTCAAAACCACGACATCCGTTCGATGAATGTCAACTTGGTGGCGATGCACTGAAGGCAAATCCAGTATCATAATCTGCCGTGGCACAATTACAGTTTCTGTCTGATTTGCTCGGTAAACAAACAGGGATGCTCTTTCATACAAGAGGCCCTCCAGCATCAGATGGATCTTGGATGGATCCAAGACTACCATGATAAGAGCTCCTATCAAATCAACATGGTTCAAATCTTCGATATCCGCGTAATGAATACCAACCTGGTAGAGTTACATGCTGAGCAGGTCCGACTCGGATTCTTAATATCACATGATTATCAAAACTGTAAAGCGGGTTGCGAAAACGATCGAGGTTGTACCCTTGTCCAGGAGGCACTTCAGCACTTGTTAAATCACTGGTGGATGCCAATCTATATGGACAAAGATACTCAGCAGATTAGTATCAATCACAGGAATCCTACTCGTCGTCAAAGTCAGGATGTCCGGTCAATGGAAGCTAACCTAGTGAGGTTACATTGTATTCAAAGTGGGCGTGGCCAGGTGCCACCACACAACTATGACAGTTGTAGCGTCTGTTCGAAAAGTAACCAAGGGTGTTACCTTGTGGGAGCAGCTCTTCAGGGTCAGGTCGATCATGGAGAAATTCATCCATATCCAGGTTCAGGACCCATCATTTGGTCGCCGAACTACCTTGCCGAGCAAGTTGAGGATGTTGTCACGATCTCTGGTCATCACAGGACCAGGGATGTTTTTGCCATCATCCCTCTACTTGACGAATCTAGAGTTCCCAACCGGGAACGGATCGAGGTTACTTATGATGGTCAGAAAAATCAGAAGGTTCCCATAGTCATCTATCTACCGGGGCCACTACCGTATGAATCAGCTAAGGCAATCCGTTACAAATACGGTGCAACAATAATCGAGAATGGAAAGGAAATTCCATTACCCTCCGTCGTGAATATTGCAGACATCAGTCGTGTAACACGGAGCGGTCGAATCTTCAACCGAGGGGTTGGAGAATCCAACAAAGAAAAGGAACTTCAGGCAGAAATTCCTAATCCACCAGTCGGTCAATCTAGTAATCCCGACTTTTCAAAAGACAAAGATGAGATGCTAAAGCTCATCCAAAGGAGTGAATATAACATTGTTGATCAACTGTTACAGACTCCTTCAAAGATCTTAGTATTATCACTGTTACTCAGTTCAGAAGCACACAGAGAGGCTCTACAGAAAGTCTTGGAGCAAGCTTTTGTGGAACAGGATGTAACAATCAGACAGTTCGATAGTATTGTCTCTAACATCACTTCCTGCAATAATTTGGGATTTAGTGATGAGGAATTACCTGAAGAGGGTCGCCGTCATAACATGGCGCTCAATATCACAGTTAACTGCCAGGACGATGCTTTAGCCAACGTACTGGTAGACACAGGGTCAGCCCTGAATGTTATGCCGAAGTCCACTTTGATGCAATTATCATTCAAGGGCCCTCCGATGAGAGTCAGCGAGGTCGTCGTCAAAGCATTCGACGGATCCAGAAAAACGGTTATCGGCGAAGTTGATCTTCCCATAACTATTGGTCCTCACACTTTCCAAATCACTTTCCAGGTCATGGACATCCGGGCAACATACAGTTGTTTATTAGGAAGACCTTGGATACATCAGGCTGGAGCGGTTACTTCAACCCTCCACCAAAAGCTAAAGTTCGTCAAGAACGATCAACTTGTCACGGTTTGTGGGGAACAAGCCTTGCTTGTGAGCAACTTATCATCATCTACTTGTGTGGAACCCGAGGAGGTTATTGGAACTCAGTTCCAAGCACTGTCGGTAAGCAAGGACAATCAGTTCAAAGAAGGAACTTCAATTTCTTCATACAACGATGCTATCAAAGCGGTCGAGAGTACCGATACAAAAGGATGGGGACGACTTGTCATTCCTATTGACAATAAAACAAATAAGGGTCTTGGTTTTTCTGCGACCTGTACTTAGACAGCTGCTAATGATGAAAATCTTCATCCCCTTCAAAATTTCTTCCACAGTGGAGGTTTTCTTCACCCAGTGTCTCAGACAGTTCATGCTATCAATGAGGAAGATCCCTCTGACGCAGATGAAGAGTGGAAGTCCTATCTTAATGAGGACGGTTATATGTCTCAGGAAGAGGTTCCTATGCCTTTTTGCTTTCCTACAGAAAGTCCGAGATTTATACCAAGATCAGATGTCGAAATGATCTATGGAGATTGTGATCCAGAAGGATGCCGTGCTCCGCCAAATTCATTAGAGGAAGACACTCTGATGAAAGACAATTTTGACTACAATTACTATGGCCCGATGGATGGCCTGCCAATGTGGCAGCCTTACCCAGGAAACTTGGGGCAAGAAAGTCAACCGAGTAATGAAGCTCAGCTGAGCGTCATTGAACAGAATACCTGTGTCCCCACCCTGTCATGGGATCAACACTCAGGTCATTCAGAAACTACTCAACATGAAGATGAATTCGCAACGTTTGCAGGACTAGAATTCATCAACTATGCTTTTTCTGAGGTCAACGTCATCGAGAGGGATGACTCCTCCAGTTCCAAAGAAGTTTGGGACACTCTGGGAGAACCAAGTGGAAAATACGACTTTATGGTCAAGTACACTGCTCCCAAAAGCTCTCGTATCAAGCTCGAAGATATCCAGCCAACTGGATGGGGAGATACAGCTGAGAGCACAAATGTTATGCAAAATACAACAGAGGAATCCTCCTACGACAATTCTGCCTGGGAGACAGATTCCAATGATCCTGCTCCACCAGAAATCAGCGTCATTTCTGAAGACAAATCAAGGAAGGTGCCAGACTTTGTGATTCACCGAGGAGTTCGCCGCAAATGGGTTGCCATCGAGGTTCCGAAGGTCGTTCGTCAGTCAAAGTAATTTCCATCTTTAACCTTTCACCCTGCCCAGGTGAAACGGATATTTTGATAGGGCTCGTTTTCTGTAAATTTCCCTCTTCGCTTTACCCAAGCGAGTGAGTTTTGTTTTATAGGGCTGTAGTTTCAAGATTCGACTTGGTCATTAATAAAATAACGTCGTTCTGTAATTTTCGCATTAATTGTTGTTTTCTCTTTTTGCTTTTTCAGAAAATGGTAATCCTAAAAAACATTCAATAATAACAACAAGCAGTAAAATCAAAACACTGCACACACTTACATTTTCTCTATCTCTTCTAAACACGAATCATCACGTCATGCAGATTGCTTATTTTAAACCCCGTTGAAACATACGATCCAATGCCTTCTCCTAACTTTGAGTTCCCGGTATTCGAGGCTGAAGAAGAAATTGACGACCAAATTCCAGAAGACATCTCCCGACTACTCAGACAAGAGGAAAGGTCCATTGAACCTCACAAAGAACCGTTAGAAACGGTAAACTTGGGTTCAGAAAAAGAGAGAAAAGAAATTAGGATTAGGGCACTGCTCAGTCCAACTGCCAGAGAGGGTTTGATAAAGCTTCTCAAAGAATTCCCCGATGTATTCGCTTGGTCCTATCAGGATATGCCAGGGTTGGATACCAGCATCGTGGAGCATCATTTACCGTTAAGATCGGAATGTCCGCCAGTAAAGCAAAGGTTGAGACGCACTCACCCGGACATGGCCATCAAAATCAAAGAGGAGGTACAGAAACAGATTGACGCGGGTTTCCTCGCCACATCTGAATATCCCCAATGGTTAGCCAACATCGTACCCGTTCCCAAAAAGGATGGAAAGGTCAGAATGTGTGTTGATTACAGAGATCTAAACAAGGCAAGTCCAAAGGACGACTTTCCTTTACCACACATTGACATGCTGGTTGACAACACAGCAAAGTTTAAAGTATTCTCCTTCATGGATGGATTCTCGGGCTATAACCAGATCAAAATGGAGCCGAAAGACATGGAGAAAACTTCGTTCATTACCCCATGGGGTACCTTTTGTTACAAGGTAATGCCGTGGAAACCTATCAAAGGGCCATGACTACTCTGTTTCATGACATGATACACAAAGAAATCGAGGTATATGTCGATGATTTGATTGCAAAATCAAGAACAGAGGATGAGCACGTTGAACATCTGTCAAAATTGTTCGAACATCTAAGAAAATTCAAGCTCCGCTTGAATCCCAACAAGTGCACCTTCGGTGTCCGTTCGGGGAAACTACTAGGGTTTATCGTCAGCCAGAAAGGAATTGAGGTTGATCCTGACAAGGTCAAGGCCATTCAAGAAATGCCTTCTCCGAAAACTGAAAAACAAGTCAGAGGATTCCTGGGACGTTTGAACTACATCTCCAGATTCATATTCCTTATGACCGCCACGTGTGCGCCGATTTTCAAATTACTCAAAAAGAACCAGGATTGCGTTTGGTCAGAAGATTGCCAAACCGCCTTCGACAGTATCAAGGAATATCTGTTGAATCCTCCGATTCTATCACCTCCAGTCGAAGGAAGACCACTGATCATTTACCTCACAGTCCTAGAGGACTCAATGGGATGTGTACTTGGCCAACAAGACGAAACTAAACGGAAAGAGTCTGCCATTTACTATCTAAGCAAGAAATTCACCGACTGCGAAACTCAGTACACAATGCTTGAGAAAACTTGTTGCGCTTTGGCTTGGGCAGCCAAACGTCTTCGCCAGTACATGATTCGTCATACTACTTGGTTGGTCTCCGAAATGGATCCAATCAAGTACGTTTTCGAAAAACCTGCTCTCACGGGAAGGATTGCCCGTTGGTAGATGCTGTTATCAGAATATGACATAGAGTACCATGCTCAGAAAGCCGTTAAAGGAAGTATTTTAGCCGATCATTTGGCTCATCAACCGATTGATGATCAAGAATCAATCCGGTTTGACTTCCCAGACGAAGATGTCATGTATCTAAAGATGAAAGATTGCGATGAACCGTTACCCAGTGAAGGGCCAGAACCGGGTTCCCAGTGGGGACTTATCTTTGACGGAGCAGTTAATCATTATGGAAACGGAATTGGGGCAATCATTGTTACCCCTCAGAGTTCCCACATTCCTTTCACTGCCAAACTTACGTTCAAATGTACGAACAACGAGGCCGAATACGAAGCATGTATCATGGGTCTCGAAGAAGCGATTGATTTAAGGATCAAAAACTTGGACGTATACGGTGACTCAGCCTTGGTTATCAACCAGATCACAGGAGATTGGAACACATACCAATCAGGATTGATTCCTTACAAAGACTATGCAAGAAGGTTGTTACCCTTCTTCAACAGAGTTGACTTTCATCACATCCCTCGTGATGAGAATCACATGGCTGATGCATTAGCCACTCTCTCTTCCATGATTAGTGTAGGTCGATGGAATGACATACCTAAGATCGACATCATGTGCCTTGAACGGCCCGCTTACATCTTCGCGATTGAAGCAGTCATAGACGACAGACCTTGGTATCACGATATCAAATGCTTCCTTCAGAAACAAGAGTACCCACCTGGGGCACTCAGAAAAGACAGAAAGACCCTCAGAAGATTGGCTGGAAACTTCTTCCTGAGCGGTGACACTCTCTATAAGAGAAATTTTGACATGGTCTTGCTCCGATGCTTCGATAGACCAGAAGCAGACGTACTCATGAAAGAAATTCATGAAGGGTCCTTTGGCACTCATGCCAACTGACACACAATGGCGAGAAAAATTCTCAGGGCCGGGTATTATTGGTTGACCATGGAATCCGACTGCTACAAGTACATGAGGAGGTGTCACAAGTGTCAGATATACTCCGACGAAATTCATGTACCGCCATCACATCTCAAAGTTCTTTCTTCCCCATGGCCATTTTCCATATGGGGAATCGATATGATTGGTATGATTGAGCCCAAGGCTTCAAACGGACATCGGTTCATCCTGGTAGCCGTTGACTATTTCACCAAGTGGGTCGAAGCAGCGTCATTCGCCAATGTAACCCGACAAGTGGTGGTCCGATTTATCAAAAACAATATCATCTGCCGTTATGGTGTTCCAAGTGAGATCATTACTGATAATGGATCTAACTTAAACAACAAGATGATGAAAGAGTTGTGCACAGAGTTCAAGATCGAACACCATAACTCATCTCCCTACCGACCCAAGATGAACGGAGCGGTAGAAGCGGCTAACAAGAACATCAAAAAGATCGTTCAAAAGATGGTTGTAACCTACAAAGATTGGCACGAGATGCTACCCTTTGCTCTTCATGGTTATCGAACATCTATCCGCACTTCAATAGGGGCAACCCCTTTCTCTCTAGTGTATGGCATGGAGGCAGTGCTCCCCATAGAAGTAGAGATCCCGTCAATCCGAGTATCGATGGAAGCTAAGATCACCGAAGCTGAATGGTGTCAAAGTCGACACGACGAACTGAACCTGATCGAAGAGAAGCGAATAACGGCACTATGCCACGGTCAGTTGTATCAACAAAGAATGAAGAGGGCATTTGACAAAAAGGTCCGACCTCGTGTCTTCAGAAAAGGAGACCTCGTGCTCAAGAAGATACAATCATTTCTCACTGATACTCGGGGCAAATGGACCCCAAATTATGATGGCCCCTATGTGGTCACGAAAGCTTTCTCAGGCGGCGCCTTGAGACTTGCAACCATGGACGGAGAGGAATTTGCCTACCCCACGAATGTTGATGTAGTCAAGAAATACTTCGCCTAAAAAAAAACGTCTCGGTGGATTGAAAACCCTAAAGGGCGGTCCAAGCAAAAGTTAGAGACATAAAAAATCATCCCGGTGGATTGGAAATATCATAGTACAATCCAGGCAAAACTTAGGGATAATGGCAAGTAACTATGTTCAACAGAGGCAAGTCCTTTGGCAGCAGTTACATCACCCATCGGAGGAAATCTCCAGACAACGGTCATCTTCGACAGAAGCTCAGGATGTCCCGAACTCAAAGTTGGTAGAAGGATAGTGGTCGTTATGTTTCAACATAGCCCTTTTCCCTGTAAATTACCATTTTCTAACTTTGTATATACTCTTTGGAATCACACGTTTGGCTGATCTCCATCCTGTCAATAAAATTTGAGCCCTCGTGCTTTTGTTTGTAATTCTTTACTTGTTTTAGCTTTACAGAACGATGTTGTTTAAACTTAATCAACGATTCTTGAAATAAAACAAAAATGAATTTACTTGTTAAACTTTTTCTGCTTTTAAATTAGAGATGGCATTTCTTTTGACTGTTGAACATCAGAAGAACATCGATCGTTTCTCCCGAAGTAAGCGAACTTCAAAGTGCATAATCAAAGTACTCCTTCTAAGCCAGTATGCCTGAATGAAGGGATCAACTGTGTCAGAGACTTTGTTTCGTCTGACACGCCTCGGCCGAGTTCTCATCTCCTAAGCCCGATCAACATAGCTCCCAACGGGACTATCTCTCCTAAGCAAGGTGGAATTGCTATTTTGAATCAACGATACTTCTTCGCCCCGCGATGGCCGAGTATCCAATTGTGTTCATCCATTAGTCTGTATGTCGCGTCTGTTTTGTCAGCATATACATACATACATCATGCATTTTGATTTGCATTCACATTTCATATTGCATCACTATCACTTGAGTCGGTCTTATCCTGCCGCGATAACCGTCATCTCAATCGAGTTTGTCAGTTCTTTTCTCGTCAGGAGTTGTTTTGTCTGAGCAATCTCGCTACCAGTGTATCTTTAGATCAAAGTCGGCGCTTGGCCACTTTGATAACTTGAACCTCTGAAAGATCAGAGAACCTTTGACAGATGTCACTCTTCGCCAATGAAGATGATATCCTTGCTTTCCCGGATTAAGGAAAATCCCCAGAGAAAGCCTCTTAAACAGAGATTCGGCAGTACATCTGTGTTTCTCCGAAAAACCGCTGATGAAAAGGTCATTGGCACCTCAAAATTGGACCCCATCATATGGCGTTTCTCCGGGAAGATCCCAAGAAAAGTATGATGAAAGATCCCAAATGAAAACAGTATCTCAAGAGACTCGCTTTCCCTAGTAGAATCGACAAATGGCGTCTCCAACATAGAAGTTTGTGCAACTCTACAACTCAGACGTTGGGTTCCCCAGCAAGTCTAACATCAAACCTTTTTCTGTCAAATGACGTCTCCCCAGGAAAATTCGGCGAGAATTTTGAAGGAAAATCGCTACACATAGCGTCCCTTGTCAATAAAGTTTATTGACAAAAGAAACTAAGACCAGTTCTTGGTAGGAAACCAGGATCGAGGGGAAGTTTAAATCAGAAACTAAGACCAGTTCCTTGGTAGGAAACCAGGATCGAGGGGAAGTTTAAATCAGAAACTAAGACCAGTTCCTTGGTAGGAAACCAAGAACGAGGGGAAGTTTATTTCAAAAGAAAACTGAGACCAGTTCCTTGGTAGGAAACCAGGATCGAGGGGAAGTTTACCTTTTCTAAGCATCATTGCTTAGCTAAAGAAGATGAATGCGTAAGCTACCATTCATAACCACCATCAAAATTTCGGGTATTCCGATATTTAATCCTCTTGCACCCCAAATGCCCGAATCCCTTCGTCATTCACACCTTCGGGTCCAAGAAGATTAAACAGAGGCATCTGTAATACCCCAAATTTTGACCACTTAGATTTCCCATCATTGTGAAAATCATCATCACAATATGGATGAACCATCATGCTTCATCAGTCTCCCCAAAGATGGGTGAGCATCCACTACAATCAGAATTAGGGTTTCAAGCCCTCTCTGAGTGCTTAGACAAAGGATCAATCAAGAAATGACATGATCTTCAACTTGTCTAATCTCTCAAACATCCACAATGGATCAAAAAGGACTCCCACTTCAAGGATTAAGCACAAAGTTGCTCCCTTCTAGGTGGATTAAGTCTCAGGATCGACAGTGTCACCAAATTAGGGTTTTGGTCGACCAGGGCCTCCAGATGGAAATTTTCATCTGGGCACAAGGCAATGATCCAAAACATAACCTAATATACTTCATGGAACCTCATGAACCCATGCATCAAGTCAATTTTTCCTCAGGGGATGCATTCATAAAAAATCAGGAATTAGGGTTTCTTGACCTAATTCACCCCTAAGTTGAATTTTGGGACAAACCATGAGCCAAGACCTCAAGAGATGATTTGAGGGTCTCTAATATACCATATTGATCCATTTGTAACAATGGATTGATCCAAGAAGTTTGAGCAACAAGTCTCAATTTCATCTGCCCCACAATTAGGGTTTTAAGGGAAAAGTCAACTGTAACTTTGACTTTTGACCAAGACATGCTCCCAAACCCTAATACATGATTGAATATACCCTATGACACCCATGGAACATGTCCATCAAGTTTGATTTAGGTCAAGGACATGATTTCATGAAGAATTGCACAGTTTGGAATTCATCTGATAAAAAGTCAAATGTGCACAAAAGTCAACTTTGACTTTTTGAGATTTTTCACCAAAATGGATTTTTAACCCTAAAATGATGTTAATGTATGATTTGAATCATCATTCATCAAGAAAAATCAAGAAAAGTGAGATAACTTGTAAAAGGGGTAACCATAAAACTTAGAAATTTTTCTAAGTTAAAAATAAAGTGGCAAAGGTACCAACTTTGGAGGACCATAACTCCTAAACCACAAGGCCATTTTTTCTCATCCAAAGATGGATTTGTAGCCCTCATTATCACCTACAAAAACTTCAACTACAAGTCATTCCAATTCATTAAGGATTTTGAGTTATGGAGTGATCAAAGTGGCTGAAAAGTGAAAATGTCACTTTTTCCAACACTTAGTGAAATTTTCACTAAGTCAGATTCTGCCTCACTTTTTGCCAAATGTAGGGGGATTTTTCACTTGGAATCAAAAGAGATCAAAACCAAACTTGTTCAAACAGTTGTTGTATCATGTTAGGGCTTTCCAAAATGGCCAAGAACATTGCCAAATTCAACCTACACCATGAGATACAACATTGCCAAGTTGCCTTGCTGAAATCTGTCAAGGCAAGGCAGAATTTGCAACTTTGGTCGATTTGCCAAAATCAGCCAAATTCAATTGCTCCAATCCACTTGGACACCTCAGAGGATTGAATCTAAAGGGGACAATCACTGAGCCAAGCCTCCAAAGTCCATGGAACAAGAAATAGCATGTTGAACCTAGAATGGCCAAAATAGGGACAAGACTTCAAATTTGGAATGAGGCATTCAATGGAACCATCAAGGTGGCATGGACTGAGCCATTCTCATCTAAAATCAGTCAAGGCTTATCCAAGACCAAGGGGACCATAGCTCTGTGCCCTAACCTCTAGTCAATGGCTAGAGGAGACTTGCATTTCCATTGGCCAACATTGAGGAAACACCTGCTGCAGTTGCCATTCACTGTGGATCCCAAAACAAACTTGCTCTACTATAAATAGAGCTCAATTGTGGTCAGTTTAAGTACACCAAAGCCATCTAACAAATGCTTTCCCCAAAATCTCTTCTTTCACTCCAATTTTGCCTTCTAAGGCAAGTCACTATCGGGTTTTGAGTTTGGGAGCAATTCCAATCAAACCAATCACTCACACACCTCACATACATCACATATGAGCTGATCAAACACTTAGATTACTTCTGAAACATCAATTTCACAAAATCACCAGCTGGTTGCTCAAATTTTCAAACAAGTTGCAGCTGGGGTACCACAAAGTGATCTAGCCAATTTCAATCAAGTCCAACCATCCAAACACAATCCATAGGGTGTAGGGAAGCTGTTCAGATCATCACCACTCATCTGTAACACCTCCAAATCAAAAATCACATTGCACTTGCTGTCACGACTTGGAGGTAAGCACATACATGGTCATCTCTCAATCTATGCATATTTCCTCGCACAATAATTTGGCCATATGTTCATAATCATGCATGGAATGTTTTCCCTCAATTAATTGCATTGTTTGAATCGTGTATCAAAAATCCTAGCCTTCATGCAGAAATTAGGGTTCTTGAGGTCTCTTCGTGATTTCTTGTTGTATGTTTAATTTAAATGAAATTAAAGTACATAGACATGATCATGAGGTTGAGACGAGCATAATGATATGTGGATTGCATGATATGATTACGTATTCATGGAGATTGGATAGAAAACGCAAATCTGAGAAACCAAGAACACGCGCGTGTTCTTCAGCTGTTCTTGGCGCCATTTTTGAATAATTCAAATATTTGAATTTTGTGATTTTGTTTAATTGATTCAAAAATTAATTTCTCTCTGAGTTTTAATGATTTTGAGTTGATTCTTTTTTTTTAATAATTCACAAAAATGTTAAAATATTTTATTTTCACAAAAAATCCCAAAAATATTATTTATTTCATATAATTGATATTTTTGTAAAGAATTAATATTTTGATTGTTTTTGGCATTTTAAATATTTTTTCTACATTGATCTTGCAACTTTTAATGCTTTCTAATTATTTTGTAGGTCAATACTTAATTTTTGAAGCATTAATCCAAGATCACAATTTGTTTTCCATGTGTTAAACAATTTTTGATCATTTTAATTGAATTTTTATTCAATTAAATACATTTTGAAAACAAATTAGGGTTTTGGATTAATTCAACCCTCATAAATCATTTTCAAACCTTTTTGGGCCTCTTGAGAGAGTGTAAGACCCATCCGCCCTTGTACAAAAACTTTTTGGGCCTCATTCATTGTATAAGTCCCTCTGTACAAGTAAACGGCACGATCGTCGCCCGTTTAAAAATAAAAATCATCTGGGCCTCTCCTTGAGCTATAAGACCCATTCAAAACACTTTGGGCCTCTAATAGAGTGTAAGACCCAATCCCCCTTTTAACCAAAACATTTTGGGCCTCACTTATTGTATAAGTCCCTCTGCGTTAAATGAAAACCTCGGCGCGATCGCCATTTTTAAACGAAAAATCATTTGGGCCTACCCTCGTGTTATAAGCCCCACTCTTTTTCTTTAAACCTTTTTGGGCCTCTTGAGAAAGTGTAAGACCCATCCCTTTGTACAGAAAACCTTTTTGGGCCCCAGTCACTTGTATAAGTCCCGCTGTACAAAGTCAAACAGTGCGCTCACTGATAAAACCCTGGGCCTCTCCTTGAGCTGTAAGCCCCAAATCTTTCTTTTTCAAAGCACTTTCTCCTTTGATTTTGAATATACTGTTGTTTTCAATCTTTCTTTGTTGAACAACTAACCAAACAGCGTGGAAGCAGTACAACCGAGTAAGTGGTTATCGCTTTCATTTACTGCTTTCATATTATAAACTGTATTGTGGGGCTACTCACTGTAAGTCTCCTTTCATAAACTCATATCTACTGTGTAATAATAGTATAGATATTTCGAGTTTCCCCGACTACTACGTCTAGAACTAGGTGACGCCGTTTCACTTATTCGTAGAAATAGACGCCTAGATCCCCAATAGGAGCACCAGATACAGTCTTCTCTTCGGCTGTCCTCCTTAGGAATCGTCAAGAAGCTCTACTCCCCAAGATGAATGTATTCTCCGTGAATGGCATCTTTGAGTTTCTTCCCAATTCTCGAACTTTCCTGACTTGGTCTATTCCTTGTGGATAGCTTTCCTTGAATGTCTCGGGATTTGGGTACCCACTACGGTCATAATCTTGGACCTTAACTAAGGAACCCTCTTTAAAAGCTAAAAGTCGCTGGATAGTAAACCTCGCACGTTTACCAGTGGTTTTTATCTTTAAAAGAGTTATCTCTCCTAATGGAAAGGAGATGATAGACCCACGGGCTTCTTAAAAGCATCGGCCTCCTCTTGGGCATTATTCAAGGACACTACGGCTTCTTAGAAGTATTCACAGCCTCCTCTTAGGCTTCGTATAATGATCTCTTCCCCCGGGAATGATAGCCTCCTCTTGGGCTTCGTACAAGGACTCGTCGGCTTCTTAAAAGTTTCCAGCCTCCTCTTGGGCTTCGTACAAATTGTCCCGACGACCTCCTAGAGGTATAGGAACAGAACTTAATCATCCTCATAGAACAGTCCTTTCATAGAGTCTACTACTGTTTCTCAAAGCATAGTACAAAAGATAAAACTCTTGACACTGACAGTCTAACTTCCTCGAGTCTCAAAGACATTCTCAAGCACCCTTCGTTAAATAGGAAGGAAACCCGCAGACTCGGACAGTCTCGACACCCTTTGGATTTCCCGTTTCCTCAAAGAGAAGGAAATATCCCTGATCCTCAAATTAAATCCCTGTGTACAGTGGTACTCATATAAGAACTGATTTTCTCTTTTAAAATCAGTATATTGGATCTGTCACTCAACTGAAACAGTTACAATAGCCTCCATCTCGGGCTTTGTACGAGATACCATAATCCTCCCCAGTGGAGTCAAACAACCTTTTTCGCCTCTCTCTCTCGGGCTTCGTACAAGACACATAAGAGACTCCCTCGTTGAGTCAATCCCCCTTTCGCCTCCATCTCGGGCTTTGTATGAGATACAAAAAAGGTTCTCAATGAGCCAAACAAGCAATCGCCTCCATCTTGGGCTTCATACGAGATACAAAAAAAAAGTCTCCCTTGTTGAGTCAAATAGCCTCCATCTCGGGCTTTATACGAGATACCAAAAGACTCCATCGTCGGGTCAAAATATTTTAGCCTCTCTCTCGGGCTTTGTACGGGACACAAAATAGCCTCCTCTTAGGCTTTGTATAATGATTTTCCTAGCGGAAAGTAGCCTCCTCTTAGGCTTTGTATAAGAAAACCACTGGTTGATCCAATCAACCTTTTAGCATCAAAGCTGTGCCTCGTTCACAGTACACAAACATCAACAACTCCGTTCCCTTCATCTAATGGCTGTAAGCGGCAAGCCTCTGGATCATCTACATCCACGCCACTGTCCCTCTTTTAGCATGAGAAATTCCTAAGGAAAGATGGCATTGCTCTACACTGAGTTAAAGTCTTCTCCTTCAGGATAAAACCCTTTCTTCGGAAATTATGGCATTGCTCGGATCCGCGTATCCCAGTTAAAGTAATTCTCCTTCTCCCCTCTTTAGAGATGACAAATTCTCTCTAAAGCCGAGATCTTTCAGCTTCACGTCTTGGGCTTTGAACAAGACACAAATAGACCTTTCAGCTTCACATCTTGGACTTTGAACAAGATACAAACTACCTTTCGCTTCACGTCTTGGGCTTTGAACAAGACACCAAAACACCCATTCCCTCCCATAGAATAGGAGGAACTACGAACGCTCTGATTTCCCTGTTTCGGTAAACGGGAATACGTAGGCATAAGATCGAAAGAAAAGATCTTAGCGAGCGCAATCAACAAAAAACCCAAATCCCATATCCTAGTCAATCAAAAGCAGTAATTCAAAAGCATCAGTCCTAACATCCTAATCCTTGTTCCCCGCCAGAAACCCTTTGCCTAGATAAAAAGAAAGAAAACAGTATTGGCGAAAATACAAATAACCAGTACAAAGGCCCCCCACATTGATAGCATCCGTAACCTAACAGACCGCTGTTTAAACTCAGTATGCAAGCAGGGTTAATTGGAGACATCTATTTCCCTTCCTTATTCAGCTCACAATAGGATAAAAAATGAATCGACCTGTAGTTTTAAGCTCAAACCGCAGAGAGCGACCAGCGCTTAAGAACTGCGTCCAAAATCGCTCGCTACACCTATTAATGAAGATTTCCCTTATGAAAGACTCTTAGCCCAGTTGGAAAGTAATACAATTGAACAATCTCTTATTTATAACGATGCAGAAACCAATGAAGTCATAGAATCTGTTTACACTAAAACCACGCTGCCATGGTATGCTGATTTTGTCAACTATCTAGCAGCTGGAGTACTACCACCTGATCTAACCTATTAACAAAAGAAGAAATTCTTCCATGACCTTAAACACTATTATTGGGATGAACCACTGCTCTTCAAGAGGGGCGCCAATGGTATTTTTCGTCGTTGTGTACCCGAAGATGAGGTGGAAGATATGATTTCTCGCTGTCATTCCGCCCCCTATGGTGGGCATGCGAGCACTTCGAAGACTTGTGCTAAGATATTGCAAGCTGGCCTCTTTTGGCCTACTCTATGGAAAGACGTCCATATCGCGGTTATAAATTGCGACCGGTGTCAACGCACTGGCAACATCTCTAGACGCGATGAGATGCCTCAAAAGGGAATTTCAGAAGTAGAAGTCTTCGACGTGTGGGGAATAGACTTCATGGGACCATTTCCGTCTTCTTTTGGTAACAAATACATACTCGTTGTTGTTGATTATGTTTCAAAATGGATCGATGATGTAGTCGCTCCAACAAATGACGCATGAGTAGTGAATAAGCTCTTTAAGAATATAATTTTTCCTAGATTCGGTGTTCCGAGACTGGTAATCAGTGATGGAGGTTCCCACTTTATCTCGAAAATCTTTGAAAAACTTCTATCTAAATATGGAGTCAAACACCATGTAGCAACACCTTACCACCCCCAAACAAGTGGGCAAGTAGAGGTCTCAAATAGAGAAATTAAACAGATCTTAGAAAAAACCTTTGCCACCTCTAGGAAAGATTGGTCTTCTAAACTACACGAAGCTCTGTGGGCTCATAGGACAGCTTATAAAACTCCCATAGGAACCACACCATTTAAGCTAGTTTATGGAAAATCTTGTCACCTGCCGGTAGAAATAGAACATAAGGCCTATTGGGCTATCAAAACTATTAATTTAAATTATACCGCTGCGGGAGAAAAGAGAATTCTAGATTTACATGAACTAGAAGAACTTAGATTAGACGCTTACGAGAATGCCAGGATATACAAGGAAAGAACAAAAAGATGGCATGACAAACGTATAACAAGGAAAGAATTTAATGTAGGAGACATTGTGCTTTTGTTTAATTCTAGACTTAGATTCTTCCCAGGAAAACTTCGTTCTAGGTGGTCTAGTCCCTTTGAGGTAACCAAAGTCCTGTCAAGCGGTGCTATTGAAATAAAAGGTAGATCTAGTGACCCATTTATCGTAAATGGGAAACGTCTGAAACACTATCATTGCATAGACAATAGGGATTATTCAACTGGTCTGCAACTTACAGAAGTGCATACAAGTCCCTTAAGCTGATATTCCTGATAAACTGTGTCGAGCTCCCGACATTAAATGAAGCGCTGCGTGGGAGGCAACCCACATAATTTCTTTTGTTTATTACTTCATTTTTATTTTAATTATTTACTTTGTTTTCAATTTTTATTTTATTTTCATTTTCATTTTTTTTATCCAAATTTACTTCACTAACAAATGTGGTATTTTCAATTATTTTAAAACTCAGTGCTGATTGTCTTACTTTATGTTTCCAGGACTTTATTTTTTCTACCTTCTTCCTTCTCCACTGATTTCATTCTTTCTACTAACTTTAAAAGATGGATAATGAAGATACCATGGTTGTGCTATTCCATAATGCGGTCCAATGGCACCGCTACAAGGCTCTTTCTCTTAGACCTATGGCTTTAACCAAATTCCCCCATGGACCTACCATGACTGCTCTAGGCATAGGAGACAATATAGATTTTATGTTTAACCAAATAGGTTGGGAGGGTTTTGCTAGGAAGCACTCGACTTACCATAGGTTAACTCTTGAATTTTTTAGCTCACTGTCCTATGACCCTTTTGTGGCATGGGATTTAATAAGGGTAGGATAACATTCAGGCTGTTTGGATACACTTTCTGTTTTAACAACCGAGAATTCGCGGAACTATTGGATTTTCCCAATGGCCCCGACGTTTTCTCTATGGCACAAGAGGATTTGCTTATGGAAAATGAACTTAACTTTTTCTGGGGTAGTATTTCTGGACGACCACATCATGACCCGCACCCTATGGTGTCCACTGATATTCATAACCCGACCATCAGATACTTCCATATGATCTTCGACTTCACCCTTTTTGGAAAATCTGAGAATGACACCCTAGTGTCCAGAGATGAGCGCTTTATCCTGTTCTGTGTGTTTCAATCTCGACCTGTTAATGGGGCTACCTTTATGCTTGACAAACTCCGTAGAATTGCTCAAGCTGATCATGGTCCCATTCTAATAGGCGGCCTAGTGACCAAAATTGCTGAAGCCATGGGATTTAGGACACGTCTCTCTCGAGTAAACCCTTTAGGAAGATATAGGCCCATGAACATCACCTTCTGTTTCAACAGAGGATTAATGGGAAACCTTGGACCACACCACTACCAGCTACTGATTAATAATGAGGTTGCACCCCACTTTACATTGCCTGACCACGAACGGACTAGTGTGCACAACCGCCATAACTGGCGGTATGATTTGGATGGACCACAACATGAGAAAGAACTTGATGACCACACCTCCGATATTGAAATTGATCCTGAAACACCTCCTCATTACCATGATTTCCCAGATCACCCTATTGATGATACTAATACCATTCCTCCTGCAAACATCCATGCCACACTGAGAGTTTTCCATACTGAACTAAATGCCATTAGAGATCAACTACAAGTTATCCGTCTCGATGTCATTGGTTTAATGGACACCATCGTCGAGCAGCTTGACCAGCTTAACCAAACAGTGGAGTCTTTGAGATGCTCTATCGGCTGATTTTATTTTTCAAGATATTTGCCGCATTTGCTTTTAGCTTTAATTCTAATTTTGTATTGTTCTTTTTGGATTTAAATTGAACCTACTGGTACTTCATGCATCTGCTACTGCTAATGCTAATTTTTGGATATTGAATTACTTTACTTCAGTTAATGGATATTTATTTCAGTGCTATTTATCTCTATTTTTATTATCTGCAGCAATATTATTTGTTCTTTTACTATTCTGCTGTGTTTGCAGCCTTAAATAAATTTCCATTAATCATTATTACTTTATTATTGAAAACTGAAGTGTTGTGTGCAGTATTATGCATTTATTATGCTGATCGTTACTGGTTTAAATTTTCTGAGTTTCTGGTGTATGACGACCGTAACACTCCTGTGACGCCCGTCACAGGCATAACAAGGGTGACGACCGTCAGGTCATCTGTGGCGACTGTCACAGAATAAAACCTGCTATATGCATAACAGAACCATTCAAACCCTTTCTTCTGCCCTTCTTCTGCAACCGTACCACTTACCATTCATCACCATTCACACCAAAACTCCATACCACTCAGCAACGTTCAAAATCCCCATCTATTGTGCCACTAATTCACCCACTCACCACATTTTTTTCTCTATTAAAACACAGTAAATTCACTCCAAATTCACAATCCCACCTCTGCTCCGTAAACAAACCACATTCTAAAACCAAAAACTCTTGCATGAACAATGGCTCAACAACCAGACCTTTCACATATAATTTTTTGTGATGTGCAAGCTGGAGAATTTCAAAGAGAGAAATACATCAAGTTCCACAAACGATCAATCCAACCGACACGCTATCTTGACATTTCCTGTCTAGAAGAGCTTGACTTGTTGGAGGGAGTCAAATGGATGCTTCTCAACTCAGGTTTAACGCAGCTCTGCACCGAGAACCTCCCGACTTATGAAGCACTAACCTTGGAGTTCCTCAGCTCTTTTTCCTACAACACCCCCTCGGATGATGCACAGTACCTCACCGGGTCCGCCTCTTTTAGAATGTTCAACACCGAATATTCTTATACTCAAGACGAGCTTGCCACCATGCTGAACTTTCCACAAGGCGACAATGTGCAGTACTGTATTCCTCGAGATGCAAAATGGCTAAATGTAGCGTTTGGGGTGTGAAGAAGTTTAACAGGTGAAAGCATTACAAGCTGGCAGGGACTTAATGCCTCACTCATCCATAACCCAGCCATTCGCTATTGACAACGTGTCTTAGGCCACACCATCTTCGGGAGGGTAAACAACCATAAGGTAAATTCAAAGGAGCTTTTCTTTATGCATTACGTTTTTACACCGGTACCGATCTGTACCATCTCGTTTCTACTTGTACACATTCAGTCTAGTTGTGCAAGAGGTGGTGGTCCTTTCTGTTTTGGAGGAATAGTCACTTCTACAGCACTGGCCTTGAATTTGGAAGAGAAGCTTTCGCACTTACCATCTATACCGGCTGAATATATGGATTTAGAATACTGTAGCAATGGACATCTGATTAAAGCCAGAGAGGATAGGAAATACAACCTTATGGTGAGGAACAAGGTGGTCGTAGTATTGTTTTTCCTTGCCCTGCTCGTACAGATCCACAGAGGATGGCAAATTGGATCTTTGATTTGGATGCCCCTGAGCCTAATGAGGCTGCACCCGAAGGTCGGCCTGATGATAAGTTTGATGAGATGGAACACGGTGCACCCCGAGGAAGACCAACAACAACACACTGTGCAGTTTGCAAGCTCATTCTCCCAACGCCATCGAAGAAGTGACCGTGCCCCTGCTACTAATGATGACATTCTCGCGACCATTATGCAAAGGAATGAGTTGCATGCCCAGCGAGACCAGAGACACCAGACTCAGCATGCTGACATGATGGGTCTCCTGCGCCAAATCCAACAAGACCAGCGCGACCAAGGCGAAAGAATGGAGCGAAGGATGTCGAGCATCATCGATGAGATGGGTGCCTTTACTGTACAGGTGGATGGCTTGCGTGATTACATCTATCATGTGGGTTTACCTCATCAGTTTGGACCAGATGGACGTGGGAGAACACGAGGCAGATCGTGAGGACCCCAGTAGTTTGTTTTCTATTTTTTGTTTTGTTTGTTCCTTTCTTTCTACACTATTTCGAAACATTGAGGACAATGTTAGATTTGGTGTGGGAGAGGAAACATTCGTTGTAGTTTATTTTCTAGTTTATGCTGTTATTTCCTTTTCTCAACTTTAATGTACTTCCCAGCTAATATATGCTATGTTTTCTGTGTTATTTAATTCCCCACTTTATTTAGCCATAACAACAAAAATTTTCCTTTACGATTTGACACACAACTTGACACGCCCTTAGAGTATATAGGTTGCTAGAAACCAGAGAAAAAATCAACAAAATTGATACCATCTTGACACCCTAGACCTCTCATATTTGCGTTATCAGTTTGAGTACCCATTATACCGAGACCTTAAGCTTTAGTTCTAAATTAGCCCTAAGTAGTTTATATCAGCGATCAGCACCGTCTTAAGCGCAAACTACGTGGAGAGCTGATGCAAATAAGTGATTGATGCCTAAAGATGCAAAAATTGAAAAATTTCACGCTTTTGTCTGTGGAAATAAAAAGAAAATGCAGAATGCAAGATATGCAAAAGGCGATAGAAATCTGTGTTAGTTGGTTCAGAGGTACCTAGTACTGAACTCGGTAGGGTGAACCACGGTTCGATCCCCCACAACTTGCAACAGGTATATAAAGGGTTACCACACTTGTGTACCAGACCCCGTGTTTAAAGGATCAAAATCACTAACAGGCTACTCTACTACGTGCGTGCAAAGGCAAATGGCTTAATGTGATTGCGTCAGAATGAAAACGGGTGAAATAGGAACGACAAGCATTAGGTTGAGCTATAGTAGAATGATTCGGACCGGTCTGTAAAAAGGGGGTTTATGATCATGTTTTATGTTGTGTGTCATGAATGTATCTTTAGTGTTTGATTGAGTATCTGTGCCGCACAACCGCGTATGATTCGGAAATGTGTCAGGTGTGTGTGTTGGATCAATGCTTTTGAAATGATTATTTGCTTGAGGACAAGCAAAGGTTCAAGTGTAGGGGAGTTTGATAATATGATTTTTCACTACATATTTGGCTCGATTTACATTGAATTATTTAATCATTTTCGTTTATTTACATATTATTTTGTAAGTGTTAAGCTTATTTCCAGGTATTTTATCTCAAGTGACTTGTATAAGAAAAGAAGAGAAAAGAGAAGAAACGAGAAAAAAATAAGGCATTTGACAGCAAAAACCAGATTCTGCACTCTGGGCGCATGGTGACCGTCACAGGCCCATGGCGACCGTCATAGTACTTTAAGTCGTGACCCTCGTCACATGACTATGGCGACCGACACAAGCATAATTCCCAGAATTCAAGTTTAAGTTACGTGGACCACTCAACGGTATCAATTTGACTCAAACCGCGTTCAACAAGTCTTCATAAAGTACCGGCCACTAACACCCACCTGGAGATATTCTCTCCCTGTTTCACACCAACTTCTCAAGTTATAAAAAGAAGCAGTTTTCTACACAAAGGCTCTCTCTCTCTCGATACCTAGTTTATGTCATTTTCTGCAATCGAAGCTTTTAATTCCCTTTCCTTTGTTTTTCCATTTTTTGTTTTCTCAGTACTTAAAAAGCATTAGCTTCCTACATCGGGGGGCTATTGTACTCTAGTTAGTAGTTATTACACTTTAAGTTTTATTGTTCGAGCAAGCGAATCATGCCGGCTTGTGGAGGATCGTGTACTCAAGATTCATTGTTTCCAGGTTTTTACTCAATTAATATAATCGCCCTTTACTTTTAAATATCATGTCTGCATTAATGTTTTATTGTTTATGTTTGTGTATGTCTGTTAAAATGTCCGGCTAAACTATTTATATCGGTATGTAATTAAGTCAATCGGAAAGGAGTCCGATCGATCGTAGGTAAACTTTGACACTTTAATTTTCTGGTTCCAATTTCTTATTTTAATTAGCTTTTGTTACGAGAGTAAGAAAGTAATGAAGCTTACGATCAATAAAACGGGAGTTTGAGATTTTAACCGGATACCTGAAATTGGGCATTGGTTTTAAATACAGCGAGAGCGCTTTAAAATCAATTAGGACTTATTAATTTTCAAAAAGTATTTTTAAATTCAGATGGGCTAGGGAGAGCAGACATTCTGATTTAGGAGTATAGTCAGAGTCAATAACACGAGAGTGTGAGGTAAAGACTTTTAAATTGGTATTTTTCTACTGAAAACTATTTTGACTTATAAGCCGACGATCTATTGGATCCCCAATGATTGATGAGTTACGTACCGATATTCCGTTATACTTTAATCAAATCTAAATTCTAGTTTACTTTTAGTTTCCCGTTTGCACCTTAACATAAGAATCATCATCCTTAGCTAAACATAGTAACAACCCGATAGCACTAGTTTGATTATCAGTCCCAGTGGGATCGATATCTTTTAAAACTACGCGATTAGACTGTGCGCTTGCAGTTAGTAACCCTGATAGACTCATAAAGTTGCGATCATATGCCAGTATGGACTTGACATTCTTGGCAACCGTTGGCGAATTCAATGCAGTCTTTTAGCATAGTAGGTCAATACATGCCTTGTCGAAACAATAACCACTTCATCTTATGGCCTACTTGATGTTCCCTACATGCGCCACTATGGACAGTCGAAAGGGCCATATACGCTTCTGTTTCACTAAGACATTTAAGTAAGACCCCCTCAGGGGTCTTTTTAAACAATTCATTACCTAGAAGGACATAACTTAAGGCTTGATACTTAACCTTTCGCTCTGTGGACGCTGTCGGGTCTTTAGACATCAAGCTGTCTATTGCAAAAATCTTGAAATTTTCTTCATCAGCATATCCAAGCTTTGTCACTTCTAGGTCTGATGGGCATAATCCAACAGATACCACTTTACCTCTAGCTTCGATTGCCTCTTGTAAATTTTCCTTCGAAACCTTATACCCAGAAGCAACCTGAGCCAAGTCAATGGCCACTTGATTTTCTAGTCGAGGTATGTGTCGAATGCTTACTACTTCGAATTTCTTTAGTAGTCTGTTGGCCACTACGAAGTACATGATAAGATTCTCCTTAACACATTTGTACTCCTTCGTAATTTGCTTTATGACCAACTCTGAGTCTCCCATTATTTCGACTCGAGTTGCCACCAATTCTAACAAAATTTCAAGTCCGGCTATTAAGGCTTCATACTCAGCCTCGTTGTTGGAACAAAGTCCTTCGACCCTGTACTTAAATTTTGTTGGAATTTTATCCGGAGAAATAATTAGCACACCTACGCCTGTGCCATCTTTGTGGCTGGAGCCATCGAAGTATAACTTCCAAGGTTCAAATTCGACATAATTCAACATGCTTTCGTTTATGGAGTGGTCGACTATAAAGTCTGCTACCACTTGTCCTTTAACTGCCTTCGGAGGCTTATACGTTAAAGAGTACTCAGTCAATGATAGTGTCCATTTACTTATTCGACTATGCAAGATAGGTTTAGACAACATGTGCTTAATAACATCAAAATGAGACGAAACATAAACATCAACTGGCTTTATATATTGCTTTAATTTTGTACAAGAGAAATACAAGCATAGGCATAATTTTTCTATCATGCTATACCTAGTTTCTGCATCATTCAAAACTCTACTGAGGTAGTAAATGGCTCTTTCGACACCATCCTCATCCTCTTGAGCCAACATGCTCCCTATGGTTTTGTCTGATGCAGCTATGTACAATCTCATACTCCTATCCCTACAAGGTGGTGAAAGAATTGGAGGATGACTCAGGTATTCATTGATCTTATCGAAGGCTGCCTGCTGCTCCTGCCCCCATTCAAACCCATCTTTATTGAATCGAAGCAATGGTGAAAAAGCCTGCGTTTTTCCGCTTAGATTTGATATGAATCTTCTCAAGAAATTGATCTTGCCCAGCAGTGATTGCAGCTCCTTTTTTGTTGATGGTGCTTTCACTTTCATTATGGCCTTGGTCTTATTCTGGTTGATCTCGATCCCCTTTTTATGGACCACAAAGCCTAGAAAATCCCCTGCCTGCACACAAAACGCACATTTAAGAGGATTCATTTTAAGACTGAAATTCTGGTATCAGATGTGTGATGTTAAGTGTGATGTCACAACAACACAATCTGCTACGAACAAGGCAATAAACAATAGTAAATCAACACAAAGAATTGTTCACCCAGTTCGGTCTAACAACCTACATCTGGGGGCATACCAAGCCAAGAAGGAAGTCCACTATTAGCAGTATCAAATTACAGACTCAACAAACTAGTTGATAATCTACCTAATTTAATCACTACCCAATCCTCCTTAGATAAGAGACTCCATCTCACTCCCAATCATCGCAATGATGTCTAGCAGTCAACATCGTAGTCACTGCATCAACAACTTGATTTCCCAAAACTCTTCAATCACAGAAAATTAGAAGACACACTTTCATGACAATACCTAGACATGACACACATGACTAAGAACAATACTTAGAGTTGCTTAACAACTTCCTCCAAGAATAATACATCTCTTACCTACAGGCTTTGAGATATACACGATGACCATCCCACAAACCGGGTGGTTCATCAACCAACACAACCCTTATAATTTACATGATGGCTGGCTTAACTTAAACTAGGTTACAATGCTTCTATTTATAAACTTTTTCCTAACTGGATTTGGGATTTAAATCTCAGCATATTAACTGCTACAAATCTGCAGAAGATTCTGCTACTAAATAGATCTTCAATTAAATCTTCAATCAAATCTTAAATTAAATCTTCAATTAAATATTCAATTAAATCTTCATATCTTTTAGCCTTAAAACCAGCAACAAGATCTGCTCCAAATCTGATTGCAACTGAATATATCTTTACCAAGATATTCGCCTACAATCTCTCACTCTCTTCAGCAGAATATCTCTCCAATAACAGAAACACGCAACCTTAATAAAACAACTCAGACTGATGTTCTGATGTTCTGTCAACTGATGTCAAGACATCAGGTTTACCATCAGCATACAAAACTGCAACCCTTCTGAACTTAACATCAACTCAATGTTAAGAACTCATGTTAAGACATCAGACATATGACATCATTAACAACACCATTGTTTTACCAAAATTCCAGCCAATACAAGAACTAACAATCTCCCCCTTTGGTTAAATTTGGCTAAAACAATCTCAGCCTACACCAGAGATACCAGCGGAAAAACACCATACAAACTAACATCAGAACACAACTAGCAGCAGCAACTCCCCCTCAAAACTGCAACCAGCAAAACAGTTGCACAAACTACACACTCCCCCTCAAGCCTAGAACCACAACAGACAACTAGGTAACGACTAGACTAACTCTCCCACTTTTTAGCCATAATTGGGCACCCTCTGAATCTGACAACTAACACACTCAGAACAAAATCCAGACCCAATAGCTGAACAAACATTGGGGTAAATGTATACTGCTGATTCAATCCATTGACATCTTGTTTGACACCTTGAAACCAGGTCTAAACTGTCAAGTACACCATGAACTTCACCAGTAACACGATGTCACGACATCTTGTCTGACATTACAATAAACAACTTCTTCAACAAAAGATCAACTCCCCCTATCTAAGATAACCAGTGCTCCTTTGCAAGAAGAACACCTTAAATGAATGGAAAACATAAGACTCATCTTCATGTCTTCAAGAGCGCACCCTCTGTTCAACACACCTGCTGAACGCATTCACATAATGATTAATCCTCAAACAATCCAAGTACCACACTAGCACAGATAGAAGTTCTCCCATTATATTTCACAAATGGTGCTCCTTGACCAGTATATCATAACATTTGGAAAATCCAGACATAGTCTTCATTCATCCAGCCAGGAATGCTTCACACAATCATCCACAAGTTCTGAAGCACACACACAATGCCTTCCACTGAACTCTACATAAACTCCTCTTACACACACCAAGACAAGTGTGACATCTCCCATCAACAAGGACCCTCACAAAGCTCTTCCAAAATCTCCAGAGAAAAATAAATTCTCCCACAACCAAAGTTGTCCTTCAGACTCCTCCTCAGAAGCATGTGCGCATATGATTCAAACAATTAACTTCACATGGCTAGAACCATTCATGTCCACACCAACATGTCATCCAACAGCCTAATGTCATAACATGTTATCTGACATTATATCCTCATAAGATTCAACCAATCTTCCCACTCTTGATCAGCATGCAATCTTCACAATATATGTACCTTTGCAGCAAAATCCATAGACAAGTACTTCTCCAGTCATGGTTAACTAATGCTCTAGATGAAGATGAACATTTGAACACACTTGCTGAGCACATGCATTTTGGTACCATTGTCCCTTTCTCCAAAGGCAGTCATTCTCTATCATACTCTTCATCTTCATACTTCCAATCAATCAATACCTGATCTACTTCAGTCTTCTCTACATTCTCTATCCAAGGCAGGCCTTCTACTTCATCATTCTCCCGTATGACTATGTAGACGCTCCTTAGCCATAATGTATGCACCAAGCTTCAGAACCAGAACAAAATCATCCTTCACCAAGGATATTCAACCAGATAATGTCCCAACACAAGTTAGAACATTTGCCACACACCAAGATATCATCACCATGATTCTTGATATGCTCCACCAACTGGACTTACTATTGCATAGTAATCCAAAGAACTAGAGAATTAAACTCTCATCCACCTTCAAGAAGAATAATCTCCTTGAGTCTTCAACTCATCACCCTTCTGCCCAAGAGTAACTTGTTCCAAGACAATCCTCAATAATAGCCAGCTGCCACACTCTGATTATCTTGATTCTTCGAATCCACTTCTGAGATCAACCAAATGCCACAGTTTAATCACCTCATTCATGAATCCTCATATGAAAACAACCAAATGCCACATTTTGACCTTTTTCACGTTTGTCAGAACTCTCACAAAGATATCTTGATCCACCAAGGAAACTTGATCTTCAAGTCACATGTTCCACTTGCTCAAAAGCAAACACACTTAGACTCCCTAAGCCATGGTCATGTAACATCTTCTCCTTCCTGCAGCTCCCGCAAACTGCCATGAGAACGATATTTTTTAAGTATCCTATTGTTCATTCCTGTAGATCACCCTATCATTAGCTGATGTGCCACATCACCAGCTGAGACTCCTGATGATAAGCTAGATGTCAGAACATTATGTCATCCAACTGTTGAATTCAGCTCTACCTTCTTCCACTCAGAAGAACCTCCTCCCTTTGCAGAAACAAATTTCCATGCTCTCATAGACTTGATTCAACAATCAAGTTTGAGTAGACAACCTCCATCCTGCTTAGAAACTCCAAAGACTTCAAACCTACCACATCTGAATCTTCAGAAAATAAGTAGTCCAAGACTACCCCGTAGTAAAACTAAAGAAAGTCACTTCCCTTAGTAGAGCCGTCAGTAGAAAGCCAGAGATAACTGCCACTTATCCTCGACCTTCACAACCAGAGCAAACACCATGCTCCAAACCACTTAGATCAGAAATAAACTGATCCAAGCTGTAACCATCAATATTATGATGTCTTCATAGTCTTCCATCTTCATCTTCAACAGCACCACCATCTGGACAAGTCATTCACAATACTTTCTAGGAACAGATGCTAAGCAATAATCCCAGGTCAACACCTAGGCGACTTGTGAGCGAATGTAGAACCCCTCCCATAATTCTCCAAACCTCTGATGAAAAGATGTTAAAACAATAGACAAAACATCCTTAATCTTGTCTTTCAAGGATAGTCAATTAAATACTTGTGAATAGAAATTGATCCCTGTGGTTTAACCCTTCTTCAGATTCCAGCATCTTCTGAATCTTCTTCATGATAGACCATTATGACAACCATTCATACCACAAAAGCCTTCCAGGTTAGGTCAGTGTCTTGATCTTTTACTCCACCCTCAGCAAAGAACTGAAATGATGTTTCAACATCAGTTCTGACATTAGTCTAAATCACATTAAACATCTCCTATGGACTTGGAGACTACAACCATATTAATCCACACATATCTCTTGTAGGGAACACACGAGAACATATCAACATCTGATCAACTTCCAAGATCAGACCAATAAAACTGCAGTAACTTGCATAACACACTCTTCCAGAAGCTTCTTCTTATAAGCACAAGGTTCAGACCTCTTGTCTAACTTAAGAGTGATAACTGCCATCCTTCTACATAAACATACCATAGATAATCTGCTACTTCCAATCCTTCAAGCCACAAAACTGAAAGAGCTCACACAAACTCTTGGATGCATTTTCCCTATAAAATTGTCCTCAGACATTTTAGTTTAAACAAGGATCATTTCCTTCTCTTCTGATATCAAGATAACTGCCTTTTCTTCAACCAGCTCCAACTGAAATGCTATGACATTATGAACAGCGTCTCAAAAATTGTTCAACTTCATAGCTTCACTGATCCTTCAAAACAGCTACAATCTAATAGGTCTTTGACTTAGCATTTACCATAAACTGCTGATGTGTAGCGCGATGTCGAGACATTAGAATTGACATATTAAGCTCAGCTTCTTTCTTGATGAAACTTCCTCCAGTTCATGATTTTAAAAATCAGAAACATGTATCTTCACAAGAGAATTCATCTTCAGATATACCAGAACTACATTTGACATCATAACCAGGAAGATCCTCCTAATTAGGTCACCACAACTAAGCTTAAGAGATAACTTATCAAGATCTTCACTCCCGCATGAAAGATTTGACAGTGATACTCTTTTGCTTTGGCTCCACCCTCTTCTTTCACCATCAAGAAAATTGATAAAGAAGGAATCAATGTTCTGGACAGATTGGTCTTCAATGCCTGATTTGAAATATATTCTTCTTCTAAAAAAACTGAAACTTCCATGTCATACAGTCTTTAATAAGATCCATTCACCTTTTGATCACTTCTTTCCCAAAACAAAGATATGAGATAATCCTCAAGTATCTTTGGCATCTCTAACCAAACGGTTGAAGCTCTCTTGCATAAACTACAACATCATAGAATATCCTGCTGAGGAGACCAAACCCTAATGTCTTTCCAAGAGAATACCTTCCTAGAATCTCACCACTAGACATACAAGAACCAACCAGGGTTACATCAGATACCATGCAACGGAACACACAATAACTCCTCAACAACCTTCAGGCACTACTCAATAATCCTTGCACACCATCACCATAAACCAAGTGCCAACAAATCAAACTCACAACAACAGTTCTCCTGATAACAACAGACAGGTCCAATACATACCCTGTCATGAATAGTCCATCCTTCACTTCAAGGGAACATACAAACAACTATATGAACTGACCAAGTCCATAACTCAACAAAACCATCTTCCTTGCTCATGAACCAGAAAGTATCTTCCCTAGATCTTATCCAGAAACAGACAGGATGCCTGCTCTGATACCAATTGAAATTCTGGTATCAGATGTGTGATGTTAAGTGTGATGTCACAACAACATAATCTGCTATGAACAAGGCAATAAACAACAGTAAATCAACACAAAGAATTGTTCACCCAGTTCGGTCTAACAACCTACATCTGGGGGCATACCAAGCCAGGAAGGAAGTCCACTATTAGCAGTATCAAATTACAGACTCAACAAACCAGTTGACAATCTACCTAATTTAATCACTACCCAATGACCCTTCTATGTAAGTCCTCCTTAGATAAGAGACTCCATCTCACTCCCAATCATCGCAATGATGTCTAGCAGTCAACATCTCAGTCACTGCATCAACAGCTTGATTTCCAAAAACTCTTCAATCACAGAAAAGTAAAAGACACACTTTCATGACAATACCTAGACATGACACACATGACTAAGAACAATACTTAGAGTTCCTTAACAGCTTCCTCCAAGAACAATACATCTCTTACCTACAGGCTTTGAGATAAACACGATGACCATCCCACAAACCGGGTGGTTCATCAACCAACACAGCCCTTATAATTTACATGATGGCTGGCTTAACTTAAACTAGGTTACAATGCTTCTATTTATAACCTTTTTCCCAACTGGATTTGGGCTTTAAATCTCAGCATATTAACTGCTACAAATCTGCAGAAGATTCTGCTACTAAATAGATCTTCAATTAAATCTTCAATCAAATCTTCAATTAAATCTTCAATTAAATCTTCATATCTTTTAGTCTTAAAACCAGCAACAAGATCTGCTCCAAATCTGATTGCAACTGAATATATCTTTACCAAGATATTCGCCTACAATCTCTCACTCTCTTCAGCAGAATATCTCTCCAATAATAGAAACACGCAACCCTAATAAAACAACTCAGACTGATGTTCTGATGTTCTGTCAACTGATGTCAAGACATCAGGTTTAACATCAGCATACAAAACTGCAACCCTTCTGAACTTAACATCAACTTAATGTTAAGAACTCATGTTAAGACATCAGACATATGACATCATTAACAACACCATTGTTTTACCAAAATTCCAGCCAATAAAAGAACTAACAATCTCCCCCTTTGGCTAATTTTGGCTAAAACAATCTCAGCCCACACCAGAGATACCAGCGGAAAAACACCATACAAACTAACATCAGCACACAACTAGCAGCAACAACTCCCCCTCAAAACTACAACCAGCAAAACAGCTGCACAAACTACACACTCCCCCTCAAGCCTAGAACCACAACAGACAACTAGGCAACGACTAGGCCAACTCTCCCCCTTTTTAGCCACAATTGGGCACCCTTTGAATCTGACAACTAACACACTCAGAACAAAATCCAGACTCAATAGCTGAACAAACATTGGGGTAAATGTATACTACTGATTCAATCCATTGACATATTGTCTGACACCATGAAACCAGGTCTAAACTGTCAAGTACACCGTGAACTTCACCAGTAACACGATGTCACGACATATTGTCTGACATTACAATAAACAACTTCTTCAACAAAAGATCAACTCCCCCTATCTAAGATAACCAGTGCTCCTTTGCAAGAAGAACACCTTAAATGAATGGAAAACATAAGACTCATCTTCATGTCTTCAAGAGCGCACCCTCTGTTCAACACACCTGCTGAACGCATTCACATAATGCTTAATCCTCAAACAATCCAAGTACCACACTAGTACAGACAGAAGTTCTCCCATTATATTTCACAAATGGTGCTCCTTGACCAGTATATTATAACATTTGGAAAATCCAGACATAGTCTTCATTCATCCAGCCAGGAATGCTTCACACAATCATCCACAAGTTCTGAAGCACACACACAATGCCTTCCACTGAACTCTACATAAACTCCTCTTACACACACCAAGACAAGTGTGACATCTCCCATCAACAAGGACCCTCACAAAGCTCTTCCAAAATCTGCAGAGAAAAATAAATTCTCCCAAAACCAAAGTTGTCCTTCAGACTCCTCCTCAGAAGCATGTGCACATATGATTCAAACAATTAGCTTCACATGGCTAGAACCATTCACGTCCACACCAACATGTCATCCAACAGCCTAATGTCATAACATGTTATCTGACATTATATCCTCATAAGATTCAACCAATCTTCCCACTCTTGATCAGCATGCAATCTTCACAATATATGTACCTTTGCAGCAAAATCCATAGACAAGTACTCCTCCAGTCATGGTTAACTAATGCTCAAGATGAAGATGAACATTTGAGCACACTTGCTGAGTACATGCATTTTGGTACCATTGTCCCTTTCTCCAAAGGCAGTCATTCTCTATCATACTCTTCATCTTCATACTTCCAATCAATCAATACCTGATCTACTTTAGTCTTCTCTACATTCTCTATCCAAGGCAGGCCTTCTACTTCATCATTCTCCCGTATGACTATGTAGACGCTCCTTAGGCATAATGTATGCACCAAGCTTCAGAACCAGAACAAAATCATCCTTCACCAAGGATATTCAACCAGATAATGTCCCAACACAAGTTAGAACATTTGCCACACACCAAGATATCATCACCATGATTCTTGATATGCTCCACCAACTGGACTTACTATTGCATAGTAATCCAAAGAACTAGAGAATTAAACTCTCATCCACCTTCAAGAAGAATAATCTCCTTGAGTCTTCAACTCATCACCCTTCTGCCCAAGAGTAACTTGTTCCAAGACAATCCTCAATAATAGCCAGCTGCCACACTCTGATTATCTTGATTCTTCGAATCCACTTCTGAGATCAACCAAATGCCACAGTTTAATCACCTCATTCATGAATCCTCATATGAAAACAACCAAATGCCACATTTTGACCTTTTTCACGTTTGTCAGAACTCTCACAAAGATATCTTGATCCACCAAGGAAACTTGATCTTCAAGTCACATGTTCCACTTGCTCAAAAGCAAACACACTTAGACTCCCTAAGCCATGGTCATGTAACATCTTCTCCTTCCTGCAGCTCCTGCAAACTGCCATGAGAACGATATTTTTTAAGTATCCTATTGTTCATTCCTGTAGATCACCCTATCATTAGCTGATGTGCCACATCACCAGCTGAGACTCCTGATGATAAGCTAGATGTCAGAACATTATGTCATCCAACTGTTGAATTCAACTCTACCTTCTGCCACTCAGAAGAACCTCCTCCCTTTGCAGAAACAAATTTCCATGCTCTCATAGACTTGATTCAACAATCAAGTTTGAGTAGACAACCTCCATCCTGCTTAGAAACTCCAAAGACTTCAAACCTACCACATATGAATCTTCAGAAAATAAGTAGTCCAAGACTACCCCGTAGCAAAACTAAAGAAAGTCACTTCCCTTAGTAGAGCCGTCAGTAGAAAGCCAGAGATAACTGCCACTTATCCTCGACCTTCACAACCAGAGCAAACACCATGCTCCAAACCACTTAGATCAGAAATAAACTGATCCAAGCTGTAACCATCAATATTATGATGTCTTCATAGTCTTCCATCTTCATCTTCAACAGCACCACCATCTGGACAAGTCATTCACAATACTTTCTAGGAACAGATGCTAAGCAATAATCCTAGGTCAACACCTAGGCGACTTGTGAGCGAATGTAGAACCCCTCCCATAATTCTCCAAACCTCTGATGAAAAGATGTTAAAACAATAGACAGAACATCCTTAATCTTGTCTTTCAAGGATAGTCAATTAAATACTTGTGAATAGAAATTGTTCCCTGTGGTTTAACCCTTCTTCAGATTCCAGCATCTTCTGAATCTTCTTCATGATAGACCATTATGACAACCATTCATACCACAAAAGCCTTCCAGGTTAGGTCAGTGTCTTGATCTTTTACTCCACCCTCAGCAAAGAACTGAAATGATGTTTCAACATCAGTTCTGACATTAGTCTAAATCACATTAAACATCTCCTATGGACTTGGAGACTACAACCATATTAATCCACACATATCTCTTGTAGGGAACACACGAGAACATATTAACATCTGATCAACTTCCAAGATCAGACCAATAAAACTGCAGTAACTTGCATAACACACTCTTCCAGAAGCTTCTTCTTATAAGCACAAGGTTCAGACCTCTTGTCTAACTTAAGAGTGATAACTGCCATCCTTCTACATAAACATACCATAGATAATCTGCTACTTCCAATCCTTCAAGCCACAAAACTGAAAGAGCTCACACAAACTCTTGGATGCATTTTCCCTATAAAATTGTCCTCAGACATTTTAGTTTAAACAAGGATCATTTCCTTCTCTTCTGATATCAAGATAACTGCCTTTTCTTCAACCAGCTCCAACTGAAATGCTATGACATTATGAACAGCGTCTCAAAAATTGTTCAACTTCATAGCTTCACTGATCCTTCAAAACAGCTACAATCTAATAGGTCTTTGACTTAGCATTTACCATAAACTGCTGATGTGTAGCGCGATGTCGAGACATTAGAATTGACATATTAAGCTCAGCTTCTTTCTTGATGAAACTTCCTCCAGTTCATGATTTTGAAAATCAGAAACATGTATCTTCACAAGAGAATTCATCTTCAGATATACCAGAACTACATTTGACATCATAACCAGGAAGATCCTCCTAATTAGGTCACCACAACTAAGCTTAAGAGATAACTTATCAAGATCTTCACTCCCGCATGAAAGATTTGACAGTGATACTCTTTTGCTTTGGCTCCACCCTCTTCTTTCACCATCAAGAAAATTGATAAAGAAGGAATCAATGTTCTGGACAGATTGGTCTTCAATGCCTGATTTGAAATATATTCTTCTTCTAAAAAAACTGAAACTTCCATGTCATACAGTCTTTAATAAGATCCATTCACCTTTTGATCACTTCTTTCCCAAAACAAAGATATGAGATAATCCTCAAGTATCTTTGGCATCTCTAACCAAACGGTTGAAGCTGTCTTGCATAAACTACAACATCATAGAATATCCTACTGAGGAGACCAAACCCTAATGTCTTTCCAAGAGAATACCTTCCTAGAATCTCACCACCAGAGATACAAGAACCAACCAGGGTTACATCAGATACCATGCAGCGGAACACACAATAACTCCTCAACAACCTTCAGGCACTACTCAATAATCCTTGCACACCATCACCATAAACCAAGTGCCAACAAATCAAACTCACAACAACAATTATCCTGATAACAACAGACAGGTCCAATACATACCCTGTCATGAATAGTCCATCCTTCACTTCAAGGGAACATACAAACAACTATATGAACTGACCAAGTCCATAACTCAGCAAAACCATCTTCCTTGCTCATGAACCAGAAAGTATCTTCCCTAGATCTCATCCAGAAACAGACAGGATGTCTGCTCTGATACCAATTGAAATTCTGGTATCAAATGTGTGATGTTAAGTGTGATGTCACAACAACATAATCTGCTATGAACAAGGCAATAAACAACAGTAAATCAACACAAAGAATTGTTTACCCAGTTCGGACTAACAACCTACATCTGGGGGCATACCAAGCTAGGAAGGAAGTCCACTATTAGCAGTATCAAATTACAGACTCAACAAACCAGTTGACAATCTACCTAATTTAATCACTACCCAATGACCCTTCTATCTAAGTCCTTCTTAGATAAGAGACTCCATCTCACTCCCAATCATCGCAATGATGTCTAGCAGTCAACATCTTAGTCACTGCATCAACAGCTTGATTTCCAAAAACTCTTCAATCACAGAAAAGTAAAAGACACACTTTCATGACAATACCTAGATATGACACACATGACTAAGAACAATACTTAGAGTTGCTTAACAGCTTCCTCCAAGAACAATACATCTCTTACCTACAGGCTTTGAGATAAACACGATGACCATCCCACAAACTGGGTGGTTCATCAACCAACACAGCCCTTATAATTTACATGATGGCTGGATTAACTTAAACTAGGTTACAATGCTTTTATTTATAACCTTTTTCCCAACTGGATTTGGGCTTTAAATCTCAGCATATTAACTGCTACAAATCTGCAGAAGATTTTGCTACTAAATAGATCTTCAATTAAATCTTCAATCAAATCTTCAGTTAAATCTTCAATTAAATCTTCATATCTTTTAGCCTTAAAAACAACAACAAGATCTGCTCCAAATCTAATTGCAACTGAATATATCTTTACCAAGATATTCGCCTACAATCTCTCACTCTCTTCAGCAGATTATCTCTCCAATAACAGAAACACGCAACCCTAATAAAACAACTCAGACTGATGTTCTGATGTTCTGTCAACTGATGTCAAGACATCAGGTTTAACATCAGCATACAAAACTGCAACCCTTCTGAACTTAACATCAACTCAATGTTAAGAACTCATGTTAAGACATCAGACATATGACATCATTAACAACACCATTGTTTTACCAAAATTACAGCCAATACAAGAACTAACAAAGACCATGCCTTCTCATCCTTTCAAATGAGTGTCGAAGATGGTCTAAGTGACTCTTCCCTGAAACAGACTTAACCACAATATCATCAATATATATTTGCATGAAAGTTTCTATATAATCATGGAAGACTGAGTTCATTGCTCGTTGATATGTTGCCCCAGCATTTTTGAGGCCAAAAGGCATCACCACCCACTCGTAGGTGCCTAAGGCTCCAGGGCAACAAAAAGCTATTTTGGGGACATCATCTTCAGCAATGAATATTTGGTTATAACCAGAGTACCCATCTAACATACTGAGATACTCATGTCCTGCGGCGGAATCGACTAGCATTTCTGCCACAGGCCAAAAGGCATCTAAATCTTCGACCTCTGTAATCTGGTCGAACTCCCTAGGCATTACAGACACCACATTGACTATGATGTCGAGAGAAGCATCAGACTCAGAGTCGAAGTTGTCTATCATTTCGTCATCCTCTTCGACAGTCTTTTTAGTTTTATCCTCTTGAGAGGCAAACAATTTTCGTCCTACGGGTATTTTTTCAGCAGCCTTCATTGGATTCCCTCCATTATTGTCAATAGGGATATTAGTACTGGACTCTCCTTGATCCTTCGACTGGGCCTCCCTGAGAGCCTTCCTTCGACGTTGCTCTCTCCTCCATTGAGATCGCGACATTGGGTTCTTCCCCTTATAGTTTTCAGAGACATACGTCGATTTGTTAGAAGTCTGAAATTCCTTTCGATATTCTATTGAAGAGCCTCTGCCCACATCAAAATTCTGCCATTTTTTCTGACCTTTTTCCTTTCCTTCGATAGGTTTCATCCAACTCCTTATTGGTGCACTGCTTGTTGGTTTGAAGGTACTAGGCCTGGCCCCTGGGAACTGTGTTTTTCCTCCCACTTGTTTTGAAGAGGACCTTCTAGGGTCGAAACCCCTTTGACCATGAGATATTCCCTGCTCCCTTCTTTCTTTAGCCTTCCTAATCCCTTCAAGATTGTGAGCAGCCTTTTGATCAAAGATTGCATTGCATCTGGGGCATAACATGACACCTGATCCCTTCTTTTGGCAGCGGTGAAGGAATTCAATGATAGTCTCATCCTGTTTTGGATACGTGACTTTGTTACGCTCTTCTTGGCAGCTTGCTTCGTCCACCTCCATGGTCTTATGTTGCATAATCTCGACCATATTTATGTCCATGTCGACATTGGCACTAAGATTAAGATTACAGAAGTTTACCTCAAGGCTTTTAGCAGCCTTATCCATCTTAACGAAACTCTCAACAGTCTCTTTAGTAACTAGCATCATGTTGGAACTCTCAGTGATCCCATCATTTAAGCCCTTAGTGGCTGCTTCGAAGCTATCAGCAGCCTTGCTCATGAGTTTCTCCACAGCACGAAGGTCAAGGTCTTCAGTAACCTTGGCTAACACAACATTGTTGGTGAAATCTTCAGTAATTTCCACCATGTTGACTGAACGGTACAAGTCATCAACAACCTCAACCATATATACCTCTGGCTCAGCATAATGAGCATCTGCTGTTTGCAATGGGTCAGAGTTAATTTTCATCTGACCTTTGCTCTTCTCTCCAAATTTCAACCTGCCCTCCTGAATAGCATTTTGCACCAGATCCCTGAAAAGAAAATACTGAGAAGTTTTATGACCCAGAAAATTATAGTAATTACAAAATCCTCTCTTTTTTCTTTGTTCTAAAGGTGGCATTTTAGCGCCAAGAGGCACTATCATCTGCCCATCTTTTACTAACAAATCAAAAATTTCGTCACACTTGGTGATATCGAAAGTGTATGTTTTCTTGGGAAACTTATCATTCTTTTCAGATTCGACAGAATTTTTTCCAGTCGAAGGGGCTAACATTTTACAAGCATACGGAGGACCTTGCTTTAACTCAGTAACGTCTACCTCACTCTCGTCGAAATATAATGGTTCGTCGTATAAACCTTCGACATCCTCATAATATTCAACATAAGCTACCTTTTTACCCTTATTGAACTTAGCCTTTTCGTCTTTCAGACGTTCTAACTGTCGAACCTTATCAGCCAGTTGGGCCATATCTCTCAGATACTGGGTATCCAATTTCTTTCTAATAGAGTAATCAAGGCCACCAGGGGCCATTTCGACCAACTCATGCTCTGGCACTTGAGTAAAACACCTAGCCTTAAGTAATCGAAACCTATTTAGGTAATCGTCTATTGGCTCAATAAACTTTCGCTTTATGCTAGCCAACTCCTTCAAACTAATCTTAGTTTGTCCCATATAGAATTGTTCATGGAACAGACGCTTTAACTGGGTCCAATTATAGATTGAGTTAGGAGGTAGGGCTGTAAACCAAGTGAAAGCATTTTTGGTGAGAGAACTTGGGAAATATTTTACCCTAAGACTTTCATCATTTACAATCTCTCCAGCCTCAATCATATACTGGGCTACGTGTTCGACAGTAGATTCAGTTGTATCTCCTGAGAACTTGGTAAACTTTGCGACCTTCGTCCTAGGAGGTAATTCTGATTGTAGAATATAATCCATTATGGGTGAGGTATAATTTGGCCTAGTAAAGCTAAAATTTACCCCATTTCGAGCCATTATCCTTTCGACCATGGCTGCTAGGTTGTTATATGCTGCTATGTTGTTATGTCGAACCTGTTGTACAAAATGGTCAGCATCTTGGTTTCTATTTACTATCACTACCCCTTGCTCCCTTTCTTCAGGAATTGGCACTTGGTTCCTAGGTGGTTCGACTCTAGGGGATTCAAGGTTCACCTCAGGTATAGTCCCTAGGTTCTGCCGCGGGATATTCTTCATCACGGTCGCACCTCGTACAGGGGTCGGCACCCCCATAAATTCTACCATGCGTGCCAATTGCGCTGCTAGTTGTTGGTTAGTTTGGGTAGTGTTCTGAATCAAGGGTTGGAAAATTTCCCCCATAGTTTGGGACAAGGTTTATACCATTTGTAGGTTACTTTCATCCATTTGATATCTTAGACATGCTATAGAAGTATTTGTCAGTCTAGGACCTTGAGTGGAATATCCCACACCTATACTTTGGCTGTTTCGACCCACATTTATCCCCAATCCCGATCCTTGTAATGGCGAAGACATTACATTGTATGAGCATACTGGGGGGCCATTTTCGTGGCTTTGTATTATTGACGTTGGCATTCCATAAGGTGGATTCCTTGGTAAGGGTTGTGAAAATCCTGGAGGGGAAAATGCCTAAATGTCGAAGCTCGTCCTGGTGGAGTTTGGGGATTAGATGCTTGTGGCCCAACGTACTCCAAAACAGGTTGAGTGTAAGCCCTTATATGTGTCGACCCTGGTCCTGTCATTGATGACATTGGGTCAGACATAACATGAGGTGGGATTGGCTCTCCTGTCGAAGGGAACGGAGGTGGTATCACATCGTTCCTAGACACATTTTGAGGGTTTATGTTACTAGGCTGGGCATTCGAATTACTTGACTAAGGATTAGAACCACTCCCTTGAGGGTTTGGATTGTTTGGCTGACTAGTGTCCGTCGCCATTTTTCTAGTATATCTTCTCTTTGGTCTCTCTTCGTTTGTAGTGGCTACCTTACCACTTCTCAATAACATGCAACGAAGCTTTTTGAGAAGGACACGATGAATGAAGATTTTCAAAAATTTAGAAAGATATTTATCAATTTAGCACTGTCCCATTGGGCGTGCCAATTTGTTTGCCGTGAAAATTGGTAAACAACCGCTGATCTTCCAAATCTAACTTTGGTGACTCACAGGATCGATCAGATTGATCCTAGGACATGTGCTAACAATTGATCTAAGGCAAATTCTAAAGAAATAAATACTTCGACAGGACTCATGAAGAAAAGTTTGTTGAAAATACAATCTAGACAACGTTCTAAAAATGCTAAGTTACAAGGCTGAAAATGTAAAACAAAAGGTCGAAGGCGTGCAGTAAAGGTTGAAAATATAGAAAGTGCAGAAACATAACTTGCGTTAAATAGAATATAAAAACTTAACGAAAGATCAAAGTAAATTGCATTGAAGGATAAATGGTGTTTACATCACGTACATTCTCACAAGACTCTTTTCTCAACACACGGATACTTTGAGTAATTTTGGAGTTACTTGTACAAACTGAACATCACACACCCCCTGAATCCTATTGCTAGCCCTATTTATAATACTAGAACTAACTGCTATAAACTTCCTGAAATAATCAACGAATGACAAGTGTCGCATTGCATGCTTCCATCGCTTGGATATACGCCACCTGTCTTTCCTCAAGAGCGAACCAGAGTAATTACGCCCTCCTTTATTTGAATTTGAATTCCCAGCGTCGGACATCATCATCATTCTCGGTCAAAGGTGCGCTCTTCAACTCTTAGAAATATTTTCTAAGTCCCAAAAGATATCGTTTCCTCTTATGATAACCTTCGATTTAAAACTATCACACAGATCCTGTCGAAAGCTTCTCTAAATCTCTTCAAGAGCTTAACACCCCCATCAACACTTCTAACTTCATCTGGGCGTAGAATTTATGAGCTAACACTTGCATACACCATCTTCATCCTCGCCCTTGAAATTTGTGGTGACCTGCATATATCATTATACAGCGTATTCATGTGTTAAAGGGACGAAGTTCGAATTACTGAGAGTTATCAGATTTAGCTATGAGATTCCACAATCCAATATCGAAAAATGTAATGCTAATGATACCGCAACAGAATGAGACAACATAAATCCAACATTTTCTTTGGCTTTAATTTGTAGAACTTTTTCTGACTAATGTGATGATCAAAGACTTGTAGTAGACACATATCCACAACATAAATGCAGCCATTGATAACAGAGTGATTCCTTCTTCAGCATCAGATGCAACCATTAATAGCAGAGTGATCCCTCCTTCAGCCATTATAATTTCTTGATTCGCTTATGAATTTCCACAAAAGAAAGCAAGCCAATATCAATAAAAAATTATCTAAATGCACAACCACAAATACCTTGTAATGTTAACAAAGTCTAATGCAAGATCTTACTATCTAAAACATTACAAAATTGAAAAATACTACAATCAACATCACCATTCATAGCAAGATTGGCAATCACCAATGCAACATAAAATCATGCAGCGACCCAACCAAGGCGCCAGACCTGACACATCACTCTGATGAATCCATATCCTCGGAATATACCAGTCGAAAAATGCCTTGCTGCCACGAAGGACTGCCCTAAATGCTGCAACATTGATTCAGAGCAGGCTTTAAACATTGATAGGAACATTCAGCCTCGGGTTGCAGATTAATTAATGTGATAGAAATCATATGTAAATCTACATTATCTGATGAGTGAATGAGTTATGGGTATCTGATAATCCCCTCATGAAATCATTCTAACAGCTTCTCATCCGATCTAACCTCCCCTGGACCCAAAAATAGACACGTAACTTAGAAATAACATGCCGATCTGAACTCTGTATATTGATACTTTGACCCAGACTTTGGTTTCTCACAATTAACTATCGCACACGTCGAGACATGGTTGTAGATTCAAACACCATTTAGATAAACAAAGAAAGCAATTATTACCAGATTTTTAGTGGCTGCAATTAGTGGTCGCTACAATCAAGAGTAGATAGATTATTTTCAAATTATTTACTTGTATAACTTACCCAGCACAAATCCAAGCAATCAACAGCCTTGACACTTTGTGTTTCCTCCATGAACTTTACTTTGGAACCTGACTTATTGCAGCAAGTCCCAGAAAACGATATTAGCTCATCAAACTATCATTGGCAGCAAGTCCCAGAAAACTAACTTATTGCAGAAATTTGATTGAGAGAAGTTAAGAAGTTGAGAGAAATTTTCTGCCCTGCAATAGTTTGACAGAAAAAGTGAACTTCCTAACAATAACAATATATTGCAAATATGTTCAAAGCAAGAAATAATCAAAATTAACCTTCCGATTTCATTTTCGGCATTTCTTTGAGACATTAGGAATCATTCAGAACTGAAAACATAACTAACAAAATAAGGCACTATCTCTTTTTTCGCTTCTTCGGTAGTTTTAGAGAGTTTTCTTGTCAGCTTATTCATCATTACCCAAACACTGAAGAACATCAAAAACAGTGGTTAGTTAACTTCAACATTCACCTAGAGAGTTTTATGACAGTATCAAACACAGTTTTTATATCAGTATCATGCATACCAATTGAAGAACTGTTCGACGTGCGGTTCTCTGGATAAATCTGTTCTGTTAACAGTAACATAACAATTATAATGAATGATAATGTTGGTAGTTAAGACGAATATTATATAGGTGAGCGAATATTGGTGCTTACTTACGCTTTTATAAAGTAACCAACATCGAGAAGACCTTCCACTTTAGCTTATTTTGGCAAAAGAGTTTGAAATTTATCACAGTGCAGTAATATTGTCAATCCTCCGGCCGAACATCCTGATAAACGGCTTGCAGATACAAAATTAACAACAAAGGGGACCATACCACCAAAGGGGCGAATATCCTTCAGAAACCGGCGTTTCAACTTTATAACAGTCTTGTTGAAATCACCTAATTGATACATACAATAACTTAAATCTTGTTATCATATGGAAGAACAGGAAATGTTAAGGATGAGTATCAGAATAAATTAGACACGTCATAGTATCATACCAATACCGTTTGCGTGATCTCGACTGCAATGGAAAATAAGTTTGCCAAAAAGGACATGTTGAGTACAGAAATGTACAGAAAATCAAGGATTGAGTGAGAATACAATAACATGATAACAGAAAGGGAATATACAAAAACTACAATGGCCTTTGATGGCAACTTACTTGATTATAGAATATTCCTCATAAAACCCAACAGAGCCATTGATTTTAATCCTTCTATGGAGCCATTGTGTACCTGAAAACACATTGTTTATTGTGATGAATAATAATAAAATGGATATTATAAAACAAAATATTTCATCCAAGTTGCATCAGGAAATCCACTCACGACTTTTCAGTTCAATAGGAGTTCAATAGGAGTTTCCACTCCAGCCCAAACCTTCAATGCTCTAAAATTCAAAATTCAAGATCCAAAAGAGCGTTTTCAATGCTTCAAAATCCAATATCCCTAACCTGCAAAATCCAAAACATGTTTACAAACTTTACCTGTTTCTTTTTCACATTTTACTTCATGAGCAGTTATTGCTTCTCATCAGCAATGACTACCTCATACTTTGGCTGCAACACATACTTTGTTTTATTGACCACGAAATATATCTTAGGAACTTTCATCGAACATTTTGCAGGCAAGGTGCAACACTCTGTATTTTAAAAGCAGAGTATTAACAGAAACAACTCTCACAGTAACAACATCAAATAACACCACACAAATGAAATAGAAGCAAAAGAAAGAAGTCGAATCATAACCGTACTCAAAAGGGAAAAGATGAAGTTAATTTATCAAAACCTGCAACAACAACAACAAAATATCATCAACAACATAATCGGCGGTGTTTTGGATATCTGCATAATATAAGCCGTTTAGATCTGTAACTTTAACAACCAAATCATTATTCCAAATTACATTACTATAGTTGAGCACCAATGGTGCCAAAAGGTTACGATTCGTTTCCGACTTCCTTTTTAGGTCAGGAAGGCGCCGCACGCGGAGCCATCAGAAACAGCACCGCTAACGAATCTTCCCCTCTTCTGCGTAAGCCAACATCACCAAACCTGAAACAACAAACACAAATCCAAAAACAAAATCGAAGCTATATGAAACTCAATAACGAAAATGAAGAATAAACATGAGTAAAAGAGAAAGAACGAAGAATCATGAGAAGTTTCGCGAGAGTGAAAAGGTTGATCAGAGAAGCTTGAGTGGTTGTAGTTTCGATACTGTGAAATGACGGTGAACAGTTGTGAAAAGGTGAAGAGGTATGGTGGCTGTGTTTGTGAAAGACGATAGAGATAGTTTTAGTGGTAAGACAGAAAAGTGTCACGTGGGAAAAAGGTTGGGTGTGTTCTAAAGGCGACATGTGTCCGAAAGGGCATTAGAGTAAATTCATTGGTAGTAACTTTTCTTATATGGTAGATGGGTGACTCATTTGTAAGGTGATAAAATGGACCCGATCCGTCGGACATATCCGTTTTATCCATACTTTTTGTGAGACAGGTCAAGATTTTAGATCCACACCTTTTAATACATCCGTCCTGTTTTTGTGGGCTTTTGCTAACACGGAATTTTACATACAATTTTGTAATTTTTTAGCCTAAAAGATTTAATTCCAATGGGCCCGCCCCGACCGGCCTCACTTTTATGTGGGACGAGGCAAACTTTTAGGTTCACGACCTCAAATATGCCCGCCCCATTTTTTTCGAGTTTTTATGGGACGAGCTTAAACGGAGCGAGCATGTCTGTTTGCCACCTCAACTCATTTAAAAAAACTAAAATAAATGATCGATTTTAATTTATAATACAATATTAATTTATATTTTTTTATATGTATTATTTAAAAATTTAATTGGTATGCACTGATAGTGTAAAATTATTTTACACTGTCAACCAATCACCTTCATATATTCCGCCACATCAGACTGTAAATTTTAAGTTACTGATATAACATGGTAAATTAATAAATTTCTATTGGATGACAGTGTAAAATTATTTACACTATCAGTACATACTAATTAAACTCATTATTTAATTAATACTACTCTCATCACTTTCATGACTATCATTATTTTATATTGATTATTTTAATAAAAGCATTTTTCCCTCTCCTTTATATACTTTTTTTAATAGGTGTAAAATAGTTAATTGAATTAGTTATTATTGAAGAGATGAGTATAAACTAATTAAAAAGTTATAAATTTATTAAAAAATATTATCACAAAATGTATATTTTGATCGCATGAATATATAAGTTATAAACCATCTATTATAAGTTCAAAAATTCACATTGTAAAACATTGGTAATATAATATAAACTTTTTCGAAAAATCATTGAAAGCATTAATTCTTATGGTAAAATAAGTTTCATTTGTAAAAACAGGTCGCATTTGTATTTCTGTAATTTTAAAATAATTGCCACTTTAGATTAATACAACAAATCTAACTTGAATAAAGTGGTCCTCAAGACCTCGAGTTTTGATGCTTGAAAAACAAAGCAAAAGACAAACTACATGTATAAGTTCTCTTTAAAGAGAGACCATGTTCAATTTGATGATGGAACAAAATACAAATTTTGTTGCTCATCTAGCAAACAAAGATGTGAAAGGTATCCTGACATTTTCCTCCAACCAACCCACATTGTTGCAGCCATATCTATATTGGGGGCAGGGCTTGGCTGCCTTTAAGGCGCCAAAGGCACCTGCCTTTGTGGGTATATTTCTCTCTTAAATTTCTCTTTCATCATTTTATTTATTTATTTATATTTTTTATTTTATAAAAAATTGATGAATTAGCTTAAAGGATGGTACCTTTGCTGCCATAAAGGCAACAAAGCCCAACCCCTATATTGGGATGTCTGGATACTAACATGAGTATCTTATGTTATCTCTATATGCATGTCTTAAAGGAAAATATTCTTTGCCAATGCCAACTTGTTTTCTTTCCTTTTCTTGGTTTTTGTTAACTTTCACTTTACATTTTAGTAATTTTTTGTTTAAAGAAGTTCACTTTAATTTTAATCAAAATTAGTTATCTGGCCATCCTATTCAATGTTGGATGAGGTAATTGAGAATTTTTAAGAAATTCAAAATTTTAAATAATTTAAATGATTCAATTGAAATTTATTTATTTTAAATTCTTTTGTTTGTATGGAGTATTAAAATGATTTATTGTTAAATTTTAAGGGTCATTTTCATAAATTTTACAACTTTTGCGTCAAATTTAAAATATAAAAAATAGGGACCAATTTGCAATTTATAAAAATTTAAAAGGACTAATTTGTAAAATTAGAAAAATTTTAGGGACTTATTTACAATTTTTAGAAATTTTTAGAGGTGAATTTGAAATTTTTATAAAATATGAGGACCATCTTGCAAATTTTGAAAAAAATTAATAATAAACAATTTAGCAATTGCATGATATAGAGTAAATGAGTAATTTCAAATTCCTTAAATTTAACTTGAATAAAATACTTCATAAATTTATATCATTTTAACATTTTCATACATTTTTTATCCAAACAATAGATTTTGGTTAAATCATTTTAAATTCCTTCAAAAAATTACTTTCCTTCATTAAAATACTTTATCCAAACACACTATTAAAGAAATTTTGCTTTCTGTTATATTACTTGTAGTAATTCAAACTTAGTGAGTCTAGGTTAGAAATACATGCAATTATATGTTGATTGTATAGTTTGTTATTTTTTATATATAGTAATAATTTGTGTATTGTGTTGTGCATAAAAAAACAATTATTTTTCCAATCTATTTCTCTTATATATCTTCTATTGTGCATAATCTTATGATAATACCAATTCAGGAATCAATAGCGATTGAAGCTATAGTTGAAATAGGTGACAATCATTTCCATGCAAATCTTCCAATTCTTGATGGTAAGAATTGGGAGAAATGATGTATTCGAATGACAGTGATCTTCACCGTTCAAGATGTGTTCGAATATGTGGCAGAGGGGCTTCAACCGCTAGGAGAAAATGCTACTGAGGCTCAGAAAATGGCATTCGAGGAACCTAAGAAGAAGGATCAAAAGACACTGTTTTTCATTCACTAATGCGTTGAAACGAAGGTGTTTGATAAAATCTCTCACGCAACATCATCGAAAGAAGCATGGGACATGCTGGAAAAAATACTATGGTAGAGATGAAAAGGTCTAGAAGGTGCGCCTCAAGTCTTTGAGAAAACAATATGAAATGCTGCAAATGAAAGAAGGCGAATCAGTAGCGCATTTCTTCACGAGGGTTTAAGAATTGATCAACCAAATGAAGAATTATGGAGATCTTGACCGTGGAAATGAAAGTTGAGAAGTTGATTTGAAGTCTCACTCCTGAATATAGTATGATAGTAATAACATTTGAGGAAACCAAAGACCTAGCCACAATGAGAATTGAGGATCTGCAAGGATCTCTTGAAGCCAGAAAGCTGAGACTGAATCAAAGAGAGACATAGAAAGATTATGAACAAGCCCTGACTGCTCATTAAAAGATAGGAGTGTTTGATGACATAAAGAGAAGGTGAAAGTAGGGAAAAGGAAAATACTAGAAAGAAGCCACTCAAAATAGCAACGAGAAGAAGAAGATTGAAGAAAAACATGAATCCTCTAAAGGAGGAGGATGGTTTAACAAACTTTAAAACAAGAAAAAGTTTCAAGACAAGAGAAATATTCAATGCTTCAACTGTGAGAAGTATGGTCACTTTGCAGCTGATTGCTGGTTTGGAAAGGGAACCAAAACCAAGAGTGGTGTAGAAGAAGGTAACATGATGCAAGATGATTCAGATTTAGATCCTGTTATGTTGATGGTAACAACCTGTGGAGGAGCTCTAATTTCTGATATGTGGTACTCAGATTGTGGTTGTTCTAACAACATGACTGGACACAAGGAGTGGTTGATTGAATTTAATTCAAGTAAGAAGACAAGTGTGAAATTGGCAAATAAAAAAAGCTTAATGGAAGAAGGCACAAGCAATATTTTCATACAAAGAAAGGAAGGCAAAACAACATTGATAGAAGATATGTCATTTGTCCATTCTACTCAATGTAATCTGTTGAGCATCGGTAAGCTGGTTGAGAAAGGCTTTTTAGTCACCATGAAAGGAGGCTCATTGAAGCTGTATGACAAGAAGAAAAAAATAGTGTTGAAATCAACATTGACAAGAAACATGATTTGGAAGGCTATCTTGAAGACCACATAATCACATTGTCTTCATTCATCAATTAGTAATGAAGAAAGCTGGCTTTGGCACCAAAGGTATAGGCATCTAAATTTTAGAAGTCTAGGAAATTTGAATACTATGAATTTAGTAGAAAGATTGCCTAAGATAGTGACACCTGATAAAGCATGTGACATTTACATGCTTAGGAATATATCTAGGTTGTCTTTTGTGAAGCAGTTATCAATGAGAGCCAAACATATGTTGAATGTTGTTTCATCTGACATTTGTGGTCCATTTGAAACTCTTTCTTGTGGAGGAAGCAGATACTTCATATCATTTGTATATGAATTCAGTATGATGTTGTAGGTGTACCTGATATATACTAAAGTAGAAACCTTAAACATGTTCACAAGGTTTAAAGTTATGGCTCAAAAGTAGAGTGGAAGACAGGTTAAGATACTCAGGACAGATGGAGGAGTGGAATACCATTCCCATGAATTTAAGCAATTTTGTAATGAAAGTGGCATCTTGCATGAAGTAACTCCTCCCTACACACCTCAACACAATCGTATGGATGGAATAAGGAATAAAAGCTTTTTTGAAATGGCTAGAAGCATGCTAAAACAAAATTCATTGCCTCATAAATTCTGGGGCAAAGTAATGTGTACTACTGCTTATGTTTTAAATAGATGTCTCACCAAGAGCCTAAGGAATCAAGTTCCAGAAGAAAACTGGTCAGGAAATAAGTCGTGCATAACTCATCTCAAGGTATTTGTATCACTATGTTATAGACATGTGCCAAATTCAGAAAGAACCAAACTTGAAGATAAAAGTGAACCTATGATCTTAGTTGGTTACCATCCAACCGGAGCATACATGTTATATAATCTGTTACATAGAAATTGGTTATTAGTAGGGATGTAATCATCAAAGAAGTAAATTCCTGAGATTGGAACCAAGGTGAAGAAAGAACAAGAGTGGTTCCAATGTAGGTTCCAATGCAGTTTGACTCTAGTGAGGTGAATCCAGTCATAACAGAGACTTAGGCAGATGCATTTAATCCTACTCAAGATGCAAGACCAACCAGAAATAGACAGATACCTGCAAGGCTGAATGATTATGAAATAAAGTCTGACAATGCATAAGATGAGGAAGGAGAAATAATACACCTGGAAATGTTAACAGGTGCATAACCATTGGACTATCAGGATGCAATACAAGAAAAGGTGTGGAAAGATGCAATGAAGAAAGAGTTGAGTTCAATTTAAACGTGTGGCACATGAAAATTGACTTAACTACCAGAAGGAAAAAAGTCAATTGGTGTGAATTGGATTTCAAAGTAAAACTTAACTCAAAAGGAACAATAGTGAAACACAAAGCAAGACTTTTGGCAAGGGATTTCCTTCAAAGACAAGGCTCAAATTATTCTGAGGTGTTTGCACCAGTAGTAAGGAATGAGACTATAAGATTTGTAGTGGAATTAGGTTGAATTAGATGGTGGACATTGTCACACATGGATGTAAAATCTGCCTTTTTGAATGTTCTTCTTGATGAAGAGGTATATGTGTAAAAACCTCCAAGCTTTAAAGTAAAGGGAAAAGAGCATATGGTGTATAAACTATACAAGGATTTTTATGGTTTGAAGTAGGCACCAAGAGCCTCGGACAGGAGAATTGATACTTTCTTCCTCAATCATGGTTTTAAAAGGTGCTCAGTTGAGTATGGTGTGTATGTCAAATACAAGCAAGATGAAATAATGCCGCTGATATGTTTATATATGGATGACCTCTTGATAACCGGAGAATCTCAACTTCAAATTGAAGAGCTCAAAAGTACAATGAAGTTATTGTTCTAGACAAAAGTGGTTAGACCACCAAAAGTGCTAACTCTCATTCTCTTTGGACAAAGAGAGCTACGCTGTCTATACTGTGGAGTATGTTGAGATGGATATTTGGGGATTTGAGGGCTATATAGGTGTTGTATACTGCCTCAAGATGAATGTCTTGCTTAACCCTCATGCGAGAGCCCCATTATATAGTCTTCTTATTAATATAAGCCATTTAGAGAAGTCTCATGGCCTTCTGGCATTATGTGGCCATCATTGCCGTAACCTCCCTCCATGAATATAAGCTTTGAAGCTCTTGGTAACGTCTGTATTGATGCATCGCCGCCGTTATAGAAGTTGGAGTGGCATTTGATGAGCTTGTGTCCGGCATCGGTGTCGGGTTGGTGGGGTGTGGTACCCGACCTTGTGAGAATATGAAACGTTTGCAAGGGAAAATAGTACATGGTACAGATTAAAAACGTTCTTTTCCACTACCATTCCACTACCCTGATTTGGTGGTACAAAGGACAATTTCAGTGTACGATTTTCACCCCAGCATAACTACATTATTTCAAGTCGCCAGTACTCTTCTGATATTACTGATATGCCCTTCAACGGATCTTTTTCTGGCTATATATAGACTTGATTATTCAACGAATCTGTTGCGCGAGAAAATGTAACACTCAGTGTGAAAAAGAGAAATATTAAAAACACTGATTCATATGAAGAACGAACTCAAGAAATGGAGAGATTTATGAGTGAACAGTAAATCACCATAATACAAAGAAGAAGATTATTTTTACAGTGTAGATTCACTCTAAGATAGATTGAGCTAAAAATGTGTTTACTCTGCTTATGTAGAAGCATCATTATTATAAACAAACCTTTGTAACAAATGGTTGTTTGTGTTCACTAAAGGACCGGGTAGGTCAGAAGCTTTAGGAAGACTAAGACAGTGAGTTTTAGTGCTGTTAGTCACTTGCAATTGGCTTGTGCATTGTATTTTCAAACAGGGGTTTGAATTCCTTGAGAGACCAGTTAGGTCAGAATTCTTGAGAAGTCTAGGACTAGTGTGTCTTTGAGGTTAATTCCTTAAGGGACCAATTCGGTCAGAAGCCTTAAGAAGAGACAGTTAGTCTGTGTATTGTTAGTCAACAGCAGTTGCTAGTGCAGTTGTAATCAGTTTGGTTATAGTGGATTAAGACCTCACTTGAGAGAGGCAAAATAACCTTGGTGGGTGGACTGGATTAACTTGATAGTTTTCAAGTGAACCAGGATAGATCGTGTGTCTTTCTCTATTGTTAGTCTATTTGTGATCTTTGTTTAAGAATCATGAAAAACCTTCATTTTGGAAAACCCAATTCAAACCCCCCCCCCCCCTCTTTCTTGTGTTTTTCTCGTACCTTTAATTGGTAGCAGAGCTCCGGTTCTGATTGTGATAAACGTTTTATCAGTACTTAACAGTGTTCAATACCGATCCAGTATTTGTGTGAGATATCATGGCAGTTCCTGCTAATACCATTACTGAAGAGAAAGATCATTACAGTTCCAAACCACTAGTCCTTGATGGTGAAAAGTTTGACCACTAGAAAGACAAAATAGAAAGTTTCTTTCTTGGTTGTGATGTAGATCTTTGGGATTTGGTAGTCGGTGGCTACAATCATCTAGTTGATGCTGCATGTGCTAAAATATCCAGAAGTGATATAACCAACCAACAGAAGAAATATTATAAGAATAATCATAAGGATGACTCATGAAGGAAATGCTCAAGTTAAGGAGACAAAGGCGCTTGCCTTAATCCAAAGCTATGAGGCATTCAGAATGGAGGATGATGAGACAGTTGACACCATGTTTTCAAGGTTTTAAATGCTAGTCGCAGGATTCAAAGTTCTGGACAAAGGTTACTAAACTGTTGAACATGTGAAAAAGATCATCAGAAGTCTTCCTAAAAAAAATGGAGACCTATGGTAACAACTCTAAAGCTATCAAAGATCTCAATAGCGTAAGTCTTGAAGAGTTGTTAGTTCTTTGAGAAGTCATGAGATAGAGCTTGAAGAAGATGAACCTCAGAAGAAAAGCAAATCCATCGCTCTTAAGTCTAAACCTGAAAAGGCAAAGGCTTATCAAGCTGAGGAAGAATCAGAAGATGAGCTGTCGTTAATCTCCAGAAGAATCAACAAACTCTGGAAGCATAGGCAAGGAAACTTCAGAAGACCTAGAAGAAACAAAGGCCGCTATGAGTCATCATCTGGACAGAAGAAGCATAACTTTGGAAAGGAGGTTATCTGCTACGAGTGTAATGAGCCAGGTCATTATAAGAACGAGTGTCCAAAGGTCAAGAAAGACAAAAACCCTAAGAAGAACTTCTCTAAAGCGAAGAAAGGTCTAATGACAACTTGGGACGATTCTGATTCTGAAGAAGAGGAATCTGATGAAGAACAAGCAAATGTTGCGCTAGTAGCAACAACTGAAGATGAAGTTTTTGGAGAAGCAAAAGACTAAAAATCATCAGAACCAGAATCATGCTTAGAATTAGAATCTGACTCAGAGATATCCTTAGCATCTCATTTGAAACACCAGTCATGGTACCTGAACAGTGGTTGCTTGAGACACATGATAGGAAGAAGGTATATGTTTCAAAGTTTGGAACTTAAGCCTGAAGGCTTCGTCGGTTTTGGAGGAAACCAGAAAGGAAAAATCATTGGCTCTGGAATAGTCGTGTTTATTTTTAGGATATTCTGAATGCTCTAAATGATACAGAATCTATAACACAGAAACACAAATTGTAGAGGAATTAATTAATGTCATATTCAATGATAAGCTTGGCCCTGAAAAGTCAAAGCCAGTTGAAAAGGTTGCATATCTGAAGATCACATCATCAAAATCTATGAAGTAGAAGATTCAAGAGAAGCAGACAAAGATGCAATTTCTCCAGATCCAAATACAACCTTACCAGAAGCTGAGAACAACTCATCTCAGCAGAAGAAGAATAAGACCTCTCATTCTGAAGATTTGATTCTGGGAGATAAAGCTAATCCAGTCAGAACCTGTTCATCCTTCAGACATTTCGAAGAAACTCTTCTGGGTCTAGTGTCTTTGATAGAGCCAACAACAGTTGATATAGCTTTAAAAGAAAATGAGTAGATTCTGGCCATGTAAGAAGAACTTAATCAATTCACCAGAAATGACGCCTGAGATCTTGTTCAGAAACCCAAAGGTGTCAACATCAGTGGAACTAAATGGGTGTTCAGAAACAAGCTAGATGAGAAAGGCTGAATTCGAAATGAGTCTAATGGAAGAACTCCGATTCTTTTTGGAAATTCAAAATTGATCAAAGATCAGAAGGAACGTACATTCATCAGAGCAAGTATGCAAAAGAACTTCTGAATAAATTCAACATGACGGAGTGTACACCAGCTAAGACTCCAATGCATCCAACATGTATTCAGGAAAAGGAAGAGGTAAGTGTAAAGGTTTGTCAGAAGCACTATCGTGGTATGATAGGCTCTCTTTTGTACTTAACTGCTTCTAGACCTGATATTCATTTCAGTGTTCATTTGTGTGCTAGATTTCAATCAGATCCTAGAGAATCTCATTTAACTGCTGTTAAAAGAATTCTGAGGTATCTGAAAGGAACTACTAACCTTGGCTTGATGTATGAGAAAACATCAGAGTACTTTATTTCTAGTTATTGTGATGCAGATTATGCAGGAGACAGATTAGAAAGAAAATGCACCTCTAGAAACTGTCTGTTTCTCGGAAAGAATCTGATCTCATGGTCAAGCAAGAGGCAATCGACAATTGCTCTCTCAACAGCAGAAGCAGAGTACATATCCTCGTCTCTATGCAATATGCAGATGTTGTGGATGAAGAACCAGCTAGAAGATTATCAGATACATGAGAGTAACATTCCTTTTTTTTGTGATAATACTGCTGCTATTTGTTTAATAAAAATCCAATCTTACATTCTAGGGCTAAGCACATAGAAATTAAACATCATTTTATTAGAGACTATGTTCAGAAGGGAATCTTATGTTTAAAATTTATAGATACAGACCATCAATGGGCTGATATTTTTATAAAACCCTTGGCTGAAGATAGATTTCTATTTATTATGAAGCATCTAAAAATGGACTACTATCCAGAGTAAGATTTCATGAGAATCAGATGTGTTTAGTCAGAGTCTGAAGATATCAGATTTTCATTTAAACCAAGAAGCATTTGTTTGTAACCTTAGTCATCAGAAGATGCTTTGTCAGAAGTGTCTCTGATCAGATGGAAACCTTTTGGTCTTCCAGACTCTGAGGATATCCAAACGTGTCCAAAATCAAATCATATCTTCTGTTGAAAAGACACCTCGAGAGTTGTGATTTTGTGAGACTAGGTTTCAAGTAATTATTATCTATTACTCCTTAATATCATGTTTAACACATTAGATTTAAAAGCTTACTTGATAAGTATTTAAATCTTTACGTGTTCCCTTCTCAGTAGACATTCAGAAAGATGCATGTAAGACAAAAATTTCTTGGAACTTAACAATTGTCTTCCTTTATTCATTGTCAGAATCTGCCTTCTCATTTTCTAGTATACATTTATTCACATTTATTAACTGATGTCATAATATCAATAACGTATACTATTCCATAATCTTTTGGAGACTGATACACTCATTCATCATTCTTTGTTCCTGTTTGTATCCCGTGTATTGGAACTGATGAATTTATTATCTCAAGTCATCCAGTCTTTATTGCTATTTATGGCTATCACTCATCGTTCTCTTTATATACCACACTTCTTCTCATAACAATTCATCAGTTTCCAAACTTGCTTTTCATTCCTATTTCTCTTATTTCACTATGTCTATCAAAACTTTTGTTGGTAATGATGAAGTTATGGAGGTCATTAATGAGAAAAGGCCAAATCTTCCAAGATTAAGAGACTCAGGTGTTTACTTATCCACCAGTATGAAAATTCAAGGGTGGTCAGGATACTATGCAATCTTGCATGGACCCATTTATCCTGCCCTGGTGAAAGAATTCTGGAAATATGCACGAATTAGGGAAGATAACAATTCTGTTCGGTCTTCTGTTTTCGGTGTTCCGGTCTTCATAACACCTACCTCCATTGCTCAAGCCATCAATTGTGTTCAATCTGGAGTCACTGTTGAGGATCTCCATCTGAACTATTCCTTTGTTGAGGGTCTCATTAAAATTCATGATGTGTCTCGAAACAACTATGAACCTTATAAACCTGAAGGACTTCTCCCTGCTGGAAAGTTGTGGTTTCAACTCCTGCTCACCAACTTTCACCCCAGAGGATTGGCCAAAAGCACCTTGACTCATGATGATAAACTGTTTATCTATTTCATGATGTACAACGTCCGGGTGAATCTTCCGCAAACCATCTTCAATCATCTGAAGAACTGTGTTGAAATCTCCAGAAATTAACATAAGTCCTTCATACCTTATTGAAGAATTCTGTATGAGTTATTCTACAGGGCTGAAATCATCACTTTAGCCAGAATACTTGGACCAGAAGATGCTACAGCTGAAGAGAGGTGTGAAAGGGTTGATGAGGTGGAGGATTTCTGATAGCTGGTTGGTGGGTGTTTCTCTTGGACTTTTGGTTGCTGATGCTTGGTCTTTCTTCCGTTTATCATTGCTTTTCCTATCCGTTGTCCTCGATGTTGTTTGTTTTCCTACTTTATGCTTCTGTTCTTGTACTGTGCCCCGGCGTTTTGTTGTTCTATAAATGAAGTACTTTCTTTATTCTCTTTATCTTGTCTTACTGCATTCCATAATAATTATCATAAAAAGGAAGAAAATGACTAACTTTAACTTATCTAAATTCTCTTAAATCAAAATAATTTAGTTAAAATTTTGATAACACGTGAACGGTAATGGTAACAACTGTTTGACTCATTGGGTTTCGTAAACTTCTTCAGAATAGGCTAAAATCTTTACGCATTCTCCTATGACTGTGCATTCATAAATGATAAGACGTATGTGAGTTAAGTTTTTCTTGAAAATAAGCTATACTCTCTTCTGTCTTTACTATGTGTTAATTTTCAATTGCCATTTATAAGTATACATTTGTTCATAGTTATTGACTCTTGTCAAAACTTAAGTAACATATCCTTATTTGTGACCTTTTGGGTATTCTGCTTTAAGATACTGCTACACTCCTTTCCTATTCCTTGATATTCTTTGTCTCTTACTCTGCCACTATGTCCTTGGCATATCTTATGCGTGATACGCATCTTGACCTATGTCATTTTCTCAGTCAGTCACGTTTCTCATTTTCTACATATATATTTCATTTCTCCTCCCATGTTTTGTAGTGCTTGATCTTACTAGTTCAAAATTACCTTTACTGCTTAAATCTTCTCATCATGTCTCTAATCACTTTCCAAGGAGATGAGACCCTTCTTGAGGTCATATCAGAAGAATCAATCAACCTTCTTCATCTTGGAAATAGAGAAATTGCTAGCAGTATCACCTCAATCGTGCGCTATCAAGAATGGGCAAAATACTTCATCATTCTGGATAAACCAGTCTACTTAAATCTTGTAAAATATTTTTGGAAACATGCCTACATCAATGATGATGGTCGCTCAATTTCTTCTCGTGTTTTTGATGTCCCCATAAACATCACTCCCTTCACCATTTCTCTAGCAATTAGCTGTGAGAACATTGGCTTTACTGTTGAACATGTTAAGTCTAGGTATCTTATTTCTGAGGAACTCGCCTCTCTTCACAACAAATTGTCCAAATATGAACCTCTAAATCCTGAAAACCTTTTTCCCATTCCCAAAGCTTGGTTTAAGCTTTTGCTGACAAATTTTCGTCCTCGGGAAGAAAACAAAAATATCTTATTTCATGATGATTGGGTCTTCATCTTTCTCCCGATGGCTCAAATGCAGATATATCTACCTCAGTCTATATTCAATTTCCTGCAAAAATCCATTACTGACTCCAGAAATGGTGATTTCATCAAGCCCTACATACCTTTTGGAAGAGTTCTATCTGAAATCTTCTTTAAAGAAGGAATTGTTGAATTTGTCAAGACAGATGGTCTAGAAAATGGTTTGTTGAAGAAAAATTGTGAAGTCTTTGATGGTTAATCTTTAGCATGTCGTATCTTGTGTTTTCTGTCTCGTCTCTAGGATGCTCTGTGTTTGTTTTGTGTTCGAGTCATGCCAATGTATTTCGATCCATTATTAATGAGACTGTTTTTATGAGTACTATGGTATATTTTAGAAATCTCTTTCTCACATATTTATCATAATATTTCACTGTTTATTGCATTATCTTTTTTATTATGACAAAAAGGGGGAGAAAGTAAAATGATTTTGATAGTATCTATTCTCAGAATCTCGAGCTCAAACATTACATAATGCTTTTTCAACTAACTGTTTGTTTGATGTTTCAATTAAGGAACTCTGAAAAAGTTCACTTAGCATTCTAGACAGGTTGAATATAAAGATCCTACTCTCTTAAGATTGAAAATCTTATGGATAATTTCAACTCTGATATTTCATGGTTAAAAAGTTGTACACTCTGAGAATATATGTTTATTCAAACAGATGTTCCAATATTGTTCAGAAGTTGTGAACTTTCTGAAAGTCAAGAAATCTTGTTTGATATCATAGTGTTCAAAAGTTGTAAACCTTCTAAAAGTATGAAATTCAGAATCAAGCGTCAGAAGCTGAAATCTCCTTGAAAACAAGTCAAGTCAATTCTATGATTCAAAGATACTATTTCAGAATATACGCTCTGCAACGGATGATATTCTGATAAAATCAATCAGGCTCTGAATCTGACAAGATTGGTGAATCTAAGAAAAGATTGACAAAAGAGAAGTCAATTCTAATCAAACTCTGATACTTAAGAAGTTATGACTCTTCATCAAGATCTGATAAGTAGTTCTGATACGAGATGCGCGACATCATCCAATCAGACTCAAAATCAAATTTTGATTTTTCATCAAAGTTCTGATAGTAACCAAGTTCTGAGATGAAGACCTAATGTTCTAGTCAGACTCTGATGAGTTATTGTAGGGAATTATTCCTTCTCTATTGTAATGTTCCGAAGAACTCAAATTTTATTTTGTGAGTCTTGAGATCAGGGGGAGACTCTGAACAAGCATAAATGAAATTTTGAGATTAACAGATTCAGGGGGAGCTGAGAGCTTAAACTCTGAATTTGTCGACTATGGTGATTACCATGTATAAATTGTTCTATCAAAATACATGGTTTTGTCATCATAAAAAAGGGGGAGATTGTTAGAATAAGATTTGGTTCTGCATCTTATCTCTATGTTTTGATGATAACAATGGAGTATTTGTGTGAGAACAATTTTGGTACTCTAACGTTTGTTATTCTGATGGTTTGACAAACAAGTTTTGACTCTGATAAAGACCATGTACTACGTCACTCCGATATTCTCTATGGTTGCTTCTGTGTGAAGAAGTAAGATTGTTTCTAATCTACTATGCGTTAGAAAGATTCTAAGAAGACATAATGTTGCTGTTGTAAAGCCTCTTGGATTCTAACTTCTGAGCGTGACTCTGATGTTCTACTTCTGAAGTCTGTTTAGCTTCTGAGGTTGTTAACCTCTGAAGACTTAAGGATTCTGAAGACTAAGGGTTCTGAAGACTAAGTGCTGAAGATTCTGAAGACAAGGTTCAGCTGAACAAGTTCTGGAGACTCTGAAGACTTAATTTTTTGATAATCAAGGGTTCTGAAGAAGAAGTGCTGAAGACTCTGATGACAAGGTTCTGCTGAACAAGTTCTGAAGACTCTGAAGACTCAAGACTCTAAAGACCCAATGATTTATCCTTCTGGTCATGCTTCTGTCATATCAATTCAGAAGCCTCTGATGGATAGAAGAAGATGAAACGTTTGCAAGGGAAAATAGTACATGGTACAGATCAAAAACGTTCTTTTCCACTACCATTCCACTACCCTGATTTGGTGGTACAAAGGACAATTTCAGTGTACGATTTTCACCCCAGCATAACGACATTATTTCAAGTCGCCAGTACTCTTTTGATATTACTGATCTGCCCTTCAACGAATCTTTTTCTGGCTATATATAGACTTGATCATTCAACGAACTGTTGCGCGAGAAAATGTAACATTCAGTGTGAAAAAGAGAAATATTAAAAACACTGATTCATATGAAAAATGAACTCAAGAAATGGAGAGATTTATGAGTGAACAGTAAAGCACCACAATACAAAGAAGAAGATTGTTTTTACTGTGTAGATTCGCTCTAAGATAGATTGAGCTAAAAATGTGTTTACTCTGCTTGTGTAGAAGCATCATTATTGTAAACAAACCTTTATAACAAATAGTTGTTTGTGTTCCCTAAAGGACCGGGTAGGTCAGAAGCTTTAGGAAGACTAAAACAGTGAGTTTTAGTGTTGTTAGTCACTTGCAGTTGGCTTGTGCATTGTATTTTCAAACAGTGGTTTAAATTCCTTGAGAGACTAGTTAGGTCAGAATTCTTGAGAAGTCTAGGACTAGTGTGTCTTAGAGGTTAATTCCTTAAGGGACCAGTTTGGTTAGAAGCCTTAAGAAGAGACAGTTAGTTTATGTATTGTTAGTCACTAGCAGTTGCTAATGCAGTTTTAATTAGTTTGGTTATAGTGGATTAAGACCTCGCTTGAGAGAGGCAAAATCACCTTGGCAGGTTGCTGGATTAACTTGATAATTTTCAAGTGAACCAGGATATATCGTGTGTCTTTCTCTATTGTGTGAACCAGGATATATCATGTGTCTTTCTCTATTGTTTGTCTATTTGTGATCTTTTTTTAAGTATCATGAAAAGCCTTCATTTTGGAAAACCGAATTCAAACCCTCATTTCTTGTGTTTTTCTCACACCTTCACATACTTCACTCTTTTTCATCACCAAAACATATGCCATAAGTAGCTAACACATGCGTTCTCATGCTGCCAATTTCTGATTCTCCTTTCCACCCACAAAGAGCAACATTACAACCATAAGCAATGCGTACTCGTACTATTCTCTTTCCACTCTCATTTTTGTACAAAAACAAACTCAACAATTCTTAACCCTAGTCAAGTTCCTAACCACACTTGAACCACAATATAAAACCTTCTCAAAATCCTAGAAACAAAAAAGAAGTTCATTCACACCAAACCAGATCAGAAAACACTCCCACTCTAAAAAATTCTTCAACTTCGAATCTCTCCTTTCCTAAAGTTTTTGGCCTCTCCATTTCTTCATTCATCATCCTCAAAGTTCATAGAAGCAAGAAGAGGAGTTCCTGAAGTTGTTGAATCAAAGAACAAAGGAGTAGTGGAATCTCTCCACTAGGTTTTTTCTTCAACTCGTTTCTCCCTTTTAAATGCCATTTTAGGTCCATGATTTTTTTCATTTGGAGTCTTATGTTGATGTAGTTCTTGATTGCATACTAGTTGTTTTGGTTTGGTTGAGTTTCAGTTTGTGCATCTAAAGCTCGTGCTCAGTTTTCATGGATTTAGAGTGAGTATTAATGAAAAATAAGGCCAGATATGTGATCTACATGAAAAAACGAGTGGGTTAGTGCTAGGTTTTGTGTGTTTTGGTGAAGTTTTCAGCCAACTCCGACGAGGTCGTGCCAGAGAAGACGACCGGAACCCTAGCTCCGGCGTCTGAATATGTTTTTTTAAACTTTGAGTTGCCTGACGTGTTGATGATGTGTGCGTGACATGGTGCTGAGCTGGTTTAATGAATTTACCACGCTAGCCTTTTTAGTTTCTGAACCATACTAGTTGGATTGGGATTTGTGTGATTTTGATTTCAACACCCCTCCTTTTGAGCCCATCAGCGCGTATGAACTATTTTTAGTTTATTCTACTTTTATGATTTGCACCCCCATTGTTTTTTTTCTTTATTTTATTTTCCATTTTCATTCTAATTTTACTTTAGCTATTTCTTCCACCCAAAAAATTCATAAAAATACATTTTAAATATTTTATTATCTTGTGTTATTTTCCATGATTTTTATTTTTATTTTTCATTTATTTTTTATTATTTTACTTGGATATATTTTGTGAGGTAGGTTTACATATTTACCTTTGGATTAGGGTTTGTGTTTTGACGCTTTGTGAATGCCTTCTTAGTCCAATTTCTCTACCATGTTTAGGAACATAAATGCTTAGGGTTTGAGTGATGTTATGGTGTATTGATGATGCATTCTTGATCATTTCTTAATTGATTTTATTGAGCCTCGATTCATGCTCGATTGTTGAACATACTTGAACTTGTTGATTTAATTTGATGATGCACTTGTGCAATTCTTTTGGGGATCTTTTTCTCACATATTCTTAGATGTTTTGCATGAGATGGAGCCTTGATTCCATATTTTTTTGATCATCTAAGTGCTTTGAATTGATGTTTCTTTGTGATGTTGCTTTGAGATGAAGTATGCCTAACCTTTGACCTAGTTTCTTGAGCTTGTTTCTTGTATGAATTTTCTTGTGGTTCATGAATCTTGTATGAGTTGAATACCTTGTTTTTGCTACTGCCCCTCTTGATCTCATGCCCTAATCTCATTTGTTTAATCATTTGTGGCTTGTTTCTTATGAACTAATTGTTGACAAGTGTTTGTCTAATGATGTGTGAAATTCTGGCATAGCAGATCACAGATGTCCTAACAACATGTCACGTCATTGTTCTCTGCATAACTTTTAAAACAAGGGCAGAACAAACAAGCTGATACTCTGAATATCAGTAACAGAAGCACGACAGATGTTTCAACATCTGTTACAACATGTTAATCAATACTGAACTGTAAATTTGCATAATGATAAATAACACAGAATATGATGACCCAGTTCGGTGCAAATCACCTACATCTGGGGGCTACCAAGCCAGGAAGTAGAATCCACTATCAGTAGTATAGTTTTATGTAAACAACCTTTGTTTTACCTATCACCACCCAATGAAAACTTTATCATTAGAAGTCACATCAATTGATAAGAGAAACCTCATCTCACTGCCTAAATCACAACCTATGATATCTAACAGTTATAGTCACAATAACTGTATCATCCTACTTGAAAGACACCTCTTTCAATGCAAAGTTCTGCCAAGCTACCTTGACTAACAACCCTATTCAGATTCTATTGGATTTGCTTCAAAGCTTCATCCAAGAACAATATACAATTCATTACCTAAAGGTTTCTGAATTTGAATAAACATCTATGTCTTCCACAGTGTATCAAACCGATACAAAGGGAGAATTATAACACAAGAAAGTCCTACGACTCTCAAAACCATAAACCCTATTTTCTACTTTACAAAAGTTTACATAAGGATTAGTTCTTCAGCCCTAGGTCTATGTCTTCTTTTATAGTATTCAACTTCCTTGGGCTTCAAATCTTCTGTCCTTGATCCATTGCCAAACGCGCCTTGAATCTTGAAACATAATTAAAAACAAAACCTGCTATGACAGTCATGATGTCGAGTCTTCATGATGGGACATCTCATTCGACATCTTTGGCCTGGGGCAAATTTCTTCAAACTAGAACATCTTGTTCAACATTATGTTTTACCAAAATTTAGTCAAATCCTTGGAGCTTTCAATCTCCCCTTTTTGACAAATTTTGGCTAAAACATTCTCCAGTTTGATGCTGCATGCAGTGGGAAATCCTAAAGCAAGTGTCAAGGAAGAGGGAGAATGTATGGGAGAGTGAGAAGATAATTTCAAGACCCCCTCCTTGTAACGCCCCAGTTTTGCCAATTTTATTTTATTGAGTCTTTTGATTATTTTATTATTATTTTATTTTATTTTCGACTTTTATGTGAAAATGTGTTATTTTTCGTCGTGATTATATTTTATTGCGTTTTGGTAACGTTTGCGAGATATTTGAGTGTGGGGGTATTTTGGACATTTCATAGATATTTTTACTAAGTTAGTAAGAAAAGAAAATAGAAAAGAAAAGGGAAAGAAAAATAGAGAGAAAGAAAGAAGAAAGAAGGGAAAAGAGAAGAAAAGAGGAGAAGAGAGAAATTGGAGAAAAAGTGTGAAAATTATCAAGATCAATTCCTAGAATCAGATTAAATCGGGTAAGGGTGCGAAACTCGATTATACTATGCTTGTATATGATTATGTATGAATGGGTTTGGATGATTCTCTTGCTTCCATGTTTTTCACTTTTAGGTCGAAAACGATTAAATGAGTAGAATCGATGGTTTAACGGTTGGAAATCGATGTAAAGGTGGTAGTTTGCTTGTTGACATGATTAGGATAGGTTCTGATTGAAATATGTTGATTTGGAAATGGTTTGGGTTGGAAAATATCATTGTTGGGTTTTCAACAGCGCTGAAGGATTCTGAGTTTTCGCAGGTTCGCCTAGCGAACCATTCAGCGAAGGGTAGCGAAGGTTTGCTACGGGTATTCACCTAGCGAAGGCGTGAGCGAAGGTTCGCTAGAGTGTTCGCCTAGCGAACTTTGGGTGTTTTTGGCTCTGTTTGGTTCTGACTTGGTTCGCCAAGTGCTCGCCTAGCGAACTTAGTGTCTGTTTTTATCTAACAGTTGGTTCGCTGGAACATTCGCCTAGCGAAGGAGCTAGCGAATGCTCGCGAGGGATGTTCGCCTAGCGAAGCAGCTAGCGAATGCTCGCGAGGGAGATTCGCCCGGCGAACAGTGTTGTTCGTGTAATTTTGTTTTCTGCATAACTTTTGATCTGTGATTCGGTTTGAGGCGTGGTTTGATGCGTTGGAAAGCCTTTGAGCTGTAATTTCTTATTATGATGGTTTAGAATTTGTTAGCCGATTTTAATTTTGTCGGGGAATGTGAATAGTGTCGAATCTTGACTTTTGTCGTTTTAATGGTGCATAATTGTCATGTATTATGCTATATGTTTGTGCTTTGGATATGTATGCCTTATATGCGGTTGTGAGGATAAGTTGTGGCCGAAAGGCAAGAAATGCTAAGTGTTGTATTTGATGATTTATACATGATTATGAATGTGTGCATGGATGCAATGTGAGTGTCATGAGTCATTGTATGCCAAGCATCATAATGTGCATTGTGGAAACGTCCTGAGAGACGGTTTGATTCCTGAGGGAATATGCTATACCATCGTGTGCCTCGAAAATATGAGACGCTGCCTGAGGACTTAAAGCGATGGGTATAGACGATTGTGGGCTCCTTTGGAGACTTAAAGCAATCCTTAACGTCGTGTGCCTCGAAAATATGAGGCGATGCCTGAGGACCTAAAGCGACGGGTGAACATCGTAGGCCCGACGGGGAGTTACTTGAGATTCTCAGTAACGAGCGATGGTTCCAATAGTTCCTGAGTGAACTGATGATGAGACATGAGACATTGGAAGTCGGTACCGCATGGCATGTGCATAGAGTCGTTGTGTCGATCTATGTGCATTTGCATTCAGCAAGAGTCATTTGTGCATGAATTGTGAATGTGATTAATGAAATGGAATATGTGTGATTGTATTGTGAATGATTGATGTGCAGTGGTAATTGATACGTGTGAATTGTACTGTGCATTGTTATAATTTATCTGTGTGCTTTGGTGGTGAGAATATGTTAATTGTGCATTTTAGTGTTAATATATAATTTTATGCAATTATATTATGGTTGTTTTTCTCACCCTTCTGCTGTTTTATAACGCTCTATGAGGCATTGCAGATTAGAGTTGCTGGAGGTATTCTTTTGTGAAGCGTTGCGTCTTCATTATTTTGGTCGGTCGGCTCTGATATGTGACTCCGGGTAGCATAGGGTGGCCGTTTGTGATTGTTTTGTATATCTGATGATATATTTTGGTTGTACAGTTATAACTTGATGTATAACAGCCAAGTTTATATGTATATATGTATATGTGTTATTCAGATTTTAGATCTTTCCGTTTTAATTCTAATTTCTGAAAAGTGGGTGTAAGGAACGAAGTTTCCTCTGTATGATTGTTACCCCACGTTGCATATCTAAATGAGCAGGTGTTGCATGTTATGTGTTTGGTTACTTTGATGTGATTCTCCCTTTCTATGCCATGATGTTTCAAATATACTCTGATCAATTTTCGAATTTTCTTTTTACCGCTTTAATTGCGTGTTAATTGGGGGTATAGATTGGGGGCGTCACACTCCTCATTCATGTTGAGGTACATGAAGATGCAAGACCCTCTTCTCACCCCGTGATACAGAGTACACAGAACATGTAACTCAGATCACAAAACACAACTTGCTTCATAACTTTGATCACAAAACACAAGCTCCTAGGATGTTTCGAACCCAGAAAGTTAGAACATCCTTTGAGACATTTTTGAAAACCAACAACACAAATGCACACATACACCTCACAAAAAATCCTGAAGCAAGTTTCATGGAAGAGGGAGAATGCATGAGAGAGTGAGAAGATAATTTCAAGACCCTTTACTCATTCATGTTGAGGTACATGAAGATGCAAAACCCTCTTCTCACCCCGTGATACAGAGTACACAGAACATGTAACTCAGATCACAAAACACAACTTGCTTCATAACCCTGATCACAAAACACAAGCTCCCATGATGTTTCGAACCCAGAAAATTAGAACATCCTTTGAGACATTTTTGCAAACCAACAGTACAAATGCACACATACAACTCACAACAGTAAACAACTAACCATTCTCCCTCTTTTTAGCCAAAAATTGGCAAAAATGACCAATACAAACCCATACCCAGACGATACTCACCCAAACACGGATAAAACCCATTAGCCCTCAACTCAACAAGGAAGATGTCCTGAAGCAGAAAGAACCTTCCTTAAATACTGAAGGAGCTACATAGGCAGTGACAATCCATTATAAGGATAATCACAATCTTCTTCTCTTCATTCAAAATCAATTCTTTAATCTAGAATTAGCAGACTTGATCACGACATCTTTAATATATCAACAAAATGCTTCCATTGATCTTCCAATCTGCAGAGAAAAATAAATTCTCCCAGACACAAGCAATGACTCTTGGGACACTCCCAAGAAGCTTGTACAACTCTGATTCAATCCATTCACATCCCAATGACAGAGCCAAAATCAACCAATCAAGTCCACCTAGAACTATACCAGTAATACAATGTCACGACATATTGTCTGACATTACACCCTCACCAGAGGTATTCTATCACAGACTGCTTGAAACCACAAACAATCTTGATAAACAACCGCACTACTGCAGCAACAGATCCCAGACAGAAGTCTAACTCCCCCTGTCGGAGATAACCAGGTCTCCTTTGCAAGAAGAACACTTTAAAATGAATGGAAAACATAAGACTCATCTTCATGTCTTCAAGAGCGCAATCCTTGTTCAACACACCTGCTGAACGCATTCACTCACTACTTGATCCACAAGCAAACTATGTACCCCAATTATACACCCAACAGACCAAAGTTCTCACCTATCTTTTATAAAAGATGCTCCTTCCAACAAGAAACACCGAAAATCACCACATGATATCACATGACCAACTTCATGTTCATATAGTGAGAGAGTACTAGGACCACATAACCAACAAACTCTTAGAATGAGACCAAAATCACCATTGATCCCTCTCATCCTGAACCCATCCATACCCTGTACAAATTCACCTTGAATTTTCCAGCCATAGATATCCTTGTTCCTTTAGAATAAATCCAATTGAACCTGGAATGCTTCACATTCCTCGAAGAGACATACAAAGTCTCTTAGTTTGTTTGCTAGCCCAGATGTCATCAAATACATGCTCCAGAAATCCTCAGCTTACTTGCTTCACAAGCACCAAACTGATCCACTTATTTCTAGAGATACTTGCAGCAGAAGAAACCACCTCTCCATAAGCATTCTGACCTCAACAAGAGTCATACTACAAGATAGACACCTCATAATCCAAGACAGTCTTCACCTCATCATTCTCCCGTATGATAGGTTAGAACACTTCTAATTCAACTGGTGAATATCAGCTTCCACAATCTGAATTCCAAGTTCAGAAAACATGATGATGTTCTAACATCAGTTAGGACATCCGGATCATATCATAGACACATACACTATAGTTCTTGATACAATTACCACTGGACTTACTATTGCATAGTAATCCAACCAAAGATCTTCAGAGAACACACCTCTTACCAGCTTGATCATCAAGAACTTCAGACAATTGTAGAGAGAAATAAACTCTCATACTCTCACCAAAGCAATCTCCTTAAGCGAAGATCCCTTCAACAATCTGCAAGCCACGAGCAAAACCAACTCCTTATTTGGTCTTCAAACAACCTCCCTTCCCCATAAAGGAAATTTGTTCCAAGGACAAGATGAAGCACACATCTTGGATTCAAGTGACTATGGTTAAACACAACCAAGTGTCACAGCTTCCTCCAGGTATTCAACCAAGAATCTGGGTCTTCAGTAAGATATCTTAGATACACTAAGACTATGAAATGTAGCCTCCACTAGCTTCTGCAATTCCCATACATTGCATAGGCCTTTTTGAGCATTCATTCCAGTCATATCAGCTTCTCTCAAGATATTATACTTCCACCGTAGCCAGATCCCATTGAGGGAATAATCTGATGATCACCCTGATGTCAGAACATCTGACATCAATGTCATGACTTCCAGTTGATAAGCTCAAGTTTGTCTGACACAGTCTTGATCAACTCCCCCTCAGACATATTGACTTGAGAAACTTCTCCACTTCTAAAGAACAAGAGTTCCATGCTCTCATAGACTTGATTAACATATCAAGTTTGAGTAGACAACCTCCATCCTGTATTAATGGTCCACAATCAATCTTAAGACCAGATACCTTGAAGAACATTAGCTTCAAGAACTCATCCTCAGAAGAACCAAACATGCCAAAGCCTGATTCTTTAGGAAAGACTATTCAACAGCTACAAGAAATCCAACTTTCTTTAAGAAAAGAAATCTTCAAGATGTCAGAGATAAAATCCTGAACACTAATCCAGAACCTTCATGATGAAACATATCTCATGCTCTCAGTAGCTGTACTCCAATTCACCTAGATCATAAATAAACTGATCCAAGCAATATTCATCAAGAATAAGAAGTCTTCATCTTCACTTCCATAAGCACCATATTCTAGGTTGGCTTCCTGCCACGAAACTTTCTAGTCAGAATATGTGCCTCAGCGGATCCAACCAGAAGAAGGTTCCCAACACTTAATGTCAACATACAAAAGTTTGATTCCTAGAGCATAAGCTACTCCTCTTCCTTGTTCTAAAGATTCACTCCTTGAATCAACAAGATTCTGTATAAACTCGGCTGATGGGATGTTTTAACATTTGGTTGAACATCAGATCCTTGTAGAAGCCCAAACAGATCCAAGGATAACATACTTGAACATTTATGATGCAACAACTGATGAGACACCTCGACATCATCTTCCTTGATCATCAACTAAGGATAATTCATTAAATACCTGTGAATATCACAAATAGCAATGAATCATAAATCCTTATTCAGAAGGCCATACATCCAAGAGATATCAATACTTTAGGAATACCAATCAAGTATTCTTTAGTGTAACAACTTTACTTTCCAAGCAGAATGTTGAGACATCAAGACTGACACCCTTGACTCATGTTGACTTGGCTGGCACAAACTTATGCATCTTCCTTGAGAAAAACCACTTCAATTGATCTGGAGAAGCACTACCTTGCACGACTTGGAAGGTGAAAATAAATCACCCCTAAATTCTTTAGATTTGATGATTCTCAGGACCAACTTTGATCCAGAAAAACAACCAGAAGCCTCCAAAATTCCATCACACCAGAACCAAAACTTCCCTCATGACAAGAGACGCCTTTATGAGTGGACTTGAGAGAATTCTCAAGTGTCTTTGGCAACTTTATCATGACAATGGTATTTACCAGTTTCATAGACCAAGAAATTGATAACCTAAACCTCTCCTCTTCTGACTTCAAAATACTTGAAAGAACCAACCTTCCAAGTACCAAGACATCAACGGAAAACATCAATAAACAACTCTCTCTATTCCATTACTCCCCGCTGGAATGGCTAGAACTTTAATAGATGCTGACACCTTTATGAACAGAGTCTACAATCTAGCTTTACCAAAGTTCTTTCATCAGAAACATATGCAGTGGAACACCAACACATCTTCAACAGGCTCCAGTTAAGATGTCAAGACATCTTAGGGGACACCTAGCAGAAAAAACCTCTTCACCAACAGCGGCTGGAGAAACTTCATAGAAGCTGTCATCCTTGATCCAATACCAATCATTCCATATTTCCAATGAATGGTTCGATCACACACACACCTTGTTTAAAGACCAGAAAGTATCTCCCAAGATCTCATCCAGAAACAGACAGGATGTCTGCTCTGATACCAATTGAAATTCTGGCATAGCAGATCACAAATGTCCTAACAACATGTCACGACATTGTTCTCTGCGTAACTTTTAAAACAAGGGAAGAACAAACAAGATGATACTTTGAATATCAGCAACAGAAGCACTACAGATGTTTCAACATCTGTTACACCACGTTAATCAATATTGAACTGTAAATTTGCAGAATGATAAATAACACAGAATATGATGACCTAGTTCGGTGGAAATCACCTACAATTGGGGGCTACCAAGCCAAGAAGAAGAATCTACTATCATTAGTATAGTTTTATGTAAACAACCTTTGGTTTACAGTAAACAACCTCTAGTTTACCTATCACTACCCAATGAAAACTTTATCATTAGAAGTCACATCTAATTGATAAGAGAAATCCATCTCACTCCCTAAATCACAACCTGTGATATTTAACAGTTATAGTAAAAAAAACAGTATCATCCTACTTGAAAGACACCTCTTTCAATGAAAAGTTCCGCAAAACTACATTGACTAACAACCCTACTCGGATTCTATTGGATTTGCTTCGAAGCTTCATCCAAGAACAATAAACAATTCATTAACTAAATGTTTCTGAATCTGTATAAACATATATGTCTTCCACGGTGTATCAAACCTATACAAAGGGAGACTTACAACACAAGAAAGTCCTACGACTCTCAAAACCCTAAACCATGTTTTCTACTTTACAAAAGTTTACATAAGGATTAGTTCTTCAGCCCTAGGTCTAAGTCTTCTTTTATAATCTTCTGCTTCCTTGGGCTTCAAATCTTCTATCCTTGATCCACTGCCAAACGCGCCTTGAATCTTGAAACAGAATTAAAAACAAAACCTATTGTGACAGTCATGATGTCGAGTCTTCATGCTGGGACACTCATTCAAAATCTTTGGTCTGGGGCAAATTTCTTCAAACTAGAACATCTTGTTCAACATTATGTTTTACCAAAATTTAGTCAAATCCTTGGAGCTTTCAATGTGATGGATGTTTGATGCTCTTGTGTTCATTTCTCAATCTTTGAAGTGTGTTAAACATATTATGATGGCGCTACTGACCTATATTGATTCTCATATTGTTTGATCCATTTTTCTTTGGCATACTATTTGATGATGTTTGGTTGTTACTTCAAGTCATGAATGCTTGTGCACTACTTGTTTGTCATTGCCTATCTTCCTCAACCCTAATCTTTGGATTCTTTTGAGCATGACTTATGATGTTTGAAATGTACGCTAAGTGTTTAGTTTCATACATCTTTGTTGTTTTGATTCAAGTTTGAAGCATGTTTTGTCTTGATGAATGTTTGTCACTTACGAATTGATTGTTGAATCTTCTTGCTTTGTGTGGTGCTTAAGTTGAATACTTGATGACATGTTCTTTCATCTTTTATCCACCCAATTTATTTCTCATTCTTTACTTCTCATCTCCCCCCTTGGTGGGTTCATTATGTATCCCTCTCCCCCACCACAATGTAATAGCTTAGTTCTTATTGTCTCTTATCGTTGCTTGCTTGCTTGTTAAGAAAAATAAAATGAGCTAGGTTAGAAAAAAATTTCAAAACAAAGGATAAAATAAGACTTGATCCAACGTCAAGTCATCTTTCAAACTCATTAGCTTGGATTACACCTTAGGGTTTCTCCTCACTTTTCATCCTCACTTCTCATCTTTTCCATTAAACCCCACACTAACCTTGTATGTATTTCACCCTTGTAAGTCAATCGCCTTGCGCATCGCCATCAACCTACCTTGTTCTATTCACCACCCTTTTAATTCTTTTCCATTTCTTTCTTCATCTTCTCCTCTTAAGTCAAAACCTTGGTCTTGTAACAAGTGCATTTTCAAAACTTTTTCTAAATAAACTTAGATGGTTGTGGAGTGGTTAGGAGAATGCCTTGTCCTATCCCGAGTGCTTGATATTACCTTTAGGTTTCACTGTCATAAAGCACTTACCATCTAAAATAAAACATCTTTAAATAAGAGAATAAGCTTCTCTTTGTATCGAACTAAAGAGAGGGGATTGAGTGAAGACTTCTTCCTCTCTGAGTATTAGGATGCTCAGTTTAGAGTGTGTCGTCTCGATACTCGTCTTTCAATATGAAGACATGACTATATTCACCACAACATTTTCAAAATAAATCTTTTGAGATAAAGAATTGGGTACTACCCGCAGGGGTTCCTATCCGAGGACTTATTTCACCCCTAAAATCAATCTTCACCAATCAAATGTGACATCTTGCCTCGATGGAGAAAACTTAAGCCTTTTCAGAAAGGGCACGTTATTTCCATCCTACCGCATAACAGGCTAAAGCATAAGTCTCCTTGCATGCGAGCGGCAAAACCTATTGCTAGGATGTGAACATTGACGTTGTCCACTAAAAGCAACATACCGGTAGTCCCACGAACTACGAACACTCTGATTTCTTCATTCTCATCCGAATGAAGATACGTAGGCACAAGGCGGCGACGTCTTGGTGAGCAAACTTCCCTTTTTCTCACCTGTAGTCCTCTGAACTACGGATGCTCTGATTCTTCATTGGTCAATGAAGATACGTAGGCACAAGACAGCAAAGTCTCCTTTTCTTTTTTCCACCTTTTCTTTTTCCACCTTTTATTTTTTCCATTTTGCCCTTCTTTCACAATTTTCTTTCACAATCTTTGTTTCTAAACGCTTTTCCTTTCCCTTTTGGAGCATTCCCTAGAAAGCAATATCCTTAGCAACATCCTTACACATAAGACAAGCGAATGGTTCCCATCGAGTACGATGGATGTGAGGGGTGCTAACACCTTCCTTTTGCATAACCAGCTTCCGAACCCATTTCTTGGTCACGATACCATCTTATCCTTTCTCTTGGGGTTTTCTTGATGTTTTCCCTTCCCTTTTGGGATAAATAAAATTCGATGGAGACTCTGTGTCTTTCGCCTCGCCGGTCTTTTTCACGGTAGCGACAATAAATAGAACTCAACTTCTACTTAGTACCCAACGCTTCCTGCAAACTCTGCCAAAACCTTGATGTGAACCTATGATCCCTATCCAACGCAATACTCGAAGGAATACCATGCAAACTAACAACCTTCTAAATATACAACTCAGTCAACTTCTCCAAAGGATAAATGATCTTAATCAGAATGAAATGAGTTGATTTAGTCAGTCTATAAATAATAACCTAAATGGAATCACATCTTTTCCTCGTCATCGGTAAACTCGTCACAAAATCCATGGAAATACTATCCCATTTTCACTTAGGAATGCTCAACGACTGCATCATGTAATACCCTAATTTTTACCCCTAAGATCCCACATATCATTTGCATCTCATACCACTAGCAAAATCACAAGCTTTGGTTCTCTTGCCTTCCTTTGTAGGTTTGTTCTTGAGGGAGATCACCAATCACCCATGTTCTCTTGTTTGTTTGATGTTTATATTTGTTTATGTTTACTAACTCCTTATTAAAACCCAAAAAATGTTTGTTGTTTTTCCTTTACTAACTTTTTCAGGAAGAGATTGGGATCATGAATGTCAAATATCAGTTCCCCAGCTCGAATGAAATTCATCTGAACAAGGTCAAAGTTGATCGACAAACAATTCAAAAATCATCTGATCTAGAGTTTCCAAGATTTAATTGATTATTATTCAAGAGACTCCAAGTTCATGTGTTTATTTCCATGCCTTCTTTGACAAGAAAAAAGAATCGAGCCAGAGCCACAGCAGCACCTCAGAAGGCAAATTTTCATAAATTTTCACTGTGGTGATTGATTACCAGTATTAGGGTAATCAATTAACCAGTACGTTTTTTTGTGAAAATGTGCCAAATTCAAATTCTGCAGCATTTTGGCACCAATTTTCAAATATTGCATCATGAGAATATTCTAGATCATCTCATTTTAATTCCCCTACCTCATCATAATTAATTCCCACCATACACCCTCATTAATTACCACTTGATTTTGATTTTGTCTCCAAATTCAAATTCCAAGCCTAATTTTGGTACCAAACTAAACTCCAATCCACCAAAATTTCCAAGTCGAAATCCTATAAATAGATGCCTCATTTCATTCATTCTTGAAGCTTTTAATAGCCAAATTCACCTTGCAAAAATCTCTCTCAATTCTTCATCTACCCAAATTCACCAAAGCTCTTTCTTCCATTGAAAGTTAGTAAGTGCATCATTAGAACTTACTAATATTTGAACTAAATCTCCATCCATTCACTTTTTTATCATCAATTTATGTAGATCAAAGCTTTAGAGTGTGGTTCTTGGAGTTGTTTTGAAGAATTTTCAGATTTGAAGTGGTAAACTCTTGTTCCACCATTGTTGTTCTTGATACATCCTTTACAATATGATCTATTGTTGATTCTTGATGCTTGATCTTTGGATCTTGAAAATTGTGTTCCATTGGTGTTATTTGCTGTTGTTTAACTTGAATTTTCGTGCACAATTGCATCCTTGATCATGAGATGTTTGAAGAAATGATAGATCAAGGATATTTCATTTTTCAAACAGATTTTCTGCTATTTTAGCAAGTGTAACCAATTACCTTCCTGGTGGTAATCGATTAACACCCTGTTTTTATGTCTGGATCTACCTTTTTAACAGTGGTAATCAATTACCAGCATTAGGGTAATCGATTACCCAGTGTCCAGATTGTGTTTTTGGCTCTGTTTTGGGACTGTTTTGGTTCCTTTCTCTTCTTCTTCCATTTCCTTTTGATTTTTGCTTTGAATTACATTTTTAAAGGTCCTATTCCTCTTTAAATTCATTGGACTTATGGTGTAGATAAAGTTAGATAAACATTCACTAATTCAAATCTATCTTTAAAGTGAATTGTTCAATTCATTTTAGGTGCTTTGAGTTAATGATACGTTTAGTGCTTTAATCCACCAAGATGAGTGGATGAACTTAAAGATGGAGTGGTCTTAAATTTGTAATTCAATTTGGCTTTCTCCTCCGTTCTTGTTTTTTTCTTTTGATCGATGAAAATCTTCGATATCATTGGAACTTATTTTAAGTTCTTGATGAAGATGAGATAGTACCTCTTTTCTTTTTGGGCGGTATTGCTTTCGGAAAGTGATCTACATATCACCTCTCTAGCATGCATTAAGACTAACATTGTTATTGACCGGCCTCAGATAGTCGTGGTTTCCAAATAAACCCGATTACGATTGCTTAACATAATGCTAAATTGTCCCGAAATTGGAAAACCGTTGTGCTTTGTAAGCGAATTATCAGTCTCCTACTCGTCTATGGCGTAGTTTGAAATAGATTGGCTCTCTCTTGTTACCCGTGGGGGTTAGTTGGCATACTCGTTGATTTTATTCGAGTTGGAGCCCTCCCCATGGTAATGTATGAGACCATGTTTTCATTCTCATGGGTCTTTGGTCGAGCATTTCTAAAAACACAACAAAACTTGTTCTCTCATTTTGGATCACAATTGCTCTCTATTGTTATATTAATTGTGCTATGTTTATGCTTCCTTCTTGCTCCCTATCTCTCTTTATTTTATTTTTTATGCTTTATGTTATCATATCATATCATATTATTTGTTTATGTTTCTGCTATTTTTCCTTTATCCACTTGGACCATTTGTTTATGTTTATGCTATTTTTCCATTGTCCACTTGGACCATTTATTTATGTTACCGCCTTTTTTTTTCTTTTGTCCACTTGGACCATTTGTTTATGTTTATGCTATTTTTCTTTTATCCATTTGGACCAAAAACATTAATAAAGGCTTAAACCCCTAAAAGACTTGTTCTCATAATGTTGGACTAGGGTTACTATCCTTTGCATTGGACATGGAACTTTGGACTTAGAATTTGGATCCTAACCTATGCTTGGAAGTTTGTGATGGAAAAGCTCGGATTTTTGGGTACTTGAAGTTCTTTTTTTTGAAGACCTATCTTGATCAAGGCCTAATCTAAAGGAAAGAATGCTTATGCTATGGAGCTTGCTTGTATGGTTAGACCATTCTTATCCTTATCTTTTATCTTTTTGCAATATGATAGTCACTTCTTCTCCACCCATTTCTTAAATTTTCAAAATCTTCTCTTTTTTCAAAACCTTCTTGTTTTCAAACTTAAAACCTCTTTCATAATAAAACCTTGACTTTGGTCAAGTGATTTTCAAACTTTGTTTTCTTTAATAAATGTTAATCCATGTTAATCATATTTTGACTAATTTCAAAAGACATAAAAAATACAAAACTTATTCAAAATTTTTGTGCTTTTGTTCACTTTTTCTTTTAAATCTTTTCAAAATGTTTAGACATGAGTCATCTTCTTTGATGAGATGTAAAGCTCCTAACCATGGTATTTTATGTAAAGTATGGTCATTTTCCGCCTAGATGTTGAAGTGATTAGTCTTGTTGATTTTTATCTAAGCAAATCCTCCATCTTAATGTGATGCAAATGCCTCTTTCACATACCATTGGGTAATTAGTTGAGTATTCTCTCTTGAGAGTGACAGGTTGTCTTTTCAAGATAAAATGAATCATAACCAATAATCTTTGTTATTTGTACCACGAACCACGAGGTTTTGATCCTATATTGCACTTTGTGGGTACGTAGGCATGAGGCGACAAGTCTCTCCAAACACAAAAATCTTAAAAAATATATTTCTCTTCTCACCTCCCCAATTTCTTTTCAAACAAACCTTTTCAAACCAAAAAGCGTAGATAGATCAAAGGGATCCTATAGAGTACTATAGACGTTTTGGGTGCTAACACCTTCCCTTAGCATAACCAACCCCCTTACCCATTCTTTGTTTGTCCTTGTTTTAGAACTCGTTTAGGTTTTGTTCGCTCTTTTTCCTTTCCTTTTTAGATAAAATTAAAGTACGGTGGCGACTCTTGCAATTTTGAGTTAAGTTAATCAATGGCTTACACTCACAAATTTTCCCGCTACGCATCAGACCCGACAAGTTCTGATGTTAAATCTCTGACTTTTGAAAAGTTAAACATGCATAAACAAACTCATTAACGTCTTTCTTTATTCCTGGCCACCAAAACATTTTCTTCAAGTCTTGGTACATCTTAGTGGTGCCGAGATGAATACTCAATTCACTTATATGACCTTCCTCAAGAATATTCTTCTTAAGTTCTGAACATCTGGTACATAAACCCTGTCTCTGAATTTCATCACACCATTCTCATTGATCCTGGAATCACATCTATTCCCTTGATTGATTAACACAAGCTGGTTAACCAATCCCAAATCAACTTTCTGACCTTCTCTGATCTCTTCAAAGACACCGCTGGTCAAATTTAACATACCCAACTTCACATTGTTAGGAGTCTCCTCACACACTAAATTCATGTCTCTAAAGAGTTCGATCAACTCTAACTCTCAAACTACGAGCATCGACATATGCAGCAACTTCCCGCTCAAAGTATCGTCTACGACATTGGCTTTACCGGGATGGTAACTCAAACCAAAATCATAATCTTTCAAGAATTCAAGTCATCTTCTCTATCTAATATTCAACTCTTTCTGTTAGAAGAGATACTTCAAACTCTTGTGATCACTGATCACCTTGAATCTGAAACCAAACAGATAATGCTTTCAAATTTTCAACATGAACACTACCATTGCTAACTCTAGATCATGCATAGGATAATTCCTCTCATGAACCTTTAATTGTCTTAGTATGAGTAAAATATGATCTTCTTTATTGAATATGAATGCACACATTTATATACTAATCCATGACCCCTATGGTAAGTATAGTATATGGACAAGTACACAATCACATACTCTAAAATTTTTTAACTACCTTAACTAATATAACTACCTAATATAACTACCATAATGACTAAGTCAGTTAGTGAACTCTAACTAACTTGTATATACAATGAGAATATTATAAGTGTAAAATAATTATTTTGTATGATATCCCCCATAATTTTAAGGATGGATATTGATCAATTCTAACTTGGATAGTAGATGATGGAATGGTCGTGGAAGAAGAGGTTTTGTGAAAAATTTAACAATTTAATCTTTGGAAGAGACTTGAAGGATTTTAAACGTGCCAACTTATAATTTGTTTCAAACAATATGACAATCAATCTCTAAAAAAATTCCATTAATAAAATTAAGGGCTGACTGCAATGTGAATGGCGCGAAGATTGTCACAATATACAACAAGAAGCTTATAGCATGTAATTTAGATGTCTTGAAGAATATAGATCAACCATTGAATTTCAAATGTTTCAGCAAGAGCACAATGCTCATCTTCATAGGATGGTCGAGCAACATATAGTTGTTTCTTGTTGCGCCATGAAATAAGCGACTTGCCAAGGAAGAAATATTAGCTTGAGATATATCTTAAAGTTTCGACACAACCTAACTAACAAACATATAAAAAACCAATGAGTTATAGTGAAGAATCTATTGGGAAGAAGAGATTTCAAGCACGACCTTCTTTTAAGTATCTAAATGTTCTAGTGGAAACTTTGTAATGATTGGTGGTGGGATTGGTGAGAAGATGACTTAATTGTTGCGTGATAAATGTGATATCGGTTCTTGTTGTCTTCCAATGAGGCACCTATATGCAAGAATATTTGTGAAAGCATAACTTGCATCGTTAAGTAATTTTTTGGATCAATTTGTAGGAGTTTTGAATAGCTTTGAGTCTAGTGGGCATGCATCTGAGATAAAATCTAGATAATATTTATCTAGCATAAAGTAACTCCTTATTTAGAATGAGCCACTTCAAGACCTAAAGAAAACTTCAATTGCCTTAGATTTTTGATTGAGAATGCATGATGGAGGATTTGTTTGATGTTGTCAAATTTAGCCAATTATTTACATGCAATTATGATGCCATAAACATAAACTAAAAGAAAAGTAAATGATTCAAAGGTTTTCTTGATGAACATGGAATGGTCATAATTGGCTCGATAAAATTCGTACGCAAAAAAGAATGATGTGAGCCTTTCATACCATTTTATGTTGGCTTGCTTGACACCATTTAATGATTTAATTAGTTTATACACTTTCAATTTTCCATGTAAGAAAGCATTATTTACATCAATTTTATGGATGAACCAATTATTTATGGTTGTGATAGCTATGACAATTATGATAGTAGCTAATTTTTCAACAAGTTAGTATGTGTCAAAGGAATCCAGCCCCTTAATCTGGTTGTAGCTCTTTGCCATCAGTCGGGCATTGAGTCTTTGCCATCATGAAATTTGATTTTATATATTCATCTGCATCTAATGGTTTGATATTGGGTTGTATGTCGACAAGTTCTCATGTACATTTTCATTCAACAACTGATAATTCAATTTGCATTGCTTGATTCTAACACTCAAATTTTCTTGCCTTAGCACATGTCTTTGGTTCATTTAGGGTGTTAATGGATGTGACTAGAGGATTGTAAGAATGAGACAAACAAGAATATTATATCTAGTTTGAGATAAAATATTTAATATTTGAGATATGATGTGTTGATCTATGTGCTTACACGTATGAAGATAATGATCCTTGTAACACCCCCAATCTATCCCCCCGAGTAATTAAAGTGGTAACAAATAATCAGAGTATAATTAAAATATTCATGGCATAGACGGGAGCCTCACATCACTAGTAATGAATTATAACAACCTGCTCATATAGATATGCAACAATCAGGTAGCAACATAAACAGAGGAACTTTGTTCCGAACACCCACAATTCAGATACATAATAAAAGCGGAAAATCTGCAACTGAAATCTCATATATATATACATAGAAGTTTGTCTGTCATATACAAAGTAATACATGTAAAATCCAAACAGATATATATACACATAATCACATAACGATCTCCCCGACTACCCGGTGCTACATATCAGTGCCTACCGACAAAAGAATGAAGACATAATCTTCACAAAAAGACCTCCAGCATCTAATCTGCAATGCCTCATAGAGCATTCAAAACAGCAGAAGGGTGAGAAACACAATTATAATATAGTTGCATACAATTATGTAATAACACAAAATACGCATGCAAAAACATTCTCACCACAACGTATACCATAGGTCAATTACAAAACAACGCAATTCATAATTCATACATCCATCACTAAGGCATATTGTAACGCCCCGATTTGTTTAATTGTATTTATTTATTTCATTTATGTGAATTTTGTGAAAATGTGTGAATTTATTGTATTTTACCTGCTAATTGAGCTAATTGGTTAATTTCTCTGATAGATAAAATATTTGTATTAAATTATTATTTCTTTTCAACTTTTATTTCCCGAAATATATTTCATCGGTATGTTTATGTTTTATCGCGTTTTGAGAGCGTTTGCGAGATATTTGAGTGTAGGGGTATTTTGGTCATTTTAGGGGTTAGATATTTGTTAGTATTAGAAAGAAAGAAAAAGAAAATGTTATTCCCTTGGTTTTATGGTTGGCATTATTTTACTAAAACTCATGTAGCAGCAGATGTTGAATGAAGATGTCTAAAAATATGTTTCATTACTCTTTGTTCAACATGTCGTATGAAGATGTTCCATGGCAGCTCATAGGACATCGCGTTGTGAAGTCAGTTTTTAATGCAGATTCTGTTACTATGATTTGTAACTGAATATTCTGTGAATATTTGGTTATCCTATGTGGCATCCAAAGCATTTTTGGATTAGGGTTACTTGTTGGTTTTCGGATTTGCTGCTGTTTCTAATTATGGAGACATAATAGGAAACTTTGGATTGAAGACCTATTTTATTGGAGTTAATTTTGCAGATTTGTGAGCAGCCTAATTGCTGCGTTTTTGAAGCCCAATTCAGTCCAGATTTCAAGCTATAAATAGACTGATGTAAACCTAGTTTTAGGCGTCAAACTTACATGTATTTTTAGGGTTATGTGCTTGTGTATTGTGAGCCTAACTGGTATCTTATGATAACAGTATAAGGACTGTAGTGTAAGTTATGTAAGGTTGCTCATAAGCTTTTAAGCATTGAGTAGTTGTGTGTTAATTCTCATAAGCTGTGAAGTATTGAGAATTTGTGTTTCGACCATTGTTATTTATCTTGTAAGGAACCAGTCACGGTTTGTGATTGAAGAGGGATTTGAGGAGGGCCTCATACCTAGGGGAGTCTTAGGTAGAAGTCATAGGAAGGGTAGTGATTAAGTGAGCTGATTGAACCGGGTGTGGTTATCAGTGAATTGATACTATCGAATATTGATTTCATCCCTGGCTTGGTAGCCCCCAGATGTAGGATAGTTAGATCCGAACTGGGTTAACAATTTCTGGTGTTCTTTACATTTTATGCACACTTTTGTATTGAGCTTGTTCATTGTTGTTGTATATCAGTGTCTCGACATCTTGATAGGACATCTGATATACAGGCCAGAATTTCAGAAAAGAGAGAAAAGAAAGGAAGAGAAAGAAAAAGAGAAGAAAGAAAAGAGAGAAGAGGAGAAAGAAGAAAACTCGGGGAAAGCTCCGTTTCAAGCACGATTAATCGGGTAAGGGTGAGAAGTTTCAATTATATCTTGCTTGTATATGTATATGTGTTGTTTGTTTATATGTTTTGGTTGTTTTTACAATGTTTTCCTTATTGATAAATTGATGAATAATTAGTAGAAATCGATATAAATCGCGTTGTATGATTACACTGTGTTTAGGAACAATTATTGGTACTTGTTTTGCTGTTAAAAATTGATCTGGGGATGAAAAATGGGATTTTTGGGTGAAAATTCGTAACAGCAACGCAACAGGAAAAATTCTGGGTTTCGCTGCCCATACGCGTATGGGACAGGGCAATACGCGTATGGGGTAGGGCAATACGCGTATTGGTTAGGGAAATACGCGTATGGCAAGGAAGGAAAGTAGGCAATACGCGTATGGCTCAGGACAATACGCGTATGGCTCAGGGCAATACGCGTATGGCCAGCAAGGGTGCAGAATGTTGTCTTTTCGCGATTACTTTTCTTGTTAAGTCCGTAACTTTTGATCTGATTATCCGTTTTGAACGTTCTTTATATCGTTGGAAAGCTAATGAAATGTTATTTCTTATGAAAATGGTTTTGAGATTGTTGGCCGATTTAATTATGTTGGGAATTTGGAATAGTGTCGTTTTGTCGACTTTTGTCGTTGTAATTGTGTGTAATTGATGTGTATCATGCAATGTGCTTTTGATATGGATATTGTATGACTTGTGTGATGTTATATGATGTGAATGCATGTGATGACATGTTGTGATGATTGTTTATGGCCTAAGGGCAAGTAAATGCAATGTGTTGTGTTTGGTTGTAAATGCATGATTATGGTTGCATATATGTGTGAAGATGCATTTGATTGTCATGAGTTCTTGTGTGTCAAGCATCATGATATGCATCTTGTGATGTCGTGTGCCCGTGTGGGGTGTGAGAGACGAATCGATTCCATAGGGAATCCGCTATAATGTCGTGTGCCCATGTGGGGTGTGAGCGATGATTATAGACGATCGTGTGCCCGTGTGGGGTGTGAGCGATCCATAAATGTCGTGTGCCCGTGTGGGGTGTGAGCTACGGGGAACATCGTATGCCCGACGGAGAGTTACATTAAGTAACGAGCGATGATTCCAATAGTTCCTGAGTGAACTAGTGATGAGATTGATGGATGGATGGTACCGCATATGCATTGCATAGAGTCGTTGTGTCAGTCTCTGTGCATTTGCATAAATCATGAGTGGATTGATTATGTGTGAGAATTATGAATGGATGCATTATGTGAGGAAAATCATGAATGGATCGATTATGTGTGAAAATTGTGAATTAATTGATTATGTGTTGAGCTTGTGATAGCATTGGTGATTTGATGTGCATATGTGATAAATGCATTGGTTATGGATGATATGTTTTACGTATAGACATATGCTATGTGATGTGGTGGTGTGTTCCACTATGTTATAACTTTGGTATGTCTTATGTATGAATCTGTGATTATGTTGGTATAATTGATATGTGTTATGTATCTGTGGCTTGCTGTATGTATTGGTATGTGATACTTGTGGTGAGAATAACTATGCATGTGAATTTTTATGTGTTTGCATATTATTATGCAATCTTGATTTAGTTGTTATTTCTCACCCTTTTGCTGTGGTTTGTTGCTCTATGAGGCAATCGCAGTTTAGTAATCTTGGAGGCTTTTGTGAAGATTAGTTCTCCATTCTTTTGTCGGTCTTGGTGTCTGCTCTGATACGTAGCACGGGAGTCGGGGAACGATTATGTTATATATGTATTCCTTTGTTAGATTTATTTTGTATTACCTTTGTATGTATATTTTGATGTTATAAAACAATTTATTTTGTAAAACAAGTCAGTTATGGATCTTTCCGCTTTATTCCATAATTGAACCTTCCTTTTATATGGAAAAGTTTCCCTTTGAGGTGATTCCATGATGTGTTATGTATCAAAATTTATGAGCAGGGATTGTGTATTCTTTCTTTAATTGTGGCATCCTTGTTCCTGTCGGAAAAATAAATTTTTATTTACTCTGATTTGATTATGTATTATTTATTTGCGATGGGATTTGGGGTGTTACAATAGTGGTATCAGAGCAGGTCAGTCCGTCCGACCAAGTTGTTGAGTCAGTTGGTGTGACAGTTGAATATTGTCGTTGTTGTTTGTCCCTTTGTACGTGATATGTGGGGGAAACACTGTCAGTGCTTTCTGGTTTTCTAATCCTTTGTTTTCAGGAGTTAGAATGAGATAAGTGTGGAGTGTTGGCTCAGTGTGTTGTAAATTGCAAGATTGTAAGTGTTGTTTGGACAGTGTTGTTCCAGATTCTGGAGGGAATGAGGAGGTAAGGTTTATGTCAACTAAGGATTTGTGCCTGAGGTAGTTTTGTGCACAGGATGTAAGAAATAGTTTGGTAAAGATGGTTTATGCCCCATCATGGTTGTCGGCTGTCTATTGACAAATTGAGGAACTGATCACCCTTAATCTCTTGTTGATAGTAGACGTAATTATGTTGGATGGAATAGACGTGTCTTTCTGGCTTTGATTGTGTGTTCAATGAATTGTTTGGAATTTAAGGAAATGGTTACAGATTGTTTTGTTGAGTCGACGAAGATTCTTATATCAGAAGATGAGGTGGATTAGAGGTTCTTGTATGTTGGTTAAGTTGGGAAGTCATTGAGAGAGAACGATTGGGTATTATTAATGGCTGCTTCTCAGAGAGTAGAAAGTGAACTTAAATTGGACGAAGGTGAATAGTTGAGGTTTATATTTGCTAAGTAAGTAGAAAACTCTTAGGAGATGGGACTAAGATGTTGGCCTTGTTTATGATGATAGTATTCTGGAAATTGGCAGGAAAGTCACAGTGATAGACCGTCAGTAATGCATGGTTTTCAGATGTGTTTTTGGATGAAACATTAGTGTGTTGACTTGAAGAGGTCCATCATGGTTGGTAAGGAAAAAGATGATAGCAAGAGGTTGCGTGTTAACTAGTGAGTAGTATGGAAACTTGCGATTGTGTTCTGGATAGCTTGAGTTTTGAATTGTGACGAATCGCAAACGATTTGAAATTCCTTGATAGTATTGAGACTATGGAAATCTTGAGAAAACCCTTAGGTGTGGATGTAATATTTGAGAGTTCTTTTTGGTTGGTGGTTACTATATGTTGGGATTTATGGAATCTGGACTGTCACGAGAAGGAATGGTGTATGGATTACTGACAATTGAATAAGGTAACGATTGAGAATAAGTGTCCACTTTCAGGAATAGATAACTGGAATGGTTTGGTTGAGTTTGAGTGAAATTGCAATTGTTTGGAATGTTTGATAAGAGTGGTGAATTGTGTGAGTTGAGGCTTTGATCGATTTAATGTGACTGGTTATGTTTGTTATCATCGGGATAGGCTGTTATTTACTCAGTTACGCTTGTATGTGAGTAACCAGTTGCCCAGTGAAAAGTTATGCAAAAGCTTTAAGAATTTATATCTTTTGGAATTTGGTTGGACATTAAAACGTGCAATGATGTTATTTGGTGTTAGTAATGCGTCTGTAATGTTTTGGGGTAGAGGAATCGTATCTTCCATATTTAATTGGATAAGTTTGTAGTGGTTTTGATTGAGGATATTCGGATCTGTTATAAACTCAGAGGAAGAACAGGTAGAGTGTTTGAGATTGGAATTGCAAGTGTTGAAAAGAGACGAAGTTTTATGCTAAGTTACTCAAGTGAGAATTTTGGTTAAAAAGGGTTAGTTTTCTTGGAGATGTTATTTTAGATGAGAGTATTGTTATGAATCCATCGGAAGTAGATGTAGTTCTACAATGAGAGGCTCCAAAGTTGGTTAAGGAGATTAGAATCTTTTTGGGCATTATTGGTTGTTACTGCAGGCTAAGGAAGACTTTGCTAAATTCGTACTTCGGTTATCTCAATTGACTTGCAAAGGGTGAGTCATTTGTTTTGGAGGTTCGCTGTGAGTGAGTTTTGGTGAGCTGAAGTAGAAGTTGTCTATGGCTTTAGTTTTGATTCTGGATGATCCTAATAAACCGTTTGTGAGGTGTTGGGATGTGTCTTTGAGGAGTTTAGGCAGTGTGTAATGCAAGGGGGTAAAGTCGTGGCTTATGATTTACGACCATTGAGGATTCAGAAAAGGGTCTATACTATTCTGGATTTGGAATTGGTTGTGGTCATAATGTGTTGGAATATTTTGAGGTATTATCTTTATGGTTCTAGGTTCGAAGTGTTTAGTAAATCACAAGAATATTGAGTACCTGTTTAGTCGGAAGGAATATAGTATGAGACAGCGAGGATGGTTGGAATTCCTGATGAGTTATGAATTTGGCTCTAATTATCCTATTGGGGAAAAGCTGATGTGGTTCCTGAAAAGTTAAGTCGAAAGTTGTTATACATGTTTGTTTTGATGGTCAGGGAGTTAGAATTATTTGAGTAGTTCAGAGACTTGTGTCTGGTGTATGAGAGAGAGTTAGACTTCGGATGTGGAATTGATAGTTTTGATGGTTACGAGTAATCAGAGTATGTAACGGAAGCGTGAGGTGGCATGATTCGTATATGCATGTGTGACTTGTAAGAGTTCATAGGTTGAACATTGGAAACATGTAGGAATGATGAGACCATTGGACGTTTCAGAATGGAAGTAATAGGTGGAAGGTTTAAATATTATTCATGGGCTACTATGTAGATGGACGTTTTGGTTGGATGTTCGATTGGTGAATCGTAGCATTGTTGTAACATTGTTGGGTGACAAGGATGTGGGTTTTGTGGTTGTGTAGAGGTTGTTGAAACGTTGTTGTGTCGTGGAACCTTGTGTTCTTGTTTGTGGTGTTACCTAGGGTGAGGGTAACGATCCTGTTGTGTTCTGGTTCTAGAGTGAACCTCTGTGTTCGTAACTTGGGAATTCTTGGAGTTGTGAGTTGGTCGTCAAGTGCATTGTATAGGCTTTCCATCTTGTCGTTGTAGTTGTTGTTGTTGTCGTGTTGTTGTTGTGGTTGCTGTTAGCAAGGTGGTTGGTTTGTTGTGTTATTCGTAGTGTGCCTTTGGTTGGCATGTTGGTTGGTTAGTCGGATGCGAGAGTCGTATCCTAGGTTGTTCGTATCGGTTATATTTTCGAGGACGAAAATTTCTAAGTGGGGGAGAGTTGTAACGCCCTGATTTGTTTAATTGTATTTATTTATTTCATTTATGTGAATTTTGTGAAAATGTGTGAATTTATTGTATTTTACCAGCTAATTGAGCTAATTGGTTAATTTCTCTGATAGATAAAATATTTGTATTAATTTATTATTTCTTTTCAACTTTTATTTCCCGAAATATATTTCATCGGTATGTTTATGTTTTATTGCGTTTTGAGAGCGTTTGCGAGATATTTGAGTGTAGGGGTATTTTGGTCATTTTAGGGGTTAGATATTTGTTAGTATTAGAAAGAAAGAAAAAGAAAAGAGAGAAAAGAAAGGAAGAGAAAGAAAAGGAGAAGAAAGAAAAGAGAGAAGAGGAGAAAGAGGAAAACTCGGGGAAAGCTCCGTTTCAAGCACGATTAATCGGGTAAGGGTGAGAAGTTTCAATTATATCTTGCTTGTATATGTATATGTGTTGTTTGTGTATATGTTTTGGTTGTTTTTACAATGTTTTCCTTATTGATAAATTGATGAATAATTAGTAGAAATCGATATAAATTGCGTTGTATGATTACACTGTGTTTAGTGTCGCTCCCGAGGATTTCGCATCCAACGGTACAAACGCGAGAGTGGCGCAGAAAACACAGAGTCGCCAGCAATGTGTATTTATCCCGAGAGAGGGAAAGGAAACACTGCATAAACCTGAAGAGAAAGGGGGAAAGACATGGTCATCGCAACCATAGTCCGGGTTCGGGAGTCGGTTATGCGAGGGGAAGGTGTTAGCACCCTACGCATCCATCGTACTCGATGGGATCCACGCTTGTTGTCTAAACGGAGGGTAAGCTGTCCTACTATATATGGCTGAACAAAAGAAAACGGGGATGTGGGTGACTAAGACAGACTCGGTAGGACATATTCGATGCCCTAGGCCTACGTACTCCCTCAGTGCAATGGGAAAGTCAGAGTCAACGTAGTTCGGACGGGAACTATGGGGGAAGGTTGCTCGCCAAGACAATCACTGTCTTGTGCCTACATATCCTCAATCGGACGAGAGAGAGGAATTAGAGCTAATGTAGTTCATGGGTACGACCACGAATGGGTAAGTGTTTTTTACGTGAGCGACGAGCTCTTTTCTGAAAATGAAATTTGAAACCCAACAATCCCAAAGGATAAAAAGATTTGAATTTATTTTTGTGTTTTTTAGACAGAAGTGTTTTCTTTTTAAGTTAATTCATAACTTGCAATGCACCAAAGTCTAGGGCACAAGGACGAATACTTAACGAATCGTCCCAAGACAGGACGCTCGCCAAGCACTCTAGAAAGATGAGAGAAAGCCCCTCATTTCTCATTCCCACGCTTAAGGCTCGTGCGCAATACACTTTATCTTTATTAAGTGTTTTCAAGAAGTTTTGAGATGAGAAGAGAGAAGACCCAAAGGAAACTCTAAAGGGGAACTAAGAGTCCTAATGTTATCATGCATGGATGATCTATGGTTAGTGAGGCTTAGGAGAGACGACTACCTAAAACCTAATGCTAATCCTACTCCAGGCTTAATCGGAAATTAAGTTGGACTAGGTAGCTCTAAGGGGAAAGGAGTCCAAGACTTGAACAAGTCTTGAGACTCGAGGGAGTGAAAGGAGTAAAAAGAGAAGGAACAACACCTACAACAGCACACTTGCTTCAGAACAGCAATGACATCATGCACATACACCAAACAGTATTCAACAGCATGAAATTCAGCATGAAAACAAGTGTAAAAAGGTTAAACAGCATACATGTACACATGGACAGCACATATGACAACACTTTATGCAAAACTCAGATGTGAAATTAGGACAGCATGCACCACATTTGAATACGATTCAATCAAGGAAGAGCAAACGTGCATCAAACAACATACATCGTTCAATTAATCATGATCATAAACAAACCACACACCATGTTGAATAACCTTGCAAGCATCATGGAAGAATGCAACATATAGCATATGATCAAATGAATCAAGCATGCACATCATGAAATTGGATACAAGTAAGTATGCACAATCATCATCAGCCCAGCAGCAATGCACAATGAACATGATCAACAAGTGAGTGTGCGTATGTGTTCATAGCATCAAGTGTTCAACAACGCAAACATACACATTAACGATGAAATCCAAGCATCGCGTGTCGGAGAAATGCGTTCATGCAATAGTGTGAGGTGCAACAGCTCAAGAATAGTCCACAAATCATCAACATATTAGTCCATGAAGTTTAGGCATGCATCGGATCTCAAACAATCAAGAAAATGCACTAAAATACACATTCTGTCCCAGAGTAACCGGTTAACAAACGGTGAGTAACCGGTTACTTAGTTGAAAATCAGACCATTTACGCAAAAAATACACAGAGTAACCGGTTACTCTGGGACAACAGTCAAAAAAATCTGTTTCAAAAGCACTTTTCAACATCAAACCACTTATCCAATTATTTCCAAATGATCATACAATCACTCATGCACAAAATTAAGCTCATGAACAGCAATCAAACATCACGCAAATCTATTATCATCAATATTCATGATCAACATCAAGCAAAAGCATCAACAACACATGAAATCAATGGATCTACATTGTAAAATCTATGATCAATCAAAATCAATTATAGATCTAGGGAAAACCAACCTACAAGGCTGAGGTTTGCCTTGGTGAATGTTGAGAACGAAAATTGATGATCCAAACAAGAAATCCAAAGATCTATGTGATGAACTTCAAGATCCAAGCAAGAACAACCAAGATCCAAGCTAGAACAACTCAAATAATGAAAAGCTGCTCCAAAAGTGATTCCACACTCCAAAACAGTAGCAAATCCAAGATTCTTTCAAGAATTGGTGAATGGATGGTGGTTTAGTTTCAAGATCAACAAATTCCAAGGTGAAATTTGATGAACTTTGATGATGAAACTTTGAGTGAGGGTTGTGGAGAATGAGAGAAAAGTTGAGAGAATTGAAAGAATTCTGAAAATTGGAGATTGAAAATGATCTAGGTCTTTTTCTTGGTTTGGAATGAGTGAGCTTAAATATCCTCTAGCTTAGGAATTTGGCTTGGGTTTGGAGTGAGTGGAAAGTGGGGCAAAAAATGGGTTAGGAAGTGAAGTGTGGAATTGGGGTGGAAATGGAAAATTTGGGTGGAAAATGATGAAAAGAAGCTGTTCTAGATCCTTCCCACGTAGGCACAAGCAATGTACATGACCACTAGATTGATTTGAAAAATTCTGCAGTGCTGAAAAATGCAGATTTTGGGCAAAAATTACACTGGGTAACCGGTTACCATGAGGAAAATTTGAATTTTCTGCTTGGCGCCAAAAGGAGGGAAAATGGAGACGGACTTGATTCCACCTGTTCTGAACCACAATATGCCTCTGAAACTTGTCTTTGGACCTCACTACTTGAGTGCACTTGAAACATGCCGTGAAATATTTTCTGAGCCCCGATTAAATTGCTGAACGGCTGTTCGGTCCTGAATTGCTGATCAAAATTTGATTGCCAGAACTGTTGATCTTCAAATCACTGAATGAGCAAAATAAATGCTCAAAAATACTTCGAGAATTAAATGCTTGGCCTTAACTGCCGATAAAGATCAAACAGGTGCTGAGAACATCTTGTACTGCTGAAGAAAATGCCCTGATCCCATGCTCAAAGAAACATGCAAATGCAGCAATGCTAATGCAAAAAAATTCAAAGAAACATAAGCCAGTTAGCTTCAAAACAGAAGGGAAAATTTTGGGGTGCTACAGCTGCCCCTATTCAATCGACTTGAACCTAAAGGGATGATAGCAACGACTTTTAGACATTCAAAGTAGAAGGTGATTGAATACAAAAAGAGAACCCATAAATTTGCAAACTTCAAAGGAGGGACGACTCCGCTGGGGAACAAGCAATAAATGCTGCACTGTCACAACACAGACGAGTGTTAGCTATACTGGGGATAAACACGGACGGGTGTCAAGGAATCAAAGATATCAGATACAGACGGGTATCGAAAAGATACACAGACGGGTGTAAAGGGTTCAATACGGACGGGTATCGAAAAATACACGGACGGGTGTAAAAGGGTTCAATATGGACGGGTATCGAAAAGATATATGGACGGGTGTAAAAAGGGTTCAATACGGACGGGTATCGAAAAGATACACGGACGGGTGTAAAAAGGGTTCAATACGGACGTGTATCGAAAAGATACACGGACGGGTGTAAAAAGGGTTCAATACGGACGGGTATCGAAAAGATACACGGACGGGTGTAAAAAGGTTTAATACGGACGGGTATCGAAAAGGTACATAGACGGGTGTAAAGAGGTTCAATATGGACGGGTATCAAAAGGTACACGGACGGGTGTAAAGAGGTTCAATACGAACGGGTATCGAAAAGGTACACGGACGGGTGTAAAGAGGTTCAATACGGACGGGTATCGAAAGGTACACGGACGGGTGTAAAAAGGTTCAATACGGACGGGTACTGAAAAGTTACACGGACGGGTGTAAAAAGGTTCAATACGGACGGGTATCGAAAAGGTACACGGACAGGTGTAAAGAGTGTTTCAATATGGACGGGTATCAAAAAGGTACACGGACGGGTGTAAAAAGGTTCAATACGGACGAATATCGGAAAGGTACATGGACGGGTGTAAAAAGGTTCAATACGGACGGGTACTGAAAAGATACACGGACGGGTGTAAAAAGGGTCAATACGGACGGGTATCGAAAAGATACACGGACGGGTGTAAAAAGGGTTCAATACGGACGGGTATCGAAAGGTACATGGACGGGTGTAAAAAGGTTCAATACAGACGGGTACTAAAAAGATACACGGACGGGTGTAAAGAGGTTCAATACGGACGGGTATCGAAAAGGTACACGGACGGGTGTAAAGAGGTTCAATACGGACGGGTATCGAAAAGGTACACGGACGGGTGTAAAGAGTGTTCAATACGGACGGGTATCGAAAGGTACACGGACGAGTGTAAAAAGGTTCAATACGGACGGGTACTGTAAAATACACGGACGGGTGTAAAAGGGTTCAATACGGACGGGTATCGAAAATATACACGGACGGGTGTAAAAGGGTTCAATATGGACGGGTATCGAAAAGATACACGGACGGGTGTAAAGAGTTCAATACGGATGGGTATCAAAAAAATACACGGACGGGTTTAAAGAGTTCAATACGGACGGGTATCGAAAAGATACACGGACGGGTGTAAAGAGTTCAATACAGACGGGTATTGAAAAAACGTTCAAACACGGACAGGTGTAAAAGGGTTCAATACGGACGGGTATCGAAAAGATACACGGACGGGTGTAAAGAGTTTCAACACGGACGGGTATCGAAAAGGTACACGGACGGGTGTAAAAAGTTTAAATTTACTGGGGATTGGCCTTATTGGGGATTAAAATGATGAACTGAACACGGACGGGCATTATCAACAGGTCAATACGGACGGGTATTGAAATCAAAGGTTCAAACACGGACGGGTGTCATGGTAAAAAAACTCTGAAGGGATGAATCAAAAGACCACCTGGACGAAAGGAGTGAAAAGAGATCATGGGTTCACAATCTTGGAAAAACACTCTGCCGTGGGACTATCAAATATTGCTTCAAATGACTAAACCCAACACTTGTGGAGTAAAGTCGAATGATATTCTCCTGAAATCCGGTTTTCCTGACGAAGGGAAACTCAAACCTGGCTTATGCTTCAAATGCATATGTTTGAATTTTGCCGTAATGCTCCACATGAAGTGGAAATGTTACGCATTTAGGAGGATTCCATGCAAAAAATGCCTATGCAATGCAAAAGGACCGTCCCAGCGAAATAAACGCTGAGAACAGAACCAGCTCCACCGAAGAAGACAAACTACACTGTCATCAAACCAAAGAACAAGTTGAGGAAAACTTCACCCTGCTAGGGAAGACCACAATCATCAATTCTGCTGGAGATGGATGAATCTCCGAGAGAAAACCCACTCTAACGGGGAGGAACTAAAAACTGAAGATGGAAACTCCTCCGCCGGGGATGACCAAATGTTTCAGAACCTAGAATCAAAACCTGCTGGGGATACTAATCGCCAACAAACTCTGCTTGGGGATGGAAACCAAATAATGAAAATGGAAACTCCTCCACTAGGGATCACCAAATACTTCAGAACTTGGATTTGACGCCTGCCAAAAACGATTGGACTTAAGACCTGCTGGGGATACCAATCACCACCAGACTCTGCTTGGGGATGGAAACCAAATACTGAAAATGGAAACTCCTCCGCTGGGGATCACCAAATACTTCAGAACTTGGATTTGACGCCTACCAAAAATGATTGGACTTAAGACCTGCTGGGGTTACCAATCACTACCAGACTCTGCTTGGGGATATGAGCACCTTTATCCTGCTGAAGAGTACTGATCATCATCGGCACATCTGCTTAGAAAATAGTAGTTGTCAACATCCACTCTGCTAGGGGATAAACAAATGTTTCCTGACTAGCTAAGGAAAAAAACGACTGCCCCATATTCTGTGGGGAAACACCATCTTTGATCAAAGAAGATGCTCCATCAATCTCTTGCTGGAGAGGCTGTAAGAATAACAACTTCTGGCTACCTGCTGAGGAAAGATGAGCCAAATCACAACTCTGGCTGGGGGTAAGCCTCTTATATCCTGCTGAGGGGGACGATACTCAACAACTCCGCTTGGGGAATTACTTCTTTATACTCTGTTGAGGAAGACGATCCTCGATACTCTGACTGGGGAGAGCAGCAAACTGCTGAGGATGATCAGACTTCAAAGTTGAAGAGAGCAGCTCTACTGGGGAGGTACCAATGAAGATTAGACTTTGAATTACTTGAGATGACTAGATCTGACCGTTGAGGAAGAGAACACTCTGACTCCTCATCATCTTCTTGATGATATTCTATCGTCTTACCTTGCTGAGAGTGAGGATTCCATCTGTACTGCTAGAGATAAGAAACCTTCATAACAGCCCTTTTTGAACATAGGACAATTCTCTGCTTGAGGAAGATTAACAATTCCCACACCTTGCTGGAAAAAGATACCCTCTGGCTCTTTGCTGGAGGGAAAAGACTCCAAAAGTCCCACACTGGGAACAACTCAGTGCTTCGAGTTTCTGCATATTGATTGTCAAGGGCGAAACACAGTTCCTTTAACTCTCCACCTTGCCCCAGACCACAGGGTCTACTTGAAACAATCATCTTAGGAGGATTTTACAGAAAACCTGGCGTTCAACAATGCCCCAAGGTCTTCAAACTCTTAGAGATGTATCCGGTCTGGACATAATTGTCCCATACTTCATGGTTCGTGAAGTAAACCACCTCGAGAGGGTTTGTAATGACCTGAAATGTTCTGCCACAGTATTCTGAACCTTGCAGAGGTGCTATTGATTGATTGTGTTCTGAAGGGAAAAACTTCTCGCGCCCTTGAAGTGACTTGCCCCAGTACAAGCCTTGTAGTACATTTGTCTCAGACCGACTAGTCTTCGAGAGATTTATCGAATCTCGACGTGATTGCCCCAGTTTGAAGAAATTTTCTCAACATGAATGCCCCATGGTTGATTGTACTCTGAAAAGACCTTCTCAACTTGAATGCCCCAGCTTGGCTACATTTTGAAGAGATTTCCCGGTGTGATTGTCCTAGATTGGTTACATCTCAACACAAATGGCTGGGAACGCCTTTTTCCCACATAATCTTTCAGCAACATGTCCTCTGGAGTCTCAGGCACCTCAACTTGGCCAGTTTAAACTTCTTGACTGATGTTCATCGTGTAAGCTTCTTTGATGTCAAACAAATGTATGCAAGAAGAAAATATTTATTCTGAGAATGATTATTCAAATGCAACACATATGTCAATCTTGAAGTCCTTATTGAAAATATGTCACACAACCGAGTTATGACACTTATTTTTGAAAGGAAAGCAATACGCACATGCAACACCAACAAAAATCTTATTAGCACAACTCATGGGAGTCAGGAACGCTATCTCGTTGAAGTACGCCTTCAGAATAAACCCTGTTTCAATTAGGACTTTTAAGGGTTGTAGCGTGGCCTGGTTCGCGGTTTGAGAAAAAAGGATTTATGGCTCAAAGTTTATTGGTACCCACCCACTCTCCATGATATTCTCCAGTCCTATGTTCAGCTAATTTGACACAAGCGCTCGTCTCTCAAAAGGTTTCCCGATTTATAGGGAATCCATGCAACTGGTGATTCGACACCTGACGAGGTTTTGGACTAACAGTCGCCCCTTTTGTCTTTTGTGTCTATAGTCACACAACTTTGTTCTTATCGAGGATTTTCTTTGTAATCCTTTTGGCTTTTGGCTTTCTCATTCTTTTGCTTTTTGTTCCCTAATTTTTGCCTGGACTGACTCTTTTGAGTTTTCAATTTTGAAGTCCAGCGGGATGCCTTAACTTTTGCCTAAGTCACTTGCTTTCAAGCTTTTCGACTTAGCAGGCTTTTTCTTTTTCTCTTTTTTTTTTCCTTTTTTTTTGAACAAGTCGTGTGACACCGTTTTGCCTTACTTGTTTGAAAGGGCTGTGACTGTTTCACTATTTGGTTGGTGATGAGTAACCATTGTGGTTCTACACCTCTTAACCTCTTGATAGTGGAATGGAAGGTAATGGATCCTCAGATGTACACTCCTTCTAAAAGTTGAACACTTGGTCAAACTAACTGACGCCTACCCTGCCCCTAGGTTAAAATTGAGGGTTTTTCGTTTTCAGAAAGAACTCCTACTACTAGGCTCAAAGGGGTTGACAAAGGTCTATCTCCTCATCTCTCCAGTGTTTGTGAATTGGAAACAATGCCTGTACATCCTTAACAGGGTTTTATCCAAAAGCGTACCATTAGAAATCTACGTTCTTATTTCATCATCCTCCCTCCAAGAGTCTAGGCAAGAAAGATAATATTACAGTGCATACAAGCATTTAAAATGAGTGAACACGAATGGAATTCTTCAAGAAAAACATACTCATTGCATTATGATTGTCATTTAGAAACAAACGAGTTCTTACATGCAAGCAATGTTTAAACAAACAAATGAAAGCTACATATGAAAATGCAAAAAGAAACTAATGATTACCACATAGAGGAAGGCTTGACTCCGTCTGGACTTATTCTGATGACGCTCTTGCAATCTGGTGCTTACTCTCACAAAGAAGCTTCAATCCAAAGGGGTACCATCTGGCGTGATGACCTTTGAGTCGATCAAGTCTTGCACCTTGTGCTGGAATCCATTACAATTATCAATTGTATGCCCAAATGTTCCCGAGTGGAACTCGCACCTAGCATTCATGTCATAATCCGGAGGAATAGGGTACAGTACCGGCGTGGTACTCCTCGTTTGAATCAGAGAGTTCTTGAGCAGACGAGCAAACAACTGACTATAAGGGATAGGAATAAGATCAAATATCCTTTTGGGCCTTCTTGGTCTCGGTTGCCCCTGCTGTTGATAATTCTGCTGTCGATGCTGATTTGGGCGCCTCACCTGCGCTTGAACTTTCCTTTCCACATTTGGCTGAGGCACAACCAAAGGTTGCTGACGTAGAGCTTCTGCAGCAAAAGGTTGTGGAGAAAGTCCATGACATGAGGTGGATCCTGCAAAGAGGGGAGGAGTCTCCACTTCTGATGAGAACTTGATTGCCCCTGAATCAATGAGTTCTTGGACCTTATGCTTGAACCTTGTACAATTCTCAACATTGTGACCAGTTGCCCCAAAATGGAAGTCACACCTAGCATTCATATTGGAACCCAAAGAAAACCCTGTCGGAGTTGGTCCTAGAGTGACACGCTCGACTAGTTTGAGCTCGAGCAGATAAGGAAGCAATTGCCCATACGGCATCGGAGGGGGATCAAACTTCTTCTTAGGCCTCTCTAGCCTAAGATCCTCTTGGGGAGCAGGGAGTAATTGCCGAGGAGAAAGCTCAGAAACTTCATATTGTGGAGGGGATTCACGAGATACTCCATGATCTAGAAAATGCCCCAAAGAGATGAAGGGAGTAAGGATTTTTGTTGTGGATGTGAGCACAGGATTGTTTTCCTTCTTTAGCGCCGCATTCAAGATTTCCATGACCAAACCCATCTGAGTCTTCATCTGGTTGACCTCCTCCCTCAGCATCTTCTGGTCTTGCATGAGAGTTTGCATATTCCCCATAAATTGCCCCATCTGGCCTCGAATTTCCCTCAACTCAGGTTGAATTTGCTCCATCACTCTGCTTTGATTAAGCCTGGTAGAATACCGATGAGTTGGTTGATCAATCCTGACTGTCAAAAAGAGAGAGCATAAGAAATCCAGAGAATCCAAGATAACCTGCTATGCAAAATGAGATGATTATGCAAATGCAAATGCAAACATGTATGAACATTATCAAGGTGATCTATCCCTTGATTCCAGTTTTAACAACAGAAGAGAACTGAATTCCTGATCGTAAAGAGAATAAGCATCTGTTACAACACAAGTCTGAATAAGCATAAACAAAGACCCCGACCAACAAGCCTGGCGGGGATCCCGGAAATACAAAGAAAACAGCAGCAAGGAAACTAAGGCATATCATCAAGACTCAGCCGTGCTAGAATTCCCCATTCGTCATTCTTTTTGCACCAATTCTGCACTTCTTTGAGAAGCTTCTTGGTATTAGGATGCTCTGGTCTCTGAATCAACTCCTGAATCAAAAGATCCCTCCTGTGCAAGATCCCTGTTAAATAACGACTATGCAGTTCCCAATCATCTTCTCCAGAAGCTCCACCTGAACTTTGACCTTCGCTTCTGGCTCTTTTCACTTCGGCTTGGATCTTCAGCTGTTCCATATCTGCCATGGTTTCCTTGAGCTTTTCCCCAATCGCTCTCCTCTCAAAGATCCCTGATAAAATCTCCTTATCCTTTTTCCGAAGCTTTGTCTTCAAACCTTCAATCTGCTCCAGATACTTGTCCTCTTTCAACCTGTTGGCAGTAATTTCTGTATTCCGACGGTCATGGAACCTGTGAATTCTTGACATAGCATAAGCTAACTCTTTCTTTTTGGATGAAAGGACCTTGCTAACACTTTTCAACGCTTGAGCCACTTTCTCTCTGGCTGTGGCTTCTTTAGACAATTCTTTCTCCTTTACAGCCAAAAGTTCTGATTTCAACCTGGCAACATGGATAGCTTCGCTTTTTTCGTGCTTTAGCTGACCAACCTCTCTGCCCAACTCACGATTCTCCTCTCGGAGTTTCTCCTTCTCAGCCCATAACTTATCATACTTCTCTATATCAACTGTCGTGGGAGCCTCGATCATCAAAGGATACAAAGGTAGTTCCACCGGGAAGGGAATAAGCTCCTCTTCTGATCTTTTCTTAATCCACTCTTCATAGGAAGGACAAGCCCGGTTATTACATTTCCCGAATGAAGTTTTTCCCTTCTTGGTCACCTGCTTCCAAGCATTCACAATCTTCCTTATCATCGCTTGATCCCCAGTACCATTGAAGAATAAGGACTCTCTGACATTTCGCTCTTCAGGTGGACCTCTCAAAGGATAACCAAACTGCCTGATAACAAGGGAAGGATTATAGTTAATTCCACCTTTTCTCCCTATCAAGGGTACATTAGGGAATTCTCCGCACTTGCAAATAATCTCCATCCCTAGCAAGTCATGGTTGTACCAAACAATGTTGTCAGCAGTCAAGCCCATTAACCTCTTTGACCACTTCAGAGAATCTCTCGTATCAACGAAAGTGCCAGCTTCTCGGAGATGACTCAGAAACCAAGTAGATAAGAGTGGTGCACAACAACTCACAGTTTTTCCACGCCTATTTTCATTCTTATAGTGGACTGAGTGATACACATCACCTAGCAAGGTAGGTATAGGATTCTTTGAAATAAAGATTCTGACAGCATGCATATCCACCAGATCAGGAAAATTGGGAAGCAGGACAATTCCATAGATTCACATAGCCAGAATAGCTTGGAAACCAGTCCAATTCCTCTCCTTAACATGTATGCAAGCTTGATCAAACAAGAACTTCAATAAGAAACCCTTAGCTCCTTGTTTTTCCACAATATTACTGCTCAGAGCGGATTCACCAATATGAAGAGCAATGGCCATTTCTTTTATCCCAGGGCATTCTTCAAAAAAGAATACTATGTCATGCCTGATGGGGATTCCCAAAATAAATGAGAACTCCTCCAACGTTGGAGCCAAGATATAGTCTGGGAAAGTGAAGCAACGCAAAGACGGATCATAGAACTGAAGAAGTGTATGAATGGCATCCTTCTCATACTTGGACATACTGTAGACAAACTTCAGAAGTCTCCCATACTCTCCCCCGGACTATGTACGAACTCTGGGACCAGTCATACTAATCAGCTTGTGAATCAACGTCAAGGTCGGGTCTGGGAACGAATAAGCAATAGTCTTCTTTCTCTGGACATCCATGTTAAGGCAACCTCAGAAAACCGGAATCAAGAGTAAGATGCAAGCCCTGAAAAATTCAAACATGTTAGAATGCAAGAAAAATGATATGCACATGCAAGCATGGGATCAAGGTATCATTGTTGGATGTGCTGTGCTGTTAACTGAACGAGAACCACAACCCAGAAAACCAGAATTCTAGAATACCGAACCACTGAGATAACCAGAAACCCAGATAATCAAACACTGCTGAGAAATCCAGAAAACCGGGTAGGTTGAAGGTTTTGGTTTCCTGCAGACTTGTAAACACTCGTCCCATCTCTCATGTGGGTTCTAGAAAACCAAGGATCCTCAATATCATGGGCTCTCAGGTCGAGAAATGATGATACGTTCACCATTTCTGGTTTGGCATCATCATCAATCGAGGAGGCCTCAACTGATTCCACTAAAAATAAGGTCATCCTATGCGAGTCCCTCAGCATTGGGTCCTCGGATCGACAAGTGTAAAGGGTTTGCCATTTCTGGTCTGCCATTATCACAGGTCGGGAGGAGAGGCGTAACTGAGGTATCGGAGAAATGGTTAACAGAGTCGACACCTCTCTAGATCAACACCCTGAAATGCGCAAGACACGTACGTCAGAATGCGTCCCAAGATAGCCTCGTCTGGTTGTGAATTTCGTGAACACACAAACGCACCAAGCTGGTACGTAGGTCCCACTACTCTCCACTCTAGTCCCAGGGTGTACTCAAGCCTGGGTATTGGGCTTATCTCTCAGAACAACCCAACCTGCCAAACAAAAACCAGCCAGCACAACACAACAATATCCAGTATGACAGTAATAAAATGAAATGCAATACAATAAAAGTTGTAAAACGGTAATATACAACATAATAAAGCACAACAAATAAACACCCAACGAAAAAAAACAAACAAGCGCTAGGATCGACTCGCAAGAGGGGATGGACCAGCAAGAGGTCAACAATTCCCCAGCAGAGTCGCCAGCTGTCGCTCCCGAGGATTTTGCATCCAACGGTACAAACGCAAGAGTGGCGCAGAAAACACAGAGTCGCCAGTAATGTGTATTTATCCCGAGAGAGGGAAAGTAAACACTGCATAAACCTAAAGAGAAAGGGGGAAAGACATGGTCATCTAAACCATAGTCCGGGTTTGGGAGTCGGTTATGCGAGGGGAAGGTGTTAGCACCCCACGCATCCATCGTACTCGCTGGGATCCACGCTTGTTGTCTAAACGGAGGGTGAGCTGTCCTACTATCTATGGCTGAACAAAAGAAAACGGGGATGGGGGTGACTAAGACGGACTCGGTAGGACATATTCGATGCCCTAGGCCTATGTACTCCCTCAGTGCAATGGGAAAGTCAGGGTCAACGTAGTTTGGACAGGAACTGTGGGGGAAGGTTGCTCTCCAAGACAATCGCTGTCTTGTGCCTACATATCCTTAATCGGACGAGAGAGAGGAATCAGAGCTAATGTAGTTCGTGGGTACGACCACGAATGGGTAAGTGTTTTTTACGTGAGCGACGAGCTCTTTTCTGAAAATGAAATTTGAAACCTAACAATCCCGAAGGATAAAAAGATTTGAATTTGTTTTTGTGTTTTTTAGACAGAAGTGTTTTCTTTTTAAGTTAATTCATAACTTGCATTGCACCAAAGTCTAGGGTACAAGGACGAATACTTAACGAATCGTCCCAAGACAGGACGCTCTCCAAGCACTCTAGAAAGATGAGAGGAAGCCCCTCATTTCTCATTCCCCACGCTTAAGGCTCGTGCGCAATACACTTTATCTTTATTAAGTGTTTTCAAGAAGATTTGAGATGAGAAGAGAGAAGACCTAAAGGAAACTCTAAAGGGGAACTAAGAGTCCTAATGTTATCATGCATGGATGACCTATAGTTAGTGAGGCTTAGGAGAGATGACTACCTAAAACCTAATGCTAATCCTACTCCAGGCTTAATCGAAAATTAAGTTGGACTAGGTAGCTCTAAGGGGAAAGGAGTCCAAGACTTGAACAAGTCTTGAGACTCGAGGGAGTGAAAGGAGTAAAAAGAGAAGGAACAACACCTACAACAGCACACTTGCTTCAGAACAACAATGAAATCATGCACATACACCAAACAACATTCAACAGCATGAAATTCAGCATGAAAACAGGTGTAAAAAGGTCAAACAGCATACATGTACACATGGACAGCACATATGACAACACTTTATGCAAAACTCAGATGTGAAATTAGGACAACATGCACCACATTTGAATACGATTCAATCAAGGAAGAGAAAACGTGCATCAAACAACATACATCGTTCAATTAATCATGATCATAAACAAACCACACACCATGTTGAATAACCTTGCAAGCATCATGGAAGAATGCAACATATAGCATATGATCAAATGAATCAAGCATGCACATCATGAAATTGGATACAAGTAAGTATGCACAATCATCATCAGTCCAGCAGCAATGCACAATGAACATGATCAACAAGTGAGTGTGTGTATGTGTTCATAGCATCAAGTGTTCAACAACGCAAACATACACATTAACGATGAAATCCAAGCATCGCGTGTCGGAGAAATGCGTTCATGCAATAGTGTGAGTTGCAACAGCTCAAGAATAATCGACAAATCATCAACATATTAGTCCATGAAGTTTAGGTATGCATCGGATCTCAGACAACCAAGAAAATGCACTAAAATACACATTCTGTCCCAGAGTAACCGGTTAACAAACGGTGAGTAACCGGTTACTGAGTTGAAAATCAGACCATTTACGCAAAAAATACACAGAGTAACCGGTTAACAAACGGTGAGTAACCGGTTACTCTGGGACAACAGTCAAAAAAATCTGTTTCAAAAGCACTTTTCAACATCAAACCACTTATCCAATTATTTCCAAATGATCATACAATCACTCATGCACGAAATTAAGCTCATGAACAGCAATCAAACATCATGCAAATCTATTATCATCAACATTCATGATCAACATCAAGCAAAAGCATGAACAACACATGAAATCAATGGATCTACATTGCAAAAGCTATGATCAATCAAAATCAATTATAGATCTAGGAAAAACCAACCTACAAGGCTGAGGTTTGCCTTGGTGAATGTTGAGAATGAAAATTGATGATCCAAACAAGAAATCCAAAGATCTATGTGATGAACTTCAAGATCCAAGCAAGAACAACCAAGATCCAAGCTAGAACAACTCAAATAATGAAAAGCTGCTCCAAAAGTGATTCCACACTCCAAAACAGTAGCAAATCCAAGATTCTTTCAAGAATTGGTGAATGGATGGTGGTTTAGTTTCAAGATCAACAAATTCCAAGGTGAAATTTGATGAACTTTGATGATGAAACTTTGAGTGAGGGTTGTGGAGAATGAGAGAAAAGTTGAGAGAATTGAAAGAATTCTGAAAATTGGAGAGTGAAAATGATCTAGGTCTTTTTCTTGGTTTGGAATGAGTGAGCTTAAATATCCTCTAGCTTAGGAATTTGGCTTGGGTTTGGAGTGAGTGGAAAATGGGGCAAAAAATGGGTTAGGAAGTGAAGTGTGGAATTGGGGTGGAAATTGATGAGTGGAAATGGAAAATTTGGGTGGAAAATGATGAAAAGAAGTTGTTTTAGATCCTTCCCACGTAGGCACAAGCAATGCACATGACCACTAGAATGATTTGAAAAATTCTGCAGTGCTGAAAAATGCAGATTCTGAGCAAAAATTACACTGGGTAACCGGTTAACAAACGGTGAGTAACCGTTTACCATGAGGAAAATTTGAATTTTCTGCTTGGCGCCAAAAGGAGGGAAAATGGAGACGGACTTGATTCCACCTGTTCTGAACCACAATATGCCTCTGAAACTTGTCTTTGCACCTCACTACTTGAGTGCACTTGAAACATGCCGTGAAATATTTTCTGAGTCCCGATTAAATTGCTGAGACGGCTGTTCTCGGTGCTGAATTGCTGATCAAAATTTGACTGCCGGAACTGTTGATCTTCAAATCACTTAATGAGCAAAATAAATTCTCAAAAAGACTTCGAGAATTAAATGCTTGGCCTTAACTACTGATAAAGATCAAACCGGTGTTGAGAACATCTTGTACTGCTGAAGAAAATGCCCTGATCCCATGCTCAAAGAAACATGCAAATGCAGCAATGCTAATGCAAAAAAATGCAAAGAAACATAAGCCAGTTAGCTTCAAAACAGAAGGGCAAATTTTGGGGTGCTACATTTAGGAACAATTGTTGGTACTTGTTTTGCTGTTAAAAATTGATTTGGGGATGAAAAATGGGATTTTTGGTTGAAAATTCGTAACAGCAACGCAATAGGAAAAATTCTGGGTTTCACTGCCCATACGCGTATGGGACAGGGCAATACGCGTATGGGGTAGGGCAATACGCGTATTGGTTAGGGCAATACGCGTATGGCAAGGAAGGAAAGTAGGCAATACGAGTATTGGTTGTAAATGCATGACTATGGTTGCATATATGTGTGAAGATGCATTTGATTGTCACGAGTTCTTGTGTGTCAAGCATCATGATATGCATCTTGTGATGTCGTGTGCCCGTGTCGGGTGTGAGCGACGAATCGATTCCAGAGGGAATCTACTATAATGTCGTGTGCCCGTGTGGGGTGTGAGCGATGATTATAGACGATCGTGTGCCCGTGTGGGGTGTGAGCGATCGGGTCGTGTGCCCTTGTGGGGTGTGAACGATCCATAAACGTCGTGTACCCGTGTGGGGTGTGAGCTATAGGGAACATCGTATGCCCGACGGGGAGTTACATTAAGTAACGAGCGATGATTCCAATAGTTCCTGAGTGAACTAGTGATGAGATTGATGGATGGATGGTACCGCATATGCATTGCATAGAGTCGTTGTGTCGGTCTCAGTGCATTTGCATAAATCATGAGTGGATTGATTATGTGTGAGAATTGTGAATGGATGCATTATCTGAGGAAAATAATAAATGGATTGATTATGTGTGGAAATTGTGAATTAATTGATTATGTGTTGAGCTTGTGATAACATTGGTGATTTGATGTGCATATGTGATAAATGCATTGGTTATGGATGATATGTCTTACGTATAGACATATGCTATGTGATGTGGTGGTGTGTTCCCCTATGTTATAACTTTGGTATGTCTTATGTGTGAATCAGTGATTATGTTGGTATAATTGATATGTGTTATGTATCTGTGGCTTGCTGTATGTATTGGTATGTGATACTTGTGGTGAGAATAACTATGCATGTGAATTTTTATGTGTTTGCATATTATTATGCAATCTTGATTTAGTTGTTATTTCTCACCCTTCTGCTGTGGTTTGTTGCTCTATGAGGCAATCGCAGTTTAGTAGTCTTGGAGGTTATTGTGAAGATTAGTTCTCCATTCTTTTGTCGGTCTTGGTGTCTGCTCTGATACGTAGCACGGGAGTCGGGGAACGATTATGTTATATATGTATACCATTGTTAGATTTATTTTGTATTACCTTTGTATGTATATTTTGATGTTATAAAACAATTTATTTTGTAAAACAAGTCAGTTATGGATCTTTCCGCTTTATTCCATAATTGAACCTTCCTTTTATATGGAAAAAGTTTCCCTTTGAGGTGATTCCATGATGTGTTATGTATCAAAATTTATGAGCAGGGGTTGTGTATTCTTTCTTTAATTGTGGCATACTTGTTCCTGTCGGAAAAATAAATTTTTATTTACTCTGATTTGATTATGTATTATTTATTCACGATGGGATTTGGGGTGTTACACATATCAACCATGCTCAATACATTTATCACCAATATATATATATATCAACTCATCAATTCCATTCACAATTTCCCACACATAATTAATCCATTCATGACTTATACAAATGCATAGAGACCGACACAACGACTCTATGCATGCGGTACCATTCCATCCATCATTCTCATCATTAATTCACTCAGGAATTATTGGAATCACCGCTTGTTACTTAGTGTAACTCCCCGTCGGGCAAACAATGTTCCCCGTCGCTTTAGGTCCTCTTTGTATAAGGCATACGACGTTTATGGATCGCTTTAGGTCCTCTTTGTATAAGGCACACGATCGTCTATAACGCCGCTTTAGGTCCTCTTTGTATAAGGCACATGACCGTTACAGCAGATTCCCTCTGCAATCATTTCATCGCTCACACCCACAAGGGCACACGACATCACAAGATGCATATCATGATGCTTGGCATACAAATGACTCATGACAATCAAATGCATATACATATATAACCATGTGAACCATCTAAGCATCCATAATCATGCATCGAAATCAAACCTAAAACAATGCATTTATATGCCATAAGGCCACAAACCATCATCACCACATTTCATCACATGCATTCTCATCACATAACAACACACAGTCTATACGTTATATATCAAAAGCATATCACATGATAACACATCAATCACACACAATTACGACGGTAAAAGTCGACAAAACGACACGTTTCCAAATTCCCGACACATAAATCGGCCACTAATCTCAAAACCATTTTTATAAGAAAGAACATCTCATTAGCTTTCCAACGCATCCGACCATGCCTCAATCCGAGTTACGATTCAAAAGTTATGAAGGATACAAGATACAAAAATCCATCACATTCGCTCCAGTATTCGCTAGGCGAACACCAGCGAACCATGGCAGAGAAAAACTAGTATAAAATTCGCTTGGCGAACGTCGTTAGCAAACATTTGCTGACCTTCGCTGACGGGTTCGCTAGGCGAACCCTCGAAAGCTGTTCGCTAGACTTCGCCCCAGGTTCGCTAGGTGAACCATGCAGAATTCAAAAATTCAGCAGCGCTGTTATGGGTCCAAAAACAATATTTCTTCAACCAAAATCACTTCCAAATCACACCATAACAACCAAAACATTCCCCAATCACAACCACAAGTATTCTACAACATTTATATCGCATTTCGACCGCGAAAACATTGATTTCTATTCGTTTTTCTCATTTCAACCTAGAATGGAAATGCTATGAAAAACCAGCAAACATTCAAGCACACACATACATATTCATACACCAGCATATAATAACCGAGTTTCACACCCTTACCCGATTAATCGTGCTTTGAAGTGTCGGTAGAATCGATTTCTTAAACTTCAAGTTTTCCTCTTTTTCTTCTTCTCACTCTCTATTTCTCTTAAACTTCTTTTTCTCTCTTTCTAATCTCTATGTTTCTATTTTATGAAAAATAAACAAGAAAAATGACCAAAATATCCCTACACTCCATTTTCTCGCGAACGCTCTCAAACGCGATAAAACATAATAATGATAAACATAACATATTTACCAACTCAAACCAAGAATAAAATAATATAAAAACAAAAATAATTAAATCGACTCGATTAAATAAATCTAACAAAAATCGGGACGTTACAACTCTCCCCCACTTAGAAATTTTCGTCCTCGAAAATATTACCTGAGACGAACAACTCCGGATACGATTCCCGCATCCAACTCTCCAACTCCCAAGTCAAATTGCCCTCAGTAGCGCCTCCCCACGCTACTTTCACAAGCGCAATATCCTTGCCTCTTAACCGCTTCAACTCGCGATCCAAAACCCTCATCGGTAATGCCTCAACCGTAAGGTTATCCCTTATCTCAACCTCATCCATCGGAATCACATGCGACGGATCCGAAACATACTTCCGAAGCTGTGAAACATGGAACACATCATGTAAATTCGAAAGATTTGGTGGCAACGCCACCCGATAAGCCACGGCACCCACTCTCGCGGAAATCTGATAAGGACCAATAAACCGAGAAGTACGTTTCTTCGACTTCAATGCCCTTCCAACAGCCGTCACAGATGTAACTCTCAAAAATACATGATCGCCTTCTCGAAACTCAAGATCTTTCCTCCTTCGATCATGATAACTCTTCTGCCTACTCTGAGAAGCCTTCATCTTCTCACGAATAAGTTTCACCTTTTCCGTAGTTTGTTATACTAACTCCGGTCCAACCACCAAACTCTCACCAGATTCATGCCAACACAAAGGTGTTCGACATCTTCTTCCATACAACGCTTCAAAAGGTGCCATTCCAATACTCGAATGGAAACTGTTGTTATACGTGAACTCAACCAACGAAAGATAACTATCTCAAGCACCACCTTGCTCAAGAACACAACCTATCAACAAATCTTCCAATGACTGAATAGTTCTCTCGGTCTGACCATCTGTCTGAGGATGGTAAGCAGAACTCAATCTCAACTTGGAACCTAACGCCTTTTCCAAACTTTCCCAAAATCTGGAAGTAAACCTCAGATCTCGATCTGAAGCAATACACAACGGAACTCCATGTAATCGCACAATCACACGGATGTAAATCTCAGCCAACCTCTCCAAAGAAAAACTAATGTCAATCGAAATGAAATGCGCCGATTTAGTCAGCCTATCCACAATCACCAAAATGGCATTATGTCCCCTCTGAGTATTCGGCAACCCTGTCACAAAGCCCATAGAAATGCTGTCCCATTTCCACTCGGGAATATCCAACGGTTGCAATAATCCACTAGGCTTCTGATGTTCTACCTTTGACTTCTGACACGTCAAACACGCATAAACAAACTGAGCCACATCCCTCTTCAATCCGAACCACCAAAAGATCTTCTTCAAATCTTGATACATTTTATTAGCTCCCGGATGTATACTCAAACTACTCCGGTGTCCTTCCTCTAAAATCATCTTTTTCAATTCCGATTCATCAGGAATACAAATTCTACCACGGAATCTCAAAACACCCCGATCATCCACTTTAAAGTCACCATTCACACCTTTATCTCCAACCGTCATCAAATCAACAAATTTCACATCCAGCCTCTGTTTCTCGCTAACGGTCAACAGAAATTCATTAGTGACCTTTAACATACCAAGCCTCACGCTATCAGATGTCACTTCACACACCAAACTCAAATCTCTAAATTCTTCCAAAAGTTCCCACTCTTTAACCATCAAGGCAGACATATGCAAAGATTTCCGGCTTAACGCGTCGGCTACCACATTAGCTTTACCAGGATGGTAATTCAAGCTAAAATCGTAGTCCTTCAAAAATTCCAACCATCTCTGTTGCCTCATATTCAACTCTTTCTGATCAAACAAGTATTTTAAACTCTTATGATCACTAAAGACTTCAAATCTTGCACTGTAGAGATAATGTCTCCAAATTTTCAATACAAAAATAGCCGCAGCTAATTCCAAATCATGAGTAGGATAATTCTTCTCATGATCCCGCAATTGTCTAGAAGCATAAGCCACAACCTTACCTTCTTGCATCAACACTCCATCTAAACCACTCAAAGACGCATCACAATACACCACAAATGGTTCACTAGGATTCGGTAAGATCAAAATCAGAGTTGTAGTCAATCTTCTCTTCAGCTCACCAAAACTCTCCTCACACTGAATATCCCAAATAAATGCTTTACCTTTATAAGTCAGTTGGGTCAAAGAAAGTGCTAACTTGGAAAAGCCTTCAATGAATCTTCGATAATATCCAGCCAAACCCAAAAAGCTTCTAATTTCAGTAACAGATCTAGGAGCCTCCCATTGTAGAACTACATCTACTTTGGATGGATCCACAGCAATACCATTACCTGAAATCACATGCCCAAGAAAACTCACTTCTGACAACCAGAACTCACACTTGGACAACTTGGCATAAAGTTTCTTTTCCTTCAAAATTTGCAACACAATAAATCAAGATGTCATCAATAAACACAACAACAAATCGATCCAAATGCTCATGGAAAATGCGATTCAGATACTTCATAAACACTCCCAGCGCATTAGAAACCCCGAACGGCATCACAGAATATTCGTAATGTCCGTATCGTGTCCTAAAAGCCGTCTTCTGAATATCTTACTCCTTCACTATAATCTGATTATAACCTGACCTCAAATCAATTTTACTAAACACACACGCACCTACCAACTGGTCCATCAAATCATCAATTCTCGGAAGAGGATACTTATTCTTAATCGTCACCTTATTCAGCTGGCGATAATCAATACACAATCGCATACTTCCATCTTTCTTCTTCACCAATAAAACTGGAGCACCCCAAGGCGATATACTCGGCCTCACAAACCTCTTTTCTAACAATTCATTCAACTGCTTCTTCAACTCAACTAACTCAGATGCCGACATACGATATGGTGCCATAGATACAGGTCTAGTACTAGGAACTAGATCTATAGAAAACTCCACCTCTCTATCTGGCGGCACATCAGAAATATCCTCCGGAAACACCTCCGGAAAATCACACACGACTGGAAACACATCAATTTCAACTTGACTATCCACAATCAACGATGCAAACAACCCGAACAACTGAACTTCATCCTCCAAAAGTTTCTTCAAATCTTTGGTAGATAAGAAAGTCAATTCCTCGTCTTCTTCAAAAGAAGGAAATCTTACCAACTTATGATAACAATCGATATGAACCCGATTGAATTACAACCAATTCATTCCCAGAACTATGTCTAAACCCTCCAACGGCAGACACACTAAATCCATAGCAAAATCCTTACCATAAATGGTCAAAGGACAACTTAAACAAACCAGAGAAGTAGTGACCGACCCAAAGGCTAGAGTATCGATAACCATCTCTCCACCCATTGATGATAACAAAAGATTCAAACGCCGCGCACACTCAGACGAAATAAACGAATGAGTCGCTCCAGTATCAATAATAGCAACTAAAGGTGTACTATTAATAAAACAAGTACTTCTGATCAGACGATCTGCACTAGTAGGCTGAGTTCCTGCCAATGCAAATACTTTCCCTCCAGCTTGAGTTTGCTTTAGTTTCGGACACCTCGTACTAACATGACCAGGTTCCCCACAGTTGAAACACTTCACCATATTCCTCTTGCAATCAGTTGCTACATGTCTTATACCTCCACAATTGGAACACTTCCTCATATCCTTTCTGCATTCAAACTGACGATGTCCTAAGTCACCACACTTAAAACATCTCGGAGGACTATACATACCTCCTCCACTTGGCCTTTTATCAAAAGTAGCCCTTTGTTTTCCCTTGTCAGCTGGCGCCACATAAGGATCACCACAAAACAGTTGCTTTCCTCTCCTTTCGTTCACACTCTTATAATGAGTAGAACGAGCTTTGCTATCCTCCTCATAAATTCTACAACAATCCACCAAATCCGAAAACCTCCTAATTCTTTGATAACCAATTTCCTGTTTGATCTCGGGACGCAACCCGTTCTCAAACTTCACACATTTGGAAAACTCCGCAGTTGCTTCAGCATAATGTGGATAAAAATGAACAAGCTCCACAAACTTAGCAGTGCAATCAGTAACAGACATGTTACCCTATTTCAACTCCAAGAACTCTATTTCTTTCTTTCCTCTAACATCTTCAGGAAAATACTTCCTCAAAAACTCACTGCTAAACAAAGCCCAAATGACAACTTCACCTGCAGCTTCCCACACATGACGCGTACTAACCCACCAATCATCAGCCTCCTCCTGTAACATGTGAGTACCCAGTCTCACCTTCTGTTCCTCAGCATAATCCATCACTCAAAAGATTCTTTCAATCTCCTTAAGCCAAATCTGAGCACCATCAGGGTCATATCTTCCTTTGAAGATAGGCGGTTTATTCTTCCTGAACTCATCATTCCCCCCAGGATTAGGTGCATTCCGTACAGCCTGAGCCATAGCTTGCATAGCAGCAGCAAGATCAACATCATTCCTACCAGCCATATTCTGTTCATATCCAATAACAGTAACTATGGTTAAACAATCAACTCGACAGAGCACAACTGTCGCAAAACAAACAACTTGGTCAAAATGACCGACACGGACTGGCTCTGATACCACTTAATGTAACACCCCCAATCTATCCCCCCGAGTAATTAAAGCGGTAACAAATAATCAGAGTATAATTAAAACATTCATGGCATAGACGGGAGCGTCACATCACTAGTAATGAATTATAACAACCTGCTCATATAGATATGCAACAATCAGGTAGCAACATAAATAAAGGAACTCAGTTCCGAACACCCACAATTCAGATACAGAATAAAAGCGGAAAATCTGCAACTGAAATCTCATATATATATATACATAGAAGTTTGTCTTTCATATACAGAGTCATACATATAAAATCCAAAAAGATATATATACACATAATCACATAACGATCTCCCCGACTACCCGGTGCTACATTCAGAGCCGACCGACAAAAGAATGAAGACATAATCTTCACAAAAAGACCTCCAGCATCTAATCTGCAATGCCTCGTAGAGCATTCAAAACAGTAGAAGGGTGAGAAACACAATTATAATATAGTTGCATACAATTATGTAATAACACAAAATACACATGCAAAAACATTCTCACTATAACGTATACCATAATTCAATTACAAAACAACGCAATTCATAATTCATACATCCATCACTAAGGCATATCAATCATGCTCAATACATTTATCACCAATATATATATATATATATATATATATATATATATATATATATATATATATATATATATATATATATATATATATATATATATCAACTCATCAATTCCATTCACAATTTCCCTCACATAATCAATCCATTCATGACTTATACAAATGCATAAAGACCGACACAACGACTCCATGCATGCGGTAGCATTCCATCCATCATTCTCATCATTAATTCACTCAGGAATTATTGGAATCATCGCTTGTTACTTAGTGTAACTCCCCGTCGGGCAAAGGATGTTCCCCGTCGCTTTAGGTCCTCTTTGTATAAGGCACACAACATTTATGGATAGCTTTAGGTCCTCTTTGTATAAGGCACATGATCCGATCGCTTTAGGTCCTCTTTGTATAAGGCACACGATCGTCAATAACGTCGCTTTAGGTCCTCTTTGTATAAGGCACACGACCGTTACAGCAGATTCCCTCTGGAATCGTTTCGTCGCTCACACCCCACAAGGGCACACGACATCACAAGATGCATATCATGATGCTTGGCATACAAATGACTCATGACAATCAAATGCATATACATATATAACCATGTGAACCATCTAAGCATCCATTATCATGCATCGAAATCAAACCCAAAACAATGCATTTATTTGCCATAAGGCCACAAACCATCATCACCACATTTTGTAACGCCCCAGTTTTGTCAGTTTTTATTTCATCGAGTCGTTTTGATTATTTTATTATTATTTTATTTTATTTTCGACTTTTATTTGGAAATATGTTACTTTTCAATGTTGTGATATTTTATCGAGTTTTGGGATCATTTGTGAGATATTTGAGTGTAGGGGTATTTTGGTCATTTCATCTTATTTTCCTTAAGTTAGAAAATAGAAATAGAAAGAGAGAAAAATAGAGAGAAAGAAAAAGAGAAGAAGAAAAAGGCAAAGAAAAGAGAAAAAGAGAAGAAAAAGAGAGAAAACTTGAAATTCAAGAAATCAATATCCCGACTTTTCTAAACACGATTAAATCGGGTAAGGGAGCGAAACTTGATTATTATATGCTTGTGTATGATTATGTATGTATGTTTTTGGTTGTTATTGGATTGAAATGGAAATATATAGTAAAAACCATATTATGTAGAAATTGATTAGAAATCGATTAAATTGTGTCGGAAATTATGTTTTCAGGTCCATCATTGTTGATACATGTTAGATACCTGTTGTTAGGCATTGTATTGGTAATTTTTCTGGTGTATAGGTGAAAATGGGTTGATTTTGGTTGGAAAAACGCAGAACAAAATTCTGCAGAATTTTCTGGATTTTTCACTGCCCATACGCGTATCACTCAAGGCAATATGCGTATTGGTCAAGGAAATACGCATATGGAATTGAAGAAAAATGGGCAATATGCGTATGGAGCTTCAATTTTCTCGGCCATCTGTCCATTTGCATATGGTACACGTAAGACTTTAGGGCAATATGCGTATGGTGTAGGGCACTACGCGTATTGGACTTTTAATGGGAATTTAAGGAAAAATGGGTCTCTGCCCATACGCGTACGACCTTGGGCAATACGCGTATGGAATGGGCGAGAAATCAGGGCAATACGCGTATGGCTCAGGGCAATACGCGTATGGCCAGGAGAATTGCAAAATGGGGTTTTTCCGCGATGTCTTTTCTTGTTTAGTCCATAACTTGTGTTCCGTTTATCCGTTTTTAACATTCTTGGTATCGTTGAGTAGCTATTCAACTGTACTTTCTTATTACAATAATTTTGAGATTGTTAGCCGATTTAATTATGTCGGGAATTTGGAATAGTGTCATTTTGTCGGCTTTTCTCGTTTTAATTGTGTGTAATTGGTGTGTATCATGCAATGTACTGTTGATATGGATATGGTATGATTTACGTGCTGTTGTATGGTATAAATGCATTGTTAGGCTTGAATTGCAAAGCATGATTACTGTTAAGTGAGGTGGTTGCATATATATGTGCATTTGAATGTCATGAGTCATTATATGCTGAGCATCATGATATGCATTCTTGTGACGTCCTGAGTGACAGATTGATTCCAGAGGGAATCCGTTATAACATCGTGAGCCTTAAAAATAAGAGGACTGAAAGCGATCTGATTAGATCGGGCGCCTTAAAAATAAGAGGACCGAAAGTGATGATTATAGACGATCGTGTGCCCATGTGGGGTGTGAGCGATCGGATCGTGAGCCTTATACAAAGAGGACCGAAAGCGATCCATAAACGTCGTGAGCCTTATATAAAGAGGACCGAAAGCGACGGGGAACATCGTATGCCCGACGGGGAGTTACACTAAGTAACGATCGATGGTTCCAATAGTTCCTGAGTGAACTGGTGTTGAGAATTGATGGAAGTCGGTACCGCATGTGCATATGCATAGAGTCGTTGTGTCGGTCTCTCGCATTTGCATAAATCATTAATGGTTTGTTTATGTGTGGAATTGTGGATGAAATTGATAAATTGATATATGTATATGGTTGGTGATACTTGTATTGTGCTTGGTTGGTATACCTTGGTGATGGAAAAATGAATTATACATTGTGTTGTTGTGTGTTTGAATTCTGGTATGAGTTGTGGTGAGAACGGTATATATGTGTATTTTTGTTGTTATATATACTTGTATGCAATTATGTGATGATTATGTTTCTCACCCTTCTGCTGTTTTATAATGCTCTATGAGGCATTGCAGATTAGATTTGCTGGAGGTCTTTTTGTGAAGCTTAGGACTTCATTCTTTGGTCGGTCGGCTCTGATATGTGGCACCGGGAAGTCAGGGGGGTCGTTTTGTAGTTTTATGTGTATATGTATATATATCTTTTGGCTTGTGCATGTATGACTTGATGTATGACAAACTTTTTATGATATATATATATGTATATATATATATATATATATATATATATATATATATATATATTTCAGTACAGATTTTCCGCTTTATTTTGTATTTGAATTGTGGGTAGTACGAACTAAGTTCCTCAGTTTACTTGCTACCTGCGAGTGTTGCATATCTTTATGAGCAGGTGTTGTATGTTTGTTTCAAATTGATGTGACCCCTCGGTCTATGCCGTGCATATTTTAAATATACTCTGATGAAATTTTGAATTTACTTTTACCGCTTTATTTAATTGGGGGTATAGATTGGGGGTGTTACATTAAGTGGTATTTGAGCCAGTTCGTGTCAGTTGTGTCAGTCCTTGTCGGTCTTGGGGTTTAGATGAGCTATTTGTTTAACCATAGTTGCTGTTATTGGAAATGAACAGAATATGGCTGGTAGGAATGACGCTGCTTTGGCTACTACTATGCAAGCTATGGCTCGGGCTGTGTAGGGTGCACCTAATGCTGCAGGTAATGATGAGTTCAGGAAGAACAACCCGCCTATCTTCAAAGGAAGATATGATCCTGATGGTGCACAGAATTGGCTGAAAGAGATTGAAAGAATTTTCCGAGTGATGGATTGTGCTGAGGATCAGAAGGTGAGACTAGGTACTCACATGTTACTGAAAGAAGCTGATGATTGGTGGGTTAGTACACGTCATCTGTTGGAAGCTGCAGAGGAGGAGATCACTTGGGCCGTGTTTAGCATTGAGTTTCTGAGGAAGTATTTTCCTAAAGATGTAAGAGGAAAGAAGGAAATTGAGTTCTTGGAGTTAAAACAAGGTAATATGTCTGTTGTTGATTATACTGCTAAGTTTATGGAACTTGTGCAGTTTTATCCACATTATGCTGAAGCGACTGTGGAATTTTCTAAGTGTGTAAAGTTTTAGAATGGATTGCGTCCTGAGATAAAGCAGGCAATTAGTTATCAAAGGATTCGGAGGTTCTCTGATTTGGTGGATTGTTATAGGATTTATGAGGAGGATAGTAAGGCTCGTTCTACTCACAATAAGAGTGCGAGTGAGAGGAAAGGGAAGCAACAGTTCTGTGGTAGTCCGTATGTAACACCAGCTGATAAGGGTAAACAAAGGGGTACTTTTGAAAGAAGGTCAAGTGGAGGAGGAATGTCTGGTCCTCTGAGATGTTATAGATGTGGTGATGTGGGGCATCGTCAGTCTGAATGTAGGAAGGATTTGAGGAAGTGTTCTAATTGTGGAGGTTTAGGACATGTCGCAGCTGATTGTGCAAGGAAGAATGTGGTGAAGTGTTTCAACTGTGGTGAACCTGGTCATATTAGTTCAAAGTGTCCGAAACCGAAGCAAGCTCCAGCTACTGGGAAAGTATTTGCATTAGCGGGAACTCAGACTTCAAGTGCAGACCGTCTGATCAGAGGTACTTGTTTTATTAATAGTACTCCTTTAGTTCCTATTATTGATACTGGAGCGACTCATTCGTTTATTTCGTCTGAGTGCGCGAAGCGTTTGAATCTTGTGTTGTCTTCGATGGGTGGTGAGATGGTTATTGATACTCCAGCAATGGGGTCAGTAACTACTTCTTTGGTTTGTTTAAGTTGTCCTTTGACCATTTATGGTAAAGACTTTGAGATGTATTTGGTGTGTTTACCGTTGGAGGGTTTAGATGTGGTTCTGGGAATGAATTGGTTGCAGTTTAATAGGGTTCATATTGATTGTTATCATAAGCTGGTAAGGTTTCCTTCTCTTGGGGAAGACGAAGACTCGAGTTTCTTATCTACCAAAGAGTTGAAGAGACCTTTGGCGGATGAAGCTCAGTTGTTTCGGTTGTTTACATCTTTGACTGTGGATAGTCAAGTGTCACTTAATGTGTTTCCTGTTGTGTGTGAGTTTTCGGAAGTGTTTCCTGAGGATATTTCAGACTTGCCGCCAGAGAGAGAGGTGGAGTTTTCTATAGATCTAGTCCCTGGTACTAGACCTGTTTCTATGGCACCTTATCGTATGTCGGCATCTGAGTTGGTTGAGTTAAAGAAACAGTTGAATGAATTGTTGGAAATGAGGTTTGTGAGGCTAAGCGTTTCTCCTTGGGGTGCTCCAGTTTTATTGGTGAAAAAGAAAGATGGAAGTATGCGGTTGTGTATTGATTATCGCCAATTGAATAAGGTGACGATTAAGAATAAGTATCCTCTTGCAAGGATTGATGATCTGATGGATCAGTTGGTTGGTGCGTGTGTGTTCAGTAAGATTTACTTGAGGTCAGGGTATCATAAGATTAGGGTGAAGGAGGAAGATATTCAGAATACGACTTTTAGGACACGTTACGGTCATTATGAATATTCTGTGATGCCGTTCGGGGTTTCTAATGCGCCAGGTGTGTTTATGGAGTACATGAATCGTATTTTCCACGAGCATTTGGATCGTTTTGTTGTTGTGTTTATTGATGACATTTTGATTTATTCTAAGTCTCGGGAGGAGCACGCGGAGCATTTGCGTATTATTTTGCAGGTTTTGAAAGAAAGAAAATTTTTTGCCAAGTTGTCCAAGTGTGAGTTCTGGTTGTCAGAAGTGAGTATTCTTGGGCACGTGATTTCAGGTAATGGTATTTCTATGGATCCATCTAAAGTAGAAGCAGTTCTACATTGGGAGGCTCCGAGATCTGTTACTGAAATTCGAAGCTTTTTGGGTTTGGCCGGATATTATCGAAGGTTCATTGAAGGTTTTTCTAAGCTAGCACTTCCTTTGACCCAGTTGACTTGTAAAGGGCAAGCATTCATTTGGGATATTTGGTGCGAGGAGAGTTTTAATGAGCTGGAAAGAAGATTGACGACAGCTCCGATTTTGATTTTACCGAATCCTAATGAACCATTTGTGGTGTATTGTGATGCGTCTTTGATTGGTCTAGGTGGTGTTCTATTGCAAGAAGGTAAGGTCGTGGCTTATGCTTCCAGGCAGTTGAGAGTGCATGAGAAAAATTATCCTACTCATGATCTTGAATTAGCGGCTGTGGTTTTTGTGTTGAAGATTTGGAGGCATTATCTTTTTGGTGCGAGGTTTGAAGTCTTTAGTGATCATAAAAGTTTGAAATACTTGTTTGATCAGAAAGAGTTGAATATGAGGCAGCGGAGATGGTTGGAATTTTTGAAGGACTACGATTTTGGCTTAAATTACCATCCTGGTAAAGCTAATGTGGTAGCCGACGCATTGAGCCGGAAATCATTGCATATGTCCGCCTTAGTGGTTAAGGAGTGGGAACTTTTGGAATCATTTAGATATTTGAGTTTGGTTTGTGAAGTAACGTCGGATAGCGTGAGGCTTGGAATGCTAACGATTACTAATGATTTTCTGATGACGGTTAGTGAGAAACAGAAGCTGGATGTGAAATTTGTGGATTTGATGTTGGTTGGAGAAAAAGATGCGAATAATGATTTTAAAGTGGATATTAATGGTGTTTTGAGGTTCCAAGGTCGAATTTGTATTCCTGATGATGCGGAGTTGAAAAAGATGATTTTGGAGGAAGGACACCGGAGCAATTTGAGTATACATCCGGGAGCGAATAAGATGTACCAAGATTTGAAGAAAATTTTCTGGTGGTCTGGATTGAAGAGAGATGTGGCTCAGTTTGTTTATGCATGTTTGACTTGTCAGAAATCAAAGGTGGAACATCTGAGGCCTAGTGGTTTGTTGCAACCGTTGGATATTCCTGAGTGGAAGTGGGATAGCATCTCCATGGATTTTGTGACAGGGTTACCGAATACACAGCGAGGGCATAATGCTATTTGGGTGGTTGTTGATAGGCTGACTAAATCGGCTCATTTCATTCCGATTGACATCAATTTTACTTTGGAGAGGTTAGTTGAGATTTACATCAGTGTGATTGTGAAGTTGCATGGGGTTCCGTTGAGCATTGTTTCAGATCGAGATCCGAGGTTTACTTCGAGATTTTGGGAAAGTTTACAGAAGGCGTTGGGTTCTAAATTGAGATTGAGTTTGGCTTATCATCCGCAGACGGATGGACAGACGGAGCGAATGATTCAGTCATTGGAATATTTGTTGAGGGCTTGTGTTCTTGAGCAAGGTGGTGCGTGGGATAGTTATCTTGCATTGATTGAGTTCACGTATAATAACAGTTTCCATTCTAGTATTGGAATGGCACCTTTTGAAGAACTGTATGGACGAAGATGTCGAACACCGTTGTGTTGGCACGAATCTGGTGAGAGTTCGGTGGTTGGACCAGAGTTGGTGCAACAGACTATGGAAAAAGTGAAGCTTATTCGAGAGAAAATGAAGGCTTCTCAGAGTAGGCAAAAGAGTTATCATGATCGGAGAAGAAAAGATCTTGAGTTCCAAGAGGGCGATCATGTATTTTTGAGAGTTACGCCGGTAACGGGTGTGGGTCGTGCATTGAAATCGAAGAAACTTACTTCTCGGTTTATTGGTCCTTACCAAATATCCGCGAGAGTGGGTACTGTGGCTTATAGGGTGGCGTTGCCGCCGAGTCTGTCGAATTTACACGATGTGTTCCATGTTTGACAACTTCGGAAGTATGTTCCGGATCCGTCGCATGTGATTCCGATTGATGAGGTTGAGGTAAGGGAGAACCTTACGGTTGAGGCATTACCCGTTAGGATTTTGGATCGCGAGGTGTAGCGGTTGAGAGGCAAGGATATTGCACTTGTGAAAGTAGCGTGGGGAGGCGCTGCTGAGGGCAATTTGACTTGGGAGTTAGAGAGTCGGATGCGGGAGTCGTATCCAGAGTTGTTCGTCTCAGGTATATTTTCGAGGACGAAAATTTCTAAGTGGGGGAGAGTTGTAACGCCCTAGTTTTGTTAGGTTTTATTTAATCGAGTCGTTTTGATTATTTTATTATTATTTTATTTTATTTTCGACTTTTATTTGGAAATATGTTACTTTTCAATGTTGTGATATTTTATCGGGTTTTGGGATCGTTTGCGAGATATTTGAGTGTAGGGGCATTTTGGTCATTTTATCTTATTTTCCTTAAGTTAGAAAATCGAAATAGAAAGAGAGAAAAATAGAGAGAAAGAAAAAGAGAAGAAGGAAAAGGGAAAGAAAAGAGAAGAAGAAAAGAAAAAGAGAGAAAACTTGAAATTCAAGAAATCAATCTCCCGACTTATCTAAACACGATTAAATCGAGTAAGGGTGCGAAACTTGATTATTATATGCTTGTGTATGATTATGTATGTATGTTTTTGGTTGTTATTGGATTGAAATGGAAATATATAGTAAAAACCATATTATGTAGAAATTGATTAGAAATCGATTAAATTGTGTCGGAAATTATGTTTTCAGGTCCATCATTGTTGATACATGTTAGATACCTGTTGTTAGGCATTGTATTGGTAATTTTTCTGGTGTATAGGTGAAAATGGGTTGATTTTGGTTGGAAAAACGCAGAACAAAATTCTGCAGAATTTTCTGGATTTTTCACTGCCCATACGCGTATCACTCAAGGCAATACGCATATTGGTCAAGGCAATACGCGTATGAAATTGAAGAAAAATGGGCAATACGCGTATGGAGCTTCAATTTTCTCGGCCATCTGTCCATTTGCGTATGGTACGCGTAAGACTTTAGGGCAATACGCGTATGGTGTAGGGCACTACGCGTATTGGACTTTTAATGGGAATTTTGGGAAAATGGGTCTCTGCCCATACGCGTACGACTTTGGGCAATACGCGTATGGAATGGGCGAGGAATCAGGGCAATACGCGTATGGCTCAGGGCAATACGCGTATGGCAAGGAGAATTGCAAAATGGGGTTTTTCCGCGATGTCTTTTCTTGTTTAGTCCGTAACTTGTGTTCCGTTTATCCATTTTTAACATTCTTGGTATCGTTGAGTAGCTATTGAACTGTACTTTCTTATTACAATAATTTTGAGATTGTTAGCCGATTTAATTATGTCGGGAATTTGGAATAGTGTCTTTTTGTCGACTTTTGTCGTTTTAATTGTGTGTAATTGGTGTGTATCATGCAATGTGCTGTTGATATGGATATGGTATGATTTGTGTGTTGTTGTATAGTATAAATGCATTGTTTTAGGCTTGAATTGCAAAGCATGATTACTGTTAAGTGAGGTGGTTGCATATATGTGTGCATTTGAATGTCATGAGTCATTGTATGCTGAGCATCATGATATGCATTCTTGTGACGTCCTGAGTGACGGATTGATTCCAGAGGGAATCCGCTATAACATCGTGAGCCTTAAAAATAAGAGGACTGAAAGCGATCTGATTGGATCGTGCACCTTAAAAATAAGAGGACTGAAAGCGATGATTATAGATGATCGTGTGCCCATGTGGGGTGTGAGCGATCGGATCGTGAGCCTTATACAAAGAGGACCGAAAGCGATCCATAAACGTCGTGAGCCTTATACAAAGAGGACCGAAAGCGACGGGGAACATCGTATGTCCGACGGGGAGTTACACTAAGTAACGAGCGACAGTTCCAATAGTTCCTGAGTGAACTGGTGTTGAGAATTGATGGAAGTCGGTACCGCATGTGCATATGCATAGAGTCGTTGTGTCGGTCTCTTGCATTTGCATAAATCATTAATGGTTTGTTTATGTGTGGAATTGTGGATGAAATTGATAAATTGATATATGTATATGGTTGGTGATACTTGTATTGTGCTTGGTTGGTATACCTTGGTGATGGAAAAATGAATTATACATTGTGTTGTTGTGTGTTTGAATTCTGGTATGAGTTGTGGTGAGAACAGTATATATGTGTATTTTTGTTGTTATGTATAATTGTATGCAATTATGTGATGATTATGTTTCCCACCCTTCTGCTGTTTTATAAAGCTCTATGAGGCATTGCAGATTAGAGTTGTCGGAGGTCTTTTTGTGAAGCTTAGGACTTCATTCTTTTGTCGGTCGGCTCTGATATGTGGCACCGGGTAGTCAGGGGGATCTTTTTGTAGTTTGATGTGTATATGTATATATATCTTTTGCCTTGTGCATGTATGACTTGATGTATGACAAACTTTTTATGATATCTATATATATATATATATGAGATTTCAGTACAGATTTTCTGCTTTATTTTGTATTTGAATTGTGGGTAGTAGGAACTAAGTTCCTCTGTTTACTTGCTACCTGCGAGTGTTGCATATCTTTATGAGCAGGTGTTGTATGTTTGTTTCAAATTGATGTGACCCCTCGGTCTATGCCGTGCATGTTTTAAATATACTCTAATGAAATTTTGAATTTTCTTTTACCGCTTTATTTAATTGGGGGTATAGATTGGGGGTGTTACATTAAGTGGTATCAGAGCCAGTTCGTGTCAGCTATGTCAGTCCTTGTCGGTCTTGGGGTTTAGATGAGCTATTTGTTTAACCATAGTTGCTGTTATTGGAAATGAACAGAATATGGCTGGTAGGAATGACGCTGCTTTGGCTGCTGCTATGCAAGCTATGGCTCGGGCTGTGCAGGGTGCACCTAATGCTGCAGGTAATGATGAGTTTAGGAAGAACAACCCGCCTGTCTTCAAAGGAAGATATGATCCTGATGGTGCACAGAATTGGATGAAAGAGATTGAAAGAATTTTTTGAGTGATGGATTGTGCTGAGGATCAGAAGGTGAGACTGGGTACTCACATGTTACTGGAAGAAGCTGATGATTGGTGGGTTAGTACACGTCATGTGTTGGAAGCTGCAAAGGAGGAGATCACTTGGGCTGTGTTTAGCATTGAATTTCTGAGTAAGTATTTTCCTAAAGATGTAAGAGGAAAGAAGGAAATTGAGTTCTTGGAGTTAAAACAAGGTAATATGTCTGTTGTTGATTATACTGCTAAGTTTATGGAACTTGTGCAGTTTTATCCACATTATGCTGAAGCGACTGCGGAATTTTCTAAGTGTGTAAAGTTTTAGAACGGATTGCGTCCTGAGATAAAGCAGGCAATTAGTTATCAAAGGATTCGAAGGTTCTCTGATTTGGTGGATTGTTGTAGGATTTATGAGGAGGATAGTAAGGCTCGTTTTACTCACTATAAGAGTGTGAGTGAGAGGAATGGGAAGCAACAGTTCCGTGGTGGTCCGTATGTAACACCAGCTGGTAAGGGTAAACAAAGGGGTACTTTTGAAAGAAGGTAAAGTGGAGGAGGAATGTCTGGTCCTCTGAGATGTTATAGATGTGGTGATGTGGGGCATCGTCAGTCTGAATGTAGGAAGGATTTGAGGAAGTGTTCTAATTGTGGAGGTTTAGGACATGTCGCAGCTGATTGTGCAAGGAAGAATGTGGTGAAGTGTTTCAACTGTGGTGAACCTGGTCATATTAGTTCGAAGTGTCTGAAACCGAAGCAAGCTCCAGCTAGTGGGAAAGTATTTGCATTAGCGGGAACTCAGACTTCAAGTGCAGACCGTCTGATCAGAGGTACTTATTTTATTAATAGTACTCCTTTAGTTGCTATTATTGATAATGGAGCGACTTATTCGTTTATTTAGTCTGAGTGCGCGAAGCGTTTGAATCTTGTGTTGTCTTTGATGGGTGGTGAGATGGTTATTGATACTCCAGCAATGGGGTCAGTAACTACTTCTTTGGTTTGTTTAAGTTGTCCTTTGATCATTTATGGTAAAGACTTTGAGATGGATTTGGTGTGTTTACCGTTGGAGGGTTTAGATGTGGTTCAGGGAATGAATTGGTTGCAGTTCAATAGGCTTCATATTGATTGTTATCATAAGCTGGTAAGGTTACCTTCTCTTGAGGAAGACGAAGACTCGAGTTTCTTATCTACCAAAGAGTTGAAGAGACCTTTGGCGGATGAAGCTCAGTTGTTTGGGCTGTTTGCATCTTTGAATGTGGATAGTAAAGTGTCACTTGATGTGTTTCCTATTGTGTGTGAGTTTTCGGAAGTGTTTCTTGAGGATATTTCAGACTTGCCGCCAGAGAGAGAGGTGGAGTTTTCTATAGATCTAGTCCCTGGTACTAGACCTGTTTCTATGGCACCTTATCGTATGTCGGCATCTGAGTTGGTTGAGTTAAAGAAACAGTTGAATGAATTGTTGGAAATGAGGTTTGTGAGGCTAAGCGTTTCTCCTTGGGGTGCTCCAGTTTTATTGGTGAAAAAGAAAGATGGAAGTATGCGGTTGTGTATTGATTATCGCCAATTGAATAAGGTGACGATTAAGAATAAGTATCCTCTTGCAAGGATTGATGATCTGATGGATCAGTTGGTTGGTGCGTGTGTGTTCAGTAAGATTTACTTGAGGTCAGGGTATCATCAGATTAGGGTGAAGGAGGAAGATATTCAGAAGACGGCTTTTAGGACACGTTACGGTCATTATGAATATTCTGTGATGCCGTTCGGGGTTTCTAATGCGCCAGGTGTGTTTATGGAGTACATGAATCGTATTTTCCACGAGCATTTGGATCGTTTTGTTGTTGTATTTATTAATGACATTTTGATTTAGTCTAAGTCTCGGGAGGAGCACGCGGAGCATTTGCGTATTATTTTGCAGGTTTTGAAAGAAAGAAATTTTTTTGCCAAGTTGTCTAAGTGTGAGTTCTGGTTGTCAGAAGTGAGTTTTCTTGGGCACGTGATTTCAGGTAATGGTATTTCTGTGGATCCATCTAAAGTAGAAGCAGTTCTACATTGGGAGGCTCCGAGATCTGTTACTGAAATTCGAAGCTTTTTGGGTTTGGCCGGATATTATCGAAGGTTCATTGAAGGTTTTTCTAAGCTAGCACTTCCTTTGACCCAGTTGACTTGTAAAGGGCAAACATTCATTTGGGATATTTGGTGCGAGGAGAGTTTTAATGAGCTGTAAAGAAGATTGACGACAGCTCTGATTTTGATTTTACCGAATCCTAATGAACCATTTGTGGTGTATTGTGATGCGTCTTTGATTGGTCTAGGTGGTGTTCTGATGCAAGAAGGTAAGGTCGTGGCTTATGCTTCCAGGCAGTTGAGAGTGCATGAGAAAAATTATCCTACTCATGATCTTGAATTAGCGGCTGTGGTTTTTGTGTTGAAGATTTGGAGGCATTATCTTTTTGGTGCGAGGTTTGAAGTCTTTAGTGATCATAAAAGTTTGAAATACTTGTTTGATCAGAAAGAGTTGAATATGAGGCAGCGGAGATGGTTGGAATTTTTGAAGGACTACGATTTTGGCTTGAATTACCATCCTGGTAAAGCTAATGTGGTAGCCGACGCATTGAGCCAGAAATCATTGCATATGTCCGCCTTAATGGTTAAGGAGTGGGAACTTTTGGAATCATTTAGATATTTGAGTTTGGTTTGTGAAGTGACGTCGGATAGCGTGAGGCTTGGAATGCTAACGATTACTAATGATTTTCTGATGACGGTTAGTGAGAAACAGAAGCTGGATGTGAAATTTGTGGATTTGATGTTGGTTGGAGAAAAAGATGCGAATAGTGATTTTAAAGTGGATATTAATGGTGTTTTGAGGTTCCAAGGTCGAATTTGTATTCCTGATGATGCGGAGTTGAAAAAGATGATTTTGGAGGAAGGACACCGGAGCAATTTGAGTATACATCCGGGAGCGAATAAGATGTACCAAGATTTGAAGAAAATTTTCTGGTGGTCTGGATTGAAGAGAGATGTGGCTCAGTTTGTTTATGCATGTTTGACTTGTCAGAAATCAAAGGTGGAACATCTGAGGCCTAGTGGTTTGTTGCAACCGTTGGATATTCCTGAGTGGAAGTGGGATAGCATCTCCATGGATTTTGTGACAGGGTTACCGAATACACAGCGAGGGCATAATGCTATTTGGGTGGTTGTTGATAGGCTGACTAAATCGGCTCATTTCATTCCGATTGACATCAATTTTACTTTGGAGAGGTTAGTTGAGATTTACATCAGTGTGATTGTGAAGTTGCATGGGGTTCCATTGAGCATTATTTTGGATCGAGATCCGAGGTTTACTTCGAGATTTTGGGAAAGTTTATAGAAGGCGTTGGGTTCTAAATTGAGATTGAGTTTGGCTTATCATCCGCAGACGGATGGACAGACGGAGCGAACGATTCAGTCATTGGAATATTTGTTGAGGGCTTGTGTTCTTGAGCAAGGTGGTGCGTGGGATAGTTATCTTGCATTGATTGAGTTCACGTATAATAACAGTTTCCATTCTAGTATTGGAATGGCACCTTTTGAAGCACTGTATGGACGAAGATGTCGAACACCGTTGTGTTGGCACGAATCTGGTGAGAGTTCGGTGGTTGGACCAGAGTTGGTGCAACAGACTATGGAAAAAGTGAAACTTATTCGAGAGAAAATGAAGGCTTCTCAGAGTAGGCAAAAGAGTTATCATGATCGGAGAAGAAAAGATCTTGAGTTCCAAGAGGGCGATCATGTATTTTTGAGAGTTACGCCGGTAACGGGTGTGGGTCGTGCATTGAAATCGAAGAAACTTACTTCTCGGTTTATTGGTCTTTACCAGATATCCGCGAGAGTGTATACTGTGGCTTATAGGGTGGCGTTGCCGCCGAGTCTGTCGAATTTACACGATGTGTTCCATGTTTGACAACTTCGGAAGTATGTTCCGGATCCGTCGCATGTGATTCCGATTGATGAGGTTGAGGTAAGGGAGAACCTTACGGTTGAGGCATTACCCGTTAGGATTTTGGATCGCGAGGTGTAGCGGTTGAGAGGCAAGGATATTGCACTTGTGAAAGTAGCGTGGGGAGGCGCTGCTGAGGGCAATTTGACTTGGGAGTTAGAGAGTCGGATGCGGGAGTCGTATCCAGAGTTGTTCGTCTCAGGTATATTTTCGAGGACGAAAATTTCTAAGTGGGGGAGAGTTGTAACGCCCTAGTTTTGTCAGTTTTTATTTAATCGAGTCGTTTTGATTATTTTATTATTATTTTATTTTATTTTCGAATTTTATTTGGAAATATGTTATTTTTCAATGTTGTGATATTTTATCGGGTTTTGGGATCGTTTGCGAGATATTTGAGTGTAGGGGCATTTTGGTCATTTTATCTTATTTTCCTTAAGTTAGAAAATCGAAATAGAAAGAGAGAAAAATAGAGAGAAAGAAAAAGAGAAGAAGGAAAAGGGAAAGAAAAGAGAAGAAGAAAAGAAAAAGAGAGAAAACTTATAGTAAAAACCATATTATGTAGAAATTGATTAGAAATCGATTAAATTGTGTCGGAAATTATGTTTTCAGGTCCATCATTGTTGATACATGTTAGATACCTGTTGTTAGGCATTGTATTGGTAATTTTTCTGGTGTATAGGTGAAAATGGGTTGATTTTGGTTGGAAAAACGCAGAACAAAATTATGCAGAATTTTCTGGATTTTTCACTGCCCATACGCGTATCACTCAAGGCAATACGCGTATTGGTCAAGGAAATACGCGTATGGAATTGAAGAAAAATGGGCAATACGCGTATCGGGCTTCAATTTTCTCGGCCATCTGTCCATTTGCATATGGTACACGTAAGACTTTAGGGCAATACGCGTATGGTGTAGGGCACTACGCGTATTGGACTTTTAATGGGAATTTTGGGAAAATGGGTCTCTGCCCATACGCGTACGACCTTAGGAAATACGCGTATGGAATGGGCGAGGAATCAGGGCAATACGCGTATGGCTCAGGGCAATACGCGTATGGCCAGGAGAATTGCAAAATGGGGTTTTTCCGCGATGTCTTTTCTTGTTTAGTCCGTAACTTGTGTTCCGTTTATCCGTTTTTAACATTCTTGGTATCGTTGAGTAGCTATTGAACTGTACTTTCTTATTACATTAATTTTGAGATTGTTAGCCGATTTAATTATGTCGGGAATTTGGAATAGTGTCTTTTTGTCGACTTTTGTCGTTTTAATTGTGTGTAATTGGTGTGTATCATGCAATGTGCTGTTGATATGGATATGGTATGATTTGTGTGTTGTTGTATAGTATAAATGCATTGTTTTGGGCTTGAATTGCAAAGCATGATTACTGTTAAGTGAGGTGGTTGCATATATGTGTGCATTTGAATGTCATGAGTCATTGTATGCTGAGCATCATGATATGCATTCTTGTGACGTCCTGAGTGACAGATTGATTCCAGAGGGAATCCGCTATAACATCGTGAGCCTTAAAAATAAGAGCACTGAAAGCGATCTGATTGGATCGTGCGCCTTAAAAATAAGAGGACTGAAAGCGATGATTATAGACGATCGTGTGCCCATGTGGGGTGTGAGCGATCGGATCGTGAGCCTTATACAAAGAGGACCGAAAGCGATCCATAAACGTCGTGAGCCTTATACAAAGAGGACCGAAAGCGACGGGGAACCTCGTATGCCCGACGGGGAGTTACACTAAGTAACGAGCGACGGTTCCAATAGTTCCTGAGTGAACTGGTGTTGAGAATTGATGGAAGTCGGTACCGTATGTGCATATGCATAGAGTCGTTGTGTCGGTCTCTCGCATTTGCATAAATCATTAATGGTTTGTTTATGTGTGGAATTGTGGATGAAATTGATAAATTGATATATGTATATGGTTGGTGATACTTGTATTGTGCTTGGTTGGTATACCTTGGTGATGGAAAAATGAATTATACATTGTGTTGTTGTGTGTTTGAATTCTGGTATGAGTTGTGGTGAGAACAGTATATATGTGTATTTTTGTTGTTATGTATAATTGTATGCAATTATGTGATGATTATGTTTCTCACCCTTCTGCTGTTTTATAAAGCTCTAAGAGGCATTGCAGATTAGAGTTGCTGGAGGTCTTTTTGTGAAGCTTAGGACTTCATTCTTTTGTCGGTCGGCTCTGATATGTGGCACCGGGTAGTCAGGGGGATTGTTTTGTAGTTTGATGTGTATATGTATATATATCTTTTGGCTTGTGCATGTATGACTTGATGTATGACAAACTTTTTATGATATCTATATATATATATATGAGATTTCAGTACAGATTTTCTGCTTTATTTTGTATTTGAATTGTGGGTAGTAGGAACTAAGTTCCTCTGTTTACTTGCTACCTGCGAGTGTTGCATATCTTTATGAGCAGGTGTTGTATGTTTGTTTCAAATTGATGTGACCCCTCGGTCTATGCCGTGCATGTTTTAAATATACTCTGATGAAATTTTGAATTTTCTTTTACCGCTTTTTTTAATTGGGGGTATAGATTGGGGGTGTTACACATTTCATAACATGCATTCACATCACATAACAGCACACAAGCTATATGTTATATATCAAAAGCATATCACATGATAACACATCAATCACACACAATTACGACGGTAAAAGTCGACAAAATGACACGTTTCCAAATTCCTGACACAATTAAATCGGCCACTAATCTCAAATCCATTTTTATAAGAAAGAACATCTCATTAGCTTTCCAACGCATCCGACCATGCCTCAATCCGAGTTACGAATCAAAAGTTATGAAGGATACAAGATACAAAAATCCATCACATTCGCTCCAGTATTCGCTAGGCGAACACCAGCGAACCATGGAAGAGAAAAACCAGTATAAAGTTCGTTAGGTGAACGTCGTTAGCGAACATTCGCTGACCTTCACTGACGGGTTCGCTAGGCGGACCCTCAAAAGCTATTCGCTAGACTTCGCCCTAGGTTGGCTAGGCGAACCATGCAGAATTCAGAAATTCAGCAGCGCTATTATGGGTCCAAAAACAACATTTCTTCAACCAAAATCACTTCCAAATCACACCATGACAACCAAAACATTCCCCAATCACAACCACAAGTATTCTGTAACATTTATATCGCATTTCGACCGCGAAAACATCGATTTCTATTCGTTTTTCTCATTTCAACCTAGAATGGAAAAGCTATGAAAAACCAACAAACATTCAAGCACACACATACATATTCATACACCAGCATATAATAACCGAGTTTCGCACCCTTACCCGATTAATCGTGCTTTGAAGTGTCGGTAGAATCGATTTCTTAAACTTCAAGTTTTCCTCTTTTTCATCTTGTCACTCTCTATTTCTCTTAAACTTCTTTTTCTCTCTTTCTAATCTCTATGTTTCTATTTTATGAAAAATAACCAAGCAAAATGACCAAAATACCCCTACACTCAATTTTCTCGCAAACGCTCTCAAACGCGATAAAACATAATAACGATAAACATAACATATTTTCCAACTAAAAACAAGAATAAAATAATATAAAAACAAAAATAATTAAATCGACTCGATTAAATAAATCTAACAAAAACTGGGGCGTTACAATCCTGCTGACAACCTTTCGAATGTTTTGATGACAACAACACCATTGATTACTGATGTTGGTGGTAATATATTTCCAACTCTTTGATGATGGTGATTAACATGAAGACATATTAAGCCTAATCAAGTAGGAAAGTCAAGTTTCCATTGAAGTGCGTATATGACTGGTGTATCTAGAAAAGGAACTTAAAACACTCAGAGTTGTGAATGAGAGGAAGTGTTAAAGCTCGTCTGGCCGTGTCTGTCTGAGTGACCAAAGTCTTGTGAAAGTAGGAGAGCACCTCCTAATATTCCAAGGAAACTCACATTCACTTTTAAAAGATCTTTTGAAAGCTCTTTTTAAGCCCTAGCCAGTTGATTTAGAAACTATCAGCTTTATTAGAAGAAATTTTTGAACTACCTAATCAATTAGATCCAAAGGCTAATCGATTAGAAGAAACAATATAACTGATTATAATATTGTCTTAATGATTGGTAACAACACTCTATCCAAAATTTTCAAATTAGGCTCAAATAATCGATTATTTGTGGTACCTAACCGATTATGCTTAGGAACTAATCGGGTAGATAAGTTAATTGGCCCATGGATTGTTTTCTTTTTTAGCCAGTTCTTCTTTTATATAAAGGAGGTACCTCTGCTCTTCATTTCACACCAGAATTTAGGATTTCTCTAACTTTTTGGAATTTATCTCATGCTTGAACGTAAACCATTGAATTTTATGTGTGACTCTAACAACGTTTAGTCCATCACTTGTGTAAACATAAACCATTGAGTCGAGTTGAGGTTGAACAATTTAAACTTGAGCTTCTCGTGGTGCCACTGTTGACAGGACATGAAGAGCAAAATATGAATGATGGTTCTGCATATGAAGAGCACATGCGTAAAAGAAAACTATAATTGGCAATAGTAACATTGTAGTAGATATAGATTGTAGAAGAATTGAAGAATCCAAAAAGTGAAATAATAATCAAGCCTCAATTTGAAACATGGAAGAGAATGAAGAATCAAAACTATTCGCCATGAGAGTCCTCATAATATCATATTGTTCATAACTGAATATGAATGTACACTTTAGTTTATATAGGAATACATGATCCCTATGGTATTTATTGCGTATGGAATTATGCAATCACATACTCTAACAATCTATAACTACATTAACTACTAAGTTAGTTAGTAAAATCTAACTAAATTGTATGTAATGAGAGCATGCTAAGTGCAAACTCAGTATTCTTGTGTGATATATTTCAAATTAAAACTTTGTTCCTGGCCATTTCCATTTGACGTAGTCAGAATCCTAAAAGATTAGCAAGTGTTAAACCTAGAACGAAAACACAAGTTTGCAAGTGACAAACCTGTTAGATAAAGTTTTGAATTCACCAAAAGAGAAAATACTTGAATTTTATTATGATCAAAGATAACCTTGACGCCCATACCCAAAGGTGTTTAAATACGAAAAAAAAAGAAACCCTAAAATGATTTTAATTCAAAATAGAAACAAAACAGAAAAAGAAATCCTAATGGGATTTTATTCCAAAACAGAAATAAAACAGAAATTTGCGAAAAATATAAAATGTTGTATTCTTGCCTGAATCAAACTTGGATGGCTTAAAAGGCCAAAATATTATTGCAAAGAAGAGGGTTGGACTCATGAGTCGATTCCTTATCCAGAAAGGTATAATAATTGTCATTACGATATCAGGCGCCAAACTTGTACAATTCCTGCTGAACCTTTCTGACGCACGAATTCTTCTTTGATACTCGCAACCATACATCCTACATCAGTCTCCTTCATCTTTGAAGAACTCGGCACTGAGTTCTCTTCTTGATAATGAGTCTCATCTACTTGATACTAATGAATGTCAACAACATTGAAAGTGTTGGATATATTAATGGAATCCAGGAGAGCTACCGTATAAGCATTATCATTGATCTCTCGAATCATTATCATTGATTTTTAAATGATTTGCCTCCTATCATTGAAAATTTTAACTTTCCAGCGTTTATCTCACATAGGAGGCAAATTATTTGGTAGTTCACATGCGGTCAAATCTGACGCAGTTAGAATTATCAAGGAATAGCAAGTGCTAAGCCTAGAACGAAAAATACAAGTTTGCAAGTGACAAACCTGTCAGATAATTTTTTGGAATCCACCATGAGATAAAATACTTGAATTTTATTATGATCAAAGATAAATCATAGACTATAAACTCGAAAGTTTATCTTCCATTTCAAGTAGTAGATCTCATTGTCATATCACTAAGGAATAGGGGCATCTCATTAGTAAATGATATATATTCTAAAAATCTACTCAGGCTTAATCAAACATTCACTTGAGATTCAGAGTCCTCAAAGAAACCACCCTCTTCTAGTGGACGAAATGTAGTCTGTCATATCCAATAGTGCAGCCATCCTTCTCATTCACTCTAAAAAACACACTAATAGTGGATAAAATTATTGTTGATAATGGATAAACTAACTCAAAGAGGAAACACAGTCGTATCGAATTTGTAGTGTTCGATAAAATTAATAAAAAATTGATAAATACAAAATAATATAATAAATATAAATCAGACTATAAACTCGAAAGTTTATCTTCTATAAACTTAAAAATTAAACTTGCCAAACAAAATAACCCTAATTATAAAAATGAAAAATCATGCGATTTTGGCCGAGGTTTTGTTGACAATTTGCATTATACACGACCGTAGGTCTAAGACTATTTAATAATCACTTCATCTCTACATAAATGTGATATTTATTTAATTTTCAATGCACTTTTAGTTTTTATCTTTAAATTGTGTTCTTTAATTAATATTTCTAATTAACTATTTTTCTCACTTTAAATTAATGATAATTAAAATATACCAATAATTAATAAGAATAATTTGATAAAATTGTTATTCTCAATTTTATTTATCACATTTTTGTAATGTGGAAAGTGTTATTGTGGGACTGAAAGATTAATAAACACTTACGGATCAAACAAATTTATTGTGTTAACCTATAGATTATATTAGATTATTCATAAAATAAGAGTAAGGAATCACTTAGAATATTTATTCACAATGATTGTCAATGTTGATAGTCTAATGAAACGTTATGATACTGAAATATTCAAATATAAAAACAAAACAAGCTATTAGCAATCTATTATATTATAATAATTTGAACTGTATTCAGAACCCTAGTTATATCATTTATGGACAGGGTAAATCAGAAATGGTCTTTCAATTATGTCTTGTGAACAGACATATATTAGTGACTTTACGATTGTCATATAATTAATTACTAAAATTTTTTCCACATTCCACCAACTCTTGTTGATAGTTAAATATCCAGAAATAAGACAAAGTCTAAACTAATCTTAATTTGATTTAGTCCAAAATTTTCCATTTCAAAATTTGATTAACTTTGGTGGGGAGAATCAGCACGGTAGTAATTAAAGAATGGTTCATTATTTAATAAAAAATTAATTACGGTAAAGATCAAATGCAAACCACTTCAATGTTTTAACCTTATAAATAGCAAGCTATACATGCAACATAATTCAATTCTCACAAGCAAATAATAACTTACATAGTAACAAGAATCATTAAAGAGTAGTAGTGAGTTGCAAAATGAAAGTTCTTTACTTCCTTGTTAGCATCTTGGCTTTGGCATCAGTTTCCTTTGCTTATGACCCGAGCCCTCTCCAAGACTTTTGTGTTGCAATCAAAGATCCCAAAGATGGTGGTATGTATATATTCTTTAAAAATGTTACAATGTTCTTTATTTTGTTTAATTATCTAGTGTTAATTTTTTTTTAATATTACAACTATACTTCGATAATTCGCAGTATTTGTGAATGGGAAGTTCTGCAAAGATCCAGCACTAGTTAAAGCTGAAGATTTCTTCAAACATGTTGAACCTGGGAATACTTCAAATGCATTGGGTTCTCAAGTGACTGCAGTCACAGTAGACCAACTATTCGGATTAAACACACTCGGCATATCTTTGGCTCGCATTGATTTTGCACCCAAGGGTTTAAACCCACCCCACACTCACCCTCGAGGCACAGAGATCCTTATAGTTCTCGAAGGTACTCTTTATGTTGGATTCGTCACTTCCAATCAAGATAAGAACCGTCTTTTTACCAAAGTTCTCAACAAGGGTGATGTGTTTGTGTTTCCAATCGGTCTCATTCACTTTCAACAAAATGTGGGATACGGCAATGCAGTTGCCATTGCTGGACTTAGTAGTCAAAATCCAGGAGTTATTACTATTGCAAATGCTTTGTTTAAATCTAATCCACCTATTTCCGATGAAGTCCTTACCAAAGCTTTTCAAGTGGATAAGAGTATAATTGATTATCTTCAAAAACAGTCGTGGTATGACAACAACTAATTTGAGAGCACGATTAGTCATTTCATTCTGAATGAATTATTGACTATAGTTCTTCATTCACCTAGTCCAACCAGCCTTAATTACATATTTTTATAATTATTGTAATAAATAAAATACAGGTGAGAGATATTTAATTTCTCATCTACTTTATTTGAAATTCGTTTTAGTTCAATAATATAGTTGTCTACCTGTTTACTGTTGTTTTTATTAAATCAAATCACATGTTTTCATTTATTTACAGGATTTAAATCTAAAATATCTTAGGATATATTGTGCAAAAGAGTTGAGGAAATATATTTGTGCTTGAGTATTGACGTTCGAATGTAAAGAAAGTTGGGTATAAATTCCAATGAGAACAATACATGACTTTTCTAAGAACTTGAAATAAAACAAAGAAACTATAAAAGTAACTTAAGAAAAAAATACTTAGATTATAAAATTAGAAAATGGATGTAAATTTTTGTATGTTTTTCTCACAAACTTTTCTCTCTCAGTGACTTGAATACTCGAGTTCTATAGGAAATAATGGTAAAATTTGCAAACCTTGATTACATGAATGAAGTCTGCCTATATACTAGATTTTCATAATTATCGATAACGCAATTCTCTCAAGCACTCGACACGTACACCATTATGTGGCCTTCTGTCCTCTACTTCGCTTTCAAATGTTGGTCTTTGAACTGTCTCTAAACTGCTCTTATTGTTAAAATTGTCTTTGCAACCTTTAACTACTCATGTTGAGGAGCTTCTCTGTCTAACACCGTAGTGGTGTCGACATGTCTCTAGATCGCCTAGTCTTTGACCTCAAAACATATTAAGTCCCAAAACACCTAAAAAGCAAGCCGAACTTGCCATTTTAACATCACACTTTCGTGTTGAAATGTTAACCTACTGCGAACCTTTTCGAGATTCCGGATATGTTTTGAAGAGAGAGTAATCTTAATATTATGGACCTGTTCCTAAGACTCTTCTAAACCAGATTTAGTGGGTTTCCGTGCAGTGTCAAAAATCGTAGGCTAACATATGCCCTCCAAAAATGCGACTTTCGATCATATTCATAAGATGGAAGAAAGGTAGAATTTTTAGTAATGTCTCGACACTGTTCACGGTTGTCTGCATACGTCATCGTCATCATGATCACTTTACCAAAATGTCACGTCAATGATGGTGTGTGCACTCAGTCATCATGACTTCGATTTCTTACGCCATTGTGGGTCACCAGATTAAATCACATTAAAAGAAAGTCATTTAATTTGATTTTTCCCCAAAAAATCAAAATGCCAATTGTCAAAATTAAAACGCCAGTTCTCCATATTTCTAGAGGGAAATTGAAAAGTTTTCCTCCATGGCTATATATGCACCTTTCTTTCTTGTTTTTCCCTTTCACCATTTCTTATGCTCAAAACCCTAAGAACTCCCATCGCTTGCAATCTTCATCTTCAACAATCTTTCCTTCTTCAACCCAAACCTCAGAATAATAATTCCCTCCTCGAAATAACTCTCAATGACTTCTGTTGCTGATATTATTGCTCTGACTCACCCTGACGGTCGCACCTATGTCCCTAAACCGTCGATGAAGAAATAAAAATCCATGATTCGGGCTTCCTAGACACTAATCCATTTCTCTATTTCAGGTAATGTTCGCGCATTTTTGGGTCAATCCCTCAGAACCTTTTCAATATCGAATAAGTTAAAGAAGTTTTTTCCTTGCTATTGCTACTATAAACCCCGTGTGTTTAAAGACACAATCTATGAGTTAGGTTTTATGAGTTCACCCTAACTTGTCTTCCGTTCTACTCCTACCCTGAACAACGAGGCTTACATCAGTTGGTTGAACAAAGTAGAAAAGATGAAAGAACAATTCTATAAAGACGAATGCATATATGACATGATTCAATTATCTAGGACTAACCCCAAATACAACCCACATATGCTTATTTTAGCCCTTTTCCTTTGGGAGGGCTCAACTTACACATTTCGCATTTGTTGTGGAACAATGACCCTCACCCTCTTCGACACAGCTGCTATCACTGGTCTTCAACAAACTGGGGATACCTTTAACCTAGCGCTGACAATGAACCGAAACAACTCAAAAATAGTTTGGAACGTGGTTCGACAATTAAATCTTTGAACTAATTTCATGAACCAAATGAGATGAATATGAACAAAAAACTAAGTTCGTTAACTAAATAAGCTGGACTTGAACTATACATAGCTCGACACATTAGGTTCACAAGTCAACTTAATTATATATGAGAAGGACTATATTGTCTTTAAGAGTATGTTTAAAAATTTACTCCAAATGACACATGTAATGAAGGTTGCAAGTTGTGTAATCATTCTGTGATGGAAATGTATCAATTTCTAGTATTTTTAGTGTACTATTTCATTAAATTTCTAGATTTTTGAGACAAATTTAAACTTTAATTGAGTAGTTTTTTAATTAGACTTTCAATTGTATAAGTAGATTTTTGAGACAAAGTTAAATTCCAATCTGATAACTTTTATTTTATTTCAATATTTTCTTTTTTTTTTAAATTTTAAATTAAGATGCCAAATATCTATAAAAATAGACTTTAAAAAATGGCTTTTAAGTCTGTGATGTAAGTGAGCTGAATCTAACGAGATAAACCTAACGAGTTGAACCAAATTGCTCGTGAACTTATAACGAGTCGAGTTTGAGCTTAAAAAAAGTTTGTGTTGAACTCAAACCAAGATTTTAGATGAACCAATTCTTAACAAGTCGAGTCGTGCTGATGCGAGTTTGTGTCGACACGACTCATTTCCAGCCCTAGTTCGACCCCTCTCTAAAAAACAAAACCAAACCCAATTTATTTTCACTCGTCTTGGCTTCATTAATTATTTTGATGACCAACAGAAGACCGCCATGAGGAAGTCTCTAATTATGAGCATATCGCCTTCGTCACCCTTTAGTTATCTCATTTCGTCTTTTGCCCTGGTTCTCTGCAGATATCTAAGAAGTTTATACCTTTGGCAACTCACATCCATGAGGTTTAAAATATCTACCTCAACAAGTTAATTTTAGGTTCTGTTTATGAATCCATAGGGCTGGCTTCGAATGACCTAAAATCCATAACCAACTCTGATAAAAAACTCTTAATGTCTGATCTTTTGTGGCTTCTGCAATTTTGGCTGAATGCCACTTTTGAACCCTCTCTAAAGATTAACATCTTGTCTGACTTAGCAAGACAGGTCAAAGATAGACGATTTGAAGGTACTATGCTTGGTTTTCTTACCCTTGAAGTTATAAGCCTTGTCATTTGGACAACTTTCCTTAAACCCAATGTCCTGTCAACCTGAATTTCGACATGAAAAACTAGCCTCGGACTTATTGGTTACGAACCAAACTTGGTAGCCAGACAATTTGGCCTCAGCCAATAATTTCCAAAGTCTCTTTATACCTATAATGACGAAATTTGTAGGGCTAATTTTTGTCCACCAGCTCGGTAGGTGAAATACAAGACTTTTAGGAATCTCTTAACTTTACCTTATGTTTCCCTTCATTTTCTCGAGTCCAACTATTGCAGTTGTACCTCTCGCTTCAAAAGAGTCGAAGAAGAAGCAACTAGAAACAGTCAACGATGGTGAGAAGTCTAACAATCCAAAGGAAACAAAACAGGCAGACTTTCTAGATATTTATTCTTTCTTTTGGCAATAGGTATTTCCTTATCTCTTATTTATCTTTATTTTATCCTCTAGAGTCGAAAAAGAGGAAGAAATTTCACCACTTCAATTCCAAGCAAAAAGAAAGCCAAGAAAGTCAAAGCAGCTGAGGTAACTGATAGTGAAGAAACACAGGTTAAAACCACCTTCTGACTCTGATTATCTATGTACCTTAATTCTTGATTATACTAACAACTATGCTTGCCTTTGTCTAAACAAAGAATTCTAAAAGAGAATAAATAAGTCGAGTCCATTGGTGAGAGTGATGAAAGTTTGGTTTCCACTCAACCCATACCTCCTAAATATGAGACCACCATCTCAGCATAACTCATAGCCTCAAACTTTCAAGATTCTAAGAAGAATAAGGCTATTGTTTAGGCTTTAGGAATTCGACATGCCAAGAAGAAAAAGAAATCAAAGGATCGTGCCCCTAAGGCTGGTCAACCCATAAAATCAAGGGCATAAATTATTGTCACCATTGATGATGATGTTGAAGAAGAAGAAAGACCTTAACTGACTCGAAAGAAGACAGACCGAGCAAAGAAAACTCTTCCTGATGAAAACTTAGAGAGTACATACTCAAGCCCTAACTTTAAGGAAACAGAGGTATTTTTTAATTTATCTTACGTCTCTTTCCGACCTCCATCTCACAATTTCATAATCTGATTCGACTTTTCTCTTCTTCATAGGAATGACCTATCTCTGTCATTTTCCCTTCGACAAATAATGAAGCTCCTGTAGACTCACCACCACAACAACCATCAACCACTAATCAAGTAGAAGATAACACTGCTGAACCATCCAACGAAAAAGGTGAAGACTTTCGAACAACCATCTAAAGGCCCAGACAAACAAAACTCTGAACATCATTTAACTCATTCTCGGTATTCTAACCCTAACCATTAATCAAATGGTCCGTACAAACGTGTTCCAACCCAAAAAACCCAGATCATGTTGACCAACCTCAGGGGGATCAAGATGTTGTTCACACGCAAGTAAATAGATTTTGGTTGGACAAAGGAAACTCAAATCCCAACTGGACCTCAATCTATTGTGGTCGAAAAAGAACAACCACATGTGTACTCTACTCCAACGACTCCGTCAGCATCCAATGAAAGTCTAATCTTGTCTTTAACATCCAACACTTCCAACACTACTCTCAACCAAGAAGAATTAAAAGATATCAAGGAGAAGAACCCTGTAGAGGATTTTAAGATGCTAATGGGCAGACGAGGAATTTTAGTTAAAAAATATCCAAACTCTTTGATTGTTTCATGCAGCGAGCCTTTTGGTGATCCTATTGTTGCACTAATTTGTCAGTTGAAAATTAAGGTTGTCGATGTCGATCTATTTCATACCATCAAAGATAATCCTACCACTATCTATGATATTAAGGCCTTATTGATATAGTTGAATAATTTAGACACAATTAACTCCATTCTCTACTTTATCCTTGAGTTTGAGCCATTTTTTCAGCAAACCGCTCAGAACATCAAGATGAAGAAAGAGTCAGCTGATAGACTCGAACAACAGACTATTGTTATGTCTCAACAATGGGAATTAGTCTCTCAGTCTCAAGGTGGAATCAATGAGTTAGAAGAAAATGATAAAGAAGATAAGGATCAGGTGGAGACCATCAATGTATACATTATAAGCTCGATGAAACAGATGGATGAATTACAACAAAAGAATGAAGAAGCAAAGAAAAAGAAAGTTGTGGTCGAGACTTCAAAAATGGTTTATGTCAAAGAAGAACTGATTTAGGAAGCCAAGATTGGTATTCTACGTGTTGAGGTTGCTCGTGCGTTGGAAGAGGAATTGGAAAAAAAATGGTGTGAGAAGATTTCACGAACGGTAAGAAGATTTGACTTGCAAAGTTGCGTTTTGAAAAGATGTAAGATGACTTCCTAACATTTTGAATTTTCGAATTTCTTTATCTTTTAGTTGTAATATTAATGACTATTTGGCATTTTGGCATTACTTAAGTTTTAATTCATGCCATTTTAGTATTCTATTTCTTTTTTAATTACTCTTCTGCTATTTGAATTCCTGCAACATAGACTTTTACTTTTTTAAGTACTTAACATTTATCCTCATATTTCGACCTTCAAGGATCAATTCTTCAATTTCATAAGGGTTATTTGAAAATGCCTTGTTGATTCAAAATGGTCATTCCAAGTTTGTTGAACATTTACCTAAATTCATATCTCCTCAATCCATATGTAAAATAATTTTCCAAACGTAATCACCAACTGTAAATGTTTTCAACTTAACTTTGTTATTGTAGGCCTTATCTATTTACTCTTTTTGTCTTATGAGAATGTTCAAACCATATAACATTTCTTCTTCTAAATCAACTAATTCATCCACAAACATATTCCAATAATGGTCAGAAGGAATTCTAATCTGCCTTTGAATTCTAGTTGATTGTAAATAAATCTCGACAGGAAAGACTACATCATGATCAAACGTCAGTCGAAATGGAGTAGAACTAGTTTCCTCTTTAGGTGAATTTCGACAAGCCCATAATACTTGGTCTAAAGTCTTATGAAAATTTCTTGGCTTTTGACTCACATGTCTTTTAATTAGACCTATTATAATTTTATTGGCCGCTTCAACTTGGCCATTTTCCTTAGCGTAATAGGGAGTAGATGTTAAAAGTTTGATCCCTGGATCTAAAGAAAACTCAAACATCTTTCGACCATTAAAAATTGTACCTTGATGAGTGGTTAAGATTTTAGGAATTCCAAACCTATAAATTATATGACTTTGAACAAAGTTGATTACTAATTCCTAATCAACATTGATTACAGGGGCGACTATGACCCACTTGGAAAAATAATCTAGACCAACCAATATGTACTTATGACTCTTGGATGATGTAGGTTAAATTTCACCTATTAAATCTAATGCCTAACCTCTAAATGACCAAGGTCTGACAATGAGATGCCTAACCTTTGGCGAACTCAACAAAAATCCTTCAACATAGTTGGCCAATACAAACTTTGTCGAAATAAAAGCCACTTCATATTGTGGCCTGCTTGATGAGAGTCACATGATCCACTATGGGCATAAAAAATGTCCAAATAGGCTTCACTCTCACTAAGACATTTAAGCAAGATTCCTTCAAGAGTCTTTTTGAACAACTCATTCCTAATAATCACATAACTTAAGGCCTTGTATTTGATTTTGTGATATGTCGTTCATGTAGAATTTTCTAGAAAATCAACTATTAATTTCTACCAATCATTATTCGACGGATTGTCAATGGAAAAAATTTCAAAAATTTCTCCAAATTTTTTCAATTTTCCAGCCCTTCTACCCCTACAAGTTTTGACTTTGACACAACTGTAGGGAAAGGATTGGTAAAAAATAACTTATACTTGACTTCGGTCAACTCTTATAATTTTTCTTTGGTCACTTTATATCCTGAAGCAATTTGTGGCAAATCTTCGAATCTAAGGACGTGTTTGATGTTGACTTCGTCAAATCTTCTTAACAATGAATTTGCTTTTACAAAGTACATCATTAAATTCTCCTTGATGCATCTGTATTCTTTTGTCAATTATTTCAAAACCAACTCTGAGTCACCTTTATCTCAACTTCATTTGCCCCAAGTCTTAAAGGACCTTAAGACTTGCAATTAAGGCTTTATACTCTGCCCTATTGTTTGAGCAACAACCTTCGATTTTAAATTTAAACTTGGTTATGATCCCTTTCGGAGAAATAATCATATTTTCAATACCAATTCCATGTTTATGTCTGCAACCATAAATGTATAACTTTCAAGGTTTTAGGCGAACATAACTCTATGTTACTTCAACTATTACATGATGAATAATGAAGTCATCAACAACTTGGCCTTTCACGACCTTTAATGGGTCATAAGTTAAAGAATATTTAGTTAAAGCTAGAGCCTATTTCCCAATTCGACTATGTAAAATAGGTTTCGATAACATGTGCTTAATAACATCAAAATGGGAACACACAAAAACGTCTGTTGGCTTTTTATAATAGTACAATTTTGTACTTGTGAAATACAAACACAAACACAACTTTTATATGGGACTATACCTAGTCTCTGCATCATTTAAAACTCAATTGAGGTAATAAATGGCTCTTTTGACACCATCATCATCCTCTTTGGCTAGCATACTTCATATTGTTAGTTCAGATGCAAAAATGTACAACTTCATAGTTTTATTCCTCACGGGAGGCAAGAAAATAGGAGGATTTGAAATATTTTCCTCTTGACAAAGGCATATTGGGGACTTTTTTCATTTATATGACTTCTCCTACGTGGATGAGGTTTGAAATACTCGGGGCCCTTTGTGACCTCTTTGTCAAAGACAGCGCTGCAACAAGGGTAAAATATGACTTGAAATACTTTGATCTTGCATATGTTTTGGAAATTAATCAATCCCTCTTTAGCCTTTGGATAAACAACTTTGATCTTCTCGGCATAGTCCAACATGAAGGTTGAGAAAAACACAAGAAAGGGGGTTTGAATTGGCTGTACAAATTTTTCAATAAACTATGTAACACACACACGCTAACAAGGTATGAATCACAGAAAGAGAGAACACAATTGGATTATCCTGGTTCACTGTTAACTAAGCTAATCCAGTCCATCCGCCAAGGTGATTTTGCCTTATCACAAGAACTTAATACACCAATCTTTGACAAGATTACAACAACCTCTAAGTCATCAATGACTTAGCCCTCTCGAGTCTACTGACTAACACACTTAGTCACTCAAGGAAAACTTATAATCAACCTCTAAATTGTTCAACAACAATTTAGCCCTCTCGAGTCTATGACTAACACATTTAGTCACTCAAGGAAAACTTATAATCAAACTCTAAATTGTTCAACAACAATTTAGCCCTCTCGAGTCTACTGACTAACACACTTAGTCACTCAAGGAAAATCATTTAGAAAGTGTTACAAGAATGTTTACAATATTGCTTCTTAATAAGCATGTTAAAACAAATTTAAGAACAATATTTCTACACAAATATGAGCAGCAACTCTTTGTGTCTTTAAGATTCTTTGACAGAGTATGTACTTTAGCATTTTTTACTTATGAGTTGTTGTTCTTTGCAATGCAGCATAGTCTTCTATTTATAACCTCGTTAAGGGATAAGAATGTTTTTGAGCTTGGCTAGCTGTCTTCAACGGTAGTAAAAGCTTAGAAAGCTTTCTGGCAATTCTGAGCAAAATTTATACTTTAGACTATTTTAGGAAAGAGTCGTTTGTACGGATTCTTGGTCTTAACATTTTGCTCTGGACTTTGAGCTTTTTGATCCTCATCATATATTTTGAACTTTAACGTTGATCAGAGTCTTCTGAATCCTTTCTTTAGAAACAAACGCTTTCTTGAGGAACACATATTCTCTTCTTTAGAAACTCCAGTATGTATCAGAATCTTGTTGAGTTGCACTCGAAATTGATTCCAATGAAAATTGTATATCTGTACACTTAAGATAGAATTAGAGTACCAAACTGTTACATATAAAATATATGCATTGTTATCATCAAAACTAGAGATTATATGTAGAATCAAGATCTTATTCTAACAATCTCCCCCTTTTTTATGATGACAAAATCATGTATTTTGATGAAACAATGTATATGCTTTAATGTGCTAAAAAAATTAGAGTTAAGTTTTAAAATACTCCCCCTTTACTTCTTATGAGTTGAATTCTTTTTGCAACGTTTACCACCAGAAGCTTCTAACGGAACAATCCTGCAATTTTGTTCACATGCTTGTATATATGGTGTTAGAATGTGAGCATGAGTTTTTAGAGAGCAAATATATATATATATATATATATATCAAAATCATTCCTACTTTTACTCCCCCTTTTTGTCATAATAAAAAATATTTTCTTTTTTATAAAAAAGATTGAAAATATTTTCTTTCTGCTTCCTTCTTGGCAATCTCAGCAGCAATTCTTTCAGCTCCCTTTCTTGCATTCTGTATGATTTACAAATTTCACTTTAACTTGATCTGAGAAACACTTGATTTCTTGAAACTCTTCTGTTAGCCAAGTGTTAAAGAGATTCCAATTTTTATTCAGAAGGGTAGGCTCGTCACTAGAATTGGATTATTCATAGAGCCCTTAGGCTTTAGTGACAACCTCTTCCAGAAAGATAGAAAGAGCATCAACCAGTGTTTTACTAGGAGGTTGAGAATCATGATGAATGTCACCATCAAATGTAGATTTTATAGAAACACTGTGTGCTGAGGGTGGTGGAGAAGGCAGAGATTTCGATGGAATTGCGGCAAAGTTTGGAAATATAGTTTCTGAAGGAGATATGGAAACAGGTGGAACTAAGGATGAGAAGGAATGTTCTAAAAGGGAGACAGGAGCAGTAGTGGTGGAGATGGTTGTTATTAAGGAGGTTCTATTTTGGATTTTTCAAGAGGAGCGAAAATACAAGGTGGTGTAGGTGGGATGGTGACGGTAATGACTATGGTTGAGAATTATAGTGGTAGGGGAGGAATACAAACCCATACCCAGACGATACTCACCCAAACACGGATAAAATCCATTAGCTTTCAACTCTACAAGGAAGATGTCCTGAAGCAACAAAAACCTTCCTTAAATACTGAAGAAGCTACACAGGAAGTGACGATCCATTGGAAGAAACTCAAGACTAGTCAATGAATGGAATATTGACCACTGGCCAAGTTAGTTTCGAAAGTTTCCACTTTTTCTGACATGTCCTTGAAACCACTGTCCCTTTGTTTGTTTTTATCTGAAACACATTCTGAGCAATGTCCTGACACCCAATCTGACTTTATCAGTTTTCTCAAGAATTACCCAAAGACCTTCTTTTACATTGACCAAGACCCCACAGTATTGATTTATTTAGCACAGACATAACAAGTTTAAAAGGATAATCACAATCTTTTTCTCTTCATTCTAAAACAATTCTTTAGTCTAGATTTAGCAGACTTGATCACGCCATCTTTAACATATAAACAAAATGCTTCCATCGATCTTCCAATCTGCAGAGAAAAATAAATTCTCCCTGACACAAGCAATGACTCTCGGGACACTCCCAAGAAGCTTGTACAACTCTAATTCAATCCATTGACATCCCAATGACAGAGCCAAAATCAACCAGTCAAGTCCACCCAGAACTATACTCGTAATACAATGTCATGACATCTTGTCTGACATTACACCCTCACCAGAGGTATTCTACCATAGACTCCTTGAAACCACAAACAATCTTGATAAACAACTGCACTACTGCAGTAACAGGTCCCAGACAGAAGTCCAATTCCCCCTGTCGGAGATAATCGGGTCTCCTTTGCAAGAAGAACACTTTAAAATGAATGGAAAACATAAGACTCATCTTCATGTCTTCAAGAGCGCACTCCTTGTTCAACACACCTGCTAAACCCATTCACTCACTGCTTGATCCACAAGCAATCTATGTACCACAATTGTACACCCAACTGACATAAATTCTCCCCTTATATTTTATAAAAGATGCTCCTTCCAACAAGAAACACCCAAAATCACCACATGATATCACATGACCAACTTTATGTTCATATATTGAGAGAGTACTAGGACCACATCCTTGTACCATAACCAACAAACTCCTGGAATGAGACCAAAATCACCATTGATCCCTCTCATCCTGAACCCATCCATACCCTGTACAAATTCACCTTGAATTTTCCAGCCATAGATATCCTTGTTCCTTTAGAATAAATCCAATTAACCCTAGAATGCTTCACATTCTTCGAAGAGACATACAAAATCTCTTAGTTTGTTTGCTAGCCCAGATGTCATCAAATACATGCTCCAGAAGTCCTCAGCTTACTTGCTTCACAAGCACCAAACTGATCCACTTATTTCTAGAGATACTTGTAGCAGAAGAAACCACCTCTCCACAAGCATTCTGACCTCAACAAGAGTCAGACTACTAGATAGACACCTCATAATCCAAGACAGTCTTCACCTCATAATTCTCCCGTATGATAAGTTAGAACACTTCTAATTCAACTGGTGAATATCAGCTTCCACAATCTGAATTCCAAGTTCAGAAAACATGATGATGTTCTAACATCAGTATTCAGATCATATCACAGACACCATACACTATGGTTCTTGATACAATTACCACTGGACTTACTATTGCATAGTAATCAAACCGAAGATCTTCAAAGAACACAACTCTTACCAGCTTAATCATCAAGAACTTCAAACAACTGTAAAGAGAAATAAACTCTCATACTCTCACCAAATCAATTTCCTTAAGTGAAGATCCCTTCAACAATCAGTAAGCCACGAGCAAAACCTGCTCCTCCTTTGGTCTTCAAACAACCTCCCTTCTCCAGAAAGGAAATTTGTTCCAAGGACAAGATGAAACACACATCTTGGATTCAAGTGACTATGGTTAAACACAACCAAGTGTCACAACTTCCTCCAGGTATTCAACCAAGAATCTGGATCTTCAGCAAGATATCTTAGATACACTAAGACTATGAAATGTAGCCTCTACTAGTTTCTGCAATTCCTATACATTGCATAGGCCTTTTTGAGCATTTATTCTAGTCATATCAGCTTCTCTCAAGATAATATACTTCCACTGTAGCCAGATCCCATTGAGGGAACAGTCAGATGATCACCCTGATGTCAGAACATCTGACATCAATCTCATGACTTCCAGTCTATGAGCTCAAGTTTGTCTGACACAGTCTTGATCAACTCCCCCTCAGACATATCGGCTTGAGAAACTTCTCCACTTCTACAGAACAAGAGTTCCATGCTCTCATAGACTTGATTAACATATCAAGTTTGAGTAGACAACCTCCATCCTGTGTTAATGGTCCACAATCAATCTTAAAACCAGATACCTTGAAGAACATCAACTTCAAGAACTCATCCTCATAAGAACCAAACATGCCAAAGCTTGATTCTTTAGGAAAGAGTATTCAACAGCTACAAGAAATCCAACTTTCTTTAAGAAAAGAAATCTTCAAGATATTAGAGATAAAATCCTAAACACTAATCCAGAACCTTCATGATGAAACGTATCTCATGCTCTCAGCAGATGTACTCCAATTCACCTTGATCATAAATAAACTGATTCAAGAAATATTCATCAAGAATAAGAAGTTTTCATCTTCACTTCCATCAGCACCCTATTCTAGGTGAGCTTCCTGCCACAAAACTTTCTAGTCAGAATATGTTCCTCAGTGAATCCAACCAGAAGAAGGTTCCCAATACTTAATGTCAACATACAAAAGTTTGGTTCCTAGAGCATAAGCTAGTCCCCTTCGTTATTCTTGAGATTCACTCCTTGAATCAACAAGATTCTGCACAAACTCGGTTGATGGGATATTTTAACATCTGGTTGAACATCAGGTCCTTTTAGAAGCCCAAACAGATCCAAGGACTAGATACTTGAACATTTATGATGCAACAACTGATGAGACACCTTGGCATCATCTTCCTTGATCATCAACTAAGGATAATTCATTAAATACTTATGAATATCACAAATAGCAATGAATCATAAATCCTTATTCAGAAGGCCATACATCCAAGAGATATCAACACTTTAGGAATACCAATAAAGTATTCTTTAGTGTAAGAACTTTCCTTTCCAAGCAGAATGTTGAGACATCAAGACTGACACCCTTGCCTCATGTTGACTTGGGTGGCACAAACTTATGCATCTTCTTTGAGAAGAACCACTTCAACTAATCTGGAGAAGCACTACCTTGCAGGACATGGAAGGTGAAAATAAATCACCCCCAAATTCTTCAGATTTGATGATTCTCAAGACCAACCTTGATCCAGAAGAACAACCAAAAGCCTCCAAAATTACATCACACCAGAACCAAAACTTCCCTCATGAAAAGAGATGCCTTTATGATTGGACTTGAGAGAATCCTCAAGTGCCTTTGGCAACTTTATCATGACAATGGTATTTACCAGTTTCATAGACCAAGAAATTGATAACCTATACCTCTCCTCTTCTGACTTCAAATACTTGAAGGAACCAACCTTCCAAGTACCAAGACATCAACAAAAAATATCAACAAACAAATCTCTCCATTCCATTACTCCCTGCTGGAATGGCTAGAACTTCAACAGATGCTGACACCTTTATGAACAGAGTCTTTAGTCTAGCTTTACCAAAGTCCTTTCATCAGAAGCATATGCAGCGAAACACCAACACATCTTCAACAGGCTCCAGTTAAGATGTCAAGACAGCTTAGGGGACACCTAGCAGAAAAAACCTCTTCACCAACAGCGGTTAGAGAAACTTCATAGAAGTTGTCATCCTTGATCCAATACCAATCATTCTAGATATCCAATGAATGGTTCGATCACACACACACCTTGTTTAAAGACCAGAAAGTATCTCCCAATATCTCATCTAGAAACAGACAGGATGCCTGCTCTGATACCAATTGAAATTCTGGCATAGCAGATCACAAATGTCCTAACGACATGTCACGACATTGTTCTCTGCATAACTTTACGACAGATGTTTCAACATCTGTTACAACATGTTAATCAATACTGAACTGTAAATTTGCAGAATGATAAATAACACAGAATATGATGACCTAGTTTGGTGCAAATCACCTAAAATTAAGGGCTACCAAGCCAAGAAGAAGAATCTACTATCAGTAGTATAGTTTTATGTAAACAACCTCTGGTTTACCTATCACTGCCCAATGAAAACTTTATCATTAGAAGTCACATCTAATTAATAAGAGAAACCCATCTCATTCCCTAAATCACAACCTGTGATATCTAATAGTTATAGTCACAATAACTGTATCATCCTACTTGAAAGATACCTCTTTCAATGCAAAGTTTAGCCAGCTAACTTGACTAACAACCTTACTTGAATTCCCTTGATTGATTAACACAAGCTGGTCAACCAATCCAAAATTAACTTTCTGACCTTCTCTGATTTCTTCAATGACACCACTGGTCAAATTTAACATACCCAGCTTCACATTGTTAGGAGTATCCTCACACACTAAATTCATGTCTCTAAAGAGTTCGATCAACTCTAACTTTCAAACTATGAGCATCGACATATGCACCGACTTCCCGCTCAAAGCATCGCCTACGACATTGGCTTTACCGGGATGGTAAGTCAAACCAAAATCATAATCTTTCAAGAATTCAAGTCATCTCCTCTATCTAATATTCAACTCTTTCTGTTCGAAGAGATACTTCAAACTCTTGTGATCACTTAACACCTTGAATCTGAAACCAAATAGATAATGCTTTCAAATTTTCAACACGAACACTACCACTGCTAACTCTAGATCATGCGTAGAATAATTCCTCTCATGAACCTTTAATTGTCTTAGTATGAGTAAAATGTGATCTTCTTTATTGAATATGAATGCACACATTTATATACTAATACATGACCCCTATGGTAAGTATAGTATATGGACAAGTATGCAATCACATACTCTAACAAATTTTAACTACCTTAACTAACATAACTACCATAACGACTAAGTCAGTTAGTGAACTCTAACTAACTTGTATATACAATGAGAATATTATAAGTGTAAAATAATTATTTTGTATGATATCCCCCACAATTTTAAGGATAGATATTGATCAATTCTAACTTGGATAGTAGATGATGGAATGGTTGTGGAAGAAGAGGTTTTATGAAAAATTTAACAATTTAATCTTTGGAAGAGACTTGAAGGATTTTAAACGTGCCAACTTATAATTTGTTTCAAACAATATGATAATCAATCTCTAAAAAAAATTTAATAATTATATAAAGGGCTGGCTGCAATGTGAATGGCGCGAAGATTGTCACAATATACAACAAGAAGTTTATAGCATGTAATTTAGATGTCTTGAAGAATATAGATCAACCATTGAATTTCAAATGTTTCAGCAAGAGCACAATGCTCATCTTCATAGGATGGTCGAGCAATATATAATTGTTTCTTGTTGCACCATGAAATGAGCAACTTGCCAAGGAAGAAATATTAGCCTGAGATATATCTTAAAGTTTCGACATAACCTAACTAAAAACATATAAAAAACCAATGAGTTATAGTGAAGAATCAATTGGGAAGAAGAGACCTCAAGCATGGCCTTCTTTTAAGTATCTAAATGTTCTAGTGGAAACTTTGTAATGATTGGTGGTGGGATTTGTGAGAAGATGACTTAATTATTGTGTGATAAATGTGATGTTGGTTCTTGTTGTCTTCCAATGAGGCACCTATATGCAAGAATATTTGTGAAAGCATAACTTGTATCGTTAAGTAATTTTTTTGGATCAATTTGTAGGAGTTTTGAATAGCTTTAAGTCGAGTAGGCATGCATCTGAGATAATATCTAGACAATATTTTATCTAGCATAAAGTAACTCCTTATTTAGAATGAGCCACTTCAAGACCTAAAGAAAACTTCAATTGCCTTAGATTCTTGATTGAGAATGCATGATGGAGGATTTGTTTGATGTTGTCAAATTTAGCCAATTATTTACATGCAATTATGATGTCATAAACATAAACTAAAAGAAAAGTAAATGATTCAAAGGTTTTCTTGATGAACATGGAATAGTCATAATTGGGTCGATGGAATTTGTACGCAAGAAACAATGATGTGAGCCTTTCATACCATTTTATGTTGGCTTGCTTGATACCATTTAATGATTTAATTAGTTTACACACTTTCAATTTTCCATGTAAGAAACCATTATTTATAGTTATTTTATGGATTAACCAATTATTTATGGTTGTGATAGCTATGACAATTATGATAGTAGCTAATTTTTCAACAAGTGAGTATGTGTCAAAGGAATCCAGCCCCTTAATCTGGTTGTAGCTCTTTACCACCAGCCGGGCATTGAGTCTTTACACTGAGCCATCATCATGAAATTTGATTTTATATATTCATCTGCATCCAATGGTTTGATATTGGGTTGTATGTCGACAAGTTCTTATGTACATTTTCATTCAACAACTGATAATTCAATTTGCATTGCCTGATTCTAACACTAAAATTTTCTTGCCTTAGCACAAGTCTTTGGTTCATTTAGGGTGTTAATGGATGTGACTAGAGGATTGTAAGAATGAGACAAAAAAGAATATTATATCTAGTTTGAGCTAAAATATTTAATATTTGAGATATGATGTGTTGATCTATGTGCTTACACATATGAAGATAATGATCCTACTGACAACCTTCCGAATGTTTTGACGACAACAACACCAATGATTACTGATGTTGGTGGTAATATATTTCCAACTCTTTGATGATGGTGATTAACATGAAGACATATTAAGCCTAATCAAGTAGAAAAGTCAAGTTTCCATTGAAGTGCTTATATGATTGGTGTATCTAGAAAAGGAACTTGAAACCCTCAGAGTTGTGAATCAGAGTGTTGGTTCTTGGATTGGCTAGAATTTTTGTAAAACAAAGGTGTTCAATGTTGATGTCTTAACATTGAGTCTTAACATTGGTTTATGTTAAGGAATTCTGTAACGCCCCGATTTGTTTAATTGCATTTATTTATTTCATTTATGTGAATTTTGTGAAATGTGTGAATTTATTGTAATTTACCTGCTAATTGAGTTAATTGGTTAATTTCTCTGATAGGTAAATATTTGCAATAAATTATAATTTCTTTTCAAATTTTATTTCTCGAAATATATTTCATCGGTATGTTTATGTTTTATCGCATTTTGAGAGCGTTTGGGAGATATTTGAGCTGAGGGGTATTTTGGTCTTTTTGGGGGTAGATATTTTCATAAATAGAAAGAAAAGAGAGAAAAATAGTAAGGAAAAAGAAAAAGAGAAAGAGAAGAGAAAAAGAGAAAGAAGAAGAAAGAAAGGGAGAAGAGGAAAAAAGAAGGAAAATCAGGAATTCATTCGTTTAAAGCGCGAATAATCGGGTAAGGGTGAGAAGTTTCAATTCTATCTTGCTTATGTATGTATATGTGTATGTTTTCATGGATTGTTTTGGATATTTTCTTATAGTTTTCAATTCTAGGTCAAAATGAGAAAAACGATTAGAAATCGATGTTTTTACGGACGAAAGTCGGAATAAATCGCGGAGTAGAGTCGTGTGATGTTGGGTCTTGATTTAGTGTGATCGTTTGATTGAATCGAGTTGAATTTGTAACTGTTGAGTTTTTGATATATGTTGATGTTTTTGTGCAAAATATGTTATGATTGAGTAAAAGTGTTTGGATATGTCTGGTAACATCTGTATAGGTTGATATTTAATCGGGTAAGGATAGAAATTAATCGGGAATGGTTATTTGTGCGTTTTCGAGTGGTTTTGAGCGAGTTTGGAGTTGAGTAAATTGATAAAATTATGTTTCAAAATATTTCAAAAATGGAAAATGTGTTGGATGGCTTTTTAATGGTGAAAATATTGTAGTACGTTGAATTCTGAGATCGCAGCTTTTTACGGAATCGAAATCGGAGGTCCGGAAGTCATTTAACGATCGAAAACTGATTTTTCAGCAAAATCTGCACCACGTGCGCTAACCCCTGCAACTGTGCGTCGACTCGTAAAACCATGCGCTGACCCGGGCGAAATTTGCAGGTTTATGCGTCGACTCATGATTCTATGCGTCGGCTCATGATCTCAAATTTTCCAAAATGTCCGATTTTGTTTTCTTCATAACTTTTGAACCGTAAGTCCGTTTTGACCCCCGTTTGAAGCGTTGGAAAGCTATTGAAAAGTTCTTTCTATTAAAAATGGTTTGGAGGTCAAAAGATGATTTAATTAATTCGTGTTTTTGGAAAATAGTCGGGTTGTCGGGTATTTATCGCGTACAATGTGTGCGATTGATGTGTTATCATGCTATATGCTTTTGTTATGTAACATGTAGCTTGTGTGATGTTATATGATATGAATATACATGATGAAATGTTGTGATGATGGGTTGTGGCCTTATGGCAAGTATGTGTATTGTTTTGGATTAGACTTCGATGCGTGATTAATGATGTTGTTGTGTTGTAAAATACATTGTTTGATTGAATATCAATGTATGTTATTATGACGTGTTGTGGGTAGCCTTTGTGGTGTGAATCCCTTGTGGAAGTAATTGTGATTGTATGATTGTTGTGGTTTTTGATGATATGCATTGTTTATGTGAAATTCCAATGTATGTGGTTGGTGGTCTTTATGGTTGAAATGCATGGTTTGAATTGTTTGCAATGCATGAATGTGATGAGGTTGATTAATTCATATGGTTGAATTGTGAATGTATGGAATTGATGAGTTGAAATATATGCATGATTATGGTTGCATATATGTGTGAAGATGCATTTGATTGTCATGAGTCCTTGTATGCCAAGCATCATGATATGCATTGTTGTGACGTCCTGAGTGACGGTTTGGTTCCAGAGGGACTGCTATAACATCGTGTGCCCATGTGGGGACCGAAAGCGACGGGTGAACATCGTAGGCCCGACGGGGAGTTACACTAAGTAACGAGCGATGGTTCCAATAGTTCCTGAGTGAACTGGTGATGAGACATGAAACATTGGAAGTCGGTACCGCATGACATTTGCATAGAGTCGTTGTGTCGGTCTCTGTGCATTTGCATAAATCATGGATTGATTATGTGTTAGAATTGTGAATGGATGCATTATGTGTGTAAAATCATGATTTGATTGATTATGTGTTGAAATTGTGCATCGATTTGTTATGTGTTGAGATTGTGATAGCATTGGTAATTTGATGTGCATATGTGATAAATGCATTGGTTGTGGATAATATGTTTATACGTAGACATGTGCTATGTGATGTGTGATGTGTTTCTAAATGTTATGACTTGGTATGCCTTATGTACAAATATGTGAGTATATTGGATACTTGATATATGCTATATTGTTGGATTAATAGATATATGTTTTGTATTTGTGGCATGCTATATGTGTTAGTATGTGATGGTATGGGTGAGATGATTTATACATGTGCTTGAATGTGTGTTTGCATATTATTATGCAATCTTGATTTAGTTGTTATTTCTCACCCTTCTACTGTTTTATAATGCTCTATGAGGCATTGCAGATTAGTGTCTTGGAGGCTTTTATGGAGATTAGTCCTCCGTTCTTTTGTCGGTCTTGGTGTCTGCTCTGATACGTAGCACGGGAGTCGGGGAACGATTATGTTATATGTATACTCTTGTTAGATTTATTTTGTATTAACTTTGTAGAAATATTTTGATGTTATAAAACACTTTATGTTGTAAAACAATTCAGTTATGGATCTTCCGCTTTATTCCATAATTGAACTTCATTTTGTTGGAAAAAGTTGCCCTTTGAGGCTTACTCCATATTGTGTTATGTATCAAATAATTGAGCAGGGATTGTGTTTTCTTACTTTAAAATGTGGCATCCTTGTTTATGTCGGAAAAATAAATATTTAGTTACTCTGATTTTATTTATGTATTATTTATTCGCGATGGGAATTGGGGTGTTACAAATTCAGTTGGATGTCTGATGTTACATGCGATGTTGTGACATCAGGTCTGCAGAAGATTAATAATTTTAGGTTTAGTGATGTTGTTAGGGTTTGCGTTTTAGCTGGATATTGGGAGAGCTATTAGTCTCATTGGTTGCGGATATCTTGGGATATATATTCTCTGTTGCATAGAGATTTGATGCAGATTTGTAGGGAGGTTTAAAGGCTGAAGATTTAAGAAGATTTTGAGAGAGAAAATCTATTTTGAAGATTCAGTTTTAAAATAACAAATTAGGTCAGATATTGTAGCAGGTCCAAGCCCAATTCAAATAGCTTTATAATGCGCATCATTCCTGAAGGAAAGGTAACGAAGAAAGAGAGCTAAAGACTGTGAGTCGATTGAGTCTTCGTGTTTGTAAACCATTCGAGTGTGAATTGGTATTGTTGTTTTGAGTTGTTCTTGATCAAAGCTGTGAAGCAGAATCAAGTTGTGATTTTCAAAGTGTGTGATCTTTGAATTATATCACTGAAGTGATTTAGGGATTGAGTAGTGTTCTCATATCTAAGTGGTCTCTTAGGTAGAAGGTTCATTAAGTAGTAATTAAGTTTAGGAGATGTCAACTGGGTTGTTGAGTCTGTAAATTAATACTACTGATAGTGAAATTCATCCCTGGCTTAGTAGCCCCCAGACGTAGGTAGTTAGACCAAACTGGGTGAACAATTCTGTGTGTTGATTTATTGCTTGTTATTGCATTGTCTATTGCAGAGTGTGTTGTTGTGACATCAGACTTAACATCACACATTTGGTACCAGAATTTCAATTGGTATCAGAGCAGGCATCCTGTCTGTCTCTGGGTGAGATCAGGGAAGTTACTTTCTGGTGTAAAGATGGACAAAGAAGTTGAAGGATTTGTCAACAGACCCCCTATTTTGGATGGCTCGAATTATGATTATTGGAAGCCAAGGATGATCACCTTTTTGAAATCCTTGGACAGCAGGGCTTGGAAGGCTATCATTAAAGAATGGAAAACACCTGTTGTGTTTGAAAAAGATGATGTTGGGAAAGATAAAGAGGGCACCTCAAAGCCGAAGCCTGAAGAAGAATGGACCAAGGAAGAAGATGAGCTTGCCCTTGGAAATTCCAAAGCTTTAAATGCAATTTTCAATGGAGTGGATAAGAACATATTCAGGTTGATCAATACCTGTGAAGTTGCTAAGGAAGCTTGGGATATTTTGAAGGCTACACATGAAGGAACATCTAGAGTTAAGATGTCAAGACTTTAGCTTCTAACATCGAAGTTTGAAAATCTGAAGATGAAGGAAGATGAGACTATCCATGACTTCCACATGAGTATTCTTGAGCTGTCCAATGCATCCAGTGCTTTGGGAGAAAAGATGTCAGAAGAAAAGCTTGTAAGGAAAATCCTTAGGTCCCTTCCTAAGAGGTACAAGATGAAGGTGACTGCAATTGAAGAAGCTCAAGACATCATCAAAATGAGGGTTGATGAGCTTATTGGATCTCTTAAAATATTTGAGCTAGGGTTAAGTAAAGAAGAACCTGAAAAGAAGTCCAAGAGTATAGCTTTAGTTTCCAATTCTGAAGAAGCCAAGAAAGAGAAAGTAGATGACTCTCAGGAGGAGCTGTCTCAGGCTATTGGTTTGCTGGGTAAACAGTTCAACAAAGTTATGAAGAGGATAAATAGGAGTTATAATCCCAATGTCAAGAACATTACCTCTGACATCAACAGATCAGGAGAACAAGGGAAGAAGTCTAAAGATGAAGAAAAATCCAGTAATGACAAAGGAATACAATGCTTTGAGTGTGAAGGGTATGGACATGTCAAGAAGGAATGTCCTACTTTTCTAAAGAAGCAGAAAGGGCTATCAGCTTCTTGGTCTGACAGTGAGAGTGAATCTGAAGAAAATTCAGCTAAACTTGTTAGAGCTATGGTTGGGGTTTATGAGTCAGATGATGAGTCTTGGAATGATGAATTTACTTATGATGAACTTGTTGTCACTTATAAAGATCTTTTCATGAGAAGTGAACAAGTGTGTCTTGAAGGAGAAGAGCTGAAGAAAACCATAATACAGTTAAAAGCTGAAAAGACTGACCTTGAAGCTGAAGTCAGTATACTTAACTATAAGCTGGACTCTATGACCAAAACTATCAGAATGTTAAACAATGGTACTAATGCGTTAGACAACATTCTTAGTATTGGGAAGATGGCTAGAGACAAATGTGGTTTGGGATTCACCAGTGATGCAGGTTCTATAACCCCAAAACCAGTGATGTTAAAACAGATGTTAAAACATCATGACAGAACTCCATCTAAGAAGAAATACAGACGCTGGAGGTGTCACCATTGTGGATGCTTTGGACACATTAAGGCTTATTGTTATAAGCTACATGGGTATCCACAGAAGGCTCATCAGGTTGTTCCCAAACAGAACTGTTATAAAGGAAGGCAGGTTTCCAAGCCTAAGAAGTAGTGGGTCCCTAAAGTTGAGGTTACCAGCTTGATAGCTCACACTTCTTTAAGGGTTTCTACCAAAGATGATTGGTACTTTGACAGTGGGTGTTCGAGGCACATGACTAGAGTAAAGAATTTGTTGGTAGATGTGAAGCTTCATTCTTCAGGCTATGTTACATTTGGTGATGAGGTCAAAGGAGAGATCAAGGGGATTGGTAAACTAAATTGTGCTGGTGCTCCCAGACTGGAGGATGTCCTTCTTGTTAAAGGACTGACTGCAAACTTGATTAGCATTAGTCAACTTTGTGATCAAGGATTCAAAGTAGACTTTACTCAGTCTGAATGCATTGTCAAGATGATAAAGGAGAAGTCATTATGAAGGGAGCCAGGTCTAAGGACAATTGTTATCTTTGGGTGCCACAAGAATCAAATTCTTCCACTTGTGTTTTTGCTAAAGAAGATGATGTCAAAATCTGGCATCAGAAGTTGGGACATCTTCACTTGAAGGGAATGAAGAGGATTATCTCCTCAGAAGCAGTTAGAGGAATTCCCAAACTTAATATTGAGGAAGGAAAAGTGTGTGGAGACTGTCAAAAAGGGAAACAGAAAAAGATGTCTCATCCGAAGCTTCAACATGACACCACCTCCAAGGTCTTGGAACTACTTCATATGGACTTGATGGGACCTATGCAGGTTGAAAGTCTGGGTGGAAAGAAGTATGCGTATATGGTTGTGGATGACTATTCAAGGTACACCTGGGTGAGCTTCATCAAAGAAAAATCAGAGGTGTTTGATGTTTTTAAAGATCTTTGTCAAAGACTCCAAAGAGAGAAGGAGAGTAATGTTATCAGGATAAGGAGTGACCATGGAAGAGAGTTTGAGAATAGCAAGTTTGAAGAATTTTGCTCTACTGAAGGTATAAGTCATGAGTTTTCATCTCCTATTACTCCTCAGCAAAATGGAGTAGTTGAGAGGAAGAACAGAACTATCCAAGAGTCTGCTAGAGCTATGATCCATGCCAAGAAACTTCCCTATCATTTCTGGGCTGAAGCCATGAATACTGCCTGCTACATTCACAACAGGGTTACCCTGAGAAGAGGCACTTCATCCACTCTGTATGAACTATGGAAGGGAAGAAAACCTAATGTTAAATACTTTCATGTTTTTGGAAGTAGATGTTATATTCTGGCTGATAGAGAACAGAGAAGAAATTTGGATTCCAAAAGTGATGAAGGAATATTTGGGATACTCTACTAACAGCAGGGCATATAGGGTTTTCAACTCTATAACCAAGGTGATGATGGAGTCGATCAATGTGGTGATTGATGACGATGACAAGCAGGAAGATGATGATGTCCTAGATGATGTTGGAACAACAGTTGGTGAAGTTGCACCAGAAGCTGAAGACAGAAGTCCAACTCCTAGTGTTGCTGCTGCTGAGCCTGAAACTGAGCAACCTCATAAGGATCCCTCCATCAGAGTGCAGAAGGACCACCCAAAGGAGCTCATTATAGGTGTTCCAAACTCTGGAGTGAGGACTAGGTCAAGAGATGTTATAGCAAGTTCATGTTTTGTCTCCAATATTGAGCCAAAGAATGTCAAGGAAGCATTGACTGATGAGTTTTGGATAAATGCAATGCATGAAGAGCTGGAGCAATTCAAGAGAAATGAAACGTGGGAGCTTGTACCTAGGCCTGACGGAGTTAATGTGATTGGCACCAAGTGGGTCTACAAGAATAAATCTGATGAACAAGGAGTGGTCACCCGAAACAAAGCCAGATTAGTTGCTCAGGGATACACTCAGGTTGAAGGAATTGATAATGATGAAACCTTTGCTCATGTGGCTAGATTGGAATCTATCAGATTGCTCTTAGGGGTGGCTTGTAATTTCAAATTCTAGCTTTTTCAGATGGATGTTAAATGTGCATTCTTGAATGGTTACCTAAATGAAGAGGTGTATGTTGATCAACCAAAAGGATTTATTGATCCAACATTTCCTGACCATGTGTAGAAACTAAGGAAAGCTCTATATGGGTTGAAGCAAGCACCAAGAGCTTGGTATGAAAGACTTACTGAATTCCTGGTTGTGAATGGCTACAAAAAAGGAGGGATTGACAAGACCTTGTTTGTTAAAGAGGAAGGAGGAAAACTGATGATAGCTCAAATCTATGTTGATGACATAGTATTTAGTGGGATGTCAGATGCAATGGTGAAACATTTTGTGGAACAGATGCAGTCTGAATTTGAAATGAGTCTTGTTGGTGAGCTGAACTATTTTCTTGGTCTACAAGTTAGACAAATGGAGGACTCCATATTCATTTCTCATAGCAAGTATGCAAAGAACATAGTGAAGAAGTTTGGTCTAGAGAATGCTAATCACAAGAGGACTCCTGCTCCTACTCATCTAAAATTGTCCAAGGATGAACATGGTGTCAGTGTGGATCAAAGTTTATATAGAAGCATGATTGGGAGTCTATTGTATCTCACAGCGAGCAGACCTGACATTGCGTTTGTTGTTGGAGTTTGTGCCAGATATCAATCTGAACCTAAGGCTAGTCACTTGAATCAAGTGAAGAGGATCCTGAAATATGTTAATGGCACTAGTGACTATGGGATGTTGTATAGTCATGGATCTGGGACTGAGTTAAGGGGATATTGTGATGCTGACTGGGCTGGGAGTACAGATGATAGGAAAAGCACTTCTCGAGGTTGTTTCTTCCTAGGGAATAATCTGATATCATGGTTTAGTAAAAAGCAGAACTGTGTGTCTCTTTCTACTGCTGAAGCTGAGTACATAGCCACAGGAAGTAGTTGTTCTCAACTTGTTTGGATGAAGCAGATGTTAACAGAATACAATGTCAAGCAAGATGTCATGACATTGTACTGTGATAATTTGAGTGCTATCAATATCTCTAAGAATCCTATTCAGCATAGCAGAACCAAACATATTGATATAAGACATCATTTTATAAGAGATTTGGTTGAAGACAAAGTTGTTGCTTTGGAACATGTTGCTACTGATCAACAATTAGCTGACATTTTTACTAAAGCCTTAGATGTAAACCGATTTGAAAGTTTGAGAAGTAAATTGGGAATTTGCATTCATGAAGATTAAATGTGCTAGAGAATGTATTAAGCAGTTGTAGTTTTTAGAAAATTTGATTTTATTCAACTGCTGAAGGCATACAGGTTTGAAGTACATCATTAGTTACATATTATCCTAACCCCCTGCATCTAGAAAAGCTTTCCAGTCTTCATCCCAATCATCATCAGCAGCTTGTTGTTGCACAGGAAGCTTTTTGCTTGGTTTCATAGTTGTTTCGGAGATTCTGCCTGTCTTTTTGGTTCCTGAAGTAGTTGCAGCTGCAGTCATTGTTTTGCTCCTCTGCTGAGGTGGATCTGAAGTTGTGCTCTTTTGCTTGAAGTTCTTTGCTGCATCTTTGTTGTTTGACTGGCTAATTCTTGATTGCTGAGTGGTGCTGCTAGAAGGAAGAAAGACCTGTGTTTATAATAAAAACAAAGAGCATAGTTTGTATCGACTGAACAGTCAATGTGTTGGAACTTGTGTTTTTGGGAAGCATGATGTTTGACCATGTCTTTATGTCAGAACATTGTGTTTTGTGATTGTCCAATTGTGGCTAAAAATGGGGAGAGTTAGCCTAGGTGTGTAGAGTGTACCCTATCTAGTGTGGTGCAGATGTTGAATGTTGAGGGGGAGTGTGCTAGTTATGCTGGTTCTGGTTTTGAGGGGGAGTTTGCTCTTTGTTGATGGGAGTTGTTTGTTGGTTTGTTTTTATAATGTTTTATCCGATGCTGAAGTCTCTGATGTTGCAGGGATTGTTTTAGCCAAAATTAGCCAAAGGGGGAGATTGTTGGTTCTTGGATTGGCTAGAATTTTGGTAAAACAAAGGTGTTCAATGTTGATGTCTTAACATTGAGTCTTAACATTGGTTTATGTTAAGGAATTCAGTTGGATGTCTGATGTTACATGCGATGTCGTGACATCAGGTCTGCAAAAGATTAATAACATCAGGTTTAGTGATGTTGTTAGGGTTTGCGTTTTAGCTGGATATTGGGAGAGCTGTTAGTCTCATTGGTTGCGGATATCTTGGGATAGATATTCTCTGTTGCATAGAGATTTGATGCAGATTTGTAGGGAGGTTTAAAGGCAGAAGATTTAAGAAGATTTTGAGAGAGAAAATTTGTTTTGAAGATTCAGTTTTAAAATAACAAATCAGGTCAGATATTGTAGCAGGTCCAAGCCCAATTAAAATAGCTTTATAATGCGCATCATTCCTGAAGGAAAGGTAACGAAGAAAGAGAGCTAAAGACTGTGAGTCGATTGAGTCTTCGTGTTTGTAAACCATTCGAGTGTGAATTGGTATTGTTGTTTTGAGTTGTTCTTGATCAAAGCTTTGAAGCAGAATCAAGTTGTGATTTTCAAAGTGTGTGATCTTTGAATTATATCACTGAAGTGATTTAGGGATTGAGTAGTGTTCTCATATCTAAGTGGTCTCTTAGGTAGAAGGTTCATTAAGTAGTAATTAAGTTTAGGAGATGTCAACTGGGTTGTTGAGTCTGTAAATTAATACTACTAATAGTGAAATTCATCCCTGGCTTGGTAGCCCCCAGACGTAGGTAGTTAGACTGAATTGGGTGAACAATTCTGTGTGTTAATTTATTGCTTGTTATTGCATTGTCCATTGCAGAGTGTGTTGTTGTGACATCGCACTTAACATCACACATCTGGTACCAGAATTTCAGAGAGGAAGTGTTAAAGCTCGTCTGGACGTGTCTGTCTGAGTGACCAAAGTCTTGTGAAAGTAGGAGAGCACCTCCTAATATTCCAAGGAAACTCACATTCACTTTTAAAAGATCTTTTGAAAGCTCTTTTTAAGCCCTAGCCAGTTAATTTTGAAACTATCATCTTTATTAGAAGAAATTTTTGAACTACTTAATCAATTAGATCCAAAGGCTAATCGATTAGAAGAAGCAAAATCGACTATATAACTGATTATAATAGTGTCTTAATATTTGGTAACAACACTATCCAAAATTTCTAAATTATGCTCAAATAATCGATTATTTGTGGTACCTAACCGATTATGCTTAGGAACTAATCGGGTAGATAAGTTAATTGGCCCATGGATGATTTTCTTTTTGAGCCAATTCTTCTTTTATATAAAGGAGGTACCTCCGCTCTTCATTTCACACCAGAATTCAGGATTTCTCTAACTTTTTGGAATTTATCTCATGCTTGAACGTAAACCATTGAATTTTATGTGTGACACTAACAATGTTTAGACCATCACTTGCGTGAACATAAACCATTGAGTCGAGTTGAAGTTGAACAATTTGAACTTAAGCTTCTCGTGGTGCCACTGTTGACAGGACATGAAGAGCAAAATATGAATGATGGTTCTGGATATGAAGAGCACATGCGTAAAAGAAAACTATAATTGGCAATAGTAACATTGCAATAGATATAGATTGTAGAAGAATTGAAGAATCCAAAAAGTGAAATAATAATCAAGCCTCAATTTGAAACAAGGAAGAGAATGAAGAATCAAAACTATTCGCCATGAGAGTCCTCATAATATCATATTGTTCATAATTGAATATGAATGTACACTTTAGTTTATATAGGAATACATGATCCTTATGGTATTTATTGCGTATGGAATTATGCAATCACATACTCTAACAAACTATAACTACATTAACTACTAAGTTAGTTAGTGAAATCTAACTAACTTGTATACAATGAGAGTATGCTAAGTGCAAACTCAATATTCTTGTGTGATATATTTCAATTTAAAACTTTGTTCCTGGCCATTTCCATTTGACTTAGTCAGAATCATAAAACATTAGCAAATGTTAAACCTAGAACGAAAACACAAGTTTGCAAGTGAAAAACCTGTTAGATAAAGTTTTGAATTCACCAAAAGAGAAAATACTTGAATTTTATTATGATCAAAGATAACCTTGACGCCCACACCCAAAGGTGTTTAAATACAAAAAAAAAACCCTAAAATGCTTTTAATTCAAAATAGAAACAAAACAGAAAAAGAAATCCTAATGGGATTTTAATCCAAAACAGAAATAAAATAGAAATTTGAGGAAAATATAAAATGTTGTATTCTTGTCTGAATCAAACTTGGAAGGCTTAAAAGGCTAAAATATTATTGCAAAGATGAGGGTTGGACTCATGAGTCGATTCCCTATCCAGAAAGGTATAATAATTGTCATTATGATATCAGGCGCCAAACTTGTACAATTCCTGTTGAACCTTTCCGATGCACGAATTCTTCTTTGATACTTGCAGCCATACATCCTACATCAGTCTCCTCCACCTTTGAAGAACTCGGCCCTGAGTTCTCTTATTGATAACGAGTCTCATCTACTTGATACTAATGAATGTCAACAACATTGAAAGTGTTGGATATATTCATGGAATTCATGAGAGCTACCGTATAAGTATTATCATTGATCTTTCGAACCATTATCATTGATTTTTAAATGATTTGTCTCCTATCATTGAAAAATTTAACTTTCCAGCGTTTATCTCACTTAGGAGCCGATTTTTTATTTGAAAAAGTATAATAATAGTTAGTATAATATCAGACTCCAAACTTGCACGATTCCTACCAAACATTTCCGACGCGCGACAACTTTTTCGATACACGCAAACAGCCTTTTTACATCTTCATTCGACGTCCATAGAATTAGTGGAAAGAAAGTATTACCTCACGTTTTAAGCACATCCATTTCAAGTAGTAGATCTCATTGTCATATCAATAAGGAATAGGGGCATCTCATTAATAATTGATATATATTCTAAAAATCTACTCAGACTTAATCAAACATTCACTTGAGATTCAGAGTCCTCAAAGAAACCACCCTCTTCTAGTGGACGAAATGTAGTCTGTCATATCCAATAGTGCAGCCATCCTTCTCATTCACTCTAAAAAACACACTAATAGTGGATAAAATTATTGTTGATAATGGATAAACTAACTCAAAGAGGAAACACAGTCGTATCGAATTTGTAGTGTTCGATAAAATTAATAAAAAATTGATAAATACAAAATAATATAATAAATATAAATCAGACTATAAACTCGAAAGTTTATCTTCTATAAACTTAAAAATTAAACTTGCCAAACAAAATATCCCTAATTATAAAAATGAAAAATCATGCGATTTTGGCCGAGGTTTTGTTGACAATTTGCATTATACACGATTGTAGGTCTAAGACTATTTAATAATCACTTCATCTCTACATAAATGTGATATTTATTTAATTTTCAATGCAATTTTAGTTTTTATCTTTAAATTGTGTTCTTTAATTAATATTTCTAATTAACTATTTTTCTCACTTTAAATTAATGATAATTAAAATATACCAATAATTAATAAGAATAATTTGATAAAATTGTTATTCTCAATTTTATTTATCACGTTTTTGTAATGTGGAAAGTGTTATTGTGGGACTGAAAGATTAATAAACACTTACGGATCAAACAAATTTATTGTGTTAACCTATAGATTATATGATTATTCATAAAATAAGAGTAAGGAATCACTTAGAATATTTATTCACAATGATTGTCAATGTTGATAGTCTAATGAAACGTTATGATATTGAAATATTCAAATATAAAAACAAAACAAGCTATTAGCAATCTATTATATTATAATAATTTGAACTTTATTCAGAACCCTAGTTATATCATTTATGGACAGGGTAAATCAGAAATGGTCTTTCAATTATGTCTTGTGAACATACATATATTAGTGACTTTACGATTGTCGTATAATTAAGGGTTAATACCCATTTTGCCCCTTGCCATATAGGCGCTTTTTGAAAAACCCCCCTGCGAAAAAAAAAGTTGCAAAAATTTCCCTAACATTTGAAGATTCTCTCAATTTTGACCTTCATCACATTCAGTCACCAAAAACCTACCATTTTGACCCCTGCCATTTTGGAAGCATTTTTATTTTGACCCCTGCCATTTTGGCAGCGTTTTCATTTTGACCCCTGCCATTTTGGCAGCATTTTTATTTTGACCCCTGCCATTTTGGCATTTTTAGTGACTGAATGTGATGAAGGTTAAAATTGAGAGAATCTTCAAATGTTAGGGAAATTTTTGCAACTTTTTTTTTCGCAGGGGGGTTTTTCAAAAACCGCCTATATGACAGGGAGGAAAATAGGTATTAACCCTATAATTAATTACTAAAATTTTTTCCACATTCCACCAACTCTTGTTGATAGTTAAATATCCAGAAATAAGACAAAGTCTAAACTAATCTTAATTTGATTTAGTCCAAAATTTTCCATTTCAAAATTTGATTAACTTTGGTGGGGAGAATCAGCACGGTAGTTGTTAAAGAATGGTTCATTATTTAATAAAATATTAATTACGGTAAAGATCAAATGCAAACCACTTCAATGTTTTAACCATATAAATAGCAAGCTATACATGCAACATAATTCAATTCTCACAAGCAAATAATAACTTACATAATAACAAGAATCATTAAAGAGTAGTAGTGAGTTGCAAAATGAAAGTTCTTTACTTCCTTGTTAGCATCTTGGCTTTGGCATCAGTTTCCTTTGCTTATGACCCGAGCCCTCTCCAAGACTTTTGTGTTGCAATCAAAGATCCCAAAGATGGTGGTATGTATATATTCTTTAAAAATGTTACAATGTTCTTTATTTTGTTTAATTATCTAGTGTTAATTTTTTTTTTAATATTACAACTATACTTCGATAATTCGCAGTATTTGTGAATGGGAAGTTCTGCAAAGATCCAGCACTAGTTAAAGCTGAAGATTTCTTTAAACATGTTGAACCTGGGAATACTTCAAATGCATTGGGTTCTCAAGTGACTGCAGTCACAGTAGACCAACTATTCGGATTAAACACACTCGGCATATCTTTGGCTCGCATTGATTTTGCACCCAAGGGTTTAAACCCACCCCACACTCACCCTCGAGGCACAGAGATCCTTATAGTTCTCGAAGGTACTCTTTATGTTGGATTTGTCACTTCCAATCAAGATAAGAACCGTCTTTTTACCAAAGTTCTCAACAAGGGTGATGTGTTTGTGTTTCCAATCGGTCTCATTCACTTTCAACAAAATGTGGGATACGACAATGCTGTTGCCATTGCTGGACTTAGTAGTCAAAATCCAGGAGTTATTACTATTGCAAATGCTTTGTTTAAATCTAATCCACCTATTTCCGATGAGGTCCTTACCAAAGCTTTTCAAGTGGATAAGAGTATAATTGATTATCTTCAAAAACAGTCGTGGTATGACAACAACTAATTTGAGAGCACGATTAGTCATTTCATTCTGAATGAATTATTGACTATAGTTCTTCATTCACCTATTCCAACCGGCCTTATTTACATACTTTTATAATTATTGTAATAAATAAAATACAGGTGAGAGATATTTAATTTCTCATCTACTTTATTTGAAATTCGTTTTAGTTCAATAATATAGTTGTCTACCTGTTTACTGTTGTTTTTATTAAATTAAATCACAAGTTTTCATTTATTTACAGGATTTAAATCTAAAATATCTTAGGATATATTGTGCAAAAGAGTTGAGGAAATATATTTGTGCTTGAGTATTGACATTCGAATGTAAAGAAAGTTGGGTATAAATTCCAATGAGAACAATACATGATTGTTCTAAGAACTTGAAATAATAAAAGTAACTTAAGAAAAAAATACTTAGATTATAATATTATAAAAAGGATGTAAATTCTTGCATGTTTTTCTCACAAACTTTTCTCTCTCAGTGACTTAAATACTCGAGTTCTATAGGAAATAATGGTAAAATTTGCAAACCTTGCTTACATGAATGAAGTCTGCTTATATACTACATTTTCATAATTATCGATAACGGAATTCTCTCAAGCACTCGACACATACACCATTATGTGGCCTTCTGTCCTCTACTTTGCTTTCACATGTTGGTCTTTGAACTGTCTCTAAACTGCTCTTATTGTTAAAACTGTCTTTGCAACCTTTAACTACCCATGTTGAGGAGCTTCTTTGTCTAACACCGTAGTGGTGTCAACATGTCTCTAGATCGCCTAGTATTTGACCTCAAAACATATTAAGTCCCAAAACACCTAAAAAGCAAGCCGAGCTCGCCATTTTAGCATCACACTTTCGTGTTGAAATGTTAACCTACTGCGAACCTTTTCGAGATTCCTGACATGTTTTAAAGAGAGAGTAATCTTAATATTGTGGACCTGTTCCTAAGACTCTTCTAAACCAGATTTAGTGAGTTTCCGTTCAGTGTCAAAAACCGTAGGCTAATATATGCCCTCCAAAAATGCGACTTTCGGTCATATTCATAAGATGGAAGAAAGGTAGAATTTTTAGTAATGTCTCAACATTGTTCACGGTTGTCTGCATACGTCATTGTCATCATGATCATTTTACAAAAATGTCACGTCAATGATGGTGTGTGCACTCAGTCATCATGACTCCGATTTCTTACGCCATTGTGGGCCACCAAATTAAATCACATTAAAAGAAAATCATTTAATTTAATTTTTCCCCAAAAAATCAAAATGCCAACTGTCAAAATTAAAACGGCAGTTCTTCATATTTCTAGAGGGAAATTGAAAAGTTTTCCTCCATGGCTATATATGCACCTTTCTTTCTTGTCTTTCCCTTTCACCACTTCTTCTGCTCAAAACCCTAAGAACTCCCATCGCTTGCAATCTTCATCTTCAACAATCTTTCGTTCTTCAACCCCAACCTCAGAATAATAACTCCCTCCTCAAAATAACTCCCAATAACTTCTGTTGCTGATATTATTGCTCTGACTCACCCTGACGGTCTCACCTATGTCCCTAAACCGTCGATGAAGAAATAAAAATCCATGATTCGGGCTTCCCAGACACTAATCCATTTCTCTATTTCAGGTAATGTTCACGCATTTTTGGGTTAATCCCTCAGAACCTTTTCAAAATCGAATAAGTTAAAGAAGCTTTTTCCTTGCTATTGCTACTACAAACCCCGTGTGTTTAAAGACACAATCTATGAGTTAGGTTTTATGAGTTCACCCTAACTTGTCTTACATTCTACTCCTACCCTGAACAACGAGGCTTACATCAGTTGGTTGAACAAAGTAGAAAAGAAGAAAGAACAATTCTATAAAGATGAATGCATATATGACATGATTCAATTATCTAGGACTAACCCCAAATACAACCCACATATGCTTATTTTAGCACTTTTCCTTTGGGAGGGCTCGACTTACACATTTCGCATTTGTTGTGGAACGATGACCCTCACCCTCTTCGACACAGCTGCTATCACCGGTCTTCAACAAACTGGGGATACCTTTGACCTAGCGCTGATAATGAACCGAAACAACTCGAAAATAGTTTGGAACGTAGTTCGACAATTAAATCTTTGAACTAGGTTCATGAACCAAATGAGATGAATATGAACAAAAAACTAAGTTCGTTAACTAAATAAGCAAGACTTGAACTATACATAGCTCAACACATTAGGTTCACAAGTCAACTTAATTATATATGAGAAGGACTATATTGTCTTTAAGAGTATGTTTAAAAATTTACTCCAAATAACACATGTAATGAAGGTTGCAAGTTGTGTAATCATTCTGTGATCGAAATGTATCAATTTCTAATATTTTTGGTGTACTATTTCATTAAATTTCTAGATTTTTGAGACAAATTTAAACTTTAATTGAGTAGTTTTTGAATTAGACTTTCAATTGAATCAGTAGATTTTTGAGACAAAGTTAAATTCCAATCTGATAACTTTTATTTTATTTCAATATTTTATTTTTTTTAAAAAAATTTAATTTAAAATGCCAAATATCTATAAAAAAATAGACTTAAAAAATGGCTTTTAAGTCTGTGATGTAAGTGAGCTGAATCTAACGAGATAAACCTAACGAGTTGAACCAAATTGCTCGTAAACTTATAACGAGTCGAGTTTGAGCTTAAAAAAAGTTTGTGTTGAACTCAAACCAAGATTTTAGATGAACCAATTCTTAACAAGTCGAGTCGTGCTGATGCGAGTTCGACTCGACTCGACTCATTTCCAGCCCTAGTTCGACCCCTCTCTAAAATACAAAACCAAACCCAATTTATAAATCACTCGTCTTGGCTTCATTAATTATATTGATGACCAACAGAAGACCGCCATGAGGAAGTCTCTAATTATGAGCATATCGCCTTCGTCACCCTTTAGTTATCTCATTTCGTCTTTTGCCGTGGTTCTCTGCAGATATCTAAGAAGTTTATACCTTTGGCAACTCACATCCATGAGGCTTAAAATATCTACCTCAACAAGTTAATTTTAGGTTCTGTTTATGAATCCATAGGGCTTACTTCGACTGACTTAAAATCTATAACCAACTCTGACACAAAACTCTTAATGTCTGATCCTTTGTGGCTTCTGCAATTTTGGTTGAATACCACATTTGAACCCTCTCTAAAGATTAACATCTTGTCTGACTTAGCAAGACAGGTCAAAGATAGACGGTTTGAAGGTACTATGCTTGGTTTTCTTACCCTTGAAGTTACAAGCCTTGACATTTGGACAACTTTCCTTAAACCCAATGTCCTGTCAACCTGAATTTCGACATGAAAAACTAGCCTTGGACTTGTTGGTTACCAACCAATCTTGGTAGCCAGACAATTTGGCCTCAGCCAATAATTTCCAAAGTCTCTTTATACCTATAATGACGAAATTTGTAGGGCTAATTTTTGTCCACCAGCTCAGCAGGTGAAATACAAGACTTTTAGGAATCTCTTAACTTTACCTTATGTTTCCCTTCATTTTCTCGTGTCCAACTATTGCAGTTGTACCTCTTGCTTCAAAAGAGACGAAGAAGAAGCAACTAGAAATAGTCAACGATGGTGAGAAGTCTAACAATCCAAAGGAAACAAAACATGTAGACTTTCTAGATATTTATTCTTTCTTTTGGCAATTGGTCTTGCCTTATCTCTTATTTATCTTTATTTTATCCTCTAGAGTCGAAAAAGAGGAAGAAATTTCACCAGTTTAATTCTAAGCAAAAAGAAAGCCAAGAAAGTCAAAACAGCTGAGGTAACTTATAGTGAAGAAACACAGGTTCAAACAACCTTCTGAATCTAATTATCTATGTACCTTCATTCTTCATTATACTAACAACTATGCTTGCTTTTGTCTAAATAAAGAATTCTAAAAGAGAATAAATAAGTCGAGTCCATTGGTGAAAGTGATGAAAGTTTGGTTTCCACTCAACCTATACCTCCTAAATATGAGACCACCATCTCAGCATAACTCACAGCCTCAAACTTTCAAGATTCTAAGAAGAAGAAGGCTATTGTTTAGGCTTTAGGAATTCGACATGCCAAGAAGAAAAAGAAATCAAAGGATCGTGCCCCTAAGACTGGTCAACCCATAAAATCAAGGGCATAACTTATTGTCACCATTGATGATGATGTTGAAGAAGAAGAAAGACCTTAACTGAATCGAAAGAAGATAGACCGAGCAAAGAAAACTCTTCCTGATGAAAACTTAGAGAGTACATACTCAAGCCCTAACTTTAAGGAAACATGGGTATTTTTTAATTTATCTTACGTCTCTTTCCGACCTCCATCTCACAATTTCATAATCTAGTTCGAATTTTCTCTTCATCATAGGAATGACCTATCTCTGTCATTTTCCCTTCGACAAATAATGAAGCTCATGTAGACTCACCACCACAACAACCATCAACAACTAATCAAGTAGAAGATAACACTACTGAACCATCCAACGAAAAAGGTGAAGACTTTCATCCTGAACAACCATCTAAAGGCCCAGACAAATAAAACTCTGAACATCATTTAACTCATTCCCGGTATTCTAACACTAACCATTAATCAAATGGTCCGTACAAACGTGTTCCAACACAAAAAACCCAGATCATGTTGACCAACCTCAGGGGGATCAAGATGTTTCTCACACGCAAGTAAATCTAGATGTCGGTCGGACAAAGGAAACTCAAATAACAACTGGTCCTCAATCTATTGTGGTCGAAAAAGAACAACCACATGTGTCCTCTACTCCAATGACTCAGTCAGCATCCAATGAAAGTCTAATCTTGTCTTTAACATCCAACACTTCCAACACTACTCTCAGCCAAGAAGAATTAAAAGATATCAAGGAGAAGAACCCTGTAGAGGATTTTAAGATGCTAATGGGAAGACGAGGAATTTTAGTTAAAAAATATCCAAACTCTTTGACTGTTTCATCCAGCAAGCCTTTTGGTGATCCTATTGTTGCACTGATCTGTCAGTTGAAAATTAAGGTTGTCGATGCCGATCTATTTCATACCATCAAAGATAATCCTACCACCATCTATGATATTAAGGCCTTATTGAAATAGTTGAACAATTTAGACACAATTAACTCAATTCTCTACTTTATCCTTGAGTTTGAGCCATTTTTTGAGCAAACCGCTCAGAACATCAAGATGAAGAAAGAGTTAGCTGATAGACTCGAACAACAGACTATTGTTATGTCTCAACAATGGGAATTAGTCTCTCAGTCTCAAGGTGGAATCAAAGAGTTAGAAGAAAAGGATAAAGAAGATAAGGATCAGGTGGAGACCATCAATGTATACATTATAAGCTCGATGAAATAGATGGATGAATCACAACAAAAGAATGATGAAGCAAAGAAAAAGAAAGTTGTGTTTGAGACTTCAAAAATGGTTTATGTCAAAGCAGAACTGATTTAGGAAGCCAAGATTGGTATTCTACGCGTTGAGGTTGCTCGTGCGCTGGAAGAGGAATTGGAAAAAATGGTATGAGAAGATTTCACGAACGATAAGAAGATTTGACTTGCAAAGATGCGTTTTGAAAAGATGTAAGATGACTTCCCAACATTTTGAATTTTCAAATTTCTTTATCTTTTAGTTGTAATATTAATGACTATTTGGCATTTTGGCATTACTTAAGTTTTAATTCATGCCATTTAAGTATGCTATTTCTTTTTTAATTACTCTTCTGCTATTCGAATTCCTGCAACATAGACTTTTACTTTTTAAAGTACTTACCATTTATCCTCATAATTCGACCTTCAAGGGTCAATTCTTCAATTTTATAAGCGTTATTTGAAAACACCTTGTTGATTCAAAATGGTCATTCCCAGTTTGTTGACCATTTACCTAAATTCATATCTCCTCAATCCACTTGTAAAATAATTTTCCAAACGTAATCACTGACTGTAAATGTTTTCAACTTAACTTTGTTATTGTAGGCCTTATCTATTTACTCTTTTTGTCTTATGAGAATGTTCAAACCATATAACATTTCTTCTTCTAAATCAACTAATTCATCCACAAACATATTCCAATAATGGTCGGAAGGAATTCCAATTTGCCTTTGAATTCTAGTTAATTGTAAATAAATCTCGACAGGAAAGACTGTATCATGATCAAACGTCAGTCGAAATGGAGTAGAACTAGTTTCCTCTTTAGGTGAATTTCGACAAGCCCATAATACTTGGTCTAAAGTCTTATGAAAATTTCTTGGCTTTTGACTCACGTCTTTTAATTAGACCTATTATAATTTTATTGGCCGCTTAGACTTGGCCATTTGCCTTAGCGTAATAGGGAGTAGATGTTAAAAGTTTGATCCCTGAATCTAAAGAAAACTCAAACATCTTTCGACCATTAAAAATTGTACCTTGATGAGTGGTTAAGGTTTCAGGAATTCCAAACCTATAAATTATATGACTTTGAACAAAGTTGATTACTAATTCTTAATCAACATTGACTAAATGGGCGACTATGACCCACTTGGAAAAATAATCTAGACCAACCAATATGTACTTATGACTCTTGGATGATGCAGGTTAAATTTCACCTATTAAATCTAATGCCTAACCTCACAATGACCAAGGCCTGACAATCAGATGCCTAACCTTTGGCGAACTCAACAAAGTCCTTCAACATAGTTGGCCAATACAAACTTTGTCGAAATAAAAGCCACTTCATATTGTGGTCTGCTTGATGCGAGCCACATGATCCACTATGGGCATAAAAAATGTCCAAATAGGCTTCACTCTCACTAAGACATTTAAGCAAGATTCCTTCAAGAGTCTTTTTGAACAAATCATTCCTAATAATCACATAACTTAAGGCCTTGTATTTGATTTTGCGATATGTCGTTCATGTAGAATTTTCTAGAAAATTAATTATTGATTTCTACCAATCATTATTCGACAGATTGTCAATAGAAAAAATTTAAAAAATTTCTCCAAATTTTTTCAATTTTTCCATCCCTTCTACCCCTACGAGTTTTGACTTTGACACAACTATGGGGAAAGGATTGGTAAAAAATAACTTATACTTGACTTCGGTCAACTCTTATAATTTTTCTTTGGTCACTCTATATCCTGAAGTAATTTGTGGAAAATCTTCGAATCTAAGGACGTGTTTAATGTTGAATTTGTCAAATCTTCTTAACAATGAATTTTCTTTTACAAAGTACATCATTAAATTCTCCTTGATGCATCTGTATTCTTTTGTCAATTATTTCAAAACCAACTCTAAGTCACCTTTATCTCAACTCTATTTCCCCCAAGTCTTAAAGGACCTTAAGACTTGCAATTAAGGCTTTATACTCTGCCTTATTGTTTGAGCAACAACCTTCAATTTTAAATTTAAACTTGGTTATGATCCCTTTTGGAGAAATAATCATATTTTCAATACCAATTCCATGTTTATGTCTACAACCATAAATGTATAACTTCCAAGGTTTTAGGCGAACATAACTCTATGTTACTTCAACTATTACATGAACAATAATGAAGTCATCAACAACTTGGCCTTTCACGACCTTTAATGGTTCATAAGTTAAAGAATATTTAGTTAAAGCTAGAGCCCATTTCCCAATTCGACTATGTAAAATAGGTTTCGATAACATGTGCTTAATAACATCAAACTGGGAACACACAAAAACGCCTGTTAGCTTTTTATAATATTAAAATTTTGTACTTGTGAAATACAAACACAAACACAACTTTTATATGGGACTATACCTAGTCTCTGCATCATTTAAAACTCAATTGAGGTAATAAATGCCTCTTTTGACACCATCATCATCCTTTTTGGCTAGCATACTTCCTATTGTTAGTTCAGATGCAAAAATGTACAACTTCATAGTTTTATTCCTCACGGGAAGCAACAAAATAGGAGGATTTGAAATATTTTCCTCTTGACAAAGGCATATTGGGGACTTTTTTCATTTATATGACTTCTCCTACGTGGATGAGGTTTGAAATACTCGGGGTCCTTTGTGACCTCTTTGTCAAAGACAGCGCTGCAACAAGGGTAAAACATGACTTGAAATACTTTGATCTTGCATATGTTTTGGAAATTAATCAATCCCTCTTTAGCCTTTGGATAAATAACTTTGACCTTCTCAGCATAGTCCAACATGAAGGTTGAGAAAAACACAAGAAAGGGGGTTGAATTGGCTTTACAAATTTTTCAATAAACTATGTAACACACACACGCTAACAAGGTATGAATCACGGAAAGAGAGAACACAATTGGTTTATCCTGGTTCACTGTTAACTAAGCTAATCCAGTCCATCCGCCAAGGTGATTTTGCCTTATCACAAGAACTTAATACACTAATCTTTGACAAGATTACAACAACCTCTAAGTCATCAATGACTTAGCCCTCTCGAGTCTACTGACTAACACACTTAGTCACTCAAGGAAAACTTATAATCAACCTCTAATTTGTTCAACAACAATTTAGCCCTCTCGAGTCTATGACTAACACATTTAGTCACTCAAGGAAAACTTATAATCAAACTCTAAATTGTTCAACAACAACTTAGCTCTCTCCAGTCTACTGACTAACACACTTAGTCACTCAAGGAAAATCACTTAGAAAGTGTTACAAGAATGTTTACAATATTGCTTCTTAATAAGCATGTTGAAACAAATTTAAGAACAAATTTTCTACACAAATATGAGCAGCAACTCTTTGTGTCTTTGAGATTCTTTGACAGAGTTTGTACTTTAGCATTTTTTACTTATGAGTTGTTGTTCTTTGCAATGCAGCATAGTCTTCTATTTATAACCTCGTTGAGGGATAATAATGTTTTTGAGCTTGGCTAGCTGTCTTCAATGGTAGAATCCTTGGAGAGTAGAAGTAGTAAAAGCTTAGAAAGCTTTCTGGCAATTCTGAGCAAAATTTGTGCTTTAGACTATTTTAGGAAAGAGTCGTTTCTACGAATTCTTGGTCTTAACGTTTTGCTTTGGACTTTGAGCTTTTTGATCCTCATCATATATTTTGAACTTTAACGTTGATCAGAGTCTTCAGAATCCTTTCTTTAGAAACAAACGCTTTCTTGAGGAACACATATTATCTTCTTTAGAAACTCCAGTATGTATCAGAATCTTGTTGAGTTGCACTCGAAATTGATTCCAATGGAAATTGTACATCTGCACACTTAAGATAGAATTAGAGTACCAAACTGTTACATATAAAATATATGCATTGTTATCATCAAAACTAGAAATTATATGCAGAATCAAGATCTTATTCTAACAATATCCCCCTTTTTGATGATGACAAAATCATGTATTTTGATGAAACAATGTATATGCTTTAATGTGCTAAAAAAATTAGAGTTAAGTTTTAAAATACTCCCCGTGAGATATAGAATCTTCCCCTGAGCTTATATCTCATGTTTACTTCTTATGAGTTGAATTCTTTTTGCAACGTTTACCACCAGAAGCTTCTAACGGAACAATCCTGCAATTTTGTTCACATGCTTGTATATATGGTGTTAGAATGTGAGCATGACTATATATATATATATATATATATATATATATATATATATATCAAAACCATTCCTACTTTTACTCCCCCTTTTTGTCATAATAAAAAATATTTTCTTTTTTATAAATAAGATTGAAGATACACGGGAGAAAACACACAGAAACGAACGAAAATGACAAGGGTATGCCCTAAGGTGCCTAGGGAAGGGAAGTAGAAGGAGTCCTTGCAAGAAGTTGAGTGAGCATATCCTTGATGGAACGACTAACTTCATCTTGACTATCCAACCTTTATTGCACCGTTTTCTGATTGTTCTGCAAGTCTACCAATGTCTGTGCCATTATTGGGAGAAGATTATCATTAGAGACACGTTTTTCAGCAGTAGCTTGTAGGACATCTTCTCTTTCTGTAGCAGCTTTTATTTCTGCTTCCTTCTTGGCAATCTCAGCAACAATTCTTTCAGCTCCCTTTCTTGCATTCTGCTTGATTTACAAATTTTTCTTTAACTTGATCTGAGAAACACTTGATTTCTTGAAATTCTTCTGTTAGCCAAGTGTTAAAGAGATTCCAATTTTTATTCAGAAGGGTAGGCTCGTCACTAGAATTGGATTCTTCATAGAGCCCTTAGGCTTTAGTGACAACCTCTTCCAGAAATATAGAAAGAGCATCAGCCGTGTATTACTAGGAGGTTGAGAATCAGAAGGCTGAGAATTATGATGAGTGTCACCGTCAAATGTAGACTCTGTAGAAACACTGTGTGCTGAGGGTGGTGGAGAAGGCAGAGATTTCGATGGAATTGCGGCAAAGTTTGGAAATATAGTTTCTGAAGGAGATATGGAAACAGGTGGAACTAAGGATGAGAAGGAATGTTCTAAAAGGAAGACAAGAGAAATAGTGGTGGAGATGGTTGTTATTAAGGAGGTTGCTATTTTGGATTTTTCAAGAGGAGCGAAAACACAAGGTGGTGTAGGTGGGATGGCGACGGTAGTGACTGTGGTTGAGAATGATGGTGGTAGAGGAGGAATACAAACCCATACCCAGATGATACTTTCCCAAACATGGATAAAACCCATTAGCTCTCAACTCAACAAGGAAGATGTCCGGAAGCAGCAAAAACCTTCCTTAAATATTGAAGAAGCTACATAGGCAGTGACGATCCATTGGAAGAAACACAAGACTAGTCAATGAATGGAATATTGACCACTGGCCAAGTTAGTTTCGAAAGTTTCCACTTTTTCTGACATGTCCTTGAAACCACCTTCCCTTTGTTTGTCTTTATCTAAGACACATTCTGAGCAATGTCCTGACACCCAATCTGACTTTATCAGTTTTCTCAAGAATGACCCAAAGACCTTCTTTTATATTGACCAAGACCCCACAGTATTGATTTATTTAGCACAGACATAACAAGTTTAAAAGGATAATCACAACCTTATCCTCTTCATTCTAAATCGATTCCATAATATAGATTTAGCAGACTTGATCACGACATCTTTAACATATCAACAAAATGCTTCCATCGATCTTCCAATCTGCAGAGAAAAATAAATTCTCCCAGACACAAGCAATGACTCTTGGGACACTCCCAAGAAGCTTGTACAACTTTGATTCAATCCATTGACATCCCAATGACAGAGCCAAAATCAACCAGTCAAGTCTACCCAGAACTATACCAATAATACAATGTCACGACATCTTGTCTGACATTACACCCTCACCAGAGGTATTCTATCACAGACTTCTTGAAACCACAAACATTCTTGATAAACAACTGCACTACTGCAGCAACATGTCCTAGACAGAAGTCCAACTCCCCCTGTCGGAGATAACTGGGTCTCCTTTGCAAGAAGAACACTTTAAAATGAATGGAAAACATAAGACTCATCTTCATGTCTTCAAGAGCGCACTCCTTGTTCAACACACCTGCTGAGCGCATTCACTCACTGCTTGATCCACAGGCAATCTATGTACCACAATTGTACACCCAACTGACAGAAGTTCTCCCCTTATCTTTTATAAAAGATGCTCCTTCCAACAAGAAACACCCAAAATCACCACATGATATCACATGACAAACTTCATGTTCATATAGTGAGAGAGTACTAGGACCACATCCTTGTACCATAACTAACAAACTCTTGGAATGAGACCAAAATCGCCATTGATCCCTCTCATCTTGAACCCATCCATACCCTATACAAATTCACCTTGAATTTTCCAGCCATAGATATCCTTGTTCCTTTAGAATAAATCCAATTAACCCTATAATGCTTCACATTCCTCGAAGAGACATACAAAATATCTTAGTTTGTTTGCTAGCCCAGATGTCATCAAATACATGCTCAAGAAATCCTCAGCTTACTTGCTTCACAAGCACCAAACTGATCCACTTATTTCTAGAGATACTTGCAGCAGAAGAAACCACCTCTCCACAAGCATTCTGACCTCAACAAGAGTCAAACTACTAGATAGACACCTCATAATCCAAGACAGTCTTCACCTCATTATTCTCCCGTATGATAAGTTATAACACTTCTAATTCAACTGGTGAATATCAGCTTCCACAATCTGAATTCCAAGTTCAGAAAACATGATGATGTTCTAACATCAGTTAGGACATCCGGATCATATCACAGACACCATACACTATGGTTCTTGATACAATTACCACTAGACTTACTATTGATAGTAATCCAACCGAAGATCTTCAGAGAACACAACTCTTACCAGCTTGATCATCAAGAACTTCAGACAACTGTAGAGAGAAATAAACTCTCATACTCTCACTAAATCAAGCTCCTTAAGTGAAGATCCCTTCAACAATCAGTAAGCCACGAGCAAAACCTGCTCCTCCTTTGGTCTTCAAAAAACCTCCCTTCTCTAGAAAGGAAATTTGTTCCAAGGACAAGATGAAACACACATCTTGGATTCAAGTGACTATGGTTAAACACAACCAAGTTTCACGGCTTCCTCCAGGTATTCAACCAAGAATCTAGATCTTCAGCAAGATATCTTATATACACTAAGACTATGAAATGTAGCCTCTACTAGTTTCTGCAATTCCCATACATTGCATAGGCCTTTTTGAGCATTCGTTCTAGTCATATCAGCTTCTCTCAAGATAATATACTTCCACTGTAGCCAGATCCCATTGAGGGAACAATCTGATGATCACCCTAATGTTAGAACATCTGACATCAATCTCATGACTTACAGTCTATGAGCTCAAGTTTATCTGACACAGTCTTGATCGACTCCCCCTCAGACATATCGGCTTGAGAAACTTCTCCACTTCTACAGAACAAGAGTTCCATGCTCTCATAGACTTGATTAATATATCAAGTTTGAGTAGACAACCTCTATCCCATGTTAATGGTCCACAATCAATCTTAAAACCAGATACCTTGAAGAACATCAGCTTTAAGAACTCATCCTCAGAAGAACCAAACATGTCAAAGCTTGATTCTTTAGGAAAGAGTATTCAACAGCTACAAGAAATCCAACTTTCTTTAAGAAAAGAAATCTTCAAGATGTCAGAGATAAAATCCTGAACACTAATATAGAACCTTCATGATGAAACGTATATCATGCTCTCAACAGCTGTACTCCAATTCACCTTGATCATAAATAAACTGATCCAAGCAATATTCATCAAGAATAAGAAGTCTTCATCTTCACTTCCATCAGCACCCTACTCTAGGTAAGCTTCCTGCCACAAAACTTTCTAGGCAGAATATGTTCCTCAGCGGATCCAACCAGAAGAAGGTTCCCAACACTTAATGTCAACATACAAAAGTTTGGTTCCTAGAGCATAAGCTACTCCCTTTCCTTGTTCTAGAGATTCACTCCTTGAATCAACAAGATTCTGCACAAACTCGGCTGATGGGATATTTTAACATCTGGTTGAACATCAGATCCTTGTAGAAGCCCAAACAGATCCAAGGACTAGATACTTGAACATTTATGATGCAACAACTAATGAGACACCTTGGCATAATCTTCCTTGATCATCAACTAAGGATAATTCATTAAATACTTGTGAATATCACAAATATCAATGAATCATAAATCCTTATTCAGAAGGCCATACATCCAAGAGATATCAACACTTTAGGAATACCAATAAAGTATTCTTTAGTGTAAGAACTTTCCTTTCCAAGCAGAATGTTGAGACATCAAGACTGACACCCTTGACTCATGTTGACTTGGGTGGCACAAACTTATGCATCTTCCTTGAGAAAAACCACTTCAACGAATCTGGAGAAGCACTACCTTGCAGGACATGGAAGGTGAAAATAAATCACCCCCAAATTCTTTAGATTTGATGATTCTCAGGACCAACCTTGATCCAGAAGAACAACCAGAAGCCTGCAAAATTCCGTCACACCAGAACCATAACTTCCCTCATGACAAGAGATGCCTTTATGAGTGGACTTGAGAGAATTCTCAATTGTCTTTGGAAAATTTATCATGACAATGGTATTTACCAGTTTCATAGACCAAGAAATTGATAACCTATACCTCTCCTCTTCTGACTTCAAAATACTTGAAGGAACCAACCTTCCAAGTACCAAGACATCAACGAAAAACATCAACAAACAAATCTCTCCATTCCATTACTCCCTGCTGGAATGACTAAAACTTCAACAGATGCTGACACCTTTATGAACAGAGTCTTTAATCTAGCTTAACCAAAGTCCTTTCATCAGAAGCATATGCAGCGAAACACTAACACATCTTCAACAAGCTCTAGTTAAGATGTCAAGACAGCTTAGGGGACACCTAGCAGAAAAAATATCTTCACCAACAGCGGCTGGAGAAACTTCACAGAAGCTGTCATCCTTGATCCAATACCAATCATTCCAAATATCCAATGAATGGTTCGATCGCACACACACCTTGTTTAAAGACCAGAAAGTATCTCCCAAGATCTCATCTAGAAACAGACATGATGTCTGCTCTGATACCAATTGAAATTCTGGCATAGCAGATCACAAATGTCCTAACAACATGTCACGACATTGTTCTCTGCATAACTTTTAAAGCAAGGGCAGAACAAACAAGCTCATACTCTGAATATCAGCAACATAAGCACGACAAATGTTTCAACATCTGTTACAACATGTTAATCAATACTAAACTGTAAATTTTCAGAATGATAAATAACACAGAATATGATGACCCAGTTCGGTACAAATCACCTACAATTGGGGGCTACCAAGCCAAGAAGAAGAATATACTATCAGTAGTATAGTTTTATGTAAACAACCTCTTGTTTACAGTAAACAACCTTTGGTTTACCTATCACTGCCCAATGAAAACTTTATCATTAGAAGTCACATCTAATTGATAAGAGAAACCCATCTCACTCCCTAAATCACAACCTGCGATATCTAACAGTTATAGTCACAATAACTATATCATCCTACTTGAAAGACACCTCTTTCAATGCAAAGTTTAGCCAAGCTACCTTGACTAACAACCCTACTCGGATTCTATTGGATATGCTTCAAAGCTTCATCCAAGAACAATATACAATTCATTAACTAAAGGGTTTTGAATCTGTATAAACATCTATGTCTTCCGCAGTGTATCAAACTGATACAAAGGGAGACTTACAACATAAGAAAGTCTTACGACTCTCAAAACCCTAAACCTTATTTTCTACTTTACAAAAGTTTACATAAGGATTAGTTCTTCAGCCCTAGGTCTAAGTCTTCTACTTCCTTGGGCTTCAAATCTCCTGTCCTTGATCCACTGCCAAACGCGCCTTGAATCTTGAAACAGAATTAAAAACAAAAACTGTTGTGACAGTCATGATGTCGAGTCTTCATGCTGGGACATCTCATTCGAAATCTTTGGTCTGGGGCAAATTTCTTCAAACTAGAACATCTTGTTCAACATTATGTTTTACCAAAATTTAGTCAAATCCTTGGAGCTTTCAATGTGATGGATGTTTGATGCTCTTGTGTTCATTTCTCAATCTTTGAACTGTGTTGAACATATTATGATGTGGCTACTGACCTATATTGATTCTCATATTGTTTGATCCATTTTTCTTTGGCATGCTAATTGATGATGTTTGGTTGTTACTTCAAGTCATGAATGCTTGTGCACTACTTGTTTGTCATTGCCTATCTTCCTCAACCCTAATCTTTGGATTCTTTTGAGCATGACTTATGATGTTTTAAATGTGTGCTAAGTGTTTAGTTTCATACATCTTTGTTGTTTTGATTCAAGTTTGAAGCATGTTTTGTCTTGATGAATGTTTGTCACTTATGAATTGATTGTTGAATCTTCTTGCTTTGTGTGGTGCTTAAGTTGAATACTTGATGACATGTTCTTTCATCTTTTATCCACCAAATTTATTTCTCATTCTTTACTTCTCATCTCCCCCCTTGGTTGGTTCATTATGTATCCCTCTCCCCACCACAATGTAATAGCTTAGTTCTTATTGTCTCTTATAATTGCTTACTTGCTTGTTAAGAAAAATAAAATGAGCTAGGTTAGAAAAAAATTTCAAAACAAAGGATCAAATAAGACTTAATCCAACGTCAAGTCATCTTTCAAACTCATTAACTTGGATTACACCTTAGGGTTTCTCCTCACTTTTCATCCTCACTTCTCATCTTTTCCATTAAACCCCACACTAACCATGTATGTATTTCACCCTTGTAAGTCGGTCGCCTTGCGCATCGCCATCAACCTACCTTGTTCTATTCACCACCCTTTCAATTCTTTTCCATTTCTTTCTTCATCTTCTCCTCTTAAGTCAAAACCTTGGTCTTGTAACAAGTGCATTTTCAAAACTTTTTCTAAATAAACTTAGATGGTTGTGGAGTGGTTAGGAGAATGCCTTGTCCTATCCCGAGTGTTTGATATTACGTTTAGGTTTCACTATCATAAAGCACTTACCATCTAAAATAAAACATCTTTAAATAAGAGAATAAGCTTCTCTTTGTATTGAACTAAAGAGAGGGGATTGAGTGAAGACTTCTTCCTCTCCGAGTATTAGGATGCTCAGTTTAGAGTGTGTGGTCTCGATACTCGTCTTTCAATACGAAGACATGACTATATTCGCCACAACATTTTCAAAATAAATCTTTTGAGATAAAGAATTGGGTACTACCCGCAGGGGTTCCTATCCGAGGACTTATTTCACCCCTAAAATGGGATACCCGTGCGGACGCACGGGTTCCGCTGCGGACCTTTGAAATTGGACTAATATATTTTGAAAGGAAAAAATGTAAATTCACAGTTAGATTATGAAACTCAAATAATAAATACAAAATATTAAAATGTAATGTAAAAAAAAATTAACATAAAGTAGTAAAAGAAAAAAATATAAGTCAATCAAAGAGAAATATTGAAATGAAAGACATATTTATAAAAAATAAAAAATTTAATCAAATTTCCAATTTTTAAAAGAAAGAGAGCATTAATATATATTTCAATTATTCATATATTATGTTTAATAAAATTGTATGTTAAATTTAAAAGAATTTCAAAAAAACAATATTAAATATCAATGCGTTTAAACCGATTTTGCCCCGGTCGTCACCGCGTTTACACGGTACTCGTGTACTACCCGTGCGTTCACAAAAATTTTGCCATGGGAACCCGTGCATTACGACACGGTACTGATGTGTTACCCGTGCATTTGGTCTGGATACCCGTGCGTGCACACGGTATTGGTATAATATCCGTGCGTTGCCACGGTACTGGTGTGTTACCCGTGCGTTCACAGTTATTTTAGTCTGGTTACCAGTGCGCTTATACGACACAGGTGTGACCCGGTCCTTCGCACGATACGTGTAAATCCGGTAGGGAGGCTTGTGTTTTGAAAATATAATTAAATTGTTAAAAAGAAAAGCAAAAATAATTTACAAAAATTCTTAATTATGTATAAAAGAAAGTAAATTTTTTAATAAAATATATATTTATAAAAGAAAGTCAAATTCTTAATAAAATTTAGTTAAGAGTTGAGTTCTTAATAAGATATAGTATTATTTATAAAAATACTTGATATTATTTTGGTCAAAAAAATTTTAATAGATTCGCAAAATTGTTTTCACAAATTGTAAGAAAATGGTCGACAATATTCGATTGTTCAATATTTCGAAAAGTAGTAAAGTTGAGCCCGTTTATAAGAATAGAGTTTTTACCCGTATGTAAAATGTTTTAATCATAAATGAATTGTTTGACCGTATAAAAACATAATATCTGTTTTGATGTTATTTGATTAAAAAAAAAAGAATACGATTTGTTGTGACATAATTAAAAAAGATATTTGAATCATAAGTAAAGTTTTTCCCTTTTTGTTTCTCGTTTGTAAAAATATATTTGTTTTGTAGTAAAAAAAAATAAGTAGAAAAAAAATGGTAGTGAGAATTGAAAATGTTATACAAAAAATCCAATGCAAGTTTTAAACCAATCATTGAAATTTAAAATAAAAAACATCTAGAAACTGTATAACGTAAGATATACATTCAAGTCTTCAATAACTATGAAATTGAGCACATAGTAAATTAGTAAAAAAACTTTAAGTAATGTGTCCATAAACCTCAAATTAAAATTAACAAAGCTTGGTAATGCAGTACATCAAAAGGACAAAAAGCATGGAAACTTAATCACGATTTCTAAAACTGGATGATGTCATAAAGTTGTCCCACTTGTAGTCACGCTCATCGTCGTCATCAGAATCAAACATATCATACTCCGGTTCTTCTTCATCATCAGAATGAAATTTGTTAAACCTTCTACTCATTCTTCCTGGTATTCTGAATCGTCTCCTCTTTCATCGTTGTCGGACAGCAGCGACCTGAGGTACCTATTGGGAAAAACCATTAACTGATTATTGTGAAGAAGATGAACAGAAAATTTAATATGACATGAATAGAAAAAAGAAAGGAATGTCCCAGAACCGTACCGGCAGGACGTGATGAGGATGTTCAACATGGGTAGGTGGTTGGTGCGGCAGGGGGTGTCCCTCGTCGGCAGGTGGTTGATTTTCCTGAACTGGTTCGATGTCAGAAGGTGGTGTTCGATGGAGCGGCGCATCAAGTTATGTTGCGTATGTTGATTTAATAAAAAATAACGGTAGAAAAGATGAAGCAAGAAAAATGCAGAGTTGTATGTAGGTATTGAAAAAATAAGTAGATAATTTATGATTCGTACCTGAGATGGGTGTTGCGATGTCGTTGTTGGTTGGATTTCAGGCGCAGTCTGCACCTCAGAAGTGTGTGAAACCCGGACAATGTTGTTGGTGGCCATAGTAACAATTATACGTTTCTGAATTTTTGTTTGTGTTGGTCAGAGAAGGAGTGTTGTTTATATATTTTGCCCTGAGACCCATAAGCTTCTCCCTGCACTTGGTAATGTAAAAGCATTAATTAATTTGAAAATTTAATAGTGGAAGTTAGGGAGGCAAAATAATAAGCAGCCATAGGGAAGATTAATGATAAGTTGGAAAACGTGGTGTGCTATGATTTGGCATTAAAGCCATATGGAAATGACTATGGAAAACTGAAAGCCATGGGGAAGTATAACAGTCTGATATGAAGTTTGAAGAAACTGAGAAAAATTAAATGCACATTTACATATAACAAACCAATTTTTGTTTGAACTGTTAAGTTGCAATAACTGGTAGACTTATGATGTAAGAAATCCTCTTAGTGTGTTTAACTCATATCATAAAAGAGTAAACCAATTCATAAGAATGCCGCAAAGGATTAGACTTGACAGTTATAGAATTTTGAGAAAGTATGAAAGAGAGATGACCTTTAGGGTCGAAGAGTTACCTGATTGGGTGTCTGAATAGAGTCAATAGCAGCACTCCCTCTATAATATCTTCTAACTGCATTGGTAATGTTGTTCCACCCCTTTGTTGTTTTGACAGATTTTGTATTGCAGCTCTCCATTTGATTCCTTTAGATATCATGTATGACATCTGGACAAAATTAAACAGTAATTAAAGTTTGTTTCTATAGTAGAACAGAACATTAATTTATGTTGCAAATATGTTAAAACCTATGAATCTTTTCAAAAGCAGAGAATCCATGCATACTGATCATGATCATGTCCAGCACGTAAACCATGTCCAGCACGATAAAGAACAACTCTGTTATACGCAACATGATAAGAAACAATACCTTTGGTTGAATGACTAAAGCAGAAGCCTCAATAGCAGTTGTAACAACACCAACCATGTATCATCAACCCTGGATCCTTTAGACTCTGCTTTCAGCCCCAACCTGCACTCAAACACCGGCAATGAGAAAAATTAACATACTTTAGCAACACTACAGATTTTAAAGAAACACCTCTTTGAATCACATTCCTCAATTCCTTATTACACCTTTGCTCAAGATAATGCTCAATAAGATCAGTACAATAATAATTGCCATATGACATGCAAGTAACATAATGATGTAAATGCACAAATGAGATGAAATGAAATAAATGATATGGTTGGAAAAAAGCATGTGATAAGTTACGGGTGCTAACCCAACTGAGACATCGGCAATGACGGTATCCTAAGAAAAAGATAAACACCATTTAATTATGGTTCTTTTTTTTATTTTAATAAATATGAAATTAGAGCAAGAAAAGCACTTAAAACCAGAATGAAAATCCATTCTTGCAACATGTTATTTCAGTTGAGAAAACTAAAGATGGAGTATAAACAAACCATAAAACTCTGCGAACTGGAACTTTGGTATTATTGCCTGTAGCTTGTAGAACCTGCAAGTTGAAGGACCAAATTCTGCAAGAGACATGAATCAAAGATAAAAGTTTTTCTAACAGTCTTTGCCGACCATTGTTACATGGTTAATGAAATTGGATAGTTGAGCCCTTTGTTGTGTCTGAAAAGTTGAGACAACTAAAACATAAGGACCAATTAATTATTGTTAATTGTTTGATTATAAAAAAAATTAAACTACAGCAAGAAAAGCACTTAAAACCAGAATGAACATCCATTGTTGCACGATATTATCTTCCTTGAGTAAACTATTGCCTGTAGCCTGTAGAACCAGCAAGTTGAAAGACCAAATTATGATTTATACAGTCCAACATTATCTTCATCTTCATTAACTGACAAACCAAACATAAACTAATAAGAACCATAATAATTAGTTCAGTATCAATTAAAAAACCTAAACAGATCAACTCTGATTCATAGCAATTAATTTTGATTCATAGATTCATAGGTCCAGCACGTAAACCATGTCCAGCACCATAAAGAACAAATCTGTTATACGCAACATCATAAGAAACAATACCTTTGGTTGAATGAATAAAGCAGAAGCCTCAATAGCAGCTGTAACAGCAGCAACCATGCATCCTGAACTATGAAACTTTTAGACTCTGCTTCCAGCCCCAACCTGCACTCAAACACCGACAATGAGAAGGATCAACAGATTTTAGAAACACTACAGATTTTAAAGAAACACCTATTTCAATCAGATTCCGCAAAAATTATGCTAAGGACTTGGTCAAACACTACAGCTGAATCAAACCATGGGTATTCAATAGTTCCTGCTGTCATAGGAAAAACACTTTTAAATAGTGATAGACATGAGAGTAGAAATTCAAACAACACAATTATCCCTTTTTTGTACCATATGAATTCAAAAACCTAATGTTTGCCCTACCCTGCTGAAAAATCAACGCAAAATATTGACAATGCTAAGTGAAAGAAGAAGAAGAAGAAATGTAATTTGCACCAATCACTGACCCAGTTTATCTCAAAGAAGTCTCCTTTAATTTCTACTCATAAAACAGAGGGACCCAATTTAGCTCCATCTTCTTTCAGAGCTAATCATTCCTGAGGCAAAAATTAAAAACACATGGGCAATTAGCATATAGACTGTTGGATATAAGAGATACTTAACAGAATGAACATCAAGTCTATTGTTTCAAACCTGCAACAAACCTCTGAAAGGAGTCAACTCAGTGCCAAGACCTATCTTAAGTACAAAAACATAACCTCAATGAAACTTTGAGAGGAAATAATACAGTTAATCGATTTAAATCCTCAAGGTATAAAAAATGTACAAATTGGAAGGTAACATTTTCTGCATCATCTCCACCAAATTCAAGAAACTGACTCGATTGGAAATCTAATAAATCACCATCCTTAAAAGAGAATACCAAACACCCCTTCACCCCTCCAAAATTTCACAAAGATAGGTGTAGCTTTTAAGGTGAACACTTATGAGTTTTGGTCCACCAATAGTCTGTTTAAACTGTCATACAATACATGTTTAGAAAGGATTACCTTTATGTTTTACATTCAGAGCCTTGTATCACAACATTAGTATGACGCGATTAAAAACTGATAATGACAACATTTCTAAGGAATACATTAAAAGAAATATACATCTATTGAACAATTGAAGAAAAGGAGTTACCGTTCAGTTTTAAAAGTGTGAAGACTATAGCAGTAATGATGAAAACCATAGAGATGACAACCCAAAAGTGCTACAATAAACAGAATGAAAAGCATTTTAAGTATAATCAAGCTTCAACAAAATGAGAAAATAGAAGATCAAAAGAGTTATATATAAAGCCTTACCGGAAGAGTTCATTTTTTGTGTCAAGTAGCAGAAGGAATGCTTCATCATCATCATCCATAATACTTCATCACCTTCAAACAACATATAACATTAACCACATCAACAACAGAAACATATTTAACACAACCCTAACAATAAATCAAATTCAGAAGAATGGAACAAATCAAGGAGGAGAATAACAAAAGGGCAAGAATATGAGAAAAGTAGAGTTTACCTGCTGAGGAAACCGTTGTGTTTTACTCGGCTCAACCGTCGCACCACCACAAACTGATCCGCACACCCTTATTTTTCCAATTTCCTTTTCCGACCACAACAGCTCACCCTTCTTCAATCAAGCCGTCCCCCATCATCAGCGCTCAGTCACCGTGACTCAGACGCAGAACCATAACGTCACCACCGATTTACACTTGACATCCGCCTTCTCAGCCGCAATCTCACAGTTTGAATGGAAAGCCATCAGAGAGGAGATACAGAGAGATGATCTTTCAGATCTGCTTTGGTTAGGTAGAAGAGAGAGAAAGAATCGTATAAAATGAAGAGAAGGGTAAGAAAAAGAAATATTAGAGAAAATAATAATTGTCTTTGAACAAAGTGACATCAGCATTTGGTTACATATGGAAAAGCAAAGACATAATTCATTAACCATGAAGTTGCAATAGAACAAAGTGACATCATCGGTTGGAAAAAGTAATATTTGGACACAAATTACCCTCAAAATGGACACATGGCAGCTTGTAAGAAGGGGGCAGAATGGACACATCAATAATATATATTCCAATTATCCATATATTATTTTTAAAATATTTTAGTTTGGTTACCCGTGTTCACACGGTACTGGTGTGTTAGTCAGCGCGTTTACATAGATTTTGGTCTGATTACCTGTGCGTTCGCACGGGTACTGGCGTGGATGGTGGAATTGTCACCAGTTAGGTTATGAATTTCAAATAAAATTGAAAAATATTTAAATTTAATTATAAAAAAATAAATATAACATAAAGTAGTTAAAAATAAATATATAAGACAATCAAATATAAAGATACACTTATCTAATTTTTTGAGTATACAAATTTAATAAATAAATTAGAAAATAATGTAACTGCTACTTATATTGAGAGAGTCAAATATTGAGAGAGAAAAAGAGAGAAAACTATAGAGTATAAGATCAGTAAAAATGAAAGAATTAGTAGCATAGCACACCCTATTCACAATTGGAAGGTGATATAATGTGGGATGTCATAATATATATTATAGCATAGTTGTAACAGGATGTAAAAACATCATTCAAAACATATAATCCATTGTCATGTGTGGGTAGAAAAAATGATTGAGCAATTTGTGTTTAACATTGTCAGTTTGTGTCAAGCAGCCTGTCACTACAAACATTACCCCAGTATTATATAAGGGTTGAACATCAGCACTCAAAACATAAACGAAATTGGAAAATAAGTTGCAAACTTAATCAGAATCTCTAAATCTCTAGGCAGACATAGAGTTGTCCCATGTGTAGTCCCGCTCATCGTCATCGTCAGAATCAACCGGTTCGTAGTTGCGTTCTTCGACTTCATCAGAATCATGAAATGTATATTTTCTCAGATATCTGGATGCTTTTGTTTTTCTTTTCCTCTTTCTTCTGTTACGTACCGCACGGGTGGCATGTACCTGAAGAAGAAAAGCAGTTTATGAAAAGTGTAAACATTGAAAACATAAGGGACCGTAGACTAAAATCATCATAATACATTAACGTTTAGTGAGAAGAAATCTGTAGCAGTCGTACCTGCAGAAGTGGTTGAAACTAGGGAGGCTGTTGGTCGGGTTCAACGGGGGGGAATTCCGTAGCTGGTTGAACATCCGAAGGTGTTTGGTTGTCAGGAAGGCTTCATTGTTGACAGCAGGTTGAATAATTTGTTGAGTCTGTTGATGTTATGTACAGAAAGAGTTAGTGATTAAGTACAATTGACATAGATGTTTTGATGAACAAAACATGCACAAATTGTAAATTCCAAACCTATAGAGGTCGTTGGCCCTGGATACAATGATCGTTACCATCTGGTAGTTGGAAATCGGGTGAAGGTTGCAGGAGAGGCGGTGTCTGGACATCAGTAGCCTCTGGTGGCGGTTTCTGAACAGCAGCAGGCACGGGTGCATTGATACTGTGGTTGGATGCCATAGAGCAACTGATTTATTCTTCAACTTTGGTGTGTTATATAGAGTTTAGGAGGCATGAATATATAATGAGGGTTGAGACCCTACACCTTCCCCCTACATTGGAATTGGAAATGAATTAATAGTTTAGAAAATGTAAAGTTGGAATACTCAAAGGCAAATTAATAATGAGGAATGATGGTTAAGCGTACCATGCAGTTCGTAATACAATGTATAGAATTATTGGTCATTAAATGAAATGAAAAGTAACCATGAAGAATTAATTTGTAACATAAAATGAGATGTAAACCATTTGACAAACATAGTACTCATGTTCTTACTAAGCATTTTAGAATTAATTTGTCGAATAACAAAACTAATCAACATGGAGGAGAATGGTGCAAAATATGGAAAAATAGGCATAGTATTTGATGTTTTACATTAGGTGTGCAAAGAGATTGTCATTTGGACAGGGTTTTCTCAAATGATTGTGGAGTATCTGTGCCAGTTTCAGTTACCAGTGATACTATCTGAAGATCAGTGGCCAAGGCTGCTAGTTTAAACTCATTTGAATGTGGTTCAAACCTCTGCTGTCATGGTCCAAAGTGAGCTCAGCAAAAAAATTGAAACACCATATTCATGCAATTGGTTGCATATCCCGCATTCAGTAAATATATACCACAACCAATGATATCAATACAACATTAAAAAAAGTGATGGGTAACAATGCAAACTAACTTTCTATCTCCATGTCAGAATCAACACTTATCTATATTTTATTCTGCTGGCTGGGGGGGAGGTGGCAGAAGATCCAATATTACACTTCTAGCTGGGAATAGGTCACTCCGAGGACAACCAGAGCAACATCACCACAATTTCCAACATCTTGATTGGCTTATCTGGTTCTGTTTTTTAACTTGCACAAACAATGGCCAAAACCATAACAAAGTAAAGAGAAAACATGCTTAACAATAGAACAATGTTCTTAGTGAGAAAGAAAAAACACACAAGCATAATGAAAATGTTAGACTATACATATTAGGAGATTTTGAACAATGTGAGGAGTTGGACCTTGAACATCATACAGGGAAATATAGTATTAAGTTGAATGTTACAAGCTACTTTGCAAAACTAACCTGACAGATTATTCTAAAAAATCTTCCATTCCTTGAGCATTTTTTGGTCCACATCTGTTAATACCGTCATAAATCCATCTTAGATTCTGCTACCACTTTTCTTTAAGCATTTTAGAAAGATTTAGTTAGAAAAGATATCAAAGTATATGACCTTTGTATAAACAATAAATCAAATGAAATCTTCAACCACTTTTATATCCATCATCAGCCAAATATGTAATAACTGAAACAAAAATAAGTTTCTACAAAGTTTCAAATAACACATCTCCACAATATTCCTCAGCCAACACGTTATTCCTGAACCACCAGCGAGAAACCCACAACGGCAGATCAAAGGATTCAAGAACGAAAGTTCATAAACCTTCTAGATTTTAGAACATACCTTTGACAATGTACGAAGCGGCATCTGTAGGATGAGTTCATGGCCTTTTCAGTTTCCGGTAGGGCTTTGTAAGAGATTTTGTTGAGAACAGATATGGGTTTTTCGAATTTATACAGTTGAACTTTACATTCACCTTCATTATCTAACAAACCAAACATAGACTAATAAGAATCATAAGAATTAGTTCAATATTAGTTAAAAAAACCTAAACAGATCATATACAATAGAATAAGTTTATAACAAAACCTAAATTGAAAATGTCAAAGAGAAACCTTTTCGAGTCAGACCACCACCACAGACCACCACCACCCACCACCACACTCATTGTCGAAAACCCGTTGCGACGACCCCAGATCTAAATGTATCTTAACTGGGATTTTCCGCAACTCTTTGCAGACATTGATATCGTTGATGAGTTTGAAAGGTATGGCCATTGTTGAATCGTTTGTAGACGGTGTCCCATCTCATGATGTCGGAGAGCCGAAGTTGGACGGATCCCTTCTCACTATCAATTCCATCACCATCTCACGTCTCTCAGCTTTCATCACCTCTGATAGTCTCTTTATCTGCATTCAGACAATCATAATTCAGTATAGTTCTGTCAAGAACAAACAACTTATGTTCTTACCAAGCATTTTAGATCTAATTTACAAAAACCAGAACATGGATCCTCAAATGTTCATCTAATAGTTGCACAGAATACAAATCTGATTATGCACATGAGCAGTGGAGTATCAGTGCCAGTTTCAGTTACCAGTGATACTATCTGAAGGCAACAATAAGAAACATAAGTTCACCAATAAAAGAAAACAACATGCACTAAATATGCTTTCATTCAACAATTCACACACGTAGATTGACTACTGAAAAACAAATGAAAAATGAACAACATATTAAAGGGTATGTTGAGAGAATTAAAATACCTTTCAGATCCACCAAAACCAAATCTTGCAGCAAATCGGCAATCACTACTACATCCATCCGCCAACACGTTATTCCTCAAACACTGACGATATAGTTCAAACCTGCAAGAAACCTCCGAAAGGAGCCAACTCAGTGGCAGGACCTATCACTTTGAATCAATGTAGTCAATAGCATATTGCAAAAAATATCATTTTATTGAAAATCTTCAGTTGTGTCACCTGGTTACTTCACTCCTGCAACATACATACACATATCAAGAATAACCGCATATTAAATTCTCTCTGGAAATTTCAAGCTTAAGATAATGTTTATTTTCAAGATGAGACACCACTCACTGTGTGTGATGAAACAATACCAGTGGATCCATGGTAGATCTCACCTTTCACAAAAACCAGAAAATTTGATAGAATAATCAAAAACACAAACCCTAAATTAGCATAGAATACTAAGATATGAAATGAAGAAAAATTGAACAATGACAAAAAGTATGATTTTTTAAACTGATATGAAAGGAAAAACAGAAAAGGTTTGAACTTTTCACTAACATATGAAAAACAACATGTAGCAAAACAAAAAGAAAATCGCCGCCACACTTCTCACCGGAAAACTGCGAATCTTGACCACCACACGTTCCTCACGAATCCATCACCGCCACTGAAGTACCCTTTCGTCCTCTGCTCGCAAGTTTGCACCACCGTGGCCGCCGATTTTTCCCCATTTCTGATTGATATTCCTCCATTTTCCAGTTTTCGTTGCTGCATACAAAAGAAAGAAGAAATAAAAGGATGACGAAAATAACGAAGAAGACAAAGAACCAGATTTTTCAGAAACTGAAGTGATAGACGTGAGAAAAGAGCTGAGTGACAATTGAAAGAGAAGAGGAAAGAGAAGAAAGTTTGAATTGGATAGTTTGTTTTGGAACTAAAGAGCACCAAATGACATCATCAATACATTCAAATCAAAATAGCATAGGCATAATACACAAAATAGATAGTTGGAATTCGACAATATGACACAATTGGTTGCAAAAAGTAATTTTAGGACTAAAATTACCCTTAGTTTGGCTATGTGGCAAGATTAGAGGGAAGGGTAGAAAAGGCTTTTCCAGAGCCTCAACTTTTCTTATATAGTAAGATGAGTCTCATCTACTTGATACTAATGAATGTCAACAACATTGAAAGTGTTGGATATATTCATGGAATCCAGGAGAGCTACCGTATAAGCATTATCATTGATCTTTCTAATCATTATCATTGATTTTTAAATGATTTGCCTCCTATCATTGAAAATTTTAACTTTCCAGCGTTTATCTCACATAGGAGGCAAATCATTTGGTAGTTCATATGGGGTCAAACCTGACGCAGTTAGAATCAGCAAGGAATAGCAAGTGCTAAGCCTAGAACGAAAATACAAGTTTGCAAGTGACAAACCTGTCAGATAAATTTTTAGAATCCACCATGAGATAAAATACTTGAATTTTATTATGATCAAAGATAACCGTGACAGTCACACCCAAAAGGGTTTAAATAAATAAAAAGAAACCTTAATGGAAATAAAATAGAAAAAACCCTAATTAACTTTTAATTTAAAACAGAAATAAAATAGAAAGTTAAGGAAAATATTAAAATGTTGTATTCGTGAGCCGATTTTTTATTTGAAAAAGTATAATAATAATTAGTATAATATCAGACTCCAAACTTGCATGATTCCTACCAAACATTTCCGACGCGCGACAACTTTTTCGATACACGCAAACAACCTTTTTTACATCTCCATTTGACGTCCATAGAATTAGTGGAAAGAAAGTGTGACCTCACGTTTTAAGCACATCCATTTCAAGTAGTAGATCTCAGTGTCATATCACTAAGGAATAAGGGCATCTCATTAAATGACATATATTCTAAAAATCTACTCAGACTTAATCAAACATTTACTTGAGATTCAGAGTCCTCAAAGGAACCACCCTCTTCTAGTTGACGAAATGTAGTATGTCATTGAAGATGGCTGGTTTCTACCTGAGTGAATCGTACACTCAAAGATACAACAGAGTCGCCACCGAACTTTATTTAGTCCCAAAGGACAGGGAAAATATCGATAAAACCCAAGGGGAAGAGAAACGGGAACGGGGGGTCGGCTATGCGAAAGAAAAGTACCAGCACCTAATGCATCCGTCGTACTCGACGGGAACCATTTCGCTTGCTTCTAGGCTTGGATGGGTTATCTATCTAAAGGCTTCTAGCTAAAGAAAGGAGAGAGAGAGAGAGAGAGAGAGAGAGAGAGAGAGAGAGAGAGAGAGAGAGAGAGAAAGGGGAAAAAGAAAGAAAGGAAAGAAAGTGCTCGCGGAGGAACAAAGTCCTCGTGCCTACGTACCCTCATAGTGCAATTAGGAAATCAGAGCGTCGTAGTTCATGGAACCAGGGGACGAAGAAGGAATAAAGAAAGGAGGAAGACGGAAGAAAGGTGGAAGTGTGCTCGCCGAGATCATTGCGATCTCATGCCTACGTATCATACATTCAGAAGAATGCAGAATCAGAGCTTCAGTAGTTCGTGGAACTGAACGGAAAAGGAAAAGAAAGCGGTGTCAAAACCAAGAGCAAAAGAAAGAAGGAAATTCCACTGAGGATTCCAAAGAAATGGTGTCAAAACCAAGAAAAGAGCGTAAAGGAATGCAATAGTAACTGTACTGAGAATAAAGTGCGAGAATGGTGTCGAAACCAAGAGAATAAAGGAATAAAGGGGAAATGGTGTCCAAACCAAGAGAATAAAGGAGTAAGATAGAAATGGTGTACAAACCAAGAGAATAAAGGATAAGAGAGAAGTGGTGTCCAAACCAAGAGAATACAGGTAAGAAAGAAATGGTGTCCAAACCAAGAGCAAGAAATAAGAGAGACATGGTGTCCAAACCAAGAGCGAGAGATAATAGAGAAATGGTGTCCAAACCAAGAGCAAGAGTGAAAGAAAAAAAACTCTACTGGGGAAAGACCCTGCAGTAAGAGCGTTTGCACAAAAGAATAGGAAAAGAGTGGTGTCAAAACCAAGAATGCAAGAAACTCCGCTGAGGATAACAAAGAGAAATGGTGTCATAACCAAGAAAGTAGAAGCAAAATGAATAGGAAGGAGTCCACTGGGGATCCAAACAAAGGGATGATGTTGTAACCAAGAGAAAAGGAGACTCGGTATATTAACTGGCTGGCAGTGGTTAACCGAAGAAAGAGAGTAGACCCTTGCGGGGAAAAGAAGCTGGTGTCAACAGACGCACTGTGATAAACCCAGAGAGAGAGTGCTGAACCAAGAAAAGGTGTTTGACTCTGAAGGGGCCTCGGTATATTAACTGACTGGCAGTGGTTAACCGAAGAAATAAAGGACTGCAACTCAGTGGGGATAGAGAAGCATGGGTTTTAACATAGAAACTGTGATCAACCAAAGAATGGGTGTAGGACCAAGCGAAGGTCGTGACCCAAAGGACGGGTGTAGGACCGAGCAAAGATCGTGACCTAAAGGACGGGTGTAGGGCCGAGCAAAGGTCGTGACCCAAAGGACGGGTGTAGGACCGAGCAAAGGTCGTGACCCAAAGGGGTTCGGTAAACTGACTGAACAAACAGTACTCAACCGAAGAAAGGGTATTTGAACCAAAGAAAGGTTACTAACCCATGGGTGCAAGTATTCGAACCAAGAGGAGGTTGCCAACTACGGGGAATTCGGTGTTTACAGACGGACTGTGATTAACCGAAGAGAAAAGCGAGTGATTAACCAAAAGAAGGTTATTAACTCGAAAGGGTTCAGTATTAACAGACAGACTGTGATTAACTGAAGAAAAGCGAGTGATTAACCAAGAGAAGGTGATTAACTCGAGAAGAACTCAGCATTAACAGACGGACTGTGTTTAATTGAAGAAACAGGTGATGAACCAAGAAAAGGTGATTAACCCAAATGGTGCCCAGTATTAACAGATAGACTGTAATTAACTGAGAAGGATTGCAAACATTGGTGTTTTAACTGACAGACAGTGATTATCCAAACAAAGGGAGAAGAACCAAGAATAGATTGGGAACTCCAGGGGATTTACGGTTTTAACAGACAGACTGTGATTAACCGCAGAAAAGAGATTGAGATTCTTTAGGGGAATCAAAAGGCAATGATTGATTACAAGAAGAAAGGAGTAATGTGTAATACCCCAAATTTTGACCACTTAGATTTCCCATCATTTAGAAAATCATCATCCCAATATGGATGAACCATCATGCTTCATCAGTCTCCCCAAAGATGGGTGAGCATCCAATACAATCGAAATTAGGGTTTCAAGCCCTCTCTGAGTGCTTAGACAAAGGATCAATCAAGAAATGACATGATCTTCAACTTGTATAATCTCTCAAACATCCACAATGGATCAAAAAGGACTCCCACTTCAAGGATTAAGCACAAGGCTGCTCCCTTCTAGGTGGATCAAGTCTCAAGATCGACAGTATCACCAAATTAGGGTTTTGGTCGACCAGGGCCTCCAGATGGAAATTTTCATCTGGGCACAAGGCAATGATCCAAAACATAACCTAATATGCTTCAGGAAACCTCATGAACCCATGCATCAAGTCAATTTTGCCTCAGGGGATGCATTCATCAAAAATCAGGAATTAGGGTTTCTTGACCTAATTCACCCCTAAGTTGACTTTTGGGACAAACCATGAGCCAAGACCTCAAGAGATGATTTGAGGGTCTCTAATATACCATATTGATCCATTTGGAACAATGGATTGATCCAAGAAGCTTGAGCAACAAGTCTCATTTTCATCTGCACCACAATTAGGGTTTTAAGGGAAAAGTCAACTGTAACTTTGACTTTTGACCAGGACATGCTCCCAAACCCTAATACATGATTGAATATACCCTATGACACCCATGGAACATGTCCATCAAGTTTGATTTAGGTCAAGGACATGATTTCCTAAAGAATTGCACAGTTTGGAATTCATCTGATAAAAAGTCAACTGTGCACAAAAAGTCAACTTTAACTTTTTGAGATTTTTCACCAAAATGGATTTTTAACCCTAAAATGATGTTAATGTATGATTTGAATCATCATTCATCAATAAAAATCAAGAAAAGTGAGATAACTTGTAAAAGGGGTAACCATAAAACTTAGAAAATTTTCTAAGTTAAAAATAAAGTGGCAAAGGTACCAACTTTGGAGGACCATAACTCCTAAACCACAAGGCCATTTTTTCTCATCCAAAGATGGATTTGTAGCCCTCATTATCACCTACAAAAACTTCAACTACAAGTCATTCCAATTCATTAAGGATTTTGAGTTATGGAGTGATCAAAGTGGCTAAAAAGTGAAAATGTCACTTTTTCCAACACTTAGTGAAATTTTCACTAAGTCAGATTCTGCCTCACTTTTTGCCAAATGTAGGGGGATTTTTCACTTGGAATCAAAAGAGATCAAAACCAAACTTGTTCAAACAGTTGTTGTATCATGTAAGAGCTTTCCAAAATGGCCAAGAACATTGCCAAATTCAACCTACACCATGAGATACAACATTGCCAAGTTGCCTTGCTGAAATCTGTCAAGGCAAGGCAGAATTTGCAACTTTGGTCGATTTGCCAAAATCAGCCAAATTCAATTGCTCCTATCCACTTGGACACCTCAGAGGATTGAATCTAAAGGGGACAATCACTGAGCCAAGCCTCCAAAGTCCATGGAACAAGAAATAGCATGTTGAACCTAGAATGGCCAAAATAGGGACAAGACTTCAAATTTGGAATGAGGCATTCAATGGAACCATCAAGGTGGCATGGACTGAGCCATTCTCATCTGAAATCAGTCAAGACTTATCCAAGACCAAGGGGACCAAAGCTCTGTGCCCTAACCTCTAGTCAATGGCTAGAGGAGACTTGGATTTTCATTTGCCAACATTGGCCAAACCTACTTACCAGCTGCCATGCACTATTCCTTGCAAAACAAACTTGCTCTACTATAAATAGAGCTCAATTGTGGTCAGTTTGAGTACACCAAAGCCATCTAACAGATGCTTTCCTCAAAATCTCTTTCTCTTGGCAAAAATGCCTTTCTTAGCAAGGTAGCTATCGGGTTTTGAGTTTGAGAGCAATTCTGCACAAACCAATCACTCACACACCTCACATACATCACATATGAGCTGATCAAACACTCACATAACATCTGGAGCATCAAAATCTCAAAATCACTTGCCATCCACACAAGTTTGAAGTGAAGTTGCAGCTGAGATGCCATAAACTGATCCAGTCCATTTCAATTCAATCCAAGTGTTCAAACACACTCCATATGGTGTAGGGAAGCTGTCCAGATCATCACAACTTGTCTGTAACACCTCCAACTCAAAATCACATCTGCTCTTGCTGTCACGACTTGGAGGTAAGCCTAAACTTGGGCATCTCTCAATCTATGCATATTTCCTCGCACAATAATTTGGCCATATGTTCATAATCATGCATGGAATGTTTTCCCTCAATTAATTGCATTGTTTGAATCGTGTATCAAAAATCCTAGCCTTCATGCAGAAATTAGGGTTCTTGAGGTCTCTTCGTGATTTCTTGTTGTATGTTTAATTTAAATGAAATTAAAGTACATAGACATGATCGTGAGGTTGAAACGAGCATAATGATATGTGGATTGCATGATATGATTACGTATTCATGGAGATTGGATAGGAAATGCAAATCTGAGAAACCCAGAAAAACGCGCGTGTTCTTGGTGTTGTTCTTGGCGCCATTTTCATAAATTCAAATATTTGAATTTTGTGATTTTGTTTAATTGATTCAAAAATTAATTTCTCTCTGAGTTTTAATGATTTTGAGTTGATTCTTTTTTTAATAATTCACAAAAATGTTAAAATATTTTATTTTATCAAAAAATCCCAAAAATATTATTTATTTCATATAATTGATATTTTTGCAAAGAATTAATATTTTCATTGTTTTTGGCATTTTAAATATTTTTTCTACATTGATTTTGCAATTTTTAATGCTTTCTAATTATTTTGTAGGTCAATACTTAATTTTTGAAGCATTAATCCAAGGTCACAATTTGTTTTCCATGTGTTAAACAATTTTTGATCATTTTAATTTAATTTTTATTCAATTAAATACATTTTGAAAACAAATTAGGGTTTTGGATTAATTCAACCTTCATAAATCATTTTCAAAACCTCTTTGGGCCTCTTGAGAGAGTGTAAGACCCATCCCCCCTTGTACAAAAACTTTTTGGGCCTCACTCATTGTATAAGTCCCTGTGTACAAGTAAACGGCGCGATCGTCGCCCGTTTAAAAATCAAAATCATTTGGGCCTCTCCTTGAGCTATAAGACCCATTCAAAACACTTTGGGCCTCTATTAGAGTGTAAGACCCAATCCCCCTTTTAACCAAAACATTTTGGGCCTCACTTATTGTATAAGTCCCTCTGCGTTAAAAGAAAACCTCGGCGCGATCGCCATTTTTAAACGAAAAATCATTTGGGCCTACCCTCGTGTTATAAGCCCCACTCTTTTCTTTAAACCTTTTTGGGCCTCTTGAGAGAGTGTAAGACCCATCCCTTTGTACATAAAACCATTTTGGGCCCCAGTCACTTGTATAAGTCCCGCTGTACAAAGTCAAACAGTGCCCTCACTGACAAAACCCTGGGCCTCTCCTTGAGCTGTAAGCCCCAAATCTTTCTTTTTCAAAGCACTTTCTCCTTTGATTTTGAACATACTGTTGTTTTTAATCTTTCTTTGTTGAACAACTAACCAAACAGCATGGAAGCACTCCAACCGAGTAAGTGGTTATCGCTTTCATTTACTGCTTTCATATTATAAACTGTATTGTGGGGCTGCTCACTGTAAGTCTCCTTTCATAAACTCATATCTACTGTGTAATAATAGTATAGATATTTCGAGTTTCCCCGGCAACTACGTCTAGAACTAGGTGACGCCGTTTCATTTATTCGTAGAAATAGACGCCTAGATCCCCAATAGGAGCACCAGATACAGTCTTCTCTTCGGCTGTCCTCCTTAGGAATCGTCAAGAAGCTCTACTCCCCAAGATGAATGTATTCTCCGTGAATGGCATCTTTGAGTTTCTCCCAAATTCTCGAACTTTCCTGACTTGATCTATTCCTTGTGGATAGCTTGCCTTGAATGTCTCAGGGTTTGGGTACCCACTACGGTCATAATCTTGGAGCTTAACTAAGGAACCCTCTTTAAAGGTTAAAAGTCGCTGGATAGTAAACCTCGCACGTTTACCAGTTGTTTTTATCTTTAAAAGAGTTATCTCTCCTAATGGAAAGGAGATGATAAGACCCACGGGCTTCTTAAAAGCATCGGCCTCCTCTTGGGCATTATTCAAGGACACTACGGCTTCTTAGAAGTATTCACAGCCTCCTCTTAGGCTTCGTATAATGATCTCTTCCTCCGGGAATGATAGCCTCCTCTTGGGCTTAGTACAAGGACCCGTCGGCTTCTTAAAAGTTTCCAGCCTCCTCTTGGGCTTCGTACAAATTGTCCCGACGACCTCCTAGAGGTATAAGAACAGAACCTAGTCATCCTCATAGAACAGTCCTTTCATAGAGTCTACTACTGTTTCTCAAAGCATAGTACAAAAGATAAAACTCTAGACACGGACAGTCTAACTTCCTTGAGTCTCAAAGACATTCTCAAGCATCCTTCGTTAAATAGGAAGGAAACCCGCAGACTCGGACAGTCTCGACACCCCTTTGGATTTCCTGTTTCCTCAAAGAGAAGGAAATATCCCTGATTCTCAAATCAAACCCCTGGGTACAGTATTACTCATATAAGAACTGATTTTCTCTTTTAAAATCAGTATATTGGATCTGTCACTCAACTGAAACAGTTACAATAGCCTCCATCTCGGGCTTCGTACGAGATACCAAAATTCTCCCCAGTGGAGTCAAAACAACCTTTTCGCCTCTCTCTCGGGCTTTGTACGAGATACAAAAACACTCTCTTACTGAGTATAAAAGATTCTCCAACTGAGTAAACTCTTTGCTAGCCTCCTATTAGGCTTTGTATAACGATATGCCCCACTGGGTCGAACCCTTTTAGCCTCTCTCTCGGGCTTTGTACGAGACATAAATTGCCTCCTCTTAGGCTTTGTATAATGATTTTCCTAGCGGAAATTAGCCTCCTCTTAGGCTTTGTATAAGAAAATCACAGGATAATCCAATTAACCTTTTAGCATCAAAGTTGTGCCTCGTTCACAGTGTACAAACATCAACAACTCCTTTCCCTTCATCTAATCGCTGTAAGCGGCAAGCCTCTGGATCATCCACATCCATGCCACTGTCCCTCTTTTAGCATGAGAAATTCCTAAGGAAAGATGGCATTGCTCTATACTGAGTTAAAGTCTTCTCCTTCAGGTTAAAACCCTTTCTTCGGAAATTATGGCATTGCTCAGATCCGCGTATCCCAATTAAAGTAATTCTCCTTCTCCCCTCTTTAGAGATGACAAATTCTCTCTAAAGTCGAGGTCATTCAGCTTCACGTCTTGGGCTTTGAACAAGACACAAATAGACCTTTCAGCTTCACATCTTGGGCTTTAAACAAGATACAAATCAGCTTTCGCTTCATGTCTTGGGCTTTGAACAAGACACCAAAAACCAATTTCCTCCCATAGAATAGGAGGAACTACGAACGCTCTGATTTCCCTGTTTCGGTAAATGGGAATACGTAGGCATAAGATCGAAAGAAAAGATCTTAGCGGGCGCAACCAACAAAAAACCCAAATCCCATATCTCAGTCAATCAAAAGCAGTAATTCAAAAGCATCAGTCCTAACATCCCGATCCTTGTTCCCCGCTAGAAAGTCCTAGAAAGAAAGAAAAAAGTATTGGCGAAAATACAAATAACCAGTACAAAGGCCCCCCCACATTGATAGCATCCGTAACCTAACAGACCGCTGTTTAAACTTAGTATGCAAAGCAGGGTTAATTGGAGACATCTATTTCCCTTCCTTATTCAGCTCACAATAGGATAAAAAATGAATCGACCTGTAGTTTAAGCTCAAACCGCAGAGAGCGACCAGCGCTTAAGAACCGCGTCCAAAATCGCTCGCTACAGAAAAAGTGGCGCCCACCATAGGGCCTGTTCCTTTCTTTCTACTTCTCTTGTGTGAAAAATTACACAAATGGCGACTCTGCTGGGGAGTCTCCTTTTCTGCCTTAGGGCATCATCCCCGTTTTCTACGGAAAATGGGAACTCTACCGAAGAGAAAGATTGACCTATGCTGGTCCATCTCTTAGGCAGGGAACCACAGATTGGGGCTTCCGCCGGGGAACCCATTTCTGTCAGGAACTTAGGATTCTTAGCTTTAAAAGTCTAGGATGATTAGGACAAATATATATACTACTTTTCCTAATTGCTATACGTGTTTATTTTTCTGCTAATGGGAATGCGTGTGGTGCCGCATGTGGTGAGAATGAGTATACACCTAGAAAAGCCAAACCCCTTCGTAGTGCGGAAGCTATCGGATATAGTTGTTACGCGATACTACCCTCATTTGAGGCTGGTGATCTATTCTCGGTGAATAGAACTTACTCTAAGATTGCACACAACTCGTTGGCGATCCGCTTGTTGTCTTGCCTTCCTGGGAGGAGCTGATGATAATGAGTACAGGTACAAAAATCACCTTAGTGTAAACCTTTGGGGATGGGTAGAGCCTTGACTTCATGACAACGACCCTCTGACCCCATGTTTTTTCTCTGTTTTTGTGTGTTGCATTCATGCATTCATCTAAAAAACATTAAAACATTCAAAAAACTTTCTCTTCTAGTCTCTCTATTTTTCAAATTAAACTAAGACTGTGATTGCAAATATCAGAGAAGAGGATTACGCTAATGGATTTCTGTAGAAGGAGAACTCACCAGTATACCTTCAAGGTTCCAAAATTAGGGGATTTGAGAAAGTTAGCAAGGATGATCGTTAACCCAGAGGCTTTCAGAGCCAAGCACGGTGGTTTGCTACCACTGTTAAAAGTCCATGTGATTAAGGGGATCATGGACGTGCTCATTCAATTCTACGATCCGGTTTATCACTGTTTCACATTCCCGGATTACCAGCTTGCACCAACGCTGGAGGAGTATTCTCATCTGACTGATTTACATATCACTGATCGAGCTCCATTTTCTGGACTAGGAGAAATTCCAAAGAATCAGACTATTGCAATAGAAATTCATTTGGACGAGTCTGAGGTCAGGACTCACATGACCACTAAGGGTGGCATCCAAGGTTTGCCAGCCCAGTTCTTGACAAAGAAAGCCTTGTACTTCGCTAGTATAGGGAACACGACTGCTTTTGAGAGCATCTTTGTCTTGCTCACCTACAGGTTATTTTTGTTTCCCAACATTAATAACTTCGTCAATATCAACGCTATTAAGGTTTTTCTCATTGGAAACCCTGTGCCGACTTTGCTCGCAGATGCGTATCATTCTGTACACTTGGGAAATTTGTACAGCGGAGGGGAGATCACATGCTGTGTACCTTTGCTTTACAAATGGTTTATCTCTCACTTGCCCAAGTCTGCTGCTTTTTGGGATTGCAAGAGTGTCTTACGTTGGTCACAGAAGATCATGTCTCTCACCAATTCCGATATAGATTGGTGTAATAGGATTTATGAGGGAATCAGAATCATTGACCGTTGTGGAAACTTCCCCAGCGTACCCCTCATAGGAACTAAAGGAGGAATCAACTATCATCCGATATTGGTTCTTCGTCAATTTGGATACCCGATGAGACACATCCCACTGAGTGTTCATCTGGAAGGTCTTTTCTTCAAGGAAGGAGAAAACGACAGAGAGCTAAAGATGGAAATAGTGCAACCTTGGAAACATAGGACGAGAGTCTCTGGGAAAACCGGACTGTGTCTCGGTGGAGCCTTATCTCCACTGGGTACAAACTAGAGCTCTCAAGCTAAGGATGCCTTATCCTCGTTACAGAATTCTTCCGCCGAGGGAAACTGTCATGTACTTCCTGACATAAATTGAAAAGCTTCGAGTTACTCTCAACAAAGTTCAAAAGGAAAGAAGGTCTTGGAAGAACAAGTACCGCACCCTCGACGGAGAGTGTATCCAAATACCGCAACTACTAAAAGAGAAAGATGCTCTGATTGAAATTTTGGAGCAACATGCTGTAGAGAATCAAGATGACCAAAGGAATTTGCTCGCTCCTTTCACCTGGCAAAAGAATGACAACCCGACAACGGCCCAAGCGCCCCGGTCAAAGAAGAGGACTCGGGACCCATTAGTTTAGGTTTCTGTTTCTGCACTTTGTAATCTACTGTATTCCCATTTCTGTAATCCTTTGGAATTCAATAAAAAGGGGTTTCCCCACTGTTTGATATTTGCAATCTAATTGTCGAAGTTTATTTTGATTAAACCAAAAAAACAATTAATATAATCATTGCATTCATCATTCTCACATCGCGTATTCTCCTTACCTACGAATCTCACGTTTGTGTCTCGGTTCTAGAGTCAAACTGTCTCATTCGTATAATACTCGGGCCAATCGTCAGAAAAGGATGGATGATCTTGAGGAAGAAAACAGAGAGTTGAAAGAAGAGATCGACGCTCTGAGAGAGGATATGAGAAAGCTTCGTAACGACATGCAAGCCATGGCAGAAGCTCAGCTACAAAGAACCGTGATCTCAGAGATCACCTCAACGCCCATCATAGAAAAGTATGATCCTAGGTATCAGATGTCGAAAGATCGTCCTTGGGGCATGCCTGTTTACTATATCCCGAAAGGATATGTTCCGCCGATCACTGAAGATTAGGGAATCGCAACAGAAGCCGCTAGGCCTAAAGGTTACAAACTTCGGGAAAGCGAAGATACCAGGGGCATACTCAAGACTCCTGAAGGTTACAAACTTCGGGAGGCGCCAAGACTTACTGCCGTAGTCACGGTACCACCCCCTGTGGTGCACACTGTCCCGGAAGGACAGATTCCACAGACACCTTCTGGTAAGAAGGAAACTATGTTTGATAGAATGGAGGAATTCCAGGAGCAGTTCTTGGAAATGCAGAAAGAGCTGCAAGCCATTCGCGGTCAGGATCTATTTGGAAAGGACGCCGCAGACCTCTGCTTGGTCCCAAATGTGAAAGTCCCGCACAAATTCCAAGTGCCCGACTTTGAAAAATACAAGGGTAACTCTTGCCCTCAGAGCCATCTGGTGATGTACGCTCGGCGGATGTCAGCTCAGACGGAGAATCAGGACCTGCTGATTCATTACTTTCAGGATAGTTTAACCGGTGCTGCACTCAAATGGTACATGGGTTTAAACCGTACTACGATCAATACATTCAGAGATCTTGGTACTGCCTTCGTCCAACAATACAAGTACAATTTGGACATGGCACCCGACAGAGATCAACTCAGATCAATGTCGCAAAAGGACAAGGAAACCTTTACGGAGTATGCTCAAAGGTGGCGTGAAATTGCCGCTCAAATTTGTCCACCTCTTGAGGAAAAAGAGATGACAAAAATCTTCTTAAAGACCTTAAGCTCATTTTACTATGACCGAATGGTTGCCAGTGCGCCCAGTGATTTCACCAAAATGGTCGGTATGGGCGTACGTCTTGAGGAAGCCGTCCGAGAAGGACGTTTGGTAAAAGACACTGGATCGACGAGCGGTACTAAAAAATATGGTAGTGCTCTCCCTAAGAAAAAAGAGCAAGATATTGGGAATATCTCTCTCGGAAAGCAAAGGCGACGTTATCAGCCAGTAGCAGCTGTAACTCCTGCTATCGGCCCCGCGCCTATTCCTACGTATCAACCTCAGGTTGCGCAGAGCCAACCTGACCAACAAAGGACACAACAGCCTCTTCAACAGGCTCGTCCTCCATATAACAACAACCGTACAACACGGCCACCAGGATTTGATCCTATACCCGTAACGTACGCAGAGCTGTTTCCGTTACTGCTGGCTAAGGGGCACATTCAGATTAAGTCTCCCCTTTCAGTTCCGGAAAATCCGCCTTTTTGGTTTAAAGCGGAACAGACATGCCCTTATCATCAAGGAGGTTCAGGGCATAACATTGAGACTTGCCTCAATTTCAAATCCGACGTGCAAAAGCTTGTTAGGAGCGGGCTCTTATCTTTCAAAGATACGAATCCTAATGTTCTTACGAACCCGCTGCCTCAACATGGGAAAGCTGTAGTCAACCTGATTGAGAAAGAGACTAACAATGTCTATCAAATTCATGATGTACTCTTATTGGAGACCAATCTGGTCAAGATGCATTATAGACAGAGTGGATACGGCCATGTGCCACCTCATAATTATCACCAGTGTGATATCTGCTCTAAAGACAACCAGGGATGTTCTGTAGTGCAAACAGCTCTACAGGAACAGATGGATCTTGGATGGATCCAAGAGCACCGAGTTCGTGGAGTTAACATGGTTTACACGAATTCCAACGTCATTCAAAACCAAGACATCCGTGTGATGAATGTCAACTTGGTGGCGATGCACTCAAGGCAAAGCCAGTATCATAATCTGCCGCGGCACGATTACAGTTCCTGTCGGATTTGCTCGGTAAACAAACAGGGATGCTCTTTCATACAAGAGACCCTCCAGCGTCAGATGGATCTTGGATGGATCCAAGACTACCATGATAGGAATTCCTATCAAATCAACATGGTTCAGATCTTTGACATTCGCGTGATGAGTACCAACCTGGTAGAGTTACATGCTGAGCAGGTCCGACTTGGATTCTTAATATCACATGATTATCAAAGCTGTAAAGCGGGTTGCGAAAACGATCGAGGTTGTACCCTTGTCCAGGAGGCACTTCAGCACTTGTTAAATCACTGGTGGATGCCAATCTATATGGACGAAGATACTCAGCAGATTAGTATCAATAACAGGAATCCTACTCGTCGTCAAAGTCAGGATGTCCGATCAATGGAAGGTAACCTAGTGAGGTTACATTGTATTCAAAGTGGGCGTGGTCAGGTGCCTCCACACAACTATGACAGTTGTGGCGTCTGTTCGGAAAGTAACTAAGGGTGTTACCTTGTGAAAGCAGCTCTTCAGGATCAGGTCGATCACGGAGAAATTCGTCCATATCCAGGTTCAGAACCCATCATTTGGTCGCCGAATTACCTTGTCGATCAAGTTGAGGATGTTGTCACCATCTCTGGTCGTCACCAGACCAGGGATGTTTTTGCCATCATCCCTCTACTTGATGAATCTAGAGTTCCCAACCGGGAACGGATCGAGATTACTTATGATGGTCAGAAAAATTAGAAGGTTCCCATAGTCATCTATCTACCGGGGCCATTACCGTATGAATCAGCTAAGGCAATCCCTTACAAATACGGTGCAACAATAATCGAGAATGGAAAGGAAATTCCATTACCCTCCGTCGTGAATATTGCAGACATCAGTCGTGTAACACGGAGCGGTCGAATCTTCAACCGAGGGGTTGGAGAATCCAACAAAGAAAAGGAACTTCAGGCAGAAATTCCTGATCCACCAGTCGGTTAATCTGGTAATTCCGACCTTTCAAAAGACAAAGATGAGATGCTAAAGCTCATCCAAAGGAGTGAATATAACATTGTTGATCAACTGTTATAGACTCCTTCAAAGATCTCAGTATTATCACTGTTACTCAGTTCAGAAGCACACAGAGAGGCTCTACAGAAAGTCTTGGAGCAAGCCTTTGTGGAACAGGATGTAACAATCAGACAATTCGATAGCATTGTCTCTAACATCACTTCCTGCAATAATTTGGGATTTAGTGATGAGGAATTACCTGAAGAGGGTCGCCGTCATAACATGGCGCTCAACATTACAATTAACTGCCAGGGCGATGCTTTAGCCAACGTACTGGTAGACACAGGGTCAGCCCTGAATGTTATGCCGAAGTCCACTTTGATGCAATTATCATTCAAGGGCCCTCCGATGAGAGTCAGCGAGGTCGTCGTCAAAGCATTCGACGGATCCAGAAAAACAGTTATCGGCGAAGTTGATCTTCCCATAACTATTGGTCCTCACACTTTCCAAATCACTTTCCAGGTCATGGACATCCGGGCAACATACAGTTGTTTATTAGGAAGACCTTGGATACATCAGGCTGGAGCGGTTACTTCAACCCTCCACCAGAAGCTAAAGTTCGTCGAGAATGATTAACTTGTCACAGTTTGTGGGGAACAAGCCTTGCTTGTGAGCAACTTATCATCATCTACTTGTGTGGAACCCGAGGAGGTTATTGTAACTCAGTTCCAAGCACTATCGGTGAGCAAGGACAATCAGTCCAAAGAAGGAACTTCAATTTCTTCATACAAAGATGCTATCAAAGCGGCCGAGAGTACCGATACGACAGGATGAGGACGGCTTGTCATTCCCATTGACAATAAAACAAAGAAGGGTCTTGGTTTTTCTGCAACCTGTACCCAGACAATCGCCAACGATGAAAGTCTTCATCCCCTTCAAAACTTCTTCCACAGTGGAGGTTTTCTTCACCCAGTGTCTCAGACAGTTCATGCTATCAATGAGGAAGATCCCTCTGACACAGATGAAGAATGGAAGTCCTACCTTAACAAGGACGGTTATATGTCTCAGGAAGAGGTGCCTATGCCTTTTTGCTTTCCTACAGAAAGTCCGAGATTTATACCAAGATCAGATGTCGAAATGATCTATGGAGATTATGATCCGGAAGGATGCCGTGCTCCGCCAATTTCATTAGAGGAAGACACTCCGATGAAAGACAGCTTTGATCACAGTTACTATGGCCCGATGGATGGCCTGCCAATGTGGCAGCCTTACCCAGGAAACTTTGGGCAAGAAAGTCAGCCGAGTAATGAAGCTCAGCTGAGCGTCATTGAACATAATACCTGTGTCCCCACTATGTCATGGGATCAACACTCAGGTCATTCAGAAACTACTCAACATGAAGATGAATTCGCAACGTTTGCAGGACTTGAATTCATCAACTATGCTTTTCCCGAGGTCAACGTCATCGAGAGGGATGATTCCTCCAGTTCCACAGAAGTGTGGGACACCCTGGGACAACCAAGTGGAAAATACGACTATATGGTCAGGTACACTGCTCCCAAAAGTTCTCGTATCAGGCTCGAAGACATCCAGCCGACTGGATGGGGAGATACAGCTGAGAGCACAAATGCTATGCAAAATGCAACAGAGGAATCCTCCTACGACAATTCTTCCTGGGAGACAGATTCCAATGATCCTGCTCCACCAGAAATCAGCGTCATTTCTGAAGATAAATCAAGGAAGGTGCCAGACTTTGTGATTCACCAAGGAGTTCGCCGCCAATGGGTTGCCGTCGATGTTCCGAAGGTCGTTCGTCAGTCAAAGTAATTGCCATCTTTAACCTTTCACCCTGCCCAGGTGAAACGGATATTTTGATAGGGCTCGCTTTCTGTAAATTTCCCTCTTCGCTTTGCCCAAAGAGACAGAGTTTTGTTTTATAGGGCTGTAGTTTCAAGATTCGACTTGTTCATTAATAAAATAACGTCGTTCTGTAATTTCCGCATTAATTGCTGTTTTCTCTTTTTGCTTTTTCAGAAAATGGTAATCCTAAAAAACATTCAATAATAAAAACAAGCAGTAAAATCAAAACACTGCACACACTTACATTTTCTCTATCTCTTCTAACCACGAATCATCACGTCATGCAGATTGCTTGTTTTATACCCCGTTGGAACATACGATTCGATGCCTTCTTCCAACTTTGAGTTCCCGGTATTCGAGGCTGAAGAAGAAAATGACAACGAAATTCCAGAAGAGATCTCCCGACTACTCAGACAAGAGGAAAGGTCCATCGAACCTCACAAAGAGCCGTTGGAAACGGTAAACTTGGGTTCAGAAAAAGAGAGAAAAGAAATCAGGATCGGAGCATTGCTCAGTCCAACTGCCAGAGAGGGTTTGATAAAGCTTCTCAAAGAATTCCCCGATGTGTTCGCTTGGTCCTATCAGGATATGCCAGGGTTGGATACCAACATCGTGGAACATCACTTACTGTTGAGATCGGAACGTCTGCCAGTAAAGCAAAGGTTGAGACGGACTCACCCGGACATGGCCATCAAAATCAAAGAGGAGGTACATAAACAGATCGACGCGGGTTTCCTCGCTACATCTGAATATCCTCAATGGTTAGCCAACATCGTGTCCGTTCCCAAAAAGGACGGAAGGGTCAGAATGTGTGTCGATTACAGAGATCTGAACAAGGCAAGTCCAAAGGACGACTTTCCTTTACCACACATTGACATGTTGGTTGACAGCACAGCAAAGTTCAAAGTATTCTCCTTTATGGATGGATTCTCGGGCTATAACCAGATCAAAATGGCGCCGAAAGACATGGAGAAAACTTCGTTCATTACCCCATGGGGTACCTTTTGTTACAAGGTAATGTCGTTCGGTTTGTAGAACGCCGGGGCAACCTATCAAAGGGCCATGACTACTCTGTTTCATGACATGATACACAAGGAAATCGAAGTGTATGTCGATGATTTGATTACAAAATCAAGAACAGAGGATGAGCACGTTGAACATCTGTCAAAATTGTTCGAACGTCTAAGAAAATTCAAGCTCCGCTTGAATCCCAACAAGTGCACCTTCGGTGTCCGTTCAGGGAAACAACTAGGGTTCGTCGTCAGCCAGAAAGGAATTGAAGTTGATCCTGACAAGGTCAAGGCCATTCAAGAAATGCCTTCTCCGAAAACTGAAAAACAAGTCAGAGGATTCCTGGGACGTTTGAACTACATCTCCAGATTCATATTCCTTATGACCGCCACATGCGCGCCGATTTTCAAATTACTCAAAAAGAACCAGGATTGCGTTTGGTCAGATGATTGCCAAACCGCCTTCGACAGTATCAAGGAATATCTGTTGAATCCTCCAATTCTATCACCTCCAGTGGAAGGAAGACCACTGATCATTTACCTCACAGTCCTAGAGGACTCAATGGGATGTGTACTTGGCCAACAAGACGAAACTAAACGGAAAGAGTCTGCCATTTACTATCTAAGCAAGAAATTCACCGACTGCAAAACTCGGCACACAATGCTTGAGAAAACTTGTTGCGCTTTGGCTTGGGTAGCCAAACATCTTCGCCAGTACATGATTCGTCATACTACTTGGTTGGTCTCCGAAATGGATTCAATCAAGTATGTTTTCGAAAAACCTGCTCTCACGGGAAGGATTGCCCGTAGGCAGATGTTACTATCAGAATATGACATAGAGTACCACGCTCAAAAAGCCGTTAAAGGAAGTATTTTAGCTGATCATTTGGCTCATCAACCGATTGACGATCAAGAATCAATCGGGTTTGACTTCCCAGACGAAGATGTCATGTATCTAAAGATGAAAGATTGCGATGAACCGCTACCCAGTGAAGGGCCAGAACTAGGTTCCCAGTGGGGACTTATCTTTGACAAAGCAGTCAATCATTATGGAAACGGAATTGGGGCAATCATTGTTACCCCTCAGGGTTCCCACATTCCTTTCACTGCCAGAATTATGTTCAAATGTACGAACAACGAGGCCGAATACGAAGCATGTATCATGGGTCTCGAAGAAGCGATTGATTTAAGGATCAAAAACTTGGACGTATACAGCGATTCAGCCTTGGTTATTAACCAGATAAAATGAGATTGGAACACATATCAATCAGGATTGATTCATTACAAAGACTATGCAAGAAGGTTGTTACCCTTCTTCAACAGAATCGAGTTTCATCACATCCCTCGAGATGAGAATCACGTGGCTGATGCATTAACCACTCTCTCTTCCATGATCAGTGTAGGTCGATGGAATGACATACCTAAGATCGACATAATGCGCCTTGAACGGCCCGCTTACATCTTCGCGATTGAAGCAGTCATAGACGACAGACCTTGGTATCACGATATCAAATGCTTCCTTCAGAAACAAGAGTACCCATCTGGGGCACTCAGAAAAGACAGGAAAACCCTCAGAAGATTGGCTGGAAACTTCTTCCTGAGCGGTGACACTCTCTATGAGAGAAATTTTGACATGGTCTTGCTCCGATGCGTCGACAGACCCGAAGCAGACATGCTTATGAAAGAAATTCATGAAGGATCCTTTGGCACTCATGCCAACGGACACACAATGGCGAGAAAAATTCTCAGGGCCGGGTATTATTGGTTGACAATGGAATCCGACTGCTACAAGTACATGAGGAGGTGTCACAAGTGTCAGATATACTCCGACAAAATTCATGTACCGCCATCACATCTCAAAGTTCTCTCTTCCCCATGGCCTTTTTCTATATGGGGAATCGATATGAATGGTATGATTGAACCTAAGGCTTCAAATGGACATCGGTTCATCCTGGTAGCCATTGACTATTTCACCAAGTGGGTCGAAGCAGCGTCATTCGCCAATGTAACCCGACAAGTGGTGGTCCGATTTATCAAAAACAATATCATCTGCCGATATGGTGTTCCAAGTGAGATCATTACTGATAATGGATCTAACTTGAACAATAAGATGATGAAAGAGTTGTGCGCTGAATTCAAGATCGAACACCATAACTCATCTCCCTACCGACCCAAGATGAACGGAGTGGTAGAAGCGGCTAACAAGAACATCAAGAAGATTGTTCAAAAGATGGTTGTAACCTATAAAGATTGGCACGAAATGCTACCCTTTGCTCTTCATGGTTATCGTACATCTGTCCGCACTTCAACAGGGGCAACCCCTTTCTCTCTAGTATACGGCATGGAGGCAGTTCTCCCCATAGAAGTAGAGATCCCATCAATCCGGGTATTGATGGAAGCTAAGCTCACCGAAGCTGAATGGTGTCAAAGTCGACACGACGAATTGAATCTGATCGAGGAGAAGCGAATCACGGCACTATGCCACGGTCAGTTGTACCAACAGAGAATGAAGAGGGCGTTCGACAAAAAGGTCCGACCGCATGTTTTCAGGAAAGGAGACCTTGTGCTCAAGAAGATACAATCATTTCTCACTGATTCTCGGGGCAAATGGACCCCAAATTATGATGGCCTCTATGTGGTCACGAAAGCTTTCTCAGGCGGCGCCTTGAGACTTGCAACCATGGACGGAGAAGAATTTTCCTACCCCACGAATGTTGATGTAGTCAAGAAATACTTCGCCTAAACTTAAAAAACACGTCTCGGTGGATTGAAAACCCAAAAGGGCGGTCCAGGCAAAAGTTAGAGACATGAAAAAAAATCATCATCCCGATGGATTGGAAATCTCATAGTACAATCCAGGAAAAAAATAGGGATAATGGCAAGTAACTATGTTCAACAGAGGCAAGTCCCTCAGCAGTAGTTACATCATCTATCGGAGGAAATCTCCAGTCAAGGTCATCTTCGACGGAAGCTCAGGATGTCCCGAATTCAAAGTTGGTAGAAGGATAGTGGTCGTTATGTTTCAACGTAGCCCTTTTCCCCGTAAATTACCATTTTCTAACTTTGTATATACTCTTTGGAATCACGCGTTTGGCTGATCTCCATCTTATCAATAAAATTTGAGCCCTCGTGCTTTTGTTTGTAATTCTTTACTTGTTTTAGCTTTACAGAACGACGTTGTTTAAACTTAATCAGCGATTCTTGAAATAAAACAAAAATGAATTTACTTGTTAAAACTTTTTCTTTTTTTAAAATAAAGATGGCAATTTCTTTTGACTGTTGAACATCAGAAGAACATCGATCGCTTCTCCCGAAGTAAGCGAACTTCAAAGTACAGAATCAAAGTACTCCTTCTAAGCCAGTATGCTTGAATGAAGGGATCAACTGTGTTAGAGACCTTGTTTCGTCTGACACGCCTCGGCCGAGTTCTCATCTCCTAAGCCCGATCAACGTAGCTCCTAACGGGACTATCTCTCCTAAGCAAGGTGGAATTGCTATTTTGAATCAACGGTACTTCTTCGCCCCGCGATGGCCGAGTATCCAATTGTGTTCATCCATTAGTCTGTATGTCACGTCTGTTTTGTCAGCATATACATACATACATCATGTATTTTTTATTTGCGTTCGCATTTCATATTGCATCACTATCACTCTAGTCGGTCTTGTCCCCTAGTGATAACAGTTTTCTCAATCGAGTTTGTCAGCTCTTTCCTCGTCAGGAAACGTTGTGTCTGAACAATCTCGCCACCAGTGTATCGTTAGATCAGAGTCGGCACTCGACCACGTTGATAACTTGAACCTCTGAAAAGCCAGAGAAAACTTTCAATAAACATCACTCTTCGCCATTGAAGATGATATCCTTGCTTTCCCGGATTAAGGAAAATCCACAGAGAAAGCCTCGTGATCAGAGTTTCGGCAGCACGCCTGTTTTGCTCCGAAAAACCACTGATGAGAAGGTCATTGGCACCTCAAAATTGGATCACATCATACGGCATTTCTCCGAGAAGATCTCCGAGAAAAGTATGATGTAAAGACCCCAAACGAATGCAGTCTCTCAAGGGACTCGCATTCCCCAAGTAGAGTCAACAAATGGCATCTCCAACAGAGAAGTTTGTGTACCTCTATAATTCAGACGAATGGGTTCCCCACCAAGTCTGACATCAAAACTTTTTCCGCTCAAATGGCATCTCCCCAGGAAAATTCGGCGAGAAGTTTGAAGGAAAACCGCTACACATAGCGTCCCTTGTCAATAAAGTTTATTGACAAAAGAAACTAAGACCAGTTCTTGGTAGGAAACCAGGATCGAGGGGAAGTTTAAATCAGAAACTAAGACCAATTCCTTGGTTGGAAACCAGGATCGAGGGGAAGTTTAAATCAGAACTTAGACCAGTTCCTTGGTAGGAAACCAGGATCGAGGGGACGTTTAAATCAGAAACTAAGACCAGTTCCTTGGCTGAAGACCAGGATCGAGGGGTAGTTTACCTTTTCTAAGCATCATTGCTTAGCTAAAGAAGATGAATGCGTAAGCTACCATTCATAACCACCATCAAAATTTCGGATATTCCGATATTTAATCCTCTTGCACCCCGAATGCTCGAATCCCTTCGTCATTCACACCTCCGGGTCCAAGAAGATTAAATAGGGGCATCTGTAATACCCCAAATTTTGACCACTTAGATTTCCCATCATTGTGAAAATCATCATCACAATATGGATGAACCATCATGCTTCATCAGTCTCCCCAAAGATGGGTGAGCATCCAATACAATCGAAATTAGGGTTTCAAGCCCTCTCTGAGTGCTTAGACAAAGGATCAATCAAGAAATGACATGATCTTCAACTTGTCTAATCTCTCAAACATCCATAATGGATCAAAAAGGACTCCCACTTCAAGGATTAAGCACAAGGCTGCTCCCTTCTAGGTGGATCAAGTCTCAAGATCGACAGTATCACCAAATTAGGGTTTTGGTCGACCAGGGCCTCCAGATGGAAATTTTCATCTGGGCACAAGGCAATGATCCAAAACATAACCTAATATGCTTCATGGAACCCCATGAACCCATGCATCAAGTCAATTTTGCCTCAGGGGATGCATTCATCAAAAATCAGGAATTAGGGTTTCTTGACCTAATTCACCCCTAAGTTGACTTTTGGGACAAACCATGAGCCAAGACCTCAAGAGATGATTTGAGGGTCTCTAATATACCATATTGATCCATTTGGAACAATGGATTGATCCAAGAAGCTTGAGCAACAAGTCTCATTTTCATCTGCACCACAATTAGGGTTTTAAGGGAAAAGTCAACTGTAACTTTGACTTTTGACCAGGACATGCTCCCAAACCCTAATACATGATTGAATATACCCTATGACACCCATGGAACATTTCCATCAAGTTTGATTTAGGTCAAGGACATGATTTCCTAAAGAATTGCACAGTTTGGAATTCATCTGATAAAAAGTCAACTGTGCACAAAAAGTCAACTTTGACTTTTTGAGATTTTTCACCAAAATGGATTTTTAACCCTAAAATGATGTTAATGTATGATTTGAATCATCATTCATCAAGAAAAATCAAGAAAAGTGAGATAACTTGTAAAAGGGGTAACCATAAAACTTAGAAAATTTTCTAAGTTAAAAGTAAAGTGGCAAAGGTACCAACTTTGGAGGACCATAACTCCTAAACCACAAGGCCATTTTTTCTCATCCAAAGATGGATTTGTAGCCCTCATTATCACCTACAAAAACTTCAACTACAAGTCATTCCAATTCATTAAGGATTTTGAGTTATGGAGTGATCAAAGTGGCTAAAAAGTGAAAATGTCACTTTTTCCAACACTTAGTGAAATTTTCACTAAGTCAGATTCTGCCTCACTTTTTGCCAAATGTAGGGGGATTTTTCACTTGGAATCAAAAGAGATCACAACCAAACTTGTTCAAACAGTTGTTGTATCATGTAAGAGCTTTCCAAAATGGCCAACAACATTGCCAAATTCAACCTACACCATGAGATACAACATTGCCAAGTTGCCTTGCTGAATTCTGTCAAGGCAAGGCAGAATTTGCAACTTTGGTCGATTTGCCAAAATCAGCCAAATTCAATTGCTCCTATCCACTTGAACACCTCAGAGGATTGAATCTAAAGGGGACAATCACTGAGCCAAGCCTCCAAAGTCCATGGAACAAGAAATAGCATGTTGAACCTAGAATGGCCAAAATAGGGACAAGACTTCAAATTTGGAATGAGGCATTCAATGGAACCATCAAGGTGGCATGGACTGAGCCATTCTCATCTGAAATCAGTCAAGACTTATCCAAGACCAAGGGGACCAAAGCTCTGTGCCCTAACCTCTAGTCAATGGCTAGAGGAGACTTGGATTTTCATTTGCCAACATTGGCCAAACCTACTTACCAGCTGCCATGCACTATTCCTTGCAAAACAAACTTGCTCTACTATAAATAGAGCTCAATTGTGGTCAGTTTGAGTACACCAAAGCCATCTAACAGATGCTTTCCTCAAAATCTCTTTCTCTTGGCAAAAATGCCTTTCTTAGCAAGGTAGCTATCGGGTTTTGAGTTTGAGAGCAATTCTGCACAAACCAATCACTCACACACCTCACATACATCACATATGAGCTGATCAAACACTCACATAACATCTGGAGCATCAAAATCTCAAAATCACTTGCCATCCACACAAGTTTGAAGTGAAGTTGCAGCTGAGATGCCATAAACTGATCCAGTCCATTTCAATTCAATCCAAGTGTTCAAACACACTCCATATGGTGTAGGGAAGCTGTCCAGATCATCACAACTTGTCTGTAACACCTCCAACTCAAAATCACATCTGCTCTTGCTGTCACGACTTGGAGGTAAGCCTAAACTTGGGCATCTCTCAATCTATGCATATTTCCTCGCACAATAATTTGGCCATATGTTCATAATCATGCATGGAATGTTTTCCCTCAATTAATTGCATTGTTTGAATCGTGTATCAAAAATCCTAGCCTTCATGCAGAAATTAGGGTTCTTGAGGTCTCTTCGTGATTTCTTGTTGTATGTTTAATTTAAATGAAATTAAAGTACATAGACATGATCGTGAGGTTGAAACGAGCATAATGATATGTGGATTGCATGATATGATTACGTATTCATGGAGATTGGATAGGAAATGCAAATCTGAGAAACCCAGAAAAACGCGCGTGTTCTTGGTGTTGTTCTTGGCGCCATTTTCATAAATTCAAATATTTGAATTTTGTGATTTTGTTTAATTGATTCAAAAATTAATTTCTCTCTGAGTTTTAATGATTTTGAGTTGATTCTTTTTTTAATAATTCACAAAAATGTTAAAATATTTTATTTTATCAAAAAATCCCAAAAATATTATTTATTTCATATAATTGATATTTTTGCAAAGAATTAATATTTTCATTGTTTTTGGCATTTTAAATATTTTTTCTACATTGATTTTGCAATTTTTAATGCTTTCTAATTATTTTGTAGGTCAATACTTAATTTTTGAAGCATTAATCCAAGGTCACAATTTGTTTTCCATGTGTTAAACAATTTTTGATCATTTTAATTTAATTTTTATTCAATTAAATACATTTTGAAAACAAATTAGGGTTTTGGATTAATTCAACCTTCATAAATCATTTTCAAAACCTCTTTGGGCCTCTTGAGAGAGTGTAAGACCCATCCCCCCTTATACAAAAACTTTTTGGGCCTCACTCATTGTATAAGTCCCTCTGTACAAGTAAACGGCGCGATCGTCGCCCGTTTAAAAATCAAAATCATTTGGGCCTTTCCTTGAGCTATAAGACCCATTCAAAACACTTTGGGCCTCTATTAGAGTGTAAGACCCAATCCCCCTTTTAACCAAAACATTTTGGGCCTCACTTATTGTATAAGTCACTCTGCGTTAAAAGAAAACCTCGGCGCGATCGCCATTTTTAAATGAAAAATCATTTGGGCCTACCCTCGTGTTATAAGCCCCACTCTTTTCTTTAAACCTTTTTGGGCCTCTTGAGAGAGTGTAAGACCCATCCCTTTGTACAGAAAACCATTTTGGGCCCCAATCACTTGTATAAGTCCCGCTGTACAAAGTCAAACAGTGCGCTCACTGACAAAACCCTGGGCCTCTCCTTGAGCTGTAAGCCCCAAATCTTTCTTTTTCAAAGCACTTTCTCCTTTGATTTTGAACATACTGTTGTTTTTAATCTTTCTTTGTTGAACAACTAACCAAACAGCATGGAAGCACTCCAACCGAGTAAGTGGTTATCGCTTTCATTTACTGCTTTCATATTATAAACTGTATTGTGGGGCTGCTCACTGTAAGTCTCCTTTCATAAACTCATATCTACTGTGTAATAATAGTATAGATATTTCGAGTTTCCCCGGCAACTACGTCTAGAACTAGGTGACGCCGTTTCATTTATTCGTAGAAATAGACGCCTAGATCCCCAATAGGAGCACCAGATACAGTCTTCTCTTCGGCTGTCCTCCTTAGGAATCGTCAAGAAGCTCTACTCCCCAAGATGAATGTATTCTCCGTGAATGGCATCTTTGAGTTTCTCCCAAATTTTCGAACTTTCCTGACTTGATCTATTCCTTGTGGATAGCTTGCCTTGAATGTCTCGGGGTTTGGGTACCCACTTCGGTCATAATCTTGGACCTTAACTAAGGAACCCTCTTTAAAGGTTAAAAGTCGCTGGATAGTAAACCTCGCACGGTTACCAGTGGTTTTTATCTTTAAAAGAGTTATCTCTCCTAATGGAAAGGAGATGATAAGACCCACGGGCTTCTTAAAAGCATCGGCCTCCTCTTGGGCATTATTCAAGGACACTACGGCTTCTTAGAAGTATTCACAGCCTCCTCTTAGGATTCGTATAATGATCTCTTCCTCCGGGAATGATAGCCTCCTCTTGGGTTACGTACAAGGACCCGTCGGCTTCTTAAAAGTTTCCAGCCTCCTCTTGGGCTTCGTACAAATTGTCCCGACGATCACCTAGAGGTATAAGAACAGAACCTAGTCATCCTCATAGAACAGTCCTTTCATAGAGTCTACTACTGTTTCTCAAAGCATAGTACAAAAGATAAAACTCTAGACACGGACAGTCTAACTTCCTTGAGTCTCAAAGACATTCTCAAGCACCCTTCGTTAAATTGGAAGGAAACCCGCAGACTTGGACAGTCTCGACACCCCTTTGAATTTCCTGTTTCCTCAAAGAGAAGGAAATATCCCTGATCCTCAAATCAAACCCCTGGGTACAGTATTACTCATATAAGAACTGATTTTCTCTTTTAAAATCAGTATATTAGATCTGTCACTCAACTGAAACAGTTACAATATCCTCCATCTCGGGCTTCGTACGAGATACCAAAATTCTCCCCAGTGGAGTCAAAACAACCTTTTCGCCTCTCTCTCGGGCTTTGTACGAGATACAAAAACACTCTCTTACTGAGTATAAAAAATTCTCCAACTGAGTCAACTCTTTGCTAGCCTCCTCTTAGGCTTTGTATAACGATATACCCCACTGGGTCGAACCCTTTTAGCCTCTCTCTCGGGCTTTGTATGAGACATAAAATAGCCTCCTCTTAGGCTTTGTATAATGATTTTCCTAGCGGAAATTAGGCTCCTCTTAGGCTTTGTATAAGAAAACCACTAGTTAATCCAATTAACCTTTTAGCATCAAAGTTGTGCCTCGCTCACAGTGTACAAACATCAACAACTCCTTTCCCTTCATCTAATCGCTGTAAGCGGCAAGCCTCTGGATCATCTACATCCATGCCACTGTCCCTCTTTTAGCATGAGAAATTCCTAAGGAAAGATGGCATTGCTCTATACTGAGTTAAAGTCTTCTCCTTCAGGTTAAAACCCTTTCTTCGGAAATTATGGCATTGCTCGGATCCGCGTATCCCAGTTAAAGTAATTCTCCTTCTCCCCTCTTTAGAGATGACAAATTCTCTCTAAAGTCGAGGTCATTCAGCTTCACGTCTTGGGCTTTGAACAAGACACAAATAGACCTTTCAGCTTCACATCTTGGGCTTTAAACAAGATACAAATCACCTTTCGCTTCACGTCTTGGGCTTTGAACAAGACACCAAAAACCAATTTCCTCCCATAGAATAGGAGGAACTACGAACGCTCTGATTTCCCTGTTTCGGTAAACGGGAATACGTAGGCATAAGATCGAAAGAAAAGATCTTAGCGAGCGCAATCAACAAAAAACCCAAATCCCATATCTCAGTCAATCAAAAGCAGTAATTCAAAAGCATCAGTCCTAACATCCCGATCCTTGTTCCCCACTAGAAAGTCCTAGAAAGAAAGAAAACAGTATTGGCGAAAATACAAATAACCAGTACAAAGGCCCCCCCACATTGATAGCATCCGTAACCTAACAGACCGCTGTTTAAACTCAGTATGCAAAGCAGGGTTAATTGGAGACATCTATTTCCCTTCCTTATTCAGCTCACAATAGGATAAAAAATGAATCGACCTGTAGTTTAAGCTCAAACCGCAGAGAGCGACCAGCGCTTAAGAACCGCGTCCAAAATCGCTCGCTACAGAAAAAGTGGCGCCCACCGTGGGGCCCGTTCCTTTCTTTCTACTTCTCTTGTGTGAAAAATTACACAAATGGCGACTCTGCTGGGGAGTCTCCTTTTCTGCCTTAGGGCATCATCCCCGTTTTCTACGGAAAATGGGAACTCTACCGAAGAGAAAGATTGACCTATGCTGGTCCATCTCTTAGGCAGGGAACCACAGATTGGGGCTTCCGCCGGGGAACCCATTTCTGTCAGGAACTTAGGATTCTTAGCTTTAAAAGTCTAGGATGATTAGGAGAAATATATATACTGCTTTTCCTAATTGCTATACGTGTTTATTTTTCTGCTAATGGGAATGCGCGTGGTGCCGTATGTGGTGAGAATGAGTATCCACCTAGAAAACCCAAACCCTTTCGTAGTGCGGAAGCTATCGGAAATAGTTGTTTCGCGATACTACACTCATTTGAGGCTGGTGATCTATTCTCGGTGAATAGCACTTACTCTAAGATTGCACACAACTCGTTGGCGATCCGCTTGTTGTCTTGCCTTCCTGGGAGGAGCTGATGATAATGAGTACAGGTACAAAAATCACCCTAGTGTAAACCTTTGGGGATGGGTAGAGCCTTGACTTCATGACAACGACCCTCTGACCCCATGTTTTTTCTATGTTTTTGTGTGTTGCATTCATGCATTCATCTAAAAAACATTAAAACATTCAAAAAACTTTCTCTTCTAGTCTCTCTATTTTTCAAATTAAACTAAGACTGTGATTGCAAATATCAGAGAAGAGGATTACGCTAATGGATTTCGGTAGAAGGAGAACTCACCAGTATACCTTCAAGGTTCCAAAATTAGGGGATTTGAGAAAGTTAGCAAGGATGATCGTTAATCCAGAGGCTTTCAGAGCCAAGCACGGTGGTTTGCTACCACTGTTAAAAGTCCATGTGATTAAGGGGATCATGGACGTGCTCATTCAATTCTACGATCTGGTTTATCACTGTTTCACATTCCCGGATTACCAGCTTGCACCAACGCTGGAGGAGTATTCTCATCTGACTGATTAACATATCACTGATCGAGCTCCGTTTTCTGGACTAGGAGAAATTCCAAAGAATCAGACTATTGCAATAGCAATTCATTTGGACGAGTTTGAGGTCAGGACTCACATGACCACTAAGGGTGGCATCCAAGGTTTGCCAGCCCAGTTCTTGACAAAGAAAGCCTTGTACTTCGCTAGTATAGGGAACACGACTGCTTTTGAGAGCATCTTTGTCTTGATCACCTACGGGTTATTTTTGTTTCCCAACATTAATAACTTCGTCGATATCAACGCTATTAAGGTTTTTCTCATTGGAAACAATGTGCCGACTTTGCTCGCAGATGCGTATCATTCTGTACACTTGGGAAATTTGTACAGTGGAGGGGAGATCACATGCTGTGTACCTTTGCTTTACAAATGGTTTATCTCTCACTTGCCCAAGTCTGCTGCTTTTTGGGATTGTAAGAGTGTCTTACGTTGGTCACAGAAGATCATGTCTCTCACCAATTCCGATATAGATTGGTGTAATAGGATTTATGAGGGAATCAGAATCATTGACCGTTGTGGAAACTTCCCCAACGTACCCCTCATAGGAACTAAAGGAGGAATCAACTATCATCCGATATTGGTTCTTCGTCAATTTGGATACCCGATGAGACACATCCCACTGGGTGTTCATCTGGAAGGTCTTTTCTTCAAGGAAGGAGAAAACGACAGAGCGCTAAAGATGGAAATAGTGCAAGCTTGGAAACATAGGACGAGAGTCTCTGGGAAAACCGGACTGTGTCTCGGTGGAGCCTTATCTCCACTGGGTACAAACTAGAGCTCTCAAGCTAAGGATGCCTTATCCTCGTTACGGAATTCTTCCGCCGAGGGAAACTGTCATGTACTTCATGACAGAAACTGAAAAGCTTCGGGTTACTCTCAACAAAGTTCAAAAGGAAAGAAGGTCTTGGAAGAACAAGTACCGCACCCTCGACGGAGAGTGTATCCAAATACAGCAACTACTAAAAGAGAAAGATGCTCTGATTGAAATTTTGGAGCAGCATGCTGTAGAGAATCAAGATGACCAAAGGAATTTGCTCGCTCCTTTCACCTGGCAAAGGAATGACAACCCGACAACGGCCCAAGCGCCCCGGTCAAAGAAGAGGACTCGGGACCCATTAGTTTAGGTTTCTGTTTCTGCACTTTGTAATCTACTGTATTCCCATTTCTGTAATCCTTTGGAATTCAATAAAAAGGGGTTTCCCCACTGTTTGATATTTGCAATCTAATTGTCGAAGTTTATTTTGATTAAACCAAAAAAACAATTAATATAATCATTGCATTCATCATTCTCACATCGCGTATTCTCCTTACCTACGAATCTCACGTTTGTGTCTCGGTTCTAGAGTCAAACTGTCTCATTCGTATAATACTCGGGCCAATCGTCAGAAAAGGATGGATGATCTTGAGGAAGAAAATAGAGAGTTGAAAGAAGAGATCGACGCTCTGAGAGAGGATACGAGAAAGCTTCATAACGACATGCAACCCATGGCAGAAGCTCAGCTACAAAGAACCGTGATCTCAGAGATCACCTCAACGCCCTTCATAGAAAAGTATGATCCTAGGTATCAGATGCCGAAAGATCGTCCTTGGGGCATGCCTGTTAACTATATCCCGGAAGGATATGTTCCGCCGATCACTGAAGATCAGGGAATCGCAACAGAAGCCGCTGGGCCTGAAGGTTACAAACTTTGGGAAAGCGAAGATGCCAGGGGCATACTCAAGACTCCTGAAGGTTACAAACTTCGGGAGCCGCCAAGACTTACTGCCGTAGTCACGGTACCACCCCCTGTGGTGCACACTGTCCCGGAAGGACAGATTCCACAAACACCTTCTGGTAAGAAGGAAACTATGTTTGACAGAATGGAGGAATTCCAGGAGCAGTTCTTGGAAATGCAGAAAGAGATGCAAGCCATTCGCGGTCAGGATCTATTTGGAAAGGACGCCGCAGACCTCTGCTTGGTCCCAAATGTGAAAGTCCCGCACAAATTCCAAGTGCCCGACTTTGAAAAATAAAAGGGTAACTCTTGCCCTCAGAGCCATCTGGTGATGTACGCTCGGCGGATGTCAGCTCAGACGGAGAATCAGGACCTGCTGATTCATTACTTTCAGGATAGTTTAACTGGTGCCGTACTCAAATGGACATGGGTTTAAACCGTACTACGATCAGTACATTCAGAGATCTTGGTACTGCCTTCGTCCAACAATACAAGTACAATTTGGACATGGCACCTGATAGAGATCAACTCAGATCAATGTCGCAAAAGGACAAGGAAACCTTTAAGGAGTATGCTCAAAGGTGGCGTGAAATTTCCGCTCAAATTTGTCCACCTCTTGAGGAAAAAGAGATGACAAAAATCTTCTTAAAGACCTTAAGCTCATTTTACTATGACCGAATGGTTGCCAGTGCACCCAGTGATTTCACCGAAATGGTCGGTATGGGCGTACGTCTTGAGGAAGCCGTCCGAGAAGGACGTTTGGTAAAAGACACTGGATCGACGAGCGGTACTAAAAAATATGGTAGTGCTCTCCCTAAGAAAAAAGAGCAAGATATTGGGAATATCTCTCTCGGAAAGCAAAGGCGACGTTATCAGCCAGTAGCAGCTGTAACTCCTGCTATCGGCCCCGCGCCTATTCCTACGTATCAACCTCAGGTTGCGCAGAGCCAACCTGACCAACAAAGGACACAACAGCCTCTTCAGCAGGCTCGTCCTCCATATAACAACAACCGTACAACACGGCCACCAGGATTTGATCCTATACCCGTAACGTACGCAGAGCTGTTTCCGTTACTGCTGGCTAAGGGGCACATTCAGATTAAGTCTCCCCTTTCAGTTCCAGAAAATCCGCCTTTTTGGTTTAAAGCGGAACAGACATGCCCTTATCATCAAGGAGGTTCAGGGCATAACATTGAGACTTGCCTCAATTTCAAATCCGACGTGCAAAAGCTTGTTAGGAGCGGGCTCTTATCTTTCAAAGATACGAATCCTAATGTTCTTACGAACCCGCTGCCTCAACATGGGAAAGCTGCAGTCAACCTGATTGAGAAAGAGACTAACAATGTCTATCAAATTCATGATGTACTCTTATTGGAGACCAATCTGGTCAAGATACATTGTAGACAGAGTGGATATGGCCATGTGCCACCTCATAATTATCACCAGTGTGATATCTGCTCTAAAGACAACCAGGGATGTTCTGTAGTGCAAGTAGCTCTACAGGAACAGATGGATCTTGGATGGATCCAAGAGCACCGAGTTCGTGGAGTTAACATGGTTTACACGAATTCCAACGTCATTCAAAACCACGACATCCGTGTGATGAATGTCAACTTGGTGGCGATGCACTCAAGGCAAAGCCAGTATCATAATCTTCCGCGGCACGATTACAGTTCCTGTCTGATTTGCTCGGTAAACAAACAGGGATGCTCTTTCATACAAGAGACCCTCCAGCGTCAGATGGATCTTGGATGGATCCAAGACTACCATGATAGGAATTCCTATCAAATCAACATGGTTCAGATCTTTGACATTCGCGTGATGAGTACCAACCTGGTAGAGTTACATGCTGAGCAGGTCCGACATGGATTCTTAATATCACATGATTATCAAAGCTGTAAAGCAGGTTGCGAAAACGATCGAGGTTGTACCCTTGTCCAGGAGGCACTTCAGCACTTGTTAAATCACTGGTGGATGCCAATCTATATGGACGAAGATACTCAGCAGATTAGTATCAATAACAGGAATCCTACTCGTCGTCAAAGTCAGGATGTCCGATCAATGGAAGGTAACCTAGTGAGGTTACATTGTATTCAAAGTGGGCGTGGCCAGGTTCCTCCACACAACTATGACAGTTGCGGCGTCTTTTCGGAAATTAACCAAGGGTGTTACCTTGTGAAAGCAGCTCTTCAGGATCAGGTCGATCACGGAGAAATTCGTCCATATCCAGGTTCAGAACCCATCATTTGGTCGCCGAATTACCTTGCCGATCAAGTTGAGGATGTTGTCACCATCTCTGGTCGTCACCAGACCAGGGATGTTTTTGCCATCATCCCTCTACTTGATGAATCTAGAGTTCCCAACCGGGAACGGATCGAGATTACTTATGATGGTCAGAAAAATCAGAAGGTTCCCATAGTCATCTATCTACCGGGGCCACTACCGTATGAATCAGCTAAGGCAATCCCTTACAAATACGGTGCAACAATAATCGAGAATGGAAAGGAAATTCCATTACCCTCCGTCGTGAATATTGCAGACATCAGTCGTGTAACACGGAGCAGTCGAATCTTCAACCGAGGGGTTGGAGAATCCAACAAAGAAAAGGAACTTCAGGCATAAATTCCTGATCCACCAGTCGGTCAATCTGGTAATTTTGACCTTTCAAAAGACAAAGATGAGATGCTAAAGCTCATCCAAAGGAGTGAATATAACATTGTTGATCAACTATTACAGACTCCTTCAAAGATCTCAGTATTATCACTGTTACTCAGTTCAGAAACACACAGAGAGGCTCTACAGAAAGTCTTGGAGCAAGCCTTTGTGGAACAGGATGTAACAATCAGACAATTCGATAGCATTGTCTCTAACATCACTTCCTGCAATAATTTGGGATTTAGTGATGAGGAATTACCTGAAGAGGGTCGCCGTCATAACATGGCGCTCAACATTACAATTAACTGCCAGGGCGATGCTTTAGCCAACGTACTGGTAGACACAGGGTCAGCCCTGAATGTTATGCCGAAGTCCACTTTGATGCAATTATCATTCAAGGGCCCTCCGATGAGAGTCAGCGAGGTCGTCGTCAAAGCATTCGACGGATCCAGAAAAACAGTTATCGGCGAAGTTGATCTTCCCATAACTATTGGTCCTCACACTTTCCAAATCACTTTCCAGGTCATGGACATCCGGGCAACATACAGTTGTTTATTAGGAAGACCTTGGATACATCAGGCTGGAGCGGTTACTTCAACCCTCCACCAGAAGCTAAAGTTCGTCGAGAATGATCAACTTGTCACGGTTTGTGGGGAACAAGCCTTGCTTGTGAGCAACTTATCATCATCTACTTGTGTGGAACCCGAGGAGGTTATTGGAACTCAGTTCCAAGCACTATCGGTGAGCAAGGACAATCAGTCCAAAGAAGGAACTTCAATTTCTTCATACAAAGATGCTATCAAAGCGGTCGAGAGTACCGATACGACAGGATGGGGACGGCTTGTCATTCCCATTGACAATAAAACAAAGAAGGGTCTTGGTTTTTTGCAACCTGTACCCAGACAGCCGCCAACGATGAAAGTCTTCATCCCCTTCAAAACTTCTTCCACAGTGGAGGTTTTCTTCACCCAGTGTCTCAGACAGTTCATGCTATCAATGAGGAAGATCCCTCTGACACAGATGAAGAATGGAAGTCCTACCTTAACAAGGACGGTTATATGTCTCAGGAAGAGGTGCCTATGCCTTTTTGCTTTCCTAAAGAAAGTCCGAGATTTATACCAAGATCAGATGTCGAAATGATCTATGGAGATTATGATCCGGAAGGATGCCGTGCTCCGCCAAATTCATTAGAGGAAGACACTCCGATGAAAGACAGCTTTGATCACAATTACTATGGCCCGATGGATGGCCTGCCAATGTGGCAGCCTTACCCAGGAAACTTGGGGCAAGAAAGTCAGCCGAGTAATGAAGCTCAACTGAGCGTCATTGAACAGAATACCTGTGTCCCCACTATGTCATGGGATCAACACTCAGGTCATTCAGAAACTACTCAACATGAAGATGAATTCGCAATGTTTGCAGGACTTGAATTCATCAACTATGCTTTTCCCGAGGTCAACGTCATCGAGAGGGATGATTCCTCCAGTTCCACAGAAGTGTGGGACACCCTGGGACAACCAAGTGGAAAATACGACTATATGGTCAGGTACACTGCTCCCGAAAATTCTCGTATCAGGCTCGAAGACATCCAGCCGACTGGATGGGGAGATACAGCTGAGAGCACAAATGCTATGCAAAATGCAACAGAGGAATCCTCCTACGACAATTCTGCCTGGGAGACAGATTCCAATGATCCTGCTCCACCAGAAATCAGCGCCATTTCTGAAGACAAATCAAGGAAGGTGCCAGACTTTGTGATTCACCAAGGAGTTCGCCGCCAATGGGTTGCTGTCGATGTTTCGAAGGTCGTTCGCCAGTCAAAGTAATTGCCATCTTTAACCTTTCACCCTGCCTAGGTAAAACAGATATTTTGATAGGGCTCGCTTTCTGTAAATTTCCTTCTTCGCTTTGCCCAAAGCGACAGAGTTTTGTTTTATAGGGCTGTAGTTTCAAGATTCGACTTGTTCATTAATAAAATAACGTCGTTCTGTAATTTCCACATTAATTGTTGTTTTCTCTTTTTGCTTTTTCAGAAAATGGTAATCCTAAAAAACATTCAATAATAAAAACAAGCAGTAAAATCAAAACACTGCACACACTTACATTTTCTCTATCTCTTCTAAACACGAATCATCACGTCATGCAGATTGCTTGTTTTATACCCCGTTGGAACATACGATCTGATGCCTTCTTCCAACTTTGAGTTCCCGGTATTCGAGGCTGAAGAAGAAAATGACAACGAAATTCCAGAAGAGATCTCCCGACTACTCAGACAAGAGGAAGGGTCCATCGAACCTCACAAAGAGCCGTTGGAAACGGTAAACTTGGGTTCAGAAAAAGAGAGAAAAGAAATCAGGATCGGAGCATTGCTCAGTCCAACTTCCAGAGAGGGTTTGATAAAGCTTCTTAAAGAATTCCCCGATGTGTTCGCTTGTTCTTATCAGGATATGCCAGGGTTGGATACCAGCATCGTGGAACATCACTTAACGTTGAGATCGGAATGTCCGCCAGTAAAGCAAAGGTTGAGACGGACTCACCCGGACATGGCCATCAAAATCAAAGAGGAGGTACAGAAACAGATTGGCGCGGGTTTCCTCGCTACATCTGAATATCCTCAATGGTTAGCCAACATCGTGCCCGTTCCCAAAAAGGACGGAAGGGTCAGAATGTGTGTCGATTACAGAGATCTGAACAAGGCAAGTCCAAAGGACGACTTTCCTTTACCACACATTGACATGTTGGTTGACAGCACAGCAAAGTTCAAAGTATTCTCCTTTATGGATGGATTCTCGGGCTATAACCAGATCAAAATGGCACCGAAAGACATGGTGAAAACTTCGTTCATTACCCCATGGGGTACCTTTTGTTACAAGGTAATTCCGTTCGGTTTGAAGAACGCCGGGGCAACCTATCAAAGGGCCATGACTACTTTGTTTCATGACATGATACACAAGGAAATCGAAGTGTATGTCGATGATTTGATTGCAAAATCAAGAACAGAGGATGAGCACGTTGAACATCTGTCAAAATTGTTCGAACGTCTAAGAAAATTCAAGCTCCGCTTGAATCCCAACAAGTGCACCTTCGGTGTCCGTTCAGGGAAACTACTAGGGTTCGTCGTCAGCCAGAAAGGAATTGAAGTTGATCCTGACAAGGTCAAGGCCATTCAAGAAATGCCTTCTCCGAAAACTGAAAAACAAGTCAGAGGATTCCTGGGACGTTTGAACTACATCTCCAGATTCATATTCCTTATGACCGCCACATGCGCGCCGATTTTAAAATTACTCAAAAAGAACCAGGATTGCGTTTGGTCAGATGATTGCCAAACCGCCTTCGACAGTATTAAGGAATATCTGTTGAATCCTCCGATTCTATCACCTCCAGTGGAAGGAAGACCACTGATCATTTACCTCACAGTCCTAGAGGACTCAATGGGATGTGTACTTGGCCAACAAGACGAAACTAAACGGAAAGAGTCTGCCATTTACTATCTAAGCAAGAAATTCACCGACTGCGAAACTCGATACACAATGCTTGAGAAAACTTGTTGCGCTTTGGCTTGGGCAGCCAAACGTCTTCGCCAGTACATGATTCGTCATACTACTTGGTTGGTCTCCGAAATGGATCCAATCAAGTACGTTTTCGAAAAACCTGCTCTCACGGGAAGGATTGCCCGTTGGCAGATGTTACTATCAGAATATGACATAGAGTACCACGCTCAAAAAGCCGTTAAAGGAAGTATTTTAGCTGATCATTTGGCTCATCAACCGATTGACGATCAAGAATCAATCGGGTTTGACTTCCCAGACGAAGATGTCATGTATCTAAAGATGAAAGATTGCGATGAACCGCTACCCAGTGAAGGGCCAGAACCAGGTTCCCAGTGGGGACTTATCTTTGACGGAGCAGTCAATCATTATGGAAACGGAATTGGGGCAATCATTGTTACCCCTCAGGGTTCCCACATTCCTTTCACTTCCAGACTTACGTTCAAATGTACGAACAACGAGGCCGAATACGAAGCATGTATCATGGGTCTCAAAGAAGCGATTGATTTAAGGATCAAAAACTTGGACGTATACGGCGATTCAGCCTTGGTTATTAACCAGATAAAAGGAGATTGGAACACATATTAATCAGGATTGATTCATTACAAAGACTATGCAAGAAGGTTGTTACCCTTCTTCAACAGAATCGAGTTTCATCACATCCCTCGAGATGAGAATCACGTGGCTGATGCATTAGCCACTCTCTCTTCCATGATCAGTGTAGGTCGATGGAATGACATACCTAAGATCGACATAATGCGCCTTGAACGGCCCGCTTACATCTTCGCGATTGAAGCAGTCATAGACGACAGACCTTGGTATCACGATATCAAATGCTTCCTTCAGAAACAAGAGTACCCATCTGGGGCACTCAGAAAAGACAGGAAAACCCTCAGAAGATTGGTTGAAAACTTCTTCCTGAGCGGTGACACTCTCTATGAGAGAAATTTTGACATGGTCTTGCTCCGATGCGTCGACAGATCCGAAGCAGACATGCTTATGAAAGAAATTCATGAAGGATCCTTTGGCACTCATGCCAACGGACACACAATGGCGAGAAAAATTCTCAGGGCCGGGTATTATTGGTTGACAATGGAATCCGACTGCTACAAGTACATGAGGAGGTGTCACAAGTGTCAGATATACTCCGACAAAATTCATGTACTGCCATCACATCTCAAAGTTCTCTCTTCCCCGTGGCCTTTTTCTATATGGGGAATCGATATGATTGGTATGATTGAACCTAAGGCTTCAAACGGACATCGGTTCATCCTGGTAGCCATTGACTATTTCACCAAGTGGGTCGAAGCAGCGTCATTCGCCAATGTAACCCGACAAGTGGTGGTCCGATTTATCAAAAACAATATCATCTGCCGATATGGTGTTCCAAGTGAGATCATTACTGATAATGGATCTAACTTGAACAATAAGATGATGAAAGAGTTGTGCGCTGAATTCAAGATCGAACACCATAACTCATCTCCCTACCGACCCAAGATGAACGGAGCGGTAGAAGCGGCTAACAAGAACATCAAGAAGATTGTTCAAAAGATGGTTGTAACCTACAAAGATTGGCACGAAATGCTACCCATTGCTCTTCATGGTTATCGCACATCTGTCCGCACTTCAACAGGGGCAACCCCTTTCTCTCTAGTATACGGCATGGAGGCAGTTCTCCCCATAGAAGTAGAGATCCCATCAATCCGGGTATTGATGGAAGCTAAGCTCACCGAAGCTGAATGGTATCAAATTCGACACGACGAATTGAATCTGATCGAGGAGAAGCGAATCATGACACTATGCCACGGTCAGTTGTACCAACAGAGAATGAAGAGGGCGTTCGACAAAAAGGTCCGACCGCGTGTTTTCAGGAAAGGAGACCTTGTGCTCAAGAAGATACAATCATTTCTCACTGATTCTCGGGGCAAATGGACCCCAAATTATGATGGCCCCTATGCGGTCACGAAAGCTTTCTCAGGCGGCGCCTTGAGACTTGCAACCATGGACGGAGAAGAATTTGCCTACCCCACGAATATTGATGTAGTCAAGAAATACTTCGCCTAAACTAAAAAAACACGTCTCGATGGATTGAAAACCCGAAAGGGCGGTCCAGGCAAAAGTTAGAGACATGAAAAAAAAATCATCATCCCGATGGATTGGAAATCTCATAGTACAATCCAGGCAAAAATTAGGGATAATGGCAAGTAACTATGTTCAACAGAGGCAAGTCCCTCAGCAGTAGTTACATCATCTATCGGAGGAAATCTCCAGTCAAGGTCATCTTCGACGGAAGCTCAGGATGTCCCGAATTCAAAGTTGGTAGAAGGATAGTGGACGTTATGTTTCAACGTAGCCCTTTTCCCCGTAAATTACCTTTTTCTAACTTTGTATATACTCTTTGGAATCACGCGTTTGGCTGATCTCCATCTTATCAATAAAATTTGAGCCCTCGTGCTTTGTTTGTAATTCTTTACTTGTTTTAGCTTTACAGAACGACGTTGTTTAAACTTAATCAACGATTCTTGAAATAAAACAAAAATGAATTTACTTGTTAAAACTTTTTCTGCTTTTAAAATAAAGATGGCAATTTCTTTTGACTGTTGAACATCAGAAGAACATCGATCGCTTCTCCCGAAGTAAGCGAACTTCAAAGTGTAGAATCAAAGTACTCCTTCTAAGCCAATATACCTGAATGAAGGGATCAACTGTGTCAGAGACCTTGTTTTGTCTGACACGCCTCGACCGAGTTCTCATCTCCTAAGCCCGATCAACATAGCTCCTAACGGGACTATCTCTCCTAAGCAAGGTGGAATTGCTATTTTGAATCAACGGTACTTCTTCGCCCCGCGATGGCCGAGTATCCAATTGTGTTCATCCATTAGTCTGTATGTCGCGTCTGTTTTGTCAGCATATACATACATACATCATGCATTTTTTATTTGCGTTCGCATTTCATATTGCATCACTATCACTCTAGTCGGTTTTGTCCCCTAGTGATAACAGTTTTCTCAATCGAGTTTGCCAGCTCTTTCATCGTCAGGAAACGTTGTGTCTGAACAATCTCGCCACCAGTGTATCGTTAGATCAGAGTCGGCACTCGACCACTTTGATAACTTGAACCTCTGAAAAGCCAGAGAAAACTTTCAATAAACATCACTCTTCGCCATTGAAGATGATATCCTTGCTTTCCCGGATTAAGGAAAATCCACAGAGAAAGCCTCGTGATCAGAGATTCGGCAGCACGCCAGTTTTGCTCCGAAAAACCACTGATGAGAAGGTCATTGGCACCTCAAAATTGGATCACATCATACGGCATTTCTCCGAGAAGATCTCCGAGAAAAGTATGATGTAAAGACCCCAAACGAATGCAGTCTCTCAAGGGACTTGCATTCCCCAAGTAGAGTCAACAAATGGCATCTCCAACAGAGAAGTTTGTGTACCTCTACAATTCAGACGAATGGGTTCCCCAGCAAGTCTGACATCAAAACTTTTTCCGCTCAAATGGCATCTCCCCAGGAAAATTCGGCGAGAAGTTTGAAGGAAAACCGCTACACATAGCGTCCCTTGTCAATAAAGTTTATTGACAAAAGAAACTAAGACCAGTTCTTGGTAGGAAACCAGGATCGAGGGGAAGCTTAAATCAGAAACTAAGACCAGTTCCTTGGTTGGAAACCAGGATCGAGGGGAAGTTTAAATCAGAACTTAGACCAGTTCCTTGGTAGAAAACCAGGATCGAGGGTAAGTTTAAATCAGAAACTAAGACCAGTTCCTTGGCTGAAGACCAGGATCGAGGGGTAGTTTACCTTTTCTAAGCATCATTGCTTAGCTAAAGAAGATGAATGCGTAAGCTACCATTCATAACCACCATCAAAATTTCGGATATTCCGATATTTAATCCTCTTGCACCCCGAATGCTCGAATCCCTTCGTCATTCACACCTCCGGGTCCAAGAAGATTAAATAGGGGCATCTGTAATACCCCAAATTTTGACCACTTAGATTTCCCATCATTGTGAAAATCATCATCACAATATGGATGAACCATCATGCTTCATCAGTCTCCCCAAAGATGGGTGAGCATCCAATACAATCGAAATTAGGGTTTCAAGCCCTCTCTGAGTGCTTTGACAAAGGATCAATCAAGAAATGACATGATCTTCAACTTGTCTAATCTCTCAAACATCCATAATGGATCAAAAAGGACTCCCACTTCAAGGATTAAGCACAAGGTTGCTCCCTTCTAGGTGGATCAAGTCTCAAGATCGACAGTATCACCAAATTAGGGTTTTGGTCGACCAGGGCCTCCAGATGGAAATTTTCATCTGGGCACAAGGCAATGATCCAAAACATAACCTAATATGCTTCATGGAACCTCATGAACCCATGCAACAAGTCAATTTTGCCTCAGGGGATGCATTCATCAAAAATCAGGAATTAGGGTTTCTTGACCTAATTCACCCCTAAGTTGAGTTTTGGGACAAACCATGAGCCAAGATCTCAAGAGATGATTTGAGGGTCTCTAATATACCATATTGATCCATTTGGAACAATGGATTGATCCAAGAAGCTTGAGCAACAAGTCTCATTTTCATCTGCACCACAATTAGGGTTTTAAGGGAAAAGTCAACTGTAACTTTGACTTTTGACCAGGACATGCTCCCAAACCCTAATACATGATTGAATATACCCTATGACACCCATGGAACATGTCCATCAAGTTTGATTTAGGTCAAGGACATGATTTCCTGAAGAATTGCACAGTTTGGAATTCATCTGATAAAAAGTCAACTGTGCACAAAAAGTCAACTTTGACTTTTTGAGATTTTTCACCAAAATGGATTTTTAACCCTAAAATGATGTTAATGTATGATTTGAATCATCATTCATCAAGAAAAATCAAGAAAAGTGAGATAACTTGTAAAAGGGGTAACCATAAAACTTAGAAAATTTTCTAAGTTAAAAATAAAGTGGCAAAGGTACCAACTTTGGAGGACCATAACTCCTAAACCACAAGGCCATTTTTTCTCATCCAAAGATGGATTTGTAGCCCTCATTATCACCTACAAAAACTTCAACTACAAGTCATTCCAATTCATTAAGGATTTTGAGTTATGGAGTGATCAAAGTGGCTAAAAAGTGAAAATGTCACTTTTTCCAACACTTAGTGAAATTTTCACTAAGTCAGATTCTGCCTCACTTTTTGCCAAATGTAGGGGGATTTTTCACTTGGAATCAAAAGAGATCACAACCAAACTTGTTCAAACAGTTGTTGTATCATGTAAGAGCTTTCCAAAATGGCCAACAACATTGCCAAATTCAACCTACACCATGAGATACAACATTGCCAAGTTGCCTTGCTGAAATCTGTCAAGGCAAGGCAGAATTTGCAACTTTGGTCGATTTGCCAAAATCAGCCAAATTCAATTGCTCCTATCCACTTGAACACCTCAGAGGATTGAATCTAAAGGGGACAATCACTGAGCCAAGCCTCCAAAGTCCATGGAACAAGAAATAGCATGTTGAACCTAGAATGGCCAAAATAGGGACAAGACTTCAAATTTGGAATGAGGCATTCAATGGAACCATCAAGGTGGCATGGACTGAGCCATTCTCATCTGAAATCAGTCAAGACTTATCCAAGACCAAGGGGACCAAAGCTCTGTGCCCTAACCTCTAGTCAATGGCTAGAGGAGACTTGGATTTTCATTTGCCAACATTGGCCAAACCTACTTACCAGCTGCCATGCACTATTCCTTGCAAAACAAACTTGCTCTACTATAAATAGAGCTCAATTGTGGTCAGTTTGAGTACACCAAAGCCATCTAACAGATGCTTTCCTCAAAATCTCTTTCTCTTGGCAAAAATGCCTTTCTTAGCAAGGTAGCTATCGGGTTTTGAGTTTGAGAGCAATTCTGCACAAACCAATCACTCACACACCTCACATACATCACATATGAGCTGATCAAACACTCACATAACATCTGGAGCATCAAAATCTCAAAATCACTTGCCATCCACACAAGTTTGAAGTGAAGTTGCAGCTGAGATGCCATAAACTGATCCAGTCCATTTCAATTCAATCCAAGTGTTCAAACACACTCCATATGGTGTAGGGAAGCTGTCCAGATCATCACAACTTGTCTGTAATACCTCCAACTCAAAATCACATCTGCTCTTGCTGTCACGACTTGGAGGTAAGCCTAAACTTGGGCATCTCTCAATCTATGCATATTTCCTCGCACAATAATTTGGCCATATGTTCATAATCATGCATGGAATGTTTTCCCTAAATTAATTGCATTGTTTGAATCGTGTATCAAAAATCCTAGCCTTCATGCAGAAATTAGGGTTCTTGAGGTCTCTTCATGATTTCTTGTTGTATGTTTAATTTAAATGAAATTAAAGTACATAGACATGATCGTGAGGTTGAAACGAGCATAATGATATGTGGATTGCATGATATGATTACGTATTCATGGAGATTGGATAGGAAATGCAAATCTGAGAAACCCAGAAAAACGCGCGTGTTCTTGGTGTTGTTCTTGGCGCCATTTTCATAAATTCAAATATTTGAATTTTGTGATTTTGTTTAATTGATTCAAAAATTAATTTCTCTCTGAGTTTTAATGATTTTGAGTTGATTCTTTTTTTAATAATTCACAAAAATGTTAAAATATTTTATTTTATCAAAAAATCCCAAAAATATTATTTATTTCATATAATTGATATTTTTGCAAAGAATTAATATTTTCATTGTTTTTGGCATTTTAAATATTTTTTCTACATTGATTTTGCAATTTTTAATGCTTTCTAATTATTTTGTAGGTCAATACTTAATTTTTGAAGCATTAATCCAAGGTCACAATTTGTTTTCCATGTGTTAAACAATTTTTGATCATTTTAATTTAATTTTTATTCAATTACATACATTTTGAAAACAAATTAGGGTTTTGGATTAATTCAACCTTCATAAATCATTTTCAAAACCTCTTTGGGCCTCTTGAGAGAGTGTAAGACCCATCCCCCCTTGTACAAAAACTTTTTGGGCCTCACTCATTGTATAAGTCCCTCTGTACAAGTAAACGGCGCGATCGTCGCCCGTTTAAAAATAAAAATCATTTGGGCCTCTCCTTGAGCTATAAGACCCATTCAAAACACTTTGAGCCTCTATTAGAGTGTAAGACCCAATCCCCCTTTTAACCAAAACATTTTGGGCCTCACTTATTGTATAAGTCCCTCTGCGTTAAAAGAAAACCTCGGCGCGATCGCCATTTTTAAACGAAAAATCATTTGGGCCTACCCTCGTGTTATAAGCCCCACTCTTTTCTTTAAACCTTTTTGGGCCTCTTGAGAGAGTGTAAGACCGATCCCTTTGTACAGAAAACCATTTTGGGCCCCAGTCACTTGTATAAGTTCCGCTGTACAAAGTCAAACAGTGCGCTCACTGATAAAACCTTGGGCCTCTCCTTGAGCTGTAAGCCCCAAATCTTTCTTTTTCAAAGCACTTTCTCCTTTGATTTTGAACATACTGTTGTTTTTAATCTTTCTTTGTTGAACAACTAACCAAACAGCATGGAAGCACTCCAACCGAGTAAGTGGTTATCGCTTTCATTTACTACTTTCATATTATAAACTGTATTATGGGGCTGCTCACTGTAAGTCTCCTTTCATAAACTCATATCTACTGTGTAATAATAGTATAGATATTTCGAGTTTCCCCGGCAACTACGTCTAGAACTAGGTGACGCCGTTTCATTTATTCGTAGAAATAGACGCCTAGATCCCCAATAGGAGCACCAGATACAGTCTTCTCTTCGGCTGTCCTCCTTAGGAATCGTCAAGAACCTCTACTCCCCAAGATGAATGTATTCTCCGTGAATGGCATCTTTGAGTTTCTCCCAAATTCTCGAACTTTCCTGACTTGATCTATTCCTTGTGGATAGCTTGCCTTGAATGTCTCGGGGTTTGGGTACCCACTACGGTCATAATCTTGGACCTTAACTAAGGAACCCTCTTTAAAGGTTAAAAGTCGCTGGATAGTAAACCTCGCACGTTTACCAGTGGTTTTTATCTTTAAAAGAGTTATCTCTCCTAATGGAAAGGAGATGATAAGACCCACGGGCTTCTTAAAAGCATCGGCCTCCTCTTGGGCATTATTCAAGGACACTACGGCTTCTTAGAAGTATTCACAGCCTCCTCTTAGGCTTCGTATAATGATCTCTTCCTCCGGGAATGATAGCCTCCTCTTGGGCTTCGTACAAGGACCCGTCGGCTACTTAAAAGTTTCCAGCCTCCTCTTGGGCTTCGTACAAATTGTCCCGACGACCTCCTAGAGGTATAAGAACAGAACCTAGTCATCCTCATAGAATAGTCCTTTCATAGAGTCTACTACTGTTTCTCAAAGCATAGTACAAAAGATAAAACTCTAGACATGGACAGTCTAACTTCCTTGAGTCTCAAAGACATTCTCAAGCACCCTTCGTTAAATAGGAAGGAAACCCGCAGACTCGGACAGTCTCGACACCCCTTTGGATTTCCTGTTTCCTCAAAGAGAAGGAAATATCCCTGATCCTCAAATCAAACCCCTGGGTACAGTATTACTCATATAAGAACTGATTTTCTCTTTTAAAATCAGTATATTGGATCTGTCACTCAACTGAAACAGTTACAATAGCCTCCATCTCGGGCTTCGTACGAGATACTAAAATTCTCCCCAGTGGAGTCAAAACAACCTTTTCGCCTCTCTCTCGGGCTTTGTACGAGATACAAAAACACTCTCGTACTGAGTATAAAAGATTCTCCAACTGAGTCAACTCTTTGCTAGCCTCCTCTTAGGCTTTGTATAACGATATGCCCCACTGGGTCGAACCCTTTTAGCCTCTCTCTCGGGCTTTGTACGAGACATAAAATAGCCTCCTCTTAGGCTTTGTATAATGATTTTCCTAGCGGAAATTAGCCTCCTCTTAGGCTTTGTATAAGAAAACCACTGGTTAATCCAATTAACCTTTTAGCATCAAAGTTGTGCCTCGTTCACAGTGTACAAACATCAACAACTCCTTTCCCTTCATCTAATCGCTGTAAGTGGCAAGCCTCTAGATCATCTACATCCATGCCACTGTCCCTCTTTTAGCATGAGAAATTCCTAAGGAAAGATGGCATTGCTCTATACTGAGTTAAAGTCTTCTCCTTCAGGTTAAAACCCTTTCTTCGGAAATTATGGCATTGCTCGGATCCGCGTATCCCAGTTAAAGTAATTCTCTTTCTCCCCTCTTTAGAGATGACAAATTCTCTCTAAAGTCGAGGTCATTCAGCTTCACGTCTTGGGCTTTGAACAAGACACAAATAGACCTTTCAGCTTCACATCTTGGGCTTTAAACAAGATACAAATCACCTTTCGCTTCACGTCTTGGGCTTTGAACAAGACACCAAAAACCAATTTCCTCCCATAGAATAGGAGGAACTACGAACGCTCTGATTTCCCTGTTTCGGTAAACGGGAATACGTAGGCATAAGATCGAAAGAAAAGATCTTAGCGAGCGCAATCAACAAAAAACCCAAATCCCATATCTCAGTCAATCAAAAGCAGTAATTCAAAAGCATCAGTCCTAACATCCCGATCCTTGTTCCCCGCTAGAAAGTCCTAGAAAGAAAGAAAACAGTATTGGCGAAAATACAAATAACCAGTACAAAGGCCCCCCCACATTGATAGCATCCGTAACCTAACAGGCCGCTGTTTAAACTCAGTATGCAAAGCAGGGTTAATTGGAGACATTTATTTCCCTTCCTTATTCAGCTCACAATAGGATAAAAAATGAATCGACCTGTAGTTTAAGCTCAAACCGCAGAGAGCGACCAGCGCTTAAGAACCGCGTCCAAAATCGCTCGCTACATAATGAAACAAAGGGAGATTGCTAGCGCAAGAATAATGATCTTAACCAAGAAGGATGGTGATTGATCAAAAGGAGAGTGAGGAGAGCTCAAGTGCCCAAGGATGAATCTGACTGGGAAAGGAGCAACACTACAGCTTGAGGATAGAGGTGACTATTCTCGAAAGAGATGGCCGAATGCCATTACCCAAGAAATAGTCAGAATGAGGGTAGAACAACCATCCTCATTCCTTCTCTAACGCTCAAAGTATAGTGCGGAAATTGAAACGGACAGCGCAACAGCTCCAATGTTGTACAGTGCTCCTACGGAGAGAAACGGACAGCGTAACGGCGTCAATTTGTACAGTGCTCCGATGCGAGGCGTAGCGCGAAACTCCAACTCCACGGGGGGGAAAGAGAGAGAAAGCTCTAAAGGAAGCCTAAAGAGAGGAAAGGGAAGGATCAACTAATCGAAACATGGTTTCGATTAACCAATCAAAGGGGAATGATCATGCCAACAATTTTCCAAAGAGAATGGAAAATCATTAAAGAAAAAGGTGTAAATTATTGATTATACATGATTACATTTGCTCAATGTAGAACAAACATAATGTGATCAAGAAATGAAAGTGAAAAACTATGCCATACAAATATTAGCATGTATCACACATCAAGTGTCAAGTGATCAAAGATTGTGCAAGAGTTAGCATGTTCTAACAAAAATCAAGAACACACATAATTGCAAGAATTGATAAATCAATCATTGAATTAAAGTAAATATGCTTTAAACAGAGGTTAATAGCATTAAAAACATCCATAAATATTAAGCATATCAATCCATGGAAGTTAGAGGAGGAAAGGATGCCAAACAAGCTTGAAAAACACCAAAAATGGCACTCTGTTACAGTGGTAATCGATTACCCTATGTAGGTAATCGATTACTTACTTAAAAATAGCAGAATTTGGTGAAAAAAAGGTTGAGTAATCGATTACTCTCTTTGAGTAACCGATTACCACTGTAACAGTGGCAAAAAAACAGCAAAAATCGCTTTTCAAAAGTGGTTTTCAACACTTAATCACTTATGCCAACCACCACATGTTAGGACATGAATTTGTACACGAAAATTACATCATGTAAGTGCAAATAAACATAAATTACAAGAATTAATCATGGAGATTAAAGATCAAATAATTGCATGATAAATTAAACCGAAAACGATCGAAATTACAAACGTAAACGCGCGAACTTAATCGAAACAGAGACAAAAGATAGATCTATCAACCTACAAGCCGGAGGATTGGCTTGGTAATTGTTGTAAATGAAATGTGATGAAGGTAAGTGAAGAAAACCAGAGAAAACCAGAGATTCCTCCACTTGCACTTTGAACCGTAGCGAAACTGAGCAAAATGCGATAAAAGCTCAGAAATCGAATTTGCACCGTAAGATCTTGAAGTAAACGCTTGAGATGAATCCAAAAGCTAATAGAACTTTAGATACTCAAGTATAATTGCAAAATGATGAGAATAATCAAAGAAAACCAGAGGAATCTTCGATTGCACTTCGAATCATGGCGAAACCGAGCAAACTCCGACGAAAACTCCAAAATGAGAATTATCACCGAGGAAACTTGAAGCGATTACTTGAATTGAATCCCAAAGCTACTGAAACTCCATAAAATTCTGTAGAATGGAATAATGATGAAGGTTAAGCTCAAGAATTAATCACTTTCAATGTGAAAAGTGATTATTCTTCAAGAATTAAGAGCTTTAGTGAGGTTTGGTGAAGAAAGTGAAGAGGAATGTGTAGAAGTTGCAGAAAAATGCAGAGGAGAATGAGAGAATTGAGAGTGAAGAAAGTGTGAATTTGTGTGAATGATTGTGGATGGTTTGTGAAATGAGTGAAGCCTTGTTTATATAGACTTTTGGTATGGAGTGTGAGAGGTTTGGACTTTGTTGGGACTTAGCTTTGGGAGGTTTGGAGTTAGAGTTGGAGTTAGTTACACTTGACTCACCGAGTCAAAGTAGTTAACTCGGTTAGTTAGGATCAACTTGGTAACAATCCCAAGGTGCACTCCATCATCCAAAGATCCACATTACTTGGAAAACAAGGAACATGGTGCACTTAATTTAAAGTGAAGTATAGAATAAATGTAAGGGAAATGTCTTGAATGGTCTTGAACTGTCTAGAATGTTCCACACAATGCTAGAATAGAATAGAAACAAAGACCCAAGAGAATGCATGGCTGCTGTCCCAAAATGTAGTGGAAATTGCAAATTCGCACTGAGTAATCGATTACTCTATTTGAGTAATCTGTTACTCAGTTGAAAAAATAGCAAATTTGGCAAAATTATACTGAGTAATCTGTTACCCTGTTTGAGTAATTTGTTACTCAGTTGAAAAACAGCAAATCTGGCAAAATTGCCCAGATCACTCAAAAACATGTGTTGAGGTCCCGGTTTCGATTTTCCACTTCTTGTTTGGATAAATATGCATAGAAACCCTTGTCTTGTGCTTGTTTTGATAATGTGATGACCTTGTGATGATGCAATTAATCGGGCTTGAAAACCTGAATACTCCTGCAGTCAAAACACAAAGGAAAAAATGCAAACGCGTATGCTAGCGATACGAGTGCACATACTTATGCAAAAAAACAAAAATGAGGTCAAATTTTGGGTTACGACAGCTGCTCCTATTTAATCCACTTGGACCTGAATGTATGAATTGCGCTAGCTTTTCGATGATTCGAGGTAAAAGGAGATTAAATTAAAAAAGTAGCTCAAAAATTTGGCTGACGGCGACAAAAGAAGAGTTGAAAGTGTTTGAAGGTTGATAAGTGCGAAATTTGGCTGAATATCTGCTAGGGAGATGAATCAGGCCAAAAGAAAAGGAGTATGCTAGATGCATATGTTATGCATGTGTTGCTCTACCTGATGCTGGATATCATGTTATGCAAGGATGCAAGGTTAAGATACCATATCGCAAGTTTGTAGGTGCTGGACGGACCAGAGAGGATTTGGACGGGCCAAGGAATTGAAAAGGTTCTGGAAAGGTTTGCCAGACGAAAACTGGATTTTGATCGGGACGCATGTTTAAACCTGTATGGTGTAATGCTCCATGTTGATGATTATGCTATGCGTTTGAGGATACAATGCTATGCGAAGCTGATTACTATATGCAGAATGTCAGTGATTGGTTTTGAAGAGATGTTAGATATGATCAGGCTTAAGTTAAGGCTTCATGGTATGCTAGATGAATAAATAAACATGAGTGAAGCGACGTGATCAAAGCATGAGAAAGATCTATGCAATGGTTCAAGTGTTTTATTGTGGGAGGCGGAGGAGTTGAGGTTTGGGTGTAAGCCTTAAAGACGTGATTCCCCGACACCTACTTCAGGATCAGCAGTTGTTGATGCAGCATTGCTCTTGCCTCAAAACGGGGAGAAAACTTGTACCTTGGTAGCCTGTCTCTGCCCCAGTCTGTTGGTGGATTGCCCCAATTACAAGGTAAGGAACAGTTTGTGTCATAAGATGATTCTGATTTGACTTGCCCCAATGTATCGGAACAGTATGCCCCTGATTAAATGTCTCTTGGAGAGGTAGACTTCTTGTGCTTTTGAGGTGGCCTGCCCCAATGTGAGCTCTGAAGTGATTTTGTCCTCGTCTGATCAATCTTTGGAGGAATGCCTCTGATCAACTGATCTTTGAGAGATTTGTCGAATCTCGTCGTGATTGTCTCAGATTAACTGAATCCTGGGGTGGCTGGGCCCAATGGAGCTTTCCAGACGCTTTTTACCCTTGATGTGTCTAAAATTTCCATTGTGGAAACCCTTCTGATGTCAAGTGCTTGTTCACAAGTAAAAAATGTTTGTTTTGAAAATGATAATGTTAATGCCATGGATATGTTAGTTTTGAAATCCAAGTATGTTCACTAAGATTATGGCATATAGTGAATGGATCACCAATTAGAATGCCATGTTAGTATCGGCACAAATGATAAGCAAATCATTAGGAGTCGGTTTTGACGTGATTTTATCGTAGTATGCTTTTGAAATAAACCCTATTTCAATTAGGTCTTTTGCATGTTGTAACGTGGCCTGGTTCACGGTTTAAGAAAGAAAGGATATAAGGCTAAAAAATTATTTTACCCCACCCATTCTCCTTGATGTTCTCCAGTCATACGTTCAATTAGTTTGACACAAGCGTTCACCTTTCAAAAAGAGCTTTGAATGATGGAAGTGATGGTAGAGGAACCGACAAGGGTTTTGGAGCGGCAGCCACTCACCTTTTGTTTTTGGTCACATGTGATCACACGAACATGTTCTTGTTGAGGACTTTTCTCTTTTGATTCTCTGTTTTGTTCTTTTTGTTTTCCCTAGTTTTTGCGTAGGCTGATTATTTTGAATTTACAGTTTACCGGGATGCCCTAATTTTTGCCTAAGTCATTTGCTTTTGAGTTTTTGACTTAGCGGGCTTTTATTCTTTTGCTTTTTTTTTGAACAAAGTTGCGTGACACTTGTTTGTTTGATTTGTTAGGGTGAGTTGCCTCGCTCCATTGATCGACGAGGGATACCCATTGCGGATTTTTTATTCTTCCGACCTCTTGCGAGGGATAGGATGTGGTTGATCCTCAGAATGGGGTACTCCTCTTTTGAAATTTGAATGCATGGTCAAACTAGTTGAAGACTACCCTGCCCCTGGTTAAAATTGAGGGTTTTTTGTGCACAGAAAGAAACTCCTACTTCAAGGCCCAAAGGGGTTGACTAGGGATTATCTTCCTTATAACTCCTGTGTTTGGGGATTTGAACAAATGCCTTACATCCTCAGCTGGGTTTTATTCAAAAGCGTACAGACAGTGATCTCATGTCTTTTTGATTTCATCATTCTCCTTTTGATTTGGCTTGATCAAATGTGTGATATTGATAAAAAGTATGAGTGAACACGAATGGATTTTTTCAAAACATACACATTCATTTCATTATTATTATCATCTGAAAACAAACAAGTTTTACAAGTGAACAATGCTTGACAAACAAAAAGATTACAAATGGAAAAGATGGAATGACATGATGATTGCCGATGTTGAGGAAGTGCTCTCAGGCTTATTCAAGGGATTCTTTTGCAATCTTGTTGACTACACGGATAAAGGATTTTTGTTCACCCACAGTTCTCACCTTGAATGGTTAAGTGCTTCTTGTCAATCAACTGTTGAACTTTAGCTTTGAAAGCGTTACAATCCTCAGTCGAATGTCCAGCCGACCCAGCATGATATTCGCACCACACATTGGGATCATACCCAGGTGGGAATGGTTTTGGAGGGGGCTTTAGAGCTTTGGGAACCACCAGCGAGTTCTGAACCAGATGTGGGAGAAGTTGACTGTATGTCACAGAAATCGGATCTAGAGGAGCATTCCTTCGTTCTAGATTGTTCCGGGGCTTGCGCTGATTTTGGCGCTCTCGGCCTTGGGCTTGCTGATTATGAGTCTGAGGAAGCCATTGATAAGGTGGTTGTTGGTATTGGGCAGCTGCAACATGCGAGAATGAATAGTATGGCGTAAGAGCCTGGGGTGCTTGAGGATGAACCTGATGAGTAGCATATTGCGGGAACACTTGAGTAGGGTGCATCAAACCAGGATTAACCATCCGATTAACATTCTGACCAAAATGGATCCCATACGGAGTGTAGGGTGCCCCAAGATAAGTAACTGAAGGTGCAACAGCAGAGGGTGCCCCAGGATAGGCGAAATGTGTTCCAGAGTTAGCAGACTGAAAACTTTGGTAGGGGTATTGCCCAACAGGTTGAACAACAAGAAGAATCTGCACATGAATGGGAGGACCTCTATTCTCAGCTTCGGCAGATGTTTCGGCAATCACAGGTGCAGACTTCTGGAAAGGCTTCTCTGTAAAGAAAAGCAACCTCTGATCGAGGAGCTCTTGGACTTTGTCCTTAAAGATAACACAAGTTTCTGTAGAATGCCCCACATATCCAGCATGGTATCCACATGTGGCACTAGGATTATGCTTAAGATGATAAGGAAACTTGGTCGACTTGATTTCTTTAGGAACAATTTCCCCAGCATGAATCAGAATAGGCAGTATATGCGTGTAAGTCACGAGAATTGGATCATGACGAGGACGTCTCCTCCCTTGATTGTCGTTCCCTTTGCTGATTTGCTTACACCTTTGTTTTTTGTTGTCTCTGGCGGTCTTCTGATTAGTCAAGGGGTGAACCGGCAGATTGCTTGCATCCGCATTTATGACCTTATCCACTTTTGGTTTATTCTGGGCTGGCTCATCAATCACAACCAGATCAGAGGGGTTCATTATCATACTGTCCAGAAGTAGATCCACAACCATGTCAACCTTGTCTTCCTTGCGCATTGTGCTCTCAAACCCAACCTGTTCCATGATCCTTAGGCTTTCGGCGATGGAGAATCGTTGTCTTTGGGCTGATAAAGGGAAGAAAGTAGGTTTTCTCTGGTTTGAAGGTATGCAATGCAAAGGTATGTATGCTTATGTTGTTTATGCAGGTGGAATACAAATGAGATATGCAAAGATCAATGATGCAAAAGTTAGATGATGCCACAGTCAAGCATACATATAATGATGCAATAACTCAAGTTCAAAAGTTTGGCATATATGATGATGCAATAACATTATGCAATAATATAAGTTAGGGGTATAACTCTTCTGGATAATCTGCACAAGTAGCTTCATGTATGTGCGAAGATCTGACGTGCGTGAGAAAACAAAGGTATGAAGTGGCTTGTTTTCCTGCAAAAACCCATCCCCCTCACAGGTATGATATAGAAAGCGGGATTCTCAGTTTCAGATTCTCGATTTGAGAAGCAATAGTACATTCATCCCTCGGGGTACAATACTATCGCCAAACAAAGAGGTCGTTCACTGAGTCCCCCCAAAAAAGGGTCATCCTATGGCAAGTTCCCAGCTTTGGGTCCTCGGATCAAGGGAGCGTAATGGGTTTGCCATTTCTGGTCTGCCATTATCGCTCCTTGGGAGGAGTGCCGCAACTGGGTCCTCGGGAAATGGTCGCCAGAGTCGACAGTTTTCTAGGTTACATTCCATCGTCTGCCCCAAATGCGCAGGATAAAATATTACCAAAGAAAACCTCGTCTGGATGTGGAGTTTTCGTGTATACTAAGTGTGGCCAAATGACACACAAGTCACACTAATTTCCACTTTAATCCTGGATCTGTACTCAAACCTGGGTATTGGGATTATCTCTCAAGTAGCAACCCAACCCGCCAATAGCAGAAAATAGCAAATATCCAGAGTATGCGGCATATGAATATTCAAAGCAGTAAAGAAATGCAATAAATAAACATAAAGCTAAAGCAAGGAAAAGATAAAGCGAGCAAAGCGCGAAGGATAAACACCCAAACAAGCAAGAAAAGCAAACGAAACTAGGTGAGACCCCTCAAGGGATGGACCAGCAATAGGTCAATCTTTCCCCAGCAGAGTCGCCAGCTGAAGATGGCTGATTTCTACCTGAGTGAATCGCACACTCAAAGATACAACAGAGTCGCCACCAAACTTTATTTAGTCCCAAAGGACATGGAAAATATCGATAAAACCCAAGGGGAAGAGAAACGGGAACGGGGGGTCGGTTATGCGAAAGGAAGGTACTAGCACCTAACGCATCCATCGTACTCGACGGGAACCATTTCGCTTGCTTCTAGGCTTGGATGGGTTATCTATCTAAAGGCTTCTAGCTAAAGAAAGGAGAGAGAGATAAAGGGGAAAAAGAAAGAAAGGAAAGAAAGTGCTCGCGGAGGAACAAAGTCCTCGTGCCTACGTACCCTCATAGTGCAATGAGGAAATCAGAGCGTTGTAGTTCATGGAACCAGGGGACGAAGAAGGAAGAAAGAAAGGAGGAAGACGGAAGAAAGGTGGAAGTGTGCTCGCCGAGATTATTGCGATCTCATGCCTACGTATCATACATTCAGAAGAATGCAGAATCAGAGCTTCTGTAGTTCGTGGAACTGAACGGAAAAGGAAAAGAAAGCGGTGTCAAAACCAAGAGCAAAAGAAAGAAGGAAATTCCACTGAGGACTCCAAAGAAATGGTGTCAAAACCAAGAAAAGAGCGTAAAGGAAAGAAATAGTAACTGTACTGAGAATAAAGTGAGAGAATGGTGTCGAAACCAAGAGAATAAAGGAATAAAGGGGAAATGGTGTCCAAACCAAGAGAATAAAGGAGTAAGATAGAAATGGTGTACAAACCAAGAGAATAAAGGATAAGAGAGAAGTGGTGTCCAAACCAAGAGAATACAGGTAAGAGAGAAATGGTGTCCAAACCAAGAGCAAGAAATAAGAGAGACATGGTGTCCAAACCAAGAGCGAGAGATAATAGAGAAATGGTGTCCAAACCAAGAGCAAGAGTGAAAGAAAAAAAACTCTACTGGGGAAAGACCCCGCAGTAAGAGCGTTTGCACAAAAGAATAGGAAAAGAGTGGTGTCAAAACTAAGAATGCAAGAAACTCCGCTGGGGATAACAAAGAGAAATGGTGTCATAACCAAGAAAGTAGAAGCAAAATGAATAGGAAGGAGTCCACTGGGGATCCAAACAAAGGGATGGTGTCGTAACCAAGAGAAAAGGAGACTCGGTATATTAACTAGTTGGCAGTGGTTAACTGAAGAAAGAGAGTAGACCCTGGCGGGGAAAAGAAGCTGGTGTCAACAGACGCACTGTGATAAACCCAGAGAGAGAGAGTGTTGAACCAAGAAAAGGTGTTTGACTCTGAAGGGGCCTCGGTATATTAACTGACTGGCAGTGGTTAACCAAAGAAAGAAAGGACTGCAACTCAGTGGGGATAGAGAAGCATTGGTTTTAACAAAGAAACTGTGATCAACCAAAGAATGTGTGTAGGACCGAGCGAAGGTCGTGACTCAAAGGAAGGGTGTAGGACCGAGCAAAGGTCGTGACCCAAAGGACGGGTGTAGGACCGAGCAAAGGTCGTGACCTAAAGGACGGGTGTAGGACCGAGCAAAGGTCGTGACCCAAAGGGGTTCGGTAAACTGACTGAACAAACAGTACTCAACCAAAGAAAGGGTATTTGAACCAAAGAAAGGTTACTAACCCAAGGGTGCAAGTATTCGAACCAAGAGGAGGTTTCCAAATGCGGGGAATTCGGTATTTACAGACGGACTGCGATTAACAGAAGAGAAAAGCGAGTGATTAACAAAAAGAAGGTGATTAACTCGAAAGGGTTTAGTATTAACAGACAGACTGTGATTAACTGAAGAAAAGAGAGTGATTAACCAAGAGAAGGTGATTAACTCGAGAAGAACTCAGCATTAACAGACGGACTGTGTTTAATTGAAGAAATGGGTGATGAACCAAGAAAAGGTGATTAACCCAAAAGATGCCCAGTATTAACAGACGGACTGTAATTAACTGAGAAGAAGTGCAAACATTGGTGTTTTAACTGGCAGATAGTGATTAACCAAACAAAGGGAGAAGAACCAAGAATAGATTGCGAACTCCAGGGGATTTACGGTTTTAACAGACAGCCTGTGATTAACCGCAGAAAAGAGATTGAGATACTTCAGGGGAATCAAAAGGCAATGATCGATTACAAGAAGAAAGGAGTAATGAAACAAAGGGAGATTGCTAGCGCAAGAATAATGATCTTAACCAAGAAGGATGGTGATTGATCAAAAGGAGAGTGAGGAGAGCTCAAGTGCCCAAGGATGAATCTGACTGGAAAATGAGCAACACTACAGCTTGAGGATAGAGGTGACTATTGTCGAAAGAGATGGCCAAATGCCATTACCTAAGAAATAGTCAGAATGAGGGTAGAACAACCATCCTCATTCCTTCTCTAACGCTCAAAGTATAGTGCGGAAATTGAAACGGGCAGCGCAACAGCTCCAATGTTGTACAGTGCTCCTGCGGAGAGAAACGGACAGCGTAACGACGTCAATTCATACAGTGCTCCGATGCGAGGCGTAGCGCGAAACTCCAACTCCACGGGGGGGGGGGGGGGGGGGGGGGGGAACGAGAGAGAAAGCTCTAAAGGAAGCCTAAAGAGAGGAAAGGGAAGGATCAACTAATCGAAACATGGTTTCAATTAACTAATCAAAGGGGAATGATCATGCCAACAATTTTCCAAAGAGATGAAAGTGAAAAACAAACATAACATTTACTCAATGTACATGATTACATTTGCTCAATGTAGAACAAACATAATGTGATCAAGAAATGAAAGTGAAAAACAATTCCATACAAATATTAGCATGTATCACACATCAACTGTCAAGTGATCAAAGATTGTGCAAGAGTTAGCATGTTCAAACAAAAATCAAGAACACACATAATTGCAAGAATTGATAAACCAATCATTGAATTAATGTAAATATGCTTTAAACAGAGGTTAATAGCATTAAAAACATCCATAAATATTAAGCATATCAATCCATGGAAGTTAGAGGAGGAAAGGATGCCAAACAAGCTTGAAAAACACCAAAAATGGCACTCTGTTACAGTGGTAATCGATTACCCTAAACTCCTCTTATTGTTAAAACTGTCTTTGCAACCTTTAACTACCCATGTCGAGGAATTTCTCTGTCTAACACCGTAGTGGTGTCGACATGTTTCTAGATCGCCTAGTCTATGACCTCAAAACTTATTAAGTCCCAAAACACCTAAAAAGCAAGCTGAACTCGCCATTTTTACATCACACTTTCGTGTTGAAATGTTAACCTACTGCGAACCTTTTCAAGATTCCGGACATGTTTTGAAGAGAGAGTAATCTTAATATTGTGGACCTGTTCCTAAGACTCTTCTAAACCAGATTTAGTGGGTTTCAGTGCAGTGTCAAAAACCGTAGGCTAACATATGCCCTCTAAAAATGCGACTTTCGATCATATTCATATGATGCAAAAAAGGTAGAATTTTTAGTAATGTCTCAACACTATTCACGGTTGTCTGCATACGTCATCGTCATCATGATAACTTTACCAAAACGTCACGTCAATGATGGTGTATGCACTCAGTCATCATGACTCCGATTTTGTCAAACCCCAAATTTTGACCACCAAGATTTCCCATCATTGTGCAAATCATTACCACAATATGGATGAACCGTCATGCCTCATCAATATCCTCAGAGATGTTTGAGCATCCACCACAAACAAGAATCAGGGTTTTGAGCCCTCTCAGGGCACTTAGATAGAGGATCAATCAAGGAATGACATGACCTTCAACTTGTCTAACCTCTTAAAACATCCATAAAGGATCAAGAGGACTCCCACATCAAGGATCAAGCACAAGGTTGCTACATTCCAAGTGGATCAAGCATCAAGATCGCCAGTGTCAACAAGTTAGGGTTTTGGTCGACCAAGGCCTCTAGATGAAGATTTTCCTCTCGGCATGAGCCAATGATCAAAGCACAACCCAAGATACTCTAAGGGACCTCATGGACCAAATCATCAAGTCAATTTAACCTCAGGAGATGCATTTACCCAAAAATCAGGAATTAGGGGTTTCTTGACCTAATTCACCCCTAAGTTGACTTTTGGGACAAACCATGAGCCAAGACCTCAAGACATTATTTTAGGGCCTCCAATATACTACATTTATCCATTTGTAACAATGGATTGATCCAAGAAGCTTGATCCACATGTTTCAATTTCATCAGGACTACAATTAGGGTTTCGACGAAAAAGTCAACTGTGCCTTTGACTTTTGACCATGACATGCTCCCAAACCTTGGGACATGATTCAATACACCCTATAACACCTATGGAATATATCCATTAGGTTTGATTTAGGTCAAGGACTTGATTTCACAAAGGATCGCGCAGTTTGGATTTCATCCGATAAAAAGTCAACTGTGCACAAAATCAAGTTTGACTTTTTGGAATTTTTCACAATTTTGGTTCCTCAACCCAAAAACAATGTTAATATGTGATTTGAATCATAATTCATCAAGAAAACCCAAAGAAAGTGAGTTAACTTGTAAAAGGGGTAACCATAAAAAACTTAGAATTTTTCTAAGTTATGGAACAAAGTGGCTAGGGTACCAACTTCCAAGGACCATAACTTGAGATCCAAGCAACCATTTTGTGTGATCCAAAGGTGGATTTGTAGGTCTTTCTACACTCTACAAAAGCTTCAACTACATCAAACTCCAATTCCTCATGGATTTTTAGTTATGGAGTGATCAAAATGGCTGAAAACATGAAAATGACATTTTTCCAACACTTAGTGAAATTTTCACTAAGCCAGAATCTGCCTTACTTTTTCCAAAATGTAGGACCATTTTTCACCTTGATCCAAGTCAAACCAGGTCTAGGGGTGGACAACAAAGTTGAAGTATGCCATGAGGGCTTAACAACTAGTACCAGATAATCACCAAATTCTAGTTGAGCAAGGAGATACCACCCTTGAAACATGGCATCATGAACTGGTTTTACAAGGCAGAATTTGTGCATTTTACTCGATTTGTCCAAATCTGATAAATCTAAGCTTTGTCATCGATTTGGACACATCTGAGGATAAAACAAGAAGGAAATGATCTGATCCTCAAGCCTCCAAAGTCCAAGAATCTACAAAGCCATGCCAAACCTAAAAAAGGCTAAAAAGTGCCAAGACTTCAATTTTGTCTCCAAGCCTTTAATGGATGCACCAAGGTGGCATGAACTGAGCCTATTCCAACTGAATTCAGTCCAAACTTATCTCTAAACCAAAGCTACAAAGCCTGTGCCCTAATCTCAAGTCAATGGCTAGAGGAGACTTGAGATTCCTTTTGCATAACATTGGCCAAATGCCTGCTGTAGTTGCCATTCATTATTGCTTGCAAAACAAACTTTCTCTACTATAAATAGAGCTCATTTGTGCTTAGTTTGAGTACACCAAAGCACTACAACACTTGCTTTCCTCAAAATCCCTTTCTCTAGGCCAAAATGCCTTCTTTTGCAAGGTAACTCTGAGTTTTTGAGTTAGAGAACAATTCCATCATAGCTCATGATCCAAACACATCCAATATGTCATATCTAAGCTATCCAAACTCTCACATGTGATCTGTAACACCAAAATCACAAAGTCCCCTCTCAAAACCTCAAAATTGGACTTTTTTGCAATTTTTCAAGCCATGTCTTGATTCAGTCACTTTCAAAACCAGATAAAACCTCAAACACACGCCAAATATCATCCTTGAACTGTCCTAAATGGTTCCCCACATCTGGAACATCATTTGAGAGAGTTGCCATATTGGTCAATTTTTCCCTTTTTGCAAGAAAGAGGTCAAACTGGTTCCTGGGGATTCCAGCTGGTTCCAACCATTCTAAAAGCTTCTAAGGGATCAATTGAGAGTGTCCAAAGCATCAAATTACTTCTGGCATAAGAAGCTTGGCAGATTGCACAACAAGCTCCTAAAGAGGTAAGCATCACAACTTGAACTCTTTGAAATATGCATTGCTTTGAAGTCCACTGATCATGCACATCTCATACATGTTATATATGTTGTGTTTGAACCAATTCATCATGTAATTCATGCCTGTAACAAGAGGTAGCATAGGAAATGCAATTATAGACCTATTTCAAGAACACTATTGGGTTTTAAAATAGGAGCCTCATCTGAAAAAACCACCACCACCATTGGATTCCTTGTGAAATTCTAGGCATGATAGACCTAAATTTTGTCCCAATCCATGGAGAAATGAGAAAGTTACAAGCTTCATGTTTTTGGCCAAAACCTTGCCTTGTCTTGCCTTGGCCATGCCAAAAACAAGGCATGCCTCATGTATTCATGGGGTGGTTTTGATACACGGATGTATCACCACCCCAATGGTAGAAGGCGCACGCTGCACCCTAGGGGTGTGGGGTTTGAATCCCCCTCGTCCCAGATCCTCTTTTTACTTTTTTTTCCATTTTTTTAAATATTTGTTATATTATTTTAAATAATTTGGAAAATTAATAACTCTCTAAATTTTAATGATTTTTTATTGGTTCTTTTTGCAAAAAATCATAAAAATGTTAAAATATTTTATTCCACAAAAAAAAAACAAATTTATATTAATTATTTAATATAGTTGATATTTTTGTAAATAAATTCATTTTTAATTGTTTTAAACACTTTTAAAAGTTGATTTTTATCTTGAAAATCAAAACCAAATGAGTTTTAATTCATCTTGTGATTAAAACATCATATTTCAAATCTTAACCAAAAATCACAAGCTGTTTATTCAAGCTTATTTGGTATTTTTCATTATTTATTGATTTTCTTTAAGAATTTAGTTTTAAAAATGATGAAATTAGGGTTTCTTTGATTTTCACCCTCACAAATCTTTTTCAAACACTCATGGGCCTCTAATAGAGTGTAAGACCCAATCCCCTTTAACCAAAACCATTTTGGGCCTCAGATATTGTATAAGTCCCGACACGATAAAAAATCTCGGTGCGATCGCCGGTCTAAAATAACCCTTGGACCTCTCCTTGAGTTGTAAGCCCCATCACTTGTACAAAAACACTTTTGGGCCTATAATAGAGTGTAAGACCCATTTCTTATAAATAAGATACCTTGTTGGGCCTCAGACATTGTATAAGACCCACTGTGTTTTCAAAAACCTCGGCGCGATCGCCGTTTTCAAACAAACCATCTAGGCCTACCCTCGTGTTGTAAGTCCCATCTTTCTTTTTTAAAATAATCTTTGGGCCTCTCCTTGAGTTGTAAGACCCATACCTTTGTACAGAAAACCTCTTTAGGCCTCAGTCGTTGTATAAGTCCCGATACGATATTCAAAACAATGGTACGATCACTGTTAAACCTTAGGCCTCTCTTTGAGTATAAGCCCCAACAATCTTTTCAAAACAATTTCCCTTTTGATTTAGATTCAAGTATACAGTTGTTATCAACACTTTCTTTAATTTCTTTGAACAACTAACAAAACAGCATGGAAGCTTGCTCACCTGTAACTTTTTATCCGCTTTCATTTACTCAATTTAATATATATATATTTGTATTGTGGGAAGCTGCGCATGGCTAGTCTTCTTTCATTATTTTAAATACCTGTCAAATATATATAACTGCATTGTGGGAAGCTGCGCATGGTTAGTCTTCTTTCATACTCCTTTAAATACTTGTCATATATCAACTATATATATACTAGTATAGTTATTTAGAGTTTTCCCCGACAACTAGGTCTAGAACTAGGTAAAGCCATGTTGGTCACTCTTAAATACAGTCAAAACTAGATCCCCATAGGATTTCCAGATACAGTCTTCCCTTCTCTTGGGGTTAATCAATATGGAACAAAGAGAAAGGCAGTATTCTCAGTTAACCTTTTCTCAGACTGTCACACCTAGAAATTGTCAAAAAAATTCTACTCCCCAGAATTGATCTATTCTCTGTGAATAGCATCTCTTGAGTTTCTTCAAATCGCAGAACTTTCGCTAAATGATCTATTCTCTGTGAATAGCATTTCTTGAACTTTTCTCGGTTTGGGACCCACAGGCTATCTAAAAGCATCCCCGCCTCCTCTTGGGCTTTGTACAAGGACCCGTCGGCTTCTTAAAAGTTCTCATGCCTTTTCTTGGGTTTCATACAAGGACCCTCACGACCTCTTAGAGGTATAGGACAGAACTTAGTCATCCTTTGCTAGAGCTGTCTTTCTAAAAAGAGTCACCAAAAAGCCCTCAGACCAATTTTAGGGTTGATACTCATCCCTTAAAAGAGTCGGCCTCCTCTTGGGCATTGTACAAAGATAGACCACACTAATAGACTTGGACAATCTAAATCTCCTTGAGTTTCAAAGACATTCTCAAGTTCCCTACAAACATAGGAAGAAACCTCAGATTCTGGATTAATCTCCAGTAGAGTCAAAACTTGTGGGTTCTAAAAACCTCGTCTCTCGCATCCCCCAACCATGATCAGTTTATCATCATATAACACTATCCCAAATCAGAACCTCAAGGTATCTGATCCATCAACTCTTCTAGATTCCCCTGCAAGAGTTGATTCCCCACTTGGACATACCTCGGGATCTCAACAATTCCCAGCATAAGATAACCTCCTCTTAGGCTTTGTATAATGATCATTTCCTCAGGAAAGTCAGCCTTCTCTTGGGCTTTGTACAATGATTTTTCCCAGCTGAGCTAACCTTTTCAAACACTCTTGTTGAGTCAACCACTTTTCAGACTCTCTTGTTAAGTCAATCACCTTTTCAGACTCTCTTGTTGAGTCAACCACTTTTCAGACTCTCTCATTGAGTCGATCACCTCTTTAGACTCTCTTGTTGAGTCAACCACTCTCATAGACTCTCTTGTTGAGTCCGTCACCTTTTTGTACTCTCTTGTTGAGTCAACCATTTTTAGCCTCAATCTCGGGCTTCGTACGAGACATATAAAAAGCACTCTCTTGTTGAGTCAATCATTTTTAGCCTCAATCTCGAGCTTCGTACGAGACAGATAAAAAGCACTCTCTTGTTGAGTCAACCATTTTTACCCTCAATCTCGGGCTTCGTACGAGACATATAAAAAGCACTCTCTTGTTGAGTCAAACCCTTTTCGCCTCAATCTTGGACTTCATACTAGACAGATAAATACCTCCCCAGTAGAGTTAGCCTCCTCTTAGGCTTCATATAAGGATATCCCTAAAGAATCCGTATCTTTTAGCCTTCGTCTTGGGCTTTGAACAAGACACCAATATATCCACTCTCTTGTTGAGTCGGTCTCATACAGCCTCCTCTTAGGCTTTGTATAAGGAATTCCCTAGTGGAGTCAATCAACCTCTTAGCTTCAACCTTGGGCTTTGATCAAGGTACATAAAAATCAACAATCCCTCTTTAGAGATAACAAATTTTCTTTCAGTCAACCCTTTTAGCTTCAATCTTGGGCTTTGAACAAGACACAAATACTCCGTTTAGCCTCTATCTTCGGCTTTGAACGAGACACCAAAACATCTTTTTCCTCCCTTAGAATAGGAGGAACTACGATTGCTCTGATTTCCCTGTTTCGTTTAAACAGGAATACGTAGGCATAAGATTGCGAAATCTTAGCGAGCATACTAATAAAAAACTCTAGGTCCAGTACCTTCATACATCAATCAAAACTTAGGTCCAGCACCTTACCAAAAACATCACCAAAAACTCACCCACTCATACTTTCCCAACCCATTAACAAATAAACACCACCAAGTACAAAGAAAAACCTAAAGCTAATATCCAGTGGATAACCACATATAGGATGGGTAACTGACAACAACCCATTGTATAACTTGACCCCGGACCCCAAATCTCTTTAAGCGTTTGTCCTGTTAGACATTCGCGTGCAAGGTTAGTTTTAGATACCTTCCCTTTCCCTTCCAGCTTCACGGGATAAATAAGAAATCAGAAAGTAACACCCCTTTCTCCTCGATGAGGAAAACCCAAATCCAGCGATAAGGTGGTTGCGTCACTGACAAAAATCGCACGCCACACTTATATACTACATTTTCATAATTATCGATAACGGAATTCTCTCAAGCACTCGACACGTACACCATTATGTGGCCTTCTGTCCTCTACTCCGCTTTCACATGTTGGTCTTTGAACTGTCTCTAAACTCCTCTTATTGTTAAAACTGTCTTTGCAACCTTTAACTACCAATGTCGAGGAATTTCTTTGTCTAACACCGTAGTGGTGTCGACATGTCTCTAGATTGCCTAGTCTATGACCTCAAAACTTATTAAGTCCCAAAACACCTAAAAAGCAAGCTGAACTCGCCATTTTTACATCACACTTTCGTGTTGAAATGTTAACCTACTGCGAACCTTTTCGAGATTCCGGACATGTTTTGAAGAGAGAGTAATCTTAATATTGTGGACCTATTCCTAAGACTCTTCTAAACTAGATTTAGTGGGTTTCAGTGCAGTGTCAAAAACCGTAGGCTAACATATGCCCTCTAAAAATGCGACTTTCGATCATATTCATATGATGCAAAAAAGGTAGAATTTTTAGTAATGTCTTAACACTATTCACGGTTGTCTGCATACGTCATCGTCATCACGATCACTTTACCAAAACGTCACGTCAATGATGGTGTGTGCACTTAGTCATCATGACTCCGATTTTGTCAAACCCCAAATTTTGACCACCAAGATTTCCCATCATTGTGAAAATCATTACCACAATATGGATGAACCATCATGCCTCATCAATATCCTCAGAGATGTTTGAGCATCCACCACAAACAAGAATCAGGGTTTTGAGCCCTCTCAGGGCACTTAGATAGAGGATCAATCAAGGAATGACATGATCTTCAACTTGTCTAACCTCTTAAAACATCCATAAAGGATCAAGAGGACTCCCACATCAAGGAGTTTCTCTATCTAACACCGTAGTGGTGTCGACATGTCTCTAGATCGCCTAGTCTATGACCTCAGAACATATTAAGTCCTAAAACACCTAAAAAGCAAGCCGAACTCGCCATTTTTACATCACACTTTCGTGTTGAAATGTTAACCTACTGCCAACCTTTTTGAGATTTTGGACATGTTTTGAAGAGAGAGTAATCTTAATATTGTGGACCTATTTTTAAGACTCTTCTAAACCAGATTTAGTGGGTTTCAGTGTAGTGTCAAAAACCGTAGGCTAACATAGCCCTCTAAAAATGCGACTTTCGATCATATTCATAAGATGGAAAAAAGGTAGAATTTTTAGTAATGTCTCAACACTATTCACGGTTGTCTGCATACGTCATCGTCATCATGATCACATTACCAAAACATCACGTCAATGATGGTGTGTGCACTCAGACATCATGACTTCGTCAAATCTTTGTCAAATCTTCTTAACAATGAATTTTCATTTACAAAGTACATCAATAAATTCTCCTTGATGCATCTTGTCATACCCCAAATTATGACCACAAGATTTCCCATCATTGTGAGGATCATTACCACAATATGGATGTGCCATCATACCTAATCAATCTCCTCAAGGATTGTTGAGCATTCACTACAATCAAGAATTAGGGTTTCGAGCCCTCTTAGAATACTTATACAAAAGATCCATCAAGAAATGACATGATCTTGAACTTGTCTAACCTCTCAAAACATCCATGAAGGATCAAGAGGTCTCCCATATCAAGAATCAAGCACAAGAGTGCAACATCTCAAGCTGATCAAGCCTCAAGATCGCCAGTCTCACCAAATTAGGGTTTTGGTCAACCAATGCCTGTAGATGAAAATTTTCATCTGGGCATGAGCCAATACCTCAAAACATGATCCAAAATGCTCCAAGGGACCTCATGGATCCAACCATCAAGTCAAATTAGCATCAAGGGAAACATTCATTAAAAATCAGGAATTATGATTTCTTGACCTAATTCACCCCTAAGTTGACTTTTGAGATAAGACATGAACCAAACCTCAAGAAATGATTTGACGGCCTTAAATACACCACATTGATCCATTTACAACCATGGATTGATCCAAGTAGTTTGATTCACAAGTTTCAATTTCATCTGGACCACAATTAGGGTTTTGAAGAAAAAGTCAACTGTGTCTTTGACTTTTGACCAAGACATGTTCCCAAACCTTGGGACATGGTTCAAGACACCCTAAAACACCTATGTAATCAATTCATTAGGTTTGAATTAGGTCAAGAACTTGACTGTATAAAGGGTCACACAATGTGGAATTCATCTGACAAAAAGTCAACTGTACCCAAAATCAAGTTTGACTTTTTGGAATTTTTCACAAATATGGCTCCCCTAAGTAAAAAACAATGTTAATGTATGGTTTTGATCATCACTCATCAAGAAAAATCAAGAAAAGTTAGATTTCTTGCAAAAGGGGCAACCATAAGAAACTAAAATTTTTATAAGTTATGGAACAAAATGGATTTGGTACTAACTTTGCAAGGCCATAACTCCCAAACCCTAAGGTATTTTTCTTCCATTCAAAGGTCAAATGAAAGTTCACATGACATACTTCAAAAGTGTTAACTATAAGAGATTCCAAATCCTCATGGATTTTGAGTTATGGATTGATCAAAATCACAAAAAGTGAAAATGACCACTTTTTCCAACACTTAGTGAAATTTTCAAGTCAGAATCTGTTTCATCTTTTGCCAACTTTGAGGCCTTTTTTCACCTTGATCCAAGCTAAACCAAGTCCATTGGTGGACATCAAAGTTAAAGTATGTCATGAGAGCTTACCAAAGAGTACAAGAACTCTAATTAATTCAACTTGATCAAGGAGTTATGATCTCACAACATGCCTTGCTCAAACTGGTTTTCAAGGCAGATTTGGTGCATTTCTTGTGCCACACGATTTCCATTTCAAAATTTTGTCATCTTACAAGCTTTGTCCTCTTACAAGATCAGAGGGAATCTTGATGACTCACTTGATATTTTCAAGCTTGGACCATTGAGTCAAGGATCATATCCTTTGGCACGTGATCATTCAAGTTTCAATTCCAAAAACTTCAACTTTGTCATTTGGAATTGATGTGGTTCTTAGAGCTGTCATGAACCTGAATATATCAGTCCAATTGAGCAAAGGTTGTTGCAAAGATCAGAAGACCTAGAGCTACCAAGACCAGCTCAAGTCAATGGCCAAGTGAAGACTTGGTACCTTAGCATTTAAGGAAGTGATACATGGGCATATCCATTGGATAATAGAGTGATCTCTCATCCACCACTATTCCTTCAAAAACAAAACTCCTCTACTATAAATAGAGGTCATTTCTGATGTTTTAAGCCACACTAAAACAATCCCAAAGCATTATTTTCTCACTCTCCCTCTCTTACTTCAATTTCAAGTCACATTGGAGAAATTTGGGAATTCTTGAAACCAGAGCAAAAACCACTCAAATAACCCTCCAAACACATCAGAAATCATCCATTGAATGTGTTCAAACCTCCATCCTCATTGTACAACATCAAAATCAGAAAGTCAACCTCCAAAACCTTAAATTTTGACTTTTCTACATTTTTCAAGCCATATCTTGATCCAATCACTTTCAAGACCAGTTAACCCTTCAAATACTCTCCAAATATCATCCTTAAGTTATCCCAACAAGTATCCCTCAACTGTAACGCCATTTTTGTGAGATACAATTTTGGTCATTTTTGCCATTTTTGCAAGAAAGAGCCAATTCCTGTTATTGAGGTTTCCAGTTGATTTTGATCATCCTGAAAGCTTCTAAGGGATCAATCAAGAGTGTCTAAACATTGGATTACTTCTGGCATAAGCATCTTGACAGTTAGCACAAGGAGCTTCAAGAGGTAAGTGCATCACAACTTGAACTCTCAAAATATGCATTGCTTTGATGTCCATTGATCATAAACATGTCATATATATCAAATGTGTTGTGTTTGAACCAATTTACCATGCTATTGTTGCTTGTGTGATGAGATACCATAGACCATGCAAATCTTGGTCTATTTTGAAACCACTATCGGGTTTTAAAAAAGAAGCATCTTTAGAAAATTCTGAAAGCACCATTGGATCCCTCATGAAATTCTAGGCAGGATCCATCTAAATTTCATCCAATTCCATGAAGAATTGAGAAAGTTATGATCTTCATGCAAATTCACCAAAACTTGGTTTTTGCCTTGGCCTGGCCTGAAATTCAGGTCACCCTTATGTATTCATGGGGTGGTTTTGATACACAGATGTATTTCCACCCTAGTGGTAACAGCGCGCGTGTGTTTGGTTGGAGATCATGGGTTCAAGACCCACCCAGACCATTTTTGCTATTTCTCTCATTTTGCTATTTTTTTCTCATTTTTATGATTTTTATTAATTAATCTCAAAATTAATTTCTCTCTCAATTTTAATTATTTTTTATTGATTCTGTTTTTGAAAATTCACAAAAATGTTGAAATATTTTATTCCACAAAAAAATGAATTTATATTATTTATTTTATATAGACTGAATTTTTGTAATTTATTTCATTTCTTTATTTTCAAACATTTAAAAAATGAAATTTCCACCTTGATCTTTCAAAACCAATTGATTTTCAAGCCTTCATGTGATTAAACATGATTTTCCAAATTATTTTTCAAAGCTTACCACTTGTGTTTAAATATATTTGGTATTTTATATTTAATTTCCTTTGAAAATAATATTATATTAATTAAAATTAGGGTTTCCCTCAATTTTAATTTTTCAAACTTCATTTAAAATACTTTTGGGCCTCTTGATAGAGTGTAAGTCCCATCCCTTTGTAGATAAACCATTTGGGCCTCAGTCATTGTATAAGTCCCGATACGTTTTAAAAAATCTCGGCGCGATCGCCGTTTTCAAAAAAAAAAATTCTATTGGGCCTCCCTTTGGTTGTAAGTCCCATTTTTCTTCTTTTTCAAACACTTTTGGACCTCTAATAGAGTGTAAGACCCAACCCCCTTTGTACATAAATAATTTGGGCCTCAGTCATTGTATAAGTCCCAGTACAATTTTCAAAATAATGGTTCGATCACTGTTTTTTCATCTGGGCCTCTCCTTGAGTTGTAAGCCCCATCTCTTGTATAAAAATAAACCTTTGGGCCTCTAATAGAGTGTAAGACCCATCCTTTTTGTAAATACAAATAATTTGGGCCTCAGTCATTGTATAAGTCCCTCTGTGGTTTTCAAAACTACGACACAATTGTCGTCTTTTCAAAAGAGATCATCTGAGCCTCTCCTTGAGTATAAGCCCCAAAATTTCTTTTTAAATAACTTTCCTTTTGATTTAGATTCAAATTCAAAGTTATATCAAAACTTTCTTCAATTTCTTGAATAACTAACTATACAGTTGTGGTTACAATGTTGGAGCTTGCACAACTGTAAGTTCCACTCTCCTTCTCAATATATGCTTGTTTATATATTTTATCTGTATATACTTGTATATATTTTCTTAGAGTTTTCCCCAACAACTAGGTCTAGGTTCAGATCAAACCAGTGGTTACTCTTTCAACATAGTCAAAAACTAGTTCCCCTATAGGAAATTCTAGATATAGTCTTGCCTCCTCTTGGGCTTATACAATATGGAATAGAGAAAGGCATTATTCTAGGTGAAACTTTTCTCAAGACTGTCACAACTTAGAAATATTTGTATAAGAAATTCATTTCCCTCAGAGAGGATTAATTCCCGGTGAAACCTCTCTTGAATTTCTTCAAACCCTAGAACTGTTCACTAAGGAAATGATTATTCCCGGTGAAACCTTTCTTGAACTTTTCTTAGGTTTGGATCCACAGGCTTCCTAAAAGCAACCCTAGCCTCCTCTTGGGCTTTGTACAAGGACCCCCATGCTTCCTAAAAGTTCTCAGCCTCCTCTTGGGCTTAGTACAAGGACCCAAAGACCTCCTACAAGTATAGGACATAACCTAGTCATCTTTTGCTAGTTCAATCCTCCATAGAGTCAGAATTCCAAAACATCATACCAGTTTAGGGTTGATTCTTATCCCTTAAAACATCAGCCTCCTCTTGGGCATTATACAAAGATCATCCTCTAACTAAGAGTTAACCTTTTCATACCAGTAGACTTGGAAAGTCTCATCTCCTCTTGGATCTCAAAGAAACCCTCAAGTTTCCTAAAAACACAGGAAAAATCCTGTTCGCCTGATCAATCTCCAGCAGAGTTAGAACCTCCATAAGTTTTAAAACTCAATCTTTATGCCTTCAGTTTAAATTCCCCAGCTAAGGTCAAATCACCACCAATAAACCCTCAGAAAAATCAGAACCTTAAGGCATCTGATATTTAAACTCTTCTTCACTCCTCAGCAAGAGTTGATTCCCCAACTTGGACCTGTCTCTGGATCTCAATAATCCTCAGCAGAAGTTAGCCTCCTCTTAGGCTTCATATAAGAAACTCCCAAACCAGCCTCCTCTTAGGCTTTGAATAATGATTTTCCCTCAGCAGTTTTAGCCTCAATCTTGGGCTTTGTACAAGACAGACAAAATATTTTCCAGCTAAGTCAATAACTTTTAGCCTCAATCTTGGGCTTTGTACAAGACAGACATAAAACTCCCTAAACATAGTCAACCTTTTAGCTTCAACCTTGGGCATTGATCAAGGCATAGAAAAATCAACACTCCTCAGAGGAAATCAATATTTCTCTGTAGGAAGACATTTCTTTGTACATCACACATCAAAACAGACAATCAAAAAACCCTAATTCCATATAATTGTTGTAAGTGGCACACTTGTTGATTCAAAAATCCAAGTTGTAGTCCCTCTTTATCATGGTAAAATCCCTTCTTTCATCTAATTGATGTAAGTGGCAAGCCTCTGGATTATTTACATCCAAGCCAATGTCCCTCTCTTAGCATGGAAGACTCCTAAGGAAAAATGGCATTGCTCTACACTGAGTTAAAGTATCTGCCTTCAGGACACTTCCCTTATAAAGGAAATTATAGCATTGATGGATTCCATACATTCCAGTTAAAGTAATTCCCCTTTAAACCAATCCCAACATCTGTGATGAATAGGTGAGATATCTCCCTTTAGAGATGACAAATTCTCTCTCAGTCAAACTTTTAGCTTCAATCTTGGGCTTTAAACAAAACACCAAACATCTTTCCTCCCATAGAATAGGAGGAACTACGATTGCTCTGATTTCTCTATTATCTTTACGGGAATACGTAGGCATAAGATTGTGAAATCTTAGCGAGCACACAAATCAAAAACCTTAGATCCAATACCTTGCCAAAAACATCGAAAAACCCGAAAACAACAAAAATACTCTCTCAACACTCCCAAAGGAGAAACTTTCCCAACCCATAACAGTAAAAGAAAGTATTTAAACTTGCCAAAGAAAGTCTATGGATAACCATATTTACACTGGGTAATTGACAACTTCCCTTTGTATAACCTGACCCTGGACCCCCCAATCTCTTAGCATTTGTTAAAGAAAACATTCGCGTGCAAGGTTAGTTTTAGATATCTTCCCTTTCCATTCCAGCTTCATAGGATAAATAAGAAATCAGAAAATAGAACCCAATTCCAACCATTGCGGTAAGGTGGTCGCGTCACCGACAAAAATTGCACGCTACAGAAAAATGGAAACTCTGCTGGGGAGTCCTAGGATTAGAGTTCCTAAGAGGTCTAGGCTTTGTTAGCATTTTCTATACTTTCTACTATATAATATATATATATATATATATATATATATATATATATATATATATATATATATATATATATATATATATATATATATATATCATTTACTGTTATACTACTGGATATGCGTGTTTAAATTTCTGTCAACTGGGAATGCGATTAATACGCATGTGGAAAGTTTGAGAGAACATTACGATAACTGGTGGCATACCCAGGAAACACTTATAGGGAGTGAATCCCGACCAAGCTAACTTGGCAGTCCACCGAATCAGTCGAGGTACCTGCGCGGAAGTATCGATGTTGAACGACCAATTGTCGTGAAAGCATTGTCTTTCCCAGTGTGGTACCCATGACCCTGAGGATTTAGTAGACATTAACCATATGGCCATTTGGTAGTGCGGTGACTATCGGGAATAGTTGATACGCGATACTACACTCAAATGAGATTCATCCTAGGATATTATAGCTCGCTCGAGTGAATCAGCTTGCTGTTTATATCCCTATGAGGGGTCAATGACTTTGGGAACCTTAGAACCCTTTTTACAGGTACAGAAATTAACCAAAATAGTACAACCTTTGGGGTGGGTAGAGCCATGACTCCATGCTCGTGAAGTTGAACCCTTGAACCCATGTTTTCAAATTTTTTTGTGTGCTGCATTTATGCTTTCATTTAAATAAAACACTTTCAAACAAGAAAAAAAAATACTTTTTTCAAAAGAATTAAAAAAATAATTGCAAATATCAGAGGTTGCGTTATGGATTTCGGTGGAACAAAAACGCACAAGTACACCTTCAAGGCTCCGAACCTAGAAGACTTAAGGAAATTGGCAAGGATGATTACCAATCCCGAGGCTTTCATAGATAAGCACATAGGATTGTTGTCTCTGTTAATGGTCAACGTGGTTGAAGGGATCCTGTCTACGCTGATTCGGTTCTACGATCCGGTTTACCACTGCTTCACTTTCCCAGATTACTAACTGACACCAACATTGGAAGATTACTCCCATCTGATTGATTTCCCTATCACTGATCAAGCTCGATTTTCTGGACTGGAAGAAATTCCAAAGAATCAGGTCATTGCAAGAGCAATCTCTTTGGATGAGTCAGAAGTTAGGACTCACATAACCATTAAAGGAGGAATCCAGGGTTTACCAGCTAAATTCCTGATGGAGAAAGCTCTATACTTTGCTAGTATAGGAAACATAACTGCCTTCGAAGACGTCTTTGTTCTGCTCATATACGGGTTATTCCTCTTTCCCAACATTGACAACTTCATCGATACTAATGCTATTAAGATATTCTTGATAGGAAACCCTGTACTAACCTTGCTTGCAGATACTTATCATTCTGTACACTTAAGGAATTTGTACAGCGAAGGAATGATCACATGCTGTGTACCGTTACTCTTTAAATGGTTCATTTCCCATTTACCCAAGTCTCCTGCATTTTGGGATCACAAGAGTACTCTACGTTGGTCACAAAGGATTATGTCTCTTACCAATTCTGACATAGATTGGTACAATCAGATTTATGAAGGGATATAGATCATAGACAGATGTGGAAATTTCCATAAGGTACCCCTCATTGGAACTAAAGGAGGAATCAACTATCATCCAATTTTAGCTCACCGTCAACTCGGATACCTGATGAAGAATATCCCTCATAATGTTCATCTGGAAGGTCTTTTCTTCAAGGAAGGATAAAATGACAGGGCACTAAAGAAAGAAATAGTGCATACTTGGCAACATATTCATAGGAAAGGGAGAGAGTCTTTGGGAAGACCAAACTGTACCTCCATGGAACCTTATCTCCACTGGGTGCAAACTAGTGCCCTCAAGCTGAGGATGCCTTACCCTCGTCAAGAAGTTTTTCCATTAAAGGAATCTGTCCTTTATTTCATGTCTGATGCGAAAAAACTCCAAGTCGCTCTCAACAAAGTTCAACGTGAGAAAAGCTCTTGGAAGAACAAATATCGAATCCTTAATTTGGAGTGTACCAAGATTCAGTAACTGTTAAAGGAGAAGGATGCTCTAATTGAGATATTAGAACAACATGTTATAGAAAGTCTGCAAGACCGAAGAAATTTGCTCGCTCCTTTCACTTGGCAAAGGACTGACAACCCGACAACGGCTGAAGAGCCCGGTCAAAGAAAAGGAAACTATAGGAACCAGCATCTGAGCTCTCTTTAGAGAGGACTCAGGATCCAGGAGCTCAGACATTTTCCTTACAGCACTTTGTAAAATACTCTACTTTTCCTTGTAAAATACTGCAATCTTTCGAATTCAATAAAAGGGGTCTCCCCCACTGTGTGGTATTTGCAATATATTTGTTGAAGTTTCTTTTTGAATAAAACAAAAACTAAAAAAATGTCTTTGCATATCATTCATCATTCTCACATAACGCATTTTTCTTATCTTTGAGTCTCACGTATGTATCACAATTTTAGAGAGTCAAACTGTCTCACTTATACAATACTTGGGCCAATCGACAAAAGAAAATGGACGATCTCAAGGAAGAGAACAGAGAGCTGAGAGAAGAAATCGACGCTATGAAGAAAAATTTGGAAAAACTTCACATTGACATGCAATCCCTGGTAGCAGCTCAGGAGCAGCGGCATCAAAAGACTGAATCTCAGATATCACATCTACACCCATAAAGGAGACACATGAGAATCATCCTCGGTATAACATGCCTCAAGGTCGCCCCTGGGGCATGTTTCTCAATTTTATACCTGAAGGATATATCCCACCGGTCACTGAAGACCCAGAAACTATGGCAGGAACCGCTGGACCTGAAGGTTACAAACTTCGGGAAAATGAAGATGCAAGGGTTACAACAGCAACTCCTGAAGGTTGCAAACTTCAGGGCATTGAAGCACCAAGGGTCACCGCTATAATGACTCTACCACAACCAGTGGTAAACACTGTCCCAGAAGGATAGATTCCGTAAGCAATATCTGGTGGAAACAAAGACATGTACGAAAGGATGAATGAGTTCCAGGAACAATTCTTGGAAATGCAGATGGAATTGCATGCCATTTGGGTCAAGACTTATTCGGAAAGGAAGCCGCCGACCTCTGTTTGGTCCCTAATGTAAAGATCCCGCATAAATTCAAGGTGTCTGACTTTGAAAAATACAAAGGAAACTCTTGCCCTCAAAGTCATCTGGTGATGTACGCTCGAAAAATGTCAACTCAAATAGAAAATCAACAGCTACTGATCCATTACTTCCAAGATAGTTTAACTGGTGCCGCACTCAAATGGTACATGGGTTTAAACTGCACCAAGATCAATACTTTAGAGATCTCGGCGCAGCCTTCGTTCAGCAGTATAAATACAATTTGGACATGGCACCGGATAGGGATCAACTCAGAGCAATGGCACAGAAGGACAAAGAAACTTTTAAAGAATATGCTCAGAGATGGCGTGAAATTTCCGCTCAAATATGTCCCCCTCTCGAGGAAAAGGAGATGACCAAGATTTTCTTAAAAACCTTAAGCTCATTCTATTACGACCGAATGGTTGCCAGTGCGCCCAGTGATTTCACTAAAATGGTGAACATGGGAGTACATCTTGAAGAAGCAGTTCGAGAAGGATGATTGGTCAAAGATGCAGAGCCATCTAGTAGTACTAAGAGATACGGTAGTGCTTTCCAAAAAAAGAAAGAGTAAGATATTAGTAATAGCTCTCTGGGAAAGCAAAGGCGAAGGTATCAACCAGTAGCGGCGGTAACTCCCGCTATCAACCCAATGCCAACTCCGACTTATCAACCTCGGGTTGCTCAGAGTCAACCAAGTCAGCAACAGTATCAGCAAAGGCCGCAACAGTCTCTTTAGCAGGCTCGTCCACAGTACAACAAAAACAATCATACGACACGACCATCAGGGTTTGACCCTATACCAATGTTGTACGCATAACTATTTTCACTTCTACTGGCCAAGGGGCACGTCCAAACCAGGAATCCTCTTACAATACAAGAAAAACCACCTTTTTAGTTCAAAGCCGATCAAACTTGTCCTTACCATCAATGAGGAACAGGACATAACATTGAGAATTGTCTCAGCTTCAAGTCTGATGTACAAAAGCTTGTCAGGAACGGGGTTTTATCCTTCAAAGATACAAATCCAAATGTTCAAACGAAACCATTACCGAAACATGAGAAGACTGCAGTGAATTTAATAGAGGAGGAATCTAGCCGCAGTTATCAAATTCACAATGTACTCCTGTTGGGAACCAATCTGGTAAAAATGCATTGCAGACAGAGTAGGTACAATCATGTGCCATCTCAGAACTATCATCAGTGTGATATCTGCTCCAAGGACAATCAAGGGTGTGCCATAGTACAAGCAGATCTGCAAGAACAAATGGATCTGGACTGGATTCAGGATCACCGGATTCATGAAGTAAACATGGCCCATGCACATCCTAACATTGTTCAAAACCACGACATTTGTGCAATGATTGTTAATTTAGTGGCAATGCATTCAAGACAAAGTCAGTATTACAATCTTCCGCGGCACGATTACAGTGCTTGTGCAATATGCTCAACAGATAATCAGGGATGCTCTTTTGTATAAGAGGCCCTCCAGCGTCAGATGTAACGTTCCGGTTTTTGTTAGATTTATTTAATCGAGCCGTTTTAATTATTTTCGTTTTTATATTATTTTATTCTTGACTTTTATTTGACAATATATTATTTTTCATCGTTATTATGTTTTATCGCGTTTTGAGAGCGTTTGCGATATATTTGAGCTGAGGGGTAAAATGGTCATTTTGAGGGTTTAGATATTTTAGAAAAATTAGATATTTTTATAAATAGAGATTTGAGAGAAAAAGAGAGAAAAGAAAGAGAAAGGAAAGAAAGGAAGAGGAAGGAAAAGAGAAGGAGAGGAAAACTTGGGATAGAAGAAAACATCCAAATCAAAGCTTGAACTTCGATTAATCGGGTAAGGGTGAGAAGTTCCGATTATATTTCGATTGTATATGTATATGTATGTATTTGTTTGAATGTTTGGTTGAAAAATATATGTTTTCCATTGGGTTGAATTTGTGAACAATTGATAGAAATCGATGTTTTCACGGTTGAAATGCGATATAAATGCATGAGAATACTTGTTGATTATGTTGGAACATGTTTTGGTTGTTATGGTATGAATTGGAAGGGTTTGAGTGGAAGAAATGGTGTATTTTGGCCCCAAATGACCTATATTGACGCTGCTGTGAATTCTGGGTTTCGTGGGTTTGCCTAGAGAACCACAGCCAAGGATCGGGCGAATGTTCGCCTAGCGAACTTTATGCTGGTTTTTTTCTGCCATGGTTCGCTGGGGTTCGTCTAGCGAATACTGGAGCGAACGTGACATATTTTTCTATTTTGTTTTCTTCATAACTTTCAAACCGTAAGTCCGTTTTGGCTGCCGTTCGAAGCGTTGAAAAGCTAATGAAATATTCTTTCTATTAAAAATGGTTTGGAGGACAGTAGATGATTTAATTAAGTCGTGGTTGTGTAAAAGTGTTGGGTTGTCGAGTTTTTATCGCGTTAAATGAGTGCGGTCAGTGTTTTACAGTGTGTTGTGCTATTGTTATATGACGTGGAGCTTTTAAGTGGTTTATATGATGTTGAAGCACGTGATAAGTTGTTGTAATTGTTGTGGCCTTATGGAAAAATACTTTGTTGACTTGAATACAAATGTATGTTGTTGTGGGTAGCCTTCGTGGCGTGAATCCTAGTGTTGTGAGTATCATTGTATGATTGCAGGATTGTTGTGGTTGATGGTGAGTAATTCTTGATGTGAATTGATATGAGTGTATATGCTAAAATGCTAATTGTTGTGGCTTGTGGATTATGATGAAATGCATTGTTTATGTGAAATTCAATGTGTGTTATTTGGTGGCCTTATGGCAAGTAAAGACATTGTTTGAATTGATTTCCAATGCATGAATAATGACGATGAGATAATTCATATTGTTGATTTGTGAATATGAATTTGATTGTCATGAGTCATTTGTATGCCAAGCATCATGATATGCATCTTATGATGTCGTGTGCCCTTGTGGGGTGTGAGCGACAAAACGATTCCATAGGGAATCTGCTGTAACGGTCGTGTGACTTATACAAAGAGGACCTAAAGCGACGTTATAGACGATCGTGGGCCTTATACAAAGAGGACCTAAACTGATCGGATCGTGTACCTTATACAAAGAGGACCTAAAGCGATCCATAAACGTCGTGTGCCTTATACAAAGAGGACCTAAAGCAACAGGGAACATCGTTTTCCCGACGGGGAGTTACACTAAGTAACAAGCGATGATTCCAATAATTCCTGAGTGAATTAATGATGGATTGAATGGTACCGCATTGCATAGAGTCGTGGTGTCGGTCTCTGTGCATTTGCATAAATCATGAATGGATTGATTATGTGTGGGAAATTGCGAATTGATTGATTATGTGTTGAGCTCGTGATAGCATTGGTGAATTGATATGCATTTGTGATAAATGCATTGGTTATGGATGATATGTTTTATGTATAGACATATGCTATGTTTTGCGGGGATGTTGTACATTACAATGATTGTATTAATTATCTATGATGTGCTATATATGAAATATGTGATGTGGTGGTGTGTTTCCATATGTCATAACTTTGGTATGCATTATGTGTGAATATGTTATTAGGTTGGATTATTAGAAATATGTTATGTATCTGTGGCATGCTATATGTATTAGTATGTGATGTTTGTGGTGAGAATAATTATGCATGTGAATTTATATGTGTTTGCATATTATTATGCAATCTTGATTTAGTTGTTATTTCTCACCCTTCTGCTGTGGTTTGTTGCTCTATGAGGCAATTGTATATTAGTATCTTGGAGGCTTTTGTGAAGATTAGTTCTCCATCCTTTTGTCGGTCTGTCTGCTCTGATACGTAACACGGGAGTCGGGGAACGCTTTTGTTATATATGTATACATTTGTTGGATCTATTTTGTATTACCTTTGTTTGAATATTTTGATGTTATAAAACAATTTATTTTGGAAAACAAGTCAGTTATGGATCTTTCCGCTTTATTCCATAATTGAACTTTCCTTTTGTTGGAAAAAGTTTCCCTTTTATGTTTATTCCATTTTATGTTATGTATCAAATTTATGAGCAGGGATTGTGTTTTATTTCTTTAAATGTGGCATCCTTGTTTCTGTCTAAGGATAAAATTTTTATTCACTCTGATTTATTTATGTATTATTTATCCGCGATGGGAATTGGGGTGTTACATTAGTGGTATCAGAGCAGGTTGGTCTGTCCGGCCAAGTTGTTGAGTCTGTGTTGCATGATAGTTGAATACTGTCGATGTTGTTTGTCCCTTAGTACGTGATATGTGTGTGAAACACTGTCAGTACTTTCTAGTTTTCTAATCCTTTGTCTTCAGGATTTAGAATGAGATAAGTGGGGTAGAAGCTTGTGGTTCTCCAAGTTGCTTCAGGTGTGGAGCATTGGCTCAGTGTGCCATTGGTTGCAAGAGTGTAAGTGTTGTTTGGACAGTGTTGTTCCCGATTCCAGAGGGAATGCGGAGGTAAGGTTTATGTCAACTATGGATTTGTGCCTTAGGTAGTTTTGTGCACAAGATGCATGAAATGCTATTATACTTTGGTAAAGACGGTTTATGACCCATCATGATTGTCGGCTGTCTATTGACAAATTGAGGAACTGATCACCCTTAATCTCTTGTTGATAGTAGACGAAATTATGTTGGACGGAATAGAAGTGTCTTTCCGGCCTTGATAGTGTGTGCAATGAATTGTTTGGAATTAAGAAAATGATTATGGATTGTTTTGATGAGTCGATGAAGATTCTTATATCGGAAGATGAGGCAGATTAGAGGTTTTGGTATGTTGGTCCAGTTGGGAAGTCATTGAGAGAGAACGATTGGGTATGTTAATGGTTGTTCTCAGAGAGTAGAGTGTGAACTCAAATTTGACGAAGGTGAGGATTTGAGGTTTGGATCTTCTAAGTAAGTAGAAGAACTTTTAGGAAGTGAAACTCAGATGGTTGTCATGTTTGTGATGATAGTGTTCTGGAAATTGGCAGGAACGCCACAGTGATGGGCTGTCAGTTATGCGTGATTTTCAGATGTATTTTCGGATGGAATATTGGATGTTAGCATTAGAAGTACCTGGACTGATAGAGCAGTTGGAAGATTTACTGGAAAGGAGAATTGTGAGGCCAAGTGTGTCGTCTTGGAGGGCTCCAGTATTGTTAGTAACAAAAAGGAGGGATGATTGAACGAAATAACAAGCATGCTGTGTATAATGGTATTGAGACTATGGAAAGAAAAACTTAGAGTTCTGGTGAGGTTTGGAGTCTTTGGAGTTTTAGAGCATTAATGGGAATCTTGAGAAAACCCTTATGTGTGGATGTAATATTGATATTAAGAGTTCTTTTTGGTTGGTTGTTGATACATGTTGGAATTTGTGGAATGGGACGGTCAAGAGAAGAATTTGTGTATGGATTACTGACAGCTGAATAAAGTAACGATTGAGAATAAGTGTCCACTTTCAAGAATAGATGACTGGAACGGTTTGGTTGAGTTTGATTTAAATTACGATTTTTTGGAATGTTTGATAAGAGTGGTGAATTGTGTGAGTTGAGGATTTGATCGATTTAATGTGACTGGTTATGTTTGTTATCATCGGGATAGGCTGTTATTTACTCGGTTAAGCTTGTATGTGAGTATGGATAAGTTTGGATAAGTTCGTAGTGGTTTTGATTGAGGATATTCAGATCTGTTATAAACTCAGAGGAAGAACAGGTAGAGTGTTTGAGAATTGAATTACAAGTGTTGAAAAGAGACGAAGTTTTATGCTAAGTTATTCGAGTGAGAATTTTGGTTGAAAAAGGTTAGTTTTCTTGGATAAGTTATTTCAGATGAGAGTATGGTTAGGGATCCATCGGAAGTAGATGCAGTTCTACAATGAGAGGCTCCAAAGTTGGTTAAGGAGATTAGAATATTTTTGGACTTTAGTTGGTTATTACCGGAGGTTATTGAAGGATTTTCCAAGTTAGCGTTTTCGTTACTTCGATTGACTTGCAAAAGGTAAGTCGTTTGTTTGGGATGTTCGTTGTAAGGAAAGTTTCAGAGAGCTGAAGTAGAAGTTGTCTACGGCTCCAGTTTTGATTCTGTGTGATCCTAATAAACCGTTTGTGAGGTATTGTGATGTGTCTTTGATGAGTTTAGTCAGTGTGTTAATGCAAGAGGGTAAAGTCGTAGCTTATGCTTTACGACAATTGAGGATTCATAAAAGGATCTATACTATTCAGGATTTGAAATTGGTTGCGGTTGTATTGTGTTGGAAAATTTAGAGGTATCATCTTTATGGTTCTAGGTTCGAAGTGTTTAGTAATCACAAGAATATTGAGTACCTATTTGGTCGGAAGGAATATAGTATGAGACAGCGAGGATGGTTGGAATTTGTGATAAGTTATGACTTTAGCTGGAATTATCCTATTGGTAAAGTTAATGTCGTGCGTGATGAGTTAAGTCGAAAGTTTTTATACATGTCTGTTTTGATGGTCAGGGAGTTAGAATTATTTGAACAGTTCAGAGACTTGTGTCTGGTGTGTGAGATAACACAGTAGAGTGTGAGGTTGGGTATATTAGAAGTGAACTATGATTTTTCTGGTGAATATTGGAGAGAGTCAGAAGTTGGATATGAAATGGATAGATTTGATTGTTGCGAATAATCAGAGTGCGCATCGAAAGTGTGATGTGGCACATTTCGTATATGAGTGTGTGACTTGTAAGAGTTCATAGGTTGGACATTGAAAACATGTAGGAATGATAAGACCGTGGGATGTTATATAATGGAAGTGATAGGTGGAAGGTTTCAATATTAATCATGTACTAATATGTAAATGGATGTATTAGTTACACGTTTGATGGGTAAATCACAACGTTGTTGTATTGATGTTATGTTTGGTATTCTGGTTTTGTTGATGTTGTTGAGACGATGTTGTGTCGTGGGACTTTAGGTTCTTGTCTTTGTTGTTGCCTCGTTTCCATGGTGCTGGTTCGAGTGCGTGTGGTTAATCCCTATGTGGGAGATTAGAGGAGTGTTACCTAGGTGTTGGTAACATGGTTTTCGTTGAGTCGTGAGTTAGTCGTCAAGTGCATTGTATGGGCTTTGCATCTTGTCGTTGTAGTTGTCGTTGTTGTCGTGTCGTTGTTGTAGTTGCTGTGTGCGAGGTGTTTTGTCGGTTTGTGTTATTCTTGGTGTTGCCTTTAATGGCATGAGAGTGGGTTAGTCGGATACGAGAGTCATATCCGGAGTTGTTTACACCAAGTATATTTTCGAGGACGAAAATTTCTAAGTGGGGGAGAGTTGTACCGCCCCGGTTTTTGTTAGATTTATCTAATCGAGTCGATTTAATTATTTTCGTTTTTATATTATTTTATTCTTGACTTTTATTTGACAATATATTATTTTTCATCGTTATTATGTTTTATCGCGTTTTGAGAGCGTTTGCGAGATATTTGAGCTGAGGTGTAAAATGGTCATTTTAAGGGGTTAGATATTTTAGAAAAATTTGATATTTTTATAAATAAAGATTTGAGAGAAAAAGAGAGAAAAGAAAGAGAAAGGAAAGAAAGGAAGAGGAAGGAAAAGAGAAGGAGAGGAAAACTTGGGATAGAAGAAAACATCCAAATCAAAGCTTAAACTTCGATTAATCGGGTAAGGGTGAGAAGTTCCGATTATATTTCGATTGTATATGTATATGTATGTATTTGTTTGAATGTTTGGTTGAAAAATATATGTTTTCCATTAGGTTGAATTTGTGAACAATTGATAGAAATCGATGTTTTCACGGTTGAAATGCGATATAAATGCATGGGAATACTTGTTGATTATGTTGGAACATGTTTTGGTTGTTATGGTATGAATTGGAGGGTTTGAGAGGAAGAAGTGATGTATTTTGGCCCCAAATGACCTATATTGACGCTGCTGCGAATTCTGGGTTTTGCGGGTTCGCCTAGCGAACCACAGCGAAGGACCGGGCGAATGTTCGCCTAGCGAACTTTATGCTGGTTTTTTCTGCCATGGTTCCCTGGGGTTTGCCTAGCGAATACTGGAGCGAACGTGACAGATTTTTCTATTTTGTTTTCTTCATAACTTTCAAACCGTAAGTCCGTTTTGGCCGCCGTTCGAAGCGTTGGAAAGCTAATGAAATATTCTTTCTATTAAAAATGGTTTGGAGGACACTAGATGATTTAATTAAGTCGTGGTTGTGTAAAAGTGTTGGGTTGTCGGGTTTTTATCGCGTTAAATGAGTGCGGTCGGTGTTTTACAATGTGTTGTGCTATTGTTATATGACGTGGAGCTTTTATGTGGTTTATATGATGTTGAAGCATGTGATAAGTTGTTGTAATTGTTGTGGCCTTATGGAAAAATACTTTGTTGACTTGAATACAAATGTATGTTGTTGTGGGTAGCCTTCGTGGCGTGAATCCTAGTGTTGTGAGTATCATTGTATGATTGCAGGATTGTTGTGGTTGATGGTGAGTAATTCTTGATGTGAATTGATATGAGTGTATATACTAAAATGCTAATTGTTGTGGCTTGTGGATTATGATGAAATGTATTGTTTAAGTGAAATTCAATGTGTGTTATTTGGTGGCCTTATAGCAAGTAAAGGCATTGTTTGAATTGATTTCCAATGCATGAATAATGACGATGAGATAATTCATATTGTTGATTTGTGAATATGCATTTGATTGTCATGAGCCATTTGTATGCCAAGCATCATGATATGCATCTTGTGATGTCGTGTGCCCTTGTGGGGTGTGAGCGGCGAAATGATTCCAGAGGGAATCTACTGTAACGGTCATGTGCCTTATACAAAGAGGACCTAAAGCGACGTTATAGACGACCGTGTGCCTTATACAAGAGGACCTAAAGCGATCGGATCGGGTGCCTTATACAAAGAGGACCTAAAGTGATCCATAAACATCGTGTGCCTTATACAAAAAGGACCTAAAGCGACGAGGAACATCATTCGCCTGACGGGGAGTTACACTAAGTAACAAGCGATGATTCCAATAATTCATGAGTGAATTAATGATGATGAGAATGATGGATGGAATGGTACCGCATTGCATAGAGTCATTGTGTCGGTCTCTGTGCATTTGCATAAATCATGAATGGATTGATTATGTGTGGGAAATTGTGAATTGATTGATTATATGTTGAGCTCGTGATAGCATTGGTGAATTGATATGCATTTGTGATAAATGCATTGGTTATGGATGATATGTTTTATGTATAGACATATGCTATGTTTTGTGGGGATGTTGTACATTACAATGATTGTATTAATTATCTATGATATGCTATATATGAAATATGTGATGTGGTGGTGTGTTTCCATATGTCATAACTTTGGTATGCATTATGTGTGAATATGTTATTAGGTTGGATTATTAGAAATTTGTTATGTATCTGTGGCATGCTATATGTATTAGTATGTGATGTTTGTGGTGAGAATAATTATGCATGTGAATTTATATGTGTTTGCATATTATTATGCAATCTTGATTTAGTTGTTATTTCTCCAAAGAAATGCCTTCAAGAAATGTCTTCTCCAAAGACCGAAAAACAGGTCAGAGGATTTTTGGGACGTCTAAATTAAATCTCCAGATTCATATCCCTCATGACCGCGACATGCGCACCGATCTTCAAACTACTCAGAAAGAACCAAAGTTGTGTATGGACAGAAGACTGCCAAAAAGCTTTCAACTGTATCAAAGAATATCTATTGAATCCACCGATTTTGTCTCCTCTAGTGGAAGAAAGACTATTGATCATATACCTAACAGTCTTGGAAGACTCCATGGGTTATGTACTCGGCCAACAAGACGAAACAAATAGAAAGGAGTCTACCATTTACTACTTAAGCAAGAAGTTCACAGACTGTGAAACTCGGTACACTATGCTCGAGAAAACTTGTTGTGCTCTAGCTTGGGCAGCCAAACGTTTTCACCAGTACATGATTTATCACACTACTTGGTTAATCTCCGAAATGGATCCAATCAAGTACGTCTTTGAAAAGCCTGCTCTCACGGGAAGGATTTCCCGTTGGCAGATGTTGTTATCAGAATATGACATCGAGAATCATGCTCAGAAAGCTGTCAAAGGAAGTATTTTAGCCGATCATTTGGCTCACCAACCGATTGACGATTAGGAATCAGTCAGATTTGACTTCCCAGATGAAGATGTCATGTACTTAAAAATGAAAGATTGCGATGAACTGCTACCCAGTGAAGGGCCAGAACCAGGTTCCCAATGGGGACTAATATTTGACGGGGTTGTCAACACTTATGGAAACGGAATTAGGGCAATCATAGTAACACCTCAGGGTACCCATATTCCTTTCACTACCATACTGACATTCAAATGCACAAACAAAGAGGCCAAATATGAAGCTTGTATCATGGGTCTCGAAGAAGCTATTGACTTAAGGTTTAAGAACTTGGATGTATATGGAGACTCAGCCCTGGTTATCAATCAGATCAAAGAAGAGGGGAACATATATCAATCAGGATTGATTCCTTACAAAGATTACGCGAGAAGGTTGTTACCATTCTTCAACATAATTGAGTTTCAACATATCCCTCGTGAAGAAGATCACATGGCTGATGCACTAACCACTCTCTCTTCCATGATTAGTGTAGGTCAATGGAACGATGTACCTAAGATTAACATAATGCGCATTGAAAGGCCCGCTTACATCTTCGCAATGGAAGCAGTCATCGATGACAAACCCTGGTATCATGATATCAAGTGCTTCCTTAAAAAACAAGACTACCCACCTGGGGCATCGAGAAAAGATAGGAAGACTCTCAGAAGACTGGCTGACAACTTCTTCCTGAATGGTGATACACTCTACAAAAGAAACTTTGACATGGTTTTGCTCAGATGCTTAGACAGACAAGAACCAAACATGTTGATGAAAGAGATTCACGAAGGATCCTTTGGCACTCATGACAATGTACACACAATGGCAAGAAAAATTTTGAGAGCACGATATTATTGGCTGACAATGAAATCCGATTGCTACAAGTACATGAGGAAATGTCACAAGTGTCAAATATACACTGATGAAATACATGTATCGCCAAAGTATCTCAAAGTTCTTTCTTCTCCATGGCCTTTTTCTATATGGGGAATCGACATGATTGGCATGATCGAACCCAAGGCTTCAAACGGACATCGGTTCATCCTGGTAGCCATTGACTACTTCACCAAGTGGGTAGAAGTAGTGTCATACACCAATGTAACCCGACAAGTTATGGTCCGATTTATTAAGAACAATCTCATCTGCCGTTATGGTGTTCCAAGCCAGATCATTACGGATAATGGATCCAATTTTAACAACAAGATGATGAAAGAGTTGTGCGATGAGTTCAAGATCGAACACCATAACTCATCTCCGTACCAGCCTAAGATGAACGGAGCGGTAGAAGTGGCTAACAAGAACATCAAGAGGATCGTTAAAAAGATGGTTGTAACCTACAAAGACTAGCACGAGATGCTACCCGTTGCTCTTCATGGTTATCACACATCTGTCCGCACTTCAACAGGGGCAACCCATTTCTCTCTAGTATATGGAATGGAGGTAGTGTTCCCCATAGAAGTAGAGATCCCATCAATAGCCATGGTCAGTTGTACCAGCAAAGAATGAAGAAGGCGTTCAACAAAAAGGTCTGACCCCGTGTCTTCAGGAAAGGAGATTTTGTGCTAAAAAAGATACAATCATTCCTGACTAATTCCAGGGAAAAATGGACTTCGAATTATGAGGGCCCTTATGTGGTTAAGAAAGCCTTCTCAGGCGGTGCCTTGAGACTTGCAACCATGGATGGAAAGGAGTTTACATACCCCACGAATGTTGATGTCAAGAAATAGTTCTCCTAAATAAAAAAAAACGTCTCGATGGATTGAAAACCCGAAAGGGCGATCCAGGCAAAAATTAGAGACATAAGAAAAAATCATCCTGATGGATTGAAAACATGAAAAGGTAATCTAGGCAAACAGTTAGGGATTCATGGCAAGTAACTACGTCCAACAAGGTTAAATCCCCAGTGGTAACACCATCCATCGAAAGACTTCAGTCAAGGTCATCTTCAACAGATGCCCAGGAAGTCTAGAATTCAAAGTTGGTAGAGGGATAACGGTCGTTATGTTTCAATGTAGCCCCTTTTCCCTTAAATTACCATTTTCTAAACTTTGTAAAAGCTCTATGGGATCACGCGCTTGGCTGATTACCATTCTATCAATAAAATTTGAGCCCTAGTGCTTTTGTTTGCAATTCTCATTTATTTTTCTTTACAGAATGACATTTTTAACATGATCAACGATTCTTGAAAAAAATGAATTTAATTGTCAATTTTTTCTTCTACTTTTAAAATAAAAATGGAAATTCCGTTTGACTTTGAACATAAAAAAGAACACCAATAGCTTCTCCGGAAGTGATTAAACCTCAAAATGCAAAATCAAAGTACTCCTTCTAAACCAGTACACTTGAATGCAGGATCAACCGTTTCAGATATAATATCCCGTCTAACATCCCTGGCAGAGTTATTACCTCTGAAGACCAATTGATGGTTCTTTCTCCCCCAGTGGGGTCTACTTCTCCTAAGCAAGACATGATTTCTATCTTAAACCGATGGTACTTTTCATCCCCTGTAGTAGCCGAGTATCTAGTCGTATTCATTCACTAGTTTGTACGTCGCATCTGTTTTTTCAGCATAAACATACATACATCGTGCATAATCGGTTCATATACATATTCACATTGCATTATTATCGCTTTGGTCATACTCATCCCCAAGTGATAAAAGTCCTATCACCGAAAGTTGTCAGTTCTTTCCTCGTCCGGAAATGTATCGTCTGAGCAATCTCTCCCAGTTTATTTCTGGATTGGAGCCTATCCTCGACCACTTTGATAACTTGAACCTCTAAATGGCAAGAAGACATTCGACAGACACCTTTGGAACATCACTCTTCACCATTGGAGATGATATTTTTTTCGCTTTCCCGGATTAAATAAAATCTCCAGAGAAAGCCTCTCAATAGTAGACTTTTGGCAATACGGCGGTTTCTCCCCGAAAAAATTGTTTTCAATGGAGTCATCAACACCTCAAAATTGGATCACATCACATGGCATTTCTCTGAAAAGATCTCGAAGAAAAGTATGATGTAATATCCCCAAGCAAAAAGCGATCTCTCAAGAGACTCGTTTACCCCAGTAGATTCAACAAATGGCATCTCCCACAGAGAAGTTTGTACACCTCTTCAGCTCAGACAAATGGGTGTCCCCAGCAAGTCTGACATCAAATTTTCCATCAAATGGCGTCTTTCCAGTATAGCTCGGCGAGAAGTTTGATGAAGACCGCTACAAATAGCGTTCCTTGTCGAGGAAGAAACTCGACAAGAAGAAACTGAGACCAGTTCCGTGGCTGAAGACCAGGATCGAGGGGAAGTTTATTTCAAGAAGAAACTGAGAACAGTTCCGTGGCTGAAGACCAGGATCGAGGGGAAGTTTATTTCAAAAGAAACTGAGACCAGTTTCGTGGCTGAAGACCAGAATCGAGGGGAAGTTTTACCCTTTTCTAAGTAACATTGCTTAGTAAAAGAAGATGGATGAGCGAACTGCTATTCATAACCACGGTCAAAATTTCGAGTAATCTGATATTTAATTATCTTGTACCCTGAATGTCCGAATATCTTCGCCATTCACACCTTCAGGTCCAAGAAGATTAAATAGGGGTATCTGTCATACCCCAAATTTTGATCACAAGATTTCCCATCATTGTGAGAATCATTACCACAATATGGATGTGCCATCATACCTCATCAATCTCCTTAAGGATTGTTGAGCATTCACTACAATCAAGAATTAGGGTTTCGAGCCCTCTCAGAACACTTATACAAAAGATCAATCAAGAAATGACATGATCTTTAACTTGTCTAACCTCTCAAAACAACCCTGACGGATCAAGAGGTCTCCCATATCAAGAATCAAGCACAAGAGTGCAACATCTCAAGCTGTCAAGCCTCAAGATCGCTAGTGTCACCAAATTAGGGTTTTGGTCGACCAAGGCCTCCAGATGAAAATTTTCATCAGGGCATAAGCCAATACCTCAAAACATGATGCAAAATGCTCCAAGGGACCTCATGGATCCAATCATCAAGTCAAATTAGAATTAGGGGAAGCATTCATAAAAAATCAGGAATTAGGATTTCTTGACCTAATTCACCCCTAAGTTGACATTTGAGACAAGACATGAACCAAGACCTCAAGACATGATTTGAAGGCCTTAATTACACCACATTAATCCATTAACAATCATGGATTGATCCAAGAAGCTTGATTCACAAGTTTCAATTTCATCTGGACCATAATTAGGGTTTTGAAGAAAAAGTCAACTGTGTTTTTGACTTTTGACCAAGACATGTTCCCAAACCTTGAGACATGGTTCAATACACCCTAAAACACCTATTGAATCCATCCATTAGGTTTGAATTAGGTCAAGAACTTGACTGTATAGAGGATCACACAATTTGGAATTTATCTGACAAAAAGTCAACTGTGCCCAAAATCAAGTTTGACTTTTTGGAATTTTTCACAAATATGGCTCCCCTAAGTAAAAAAACAATGTTAATTTATGGTTTTGATCATCATTCATCAAGAAAAATCAAGAAAAGTGAGGTTTCTTGCAAAAGGGGCAACCATAAGAAACTAAAAATTTTCTAAGTTATGGAACAAAATGGATTTGGTACCAACTTTGCAAGGTCATAACTCCCAAACCCTAAGGCCTTTTTCTTCCATTCAAAGCTCAAATGAAAGTTCACATGACATACTTCAAAAGTGTCAACTACAAGAGATTCCAAATATTCATGGATTTTGAGTTATGGATTGATCAAAATCACAAAAAGTGAAAATGACCACTTTTTCCAACGCTTAGTGAAATTTTCAAGTCAGAATCTGTTTAATCTTTTGCCAACTTTGAGGCCTTTTTTCACCTTGATCCAAGCTAAACCAGGTCCATTGGTGGACATCAAAGTTAAAGTATGTCATGAGATCTTTCCAAAGAGTACAAGAACTCCCATTAATTCAACTTGATCAAGGAGTTGTGGATCTCACAACATGCCTTGCTCAAACTGGTTTTCAAGGCAGATTTGGTACATTTCTTGTGCCACACGATTTCCATTTCAAATTCTGTCATCTTGCAAGCTTTGTCCTCTTTCAAGATCAGAGGCAATCTTGATGACTCACTTGATATTTTCAAGCTTGGACCAATGAGTCAAGGATCTTATCCTTTGGCATGTGATCATTCAGGTTTCAATTCCAAAAACTTCAACTTTGTCATTTGGAATTAATGTGGTGCTTAGAGCTGTCATGAACCTGAACAAGCAGTCCAATTGAGTCAAGGTTGTTGCAAAGATCAGAAGACCTGGAGCTACCAAGACCAGCTCAAGTCAATGGCCAAGTGAAGACTTGGTACCTTAGCATTTAAGGAAGTGATACATGGGCATATCCATTGGATAATAGAGTGATCCCTCATCCAACACTATTCCTTCAAAAACAAAACTCCTCTACTATAAATAGAGGTCATTTCTGATGTTTTAAACCACACCAAAACAATACCAAAGCCTTGTTTTCTCACTCTCCCTCTCTTACTTCAATTTCAAGTCACATTGGAGCAATCTGGGATTTCTTGAAACCAGAGCAAAAACTACTCAAATAACCATCCAAACACATCTGAAATCATCCATTGTAGGTGTTCAAACCTTCATCCTCATTATACAACATCAAAATCAGAAAATAAACCTTCAAAACCTCAAATTTTGACTTTTCTGCATTTTTCAAGCCATGTCTTGATCCAATCACTTTTAAGACCAGTTAACCCTTCAAATACTCTCCAAATATCATCCTTAAGTTGTTCCCACAAGTATCCCTCAACTATAACACCATTTGAGTGAGATACCATTTTGGTCATTTTTTCCATTTTTGCAAGAAAGAGCCAATTGCTGTTCCTGAGGTTTCCAGCTGATTTTGATCATCCTAAAAGCTTCTAAGGTATCAATCAAGAGTGTCTAAAGCATTGGATTACTTCTGGCACAAGCATCTTGACAGTTAGCACAAGGAGCTTCAGGAGGTAAGTGCATCACAACTTGAACTCATAAAATATGCATTGCTTTGATATCCATTGATCATAAACATGTCATATATATAAAATGTGTTGTGTTTGAACCAATTTACCATGCTATTGTTGCTTGTGTGATGAGATAGCATAGAACTTGCAAATCTTGGTCTATTTTGAAACCACTATCGGGTTTTAAAATAGAAGCATCTTTAAAAAATTCTGAAAGCACCATTGGATTCCTCATGAAATTCTAGGTAGGATCCATCTAAATTTCATCCAATTCCATGATGAATTGAGGAAGTTATGGCCTTCATGCAAATTCACCAAAACATGGTTTTTGCCTTGGCCTGACCTGAAATTCAAGTCACCCTTATGTATTCATGGGGTGATTTTGATACACGGATGTTTCACCACCCCAGTGGTAGCAGCGCGCGTGTGTTTGGTTGGAGGTCAGGGGTTCAAGACCCACCCAAACCAGTTTTGCTATTTCTCTCATTTTGCTATTTTTTCTCATTTTTAGGTTTTTTATTAATTAATCTCAAAATTAATTTCTCTCTCAATTTTAATTATTTTTTAATGATTATTTTTTTTAAAATTCACAAAAATGTTGAAATATTTTATTCCAAAAAAAAATTGAATTTATATTATTTATTTAATATAGTTTGAATTTTTGTAATTTATTTCATTTCTTTATTTCAAACATTTAAAAAAATGAAATTTCCACCTTGATCTTTCAAAACCAATTGATTTTTAAGCCTTCATGTGATTAAACATGATTTTTCAAAATATTTTTCAAAGCTTACCACTTGTTTTTAAATATATTTGGTATTTTATATTTAATTTCCTTTGAAAATAGTATTATATTAATTAAAATTTGGGTTTCCCTCAATTTTAAATTTTCAAACTTCATTTAAAATACTTTTGGGCCTCTTGATAGAGTGTAAGTCCCATCCCTTTGTAGATAAACCATTTGGGCCTCAGTCATTGTATAAGTCCCGATACGTTTTAAAAAATCTCGGCGCGATCGCCATTTTCAAAACAATTTTCATTTGGGCCTCCCTTTGGTTGTAAGCCCCATTTTTATTCTTTTCCAAACAATTTTGGGCCTCTAATAGAGCGTAAGACCCAACCCCCCTTTGTACATATATAATTTGGGCCTCAGTCATTGTATAAGTCCCGGTACAATTTTCAAAATAATGGTGCGATCACTGTTTTTTCATCTTGGACTCTCCTTGAGTTGTAAGCCCCATCTCATGTATTAAAATAAACCTTTGGGCCTCTAATAGAGTGTAAGCCCCATCCTTTTTGTAAATACAAATAATGTGGGCCTTAGTCATTGTATAAGTCCCTATGTGGTTTTCAAAACTACGACGCAATTGTCATCTTTTCAAAAGAGATCATTTGGGCCTCTCCTTGAGTATAAGCTCCAAACTTCCTTTTTAAATAACTTTCCTTTTGATTTATATTCAAATTCAAAGTTGTATCAACTTTCTTCAATTTCTTGAATAACTAACTATACAGCTGTGGTTACAATGTTGGAGCTTGTACAACTGTAAGTTCCACTATCCTTCTCAATATATGCTTGTTTATATATTTTATCTGTATATACTTGTATATATTTGCTCAGAGTTTTCCCTAGCAACTAGGTCTAGGTTTAGATCAAACTAGTGGTTACTCTTTCAACACAGTCAAAAACTAGTTCCCCCATAGGAAATTCCAGATACAGTCTTGCCTCCTCTTGGGCTTATACAATATGGAGCAGAGAAAGGCATTATTCCCGGTGAAACTTTTATCAAGACTGTCACAACTTAGAAATATTTGTATAAGAAATTCATTTCCCCCAGACAGGATTAATTCCCAGTGAAACCTCTCTTGAATTTCTTCAAACCCTAGAACAGTTCACTAAGGAAAGAATTATTCCCGGTGAAACCTTTCCTGAACGTTTCTTAGGTTTGGACCCACAGGCTTCCTAAAAGCATCCCCAGCTTCCTCTTGGGCTTTGTACAAGGACCCTTAGGCTTCCTAGAAGTTCTCAGCCTCCTCTTGGGCTTACTAGAAGGACCCAAAGACCTCCTACAGATATAGGACAAAACCTAGTCATCTTTTGCTAGTTCAATCCTCCAGAGAGTTAGAATTACAAAACATCAGACCAGTTTAGGGTTGATTCTCATCCCTTAAAACATCAGCCTCCTCTTGGGCATCATACAAAGATCATCCTCTTACTAAGAGTTAACCTTTTCATACCAGTAGACTTGGAAAGTCTCATCTCCTCTTGGATCTCAAAGAAACCCTCAAGTTTCCTAAAAACACAGGAAAAATCCTGATCACCTGATCAATATCCAACAGAGTTAGAACCTCCATCGGTTTTAAAACTCAATCTTTAAGCCTTCAGTTTAAATTCCCCAGCTAAGGTCAAATCACCACCAATAAACCCTAAGAAAAATTAGAACCTCAAGGCATCTGATATTTCAACTCTTCTTCACTCCTTAGCAAGAGTTGATTCCCCAACTTTGACCTGTCTCTGGATCTCAATAATCCTCAGCAGAAGTTAGCCTCCTCTTAGGCTTCATATAAGAAACTCCCCAATCAGCCTCCTCTTAGGTTTTGTATAATGATTTTCCCTCAGCAGTTTTAGCCTCAATCTTGGGCTTTGTACAAGATAGGCAAAATATTTTCCAGCTGAGTCAATAACTTTTAGCCTCAATCTTGGGCTTTGTACAAGACACATATAAAACCTCCCTAGTGGAGTCAATTCTTTTAGCCTCAGTCTTGGGCTTTGTACAAGACAAACCAAACTTTCCCCTTGAAGAGTCAATTCTTTTCACCCTCAATCTTGGGCTTTGTATAGGACAGACATAAAACTCCCTAAACAGAGTCAAACTTTTAGCTTCAACCTTGGGCTTTGATCAAGGCACACAAAAATCAACACCCCTCAGAAGAAATCAAGATTGCTCTGTAGGAATACATTTCCCTGTACATCACACATCAAAATAGACAATCAAAAAATCCAGATAATTGATGTAAGTGGCACACTTGTTGATTCAAAAATCCAAGCTGTAGTCCCTCTTTATCCTGGTAAATCCATTCTTTCATCTAATTGCTGTAAGTGGCAAGCCTCTGTATTATTTACATCCAAGCCAATGTCTCTCTCTTAGCATGGAAGAATCATAAGGAAAAATGGCATTGCTCTACACTGAGTTAAAGTTTCTTCCTTCAGGACACTTCCCGTATAAAGGAAATTATGGCAATACTGGATTCCATACATTCCAGTTAAAGTAATTCCCCTTTAAACCAATCCCAACATCTGTGATGAATAGGTGAGATATCTCTCTTTAAAGTTGACAAATTCTCTTTCAGGAAAACTTTTAGCTTCAATCTTGGGCTTTAAATAAGACACCAAACATCTTCCCTCCCATAGAATAGGAGGAGCTATAATTGCTCTGATTTCCCGGTTATCTTTACGGTAATACGTAGGCATAAGATTGTATAATCTTAGCGAGCACACAAATCAAAAACCTTAGGTCCAGTACCTTACCAAAAACATCGAAAAACCCAAAAAAAACAAAAATACTCTCTTAACACTCCCAAAGGAGAAACTTTCCCAACCCATAACAGTAAAAAAAATATTTAAACCCGCCAAAGAAAGTCTATGGATAACCCTATATACACTGGGTAATTGACAACTTCCCTTTGTATAACCTGACCCCGAACCCCCCAATCTCTTAGCATTTGTTAAAGAAAACATTTGCGTGCAAGATTAGTTTTAGATATCTTCCCTTTCCTTTCCAGTTTCATAGGATAAATAAGAAATTAGAAAGTAGCACCCAATTCCAACCATTGAGGTAAGGTGGTCGCGTCACCGACAAAAATCGGCCGCTACACATCTGTATTCTTTTGTCAATTATTTCAAAACCAACTCTGAGTCACCTTTATCTGAACTCCATTTGCCCCAAGTCTTAAAGGACCTTAAGACTTGCAATTAAGGCTTTATACTCTGCCTTATTGTTTGAGCAACAACCTTCGATTTTAAATTTAAACTTGGTTATGATCCCTTTCGAAGAAATAATCATATTTCCAGTACCAATTCCATGTTTATGTCTGCAACCATAAATGTATAACTTCCAAGGTTTTAGGCGAACATAACTCTATGTTACTTCAACTATTACATGATCAACAATGAAGTCATCAACAACTTGGCCTTTCATGACCTTTAATGGTTCATAAGTTAAAGAATATTTAGTTAAAGATAGAGCCCATTTCCCAATTCGACTATGTAAAATATGTTTCGATAACATGTACTTAATAACATCAAAATGGGAACACACAAAAACGTCTGTTGGCTTTTTATAATATTACAATTTTGTACTTGTGAAATACAAGCACAAACACAACTTTTATATGAGACTATACCTAGTCTCTGCATCATTTAAAACTCAACTGAGGTAATAAATGGCTCTTTCGACACCATCATCATCCTCTTTGGCTAGCATACTTCCTATTGTTAGTTCAGATGCAAAAATGTACAACTTCATAGTTTTATTCCTCATGGGAGGCAACAAAATAGGAGGAATTGAAATATTTTCCTCTTGACAAAGGCATATTGGGGACTTTTTTCATTTATATGACTTCTCCTACGTGGATGAGGTTTGAAATACTCGGGGCCCTTTGCGACCTCTTTGTCAAAGACAGAGCTGCAACAAGGGTAAAACATGACTTTTTCAGATACTTTGATCTTGCATATGTTTTGGAAATTAATCAATCCCTTTTTAGCCTTTGGATAAACAACTTTGACATTCTATGCATAGTCCAATATGAGGGTTGAGAAAAACACAAGAAAGGGGGTTTGAATTGGTTTTACAAATTTTTCAATAAACTATGTAACATACACACACATACACACACACACACACGCTAACAAGGTATGAATCACGGAAAGAGACAACACAATTGGTTTATCCTGGTTCACTGTTAACTAAGCTAATCCAGTCCATCCGCCAAGGTGGTTTTTCCTTATCACAAGAACTTAATACACTAATCTTTGACAAGATTACAAAAACCTCTAAGTCATCAACGACTTAGCCCTCTCGAGTCTACTGACTAACACACATAGTCACTCAAGGAAAACTTATAATCAACCTCTAAATTGTTCAACAACAATTTAGCCCTCTCGAGTCTACTGACAAACACATTTAGTCACTCAAGGAAAACTTACAATCAAACTCTAAATTGTTCAACAACAATTTAGCCCTCTCGAGTCTACTGACTAACACACTTAGTCACTCAAGGAAAATCACTTAGAAAGTGATACAAGAATGTTTACAATATTGCTTCTTAATAAGCATGTTGAAACAAATTTAAGAACAATATTTCTACACAAATATGAGCAGCAACTCTTTGTGTCTTTGAGATTCTTTGACAAAGTATCTACTTTAGCGTTTTTTACTTATGAGTTGTTGTTCTTTGCAATGCAGCATAGTCTTCTATTTATAACCTCGTTGAGGGATAAGAATGTTTTTGAGCTTGGCTAGCTGTCTTCAATGGTAGAATCCTTGGAGAGCAGAATTAGTAAATATTTAGAAAGCTTTCTAGTCAATTCTGAGCAAAATCAATGCTTTAGACTATTTTAGGAAAGAACCGTTTGTACGGATTCTTGGTCTTAACATTTTGCTTTGGACTTTGAGCTTTTTGATCCTCATCATATATTTTGAACTTTAACGTTGATTAGAGTCTTCAGAATCCTTTCTTTAGAAACAAACGCTTTCTTGAGGAACACATATTCTCTTCTTTAGAAACTCCAGTATGTATCAGAATCTTGTTGAGTTGCACTAGAAATTGATTCCAATGAAAATTGTATATCTGCACACTTAAGATAGAATTAGAGTACCAAACTGTTACATAAAAAATATATGCATTGTTATCATCAAAACTAGAGATTATATGCAGAATCAAGATCTTGTTCTAACAATCTCCCCCTTTTTGATGATGACAAAATCATGTATTTTGATGAAACAATGTATATGCTTTAATGTTCTAAAAAATCAGAGGTAAGTTTTAGAATACTCCTCCTGAGATAGAGAATCTCCCCCTGAGCTTATATATCATGTTTACTTCTTCTGAGTTGAATTTTTTTTGCAATGTTTACCATAAGAAGCTTCTAATGGAACAATCCTGCAATTTCATTCACATGCTTGTATATATGGTGTTAGAATGTGAGCATGAGTTTTTAGAGAGAAAATATATATATTAAAATCATTCCTACTTTTACTCCACCTTTTTGTCATAATAAAAAAGATTTTTTTTTTATAAATAAGATTGAAGATACACGGGAGAAAAATACAGAAACGAACGAAAATGACAAGGGTAAGCCGTAAGGTGCTTGGGGAAGGGAAGTAGAAGGAGTCCTTGTAAGAATCCTTGACGGAACGACTAACTTCATCTTGACTATCCAACCTTTCTTGCACCGTTTTCTAATTGTTCTGCAAGTCTACCAATGTATGTTCCAATATTGGGAGAAGATTATCATTAGAGACACGTTTTTCAGCAGCAGCTTGTAGGACATCTTCTCTTTCTGCAGCAGCTTTTATTTCTGCTTCCTTCTTGGCAATCTCAGTTGTAATTCTTCCAACTTCCTTTCTTGCTTTCTTCTTGATTTACAAATTTCTCTTTAACTTGATCTGAGAAACACTTGATTTCTTGAAATTATTCTGTTAGCCAAGTGTTAAAGAGATTCCAATTTTTATTCAGAAGGGTAGGCTCATCACTAGAATTGGATTCTTCATAGAGCCCTTAGGCTTTAGTGACAACCTCTTCCAGAAAGCTAGAAAGAGCATCAGCCAGTGTTTTACTAGGAGGTTGAGAATCAGAAGGCTGAGAATCATGATGAGTGTCACCATCAAATGCAGATTCTGTAGAAATACTGTGTGCTAAGAGTGGTGGAGAAGGCAAAGGTTTCGATGGGATTGCGGCAAAGTTTGGAAATATAGTTTCTGAAGGAGATATGGAAACAAGTGGAACTAAGGATGAGAAGGAATTTTATAAAAGGGAAACAGGAGCAACAGTGGTGGAGATGGTTGTTATTGAGGAGGTTGCTATTTTGGATTTTTCAAGAGGACCGAAAATACAAGGTGGTGTAGGTGGGATGGCGACGGTAGTAATTGTGGTTGAGAATGATGGTGGTAGGGGAGGAATTTGTGAGAAAATAATTCTGGTATCTGACCCAGAAATAACCAATGTTGAGGAGTCAGAAATTGTAGTTGTTTAAGCAGAGGAAACAACAATTTTAGAGTTCATGGAGGAATTTCCCGATTCCTTATGCCCTAACTTCTTTTTCTTTGCAATCATGACCTTTGAGGAAATACGTTTCCTTTTGTAAAGGTTTGGTGGTTCAGCTAGGAGTTGGTCAAACGAGATTCCAGACACATCATGACCCTCTTTTTCAAGCTGGTCTAGGTAATTTTGTAAGACCTCTGGTGGATCAACTTGGGTTAAAAGAGGATAGTTGTCAACAATTGTCCTTCGTCCTTTGATACTATCAAAGTCTATATCCATAGTGGGTTCAACAATAATTTCTTTGATAATAGACATGCTTTTGACATTCTTGATATTGAAAGGTTTTCCAATATCTTCACCAAGATCATCAAATAAATTATGGTTAACCAGATGATCCACAAGACCACTTTCCATCAGTATATCTGAAATACGTCTTCCCAAAGGAATATGCCCTTTTGGCTTATCCCTAGAATCTCTGACAAAATCTCGAAGGAATTTGAACAGAATGGATGGAAGATCCATTTTCACTTCTTGCATCACAAAGTACAATATGTACTTTTGATCAGTGTTAGCAAAGTCGGAAGAACTTGTTGAAGGCATGATTTGAATGCAACCTAGAATAAGCTTGAACTAATGCGAAGGTGGTTTGAAAAATCTGTTGCCTTAGGTTTTGATTTATCATCAGAGCATTGAGTGTAGATCAAAGGTATGACTGTTTGATTAAGGAAAACTGTCTTTCTTCTCATATTGTAGACACGCTTGCCCTTATTGTATTCCATTTTCAATAGAGCAGCAATTGATTTTTCAATGATGACAACCCTTTTTCCCTTAACATCCAAAATAACATAATGATCATTAGCATTAGCATGAACCCAGAAATCACTTACCAAAGTGGTGTAGACGGGGCCGAAAAGACTGAAAGCTCCTGTGGTTTGACGAAATTTTGGTAAAACAGGAATGTGATAAAAATGAAGAAATCTGCTCAAGATTAAAGATGTCAAAGAAGATGTCCCAACAGCTAGAGTGGACATCTTATTAATATAGCAGGTTTCATTATACAAGAGTTGGTGCGAATTTGCAGAGTGGATAAAGGAGAAAAGATAGAAAGCCCAAGACATCAGAAGACTATATAAGGAGACTTAGACCTAGGGTTAAATACTGTACTTTTGTATCACTTATAACTTTGTAACCTAGTTCTCTTGTGCTAAATAAGGGTTTAGGGTTTGAGAGTCGTTGGCTCTCTTAGGAGTTATAAGACTCCACTCTGTAATATTGGATGCAGAGTGGAAGGCATAGGTACAGGGATACAACCAGAAGCCTGTAGGTAATGGTTGTTGTATTGTTCTTGGACGACGCTTTGAAGCAAGTCCAAGATAACATGAAGGTCAAGAAACTGCGGCAGGTTTTGTATTGGCAGAAGACAGAGATTTAATAGGTTGTGATTAGGATGTGAGTGGGGTATCTCATATCAGGGTTGTAAATGTTTGAGTTTAACTTTGATAAAGATGTTCATTGGGTAGATGTTAGGTATAAAGTTGTAAACGGGGGAGTTTAGCTTTGTAACAGTTCTAAAAATAGTGAAGTCTTCGTCCTGGATTGGTATCCCCCAGATGTAGGTGAATTGCACCGAACTGGGTTAACAGATACTGTTTTATTTAACATTCTGCAATTTACAGTTTTGTTATTGTTCTTGACTTACATGTTGGATCAGATGTCGTGACATCTGTGATTGTGCAGTTCTGATATTTAAGGTATCAGTCTGCTGTTGCGCCTCTGAGTTTAAATGATTATGTAGCATAATATCTTGACATGTGTTAGGACATTTGATGTCTGCATAGGCTAGAATTTCAATTGGTATTAGAGCAGGCATCCTGTCAAGTTCTGGATGAGATCCTTGGGAGATACTTTCTGGAGTTTAAACAAGGAGGAGTTTTGACGATCAAATCAATCAACTCAGACATACTCAAGGGTATTAATGGATGAGATGGATGTTCTGGATCAAAGGGAGCAACCTGGAGGTTGTTCATGTTGCTGAGGAGATTCTACAACAACTACAGGAGAATTGGCTAGTTCTCTTGTTAGTGTGCCTTATAAGATGTTGTGACATCTTATTAGGGCAAGCAAGATCTGTTCCTTAGGGGTTCCGCTGCATGTGTTTCTGATGGAAGAGCTCTAGAATTATGGGATTCTGGAGTTGTTACTGAAGACAGTTGGTGGAAGGTCTCAATTGTCGGCCTCTATATTTGAAGATATTTGTATTCTTTTATTACAAAGTCGGGAGTGATGGAGTAAAGGGAGTTGTGATTAAATATCTGGTATGATGACTTGGTACTTGGAAGCTTGGTTTCTTGGTGCAGTTGAAGTTAGTTGAAGAGGAGAGGAGTTGAGTTTAAGTTTATCAGATTCTTGCTCTAAGAGTTTGATAAACTATTGATCGGCTAGGTTGTCAAAGATACTTGAGAATTCTCTTAAGTCCACTCATAAAGGCATCTATGTCGTGTATCTGGAGTCTTCTGGTTACTCTTCTGACTAGAAGGTGTTTCTTTGAAACACAGTCTGAAGAAAGTGGAGGTGATTTATTTTCACCATCCAAAAATAGCAAGGAAGGATTCATCTCTCTTGACCCTAAGAGTAGATCCAATTTGATTGAAAAATTGTTGAGGTAAATAAGATTTGTTCAGAGAAAGTCTTAGTTACTTGATTCAAGGGTGGTGGCCTTGGTATCTCAACATTGTCCTTTGAAGAAGATACTTGCAAGAAGATTGAATACTTTATAAGAGTTCATGATGTGATCTGGTGGAGCTCAGCTACAACAGTGAAGAAGGTTTATTGGACAAGGATTTAAGATCAATTGCTATTTGTGGAATCCACAAGTATTTAATTAATTACCCTTGAAAGTCAAGATTGCTGATGTTCAATAAGATGTTGGAACATCTCATCATCAAAGTTTGTGCAGAATCATGGGAGGGGCATTGCATATGCTTTAGCATCTGTTTTAGTCTTAGGTGGTGACCTAAGAAGTGGCTTCAGTCGGGTGTGACATAAGCATGTGTTCTCTGGAGAGTTTCCTGGCAAGAAACTAGTCTGGACTTTGATGCTATTGTAGATAAAGATGAAGACATCATAATCTTGATGGTTACAGCTTGGATCAGTTAATTTCTGATCTAGGTGCTTTGGAGCATGAATCTTGCTCTTCTTGTTAAAGGTCAAAGTTAAGTGGCAGTTATCTCTGACTTTCTACAATCAGCTCTACTAAGGAAAGTGGCATTCTTTGATATGGCTATGGTGTAGTCTTGGACTACTTATTTTCTGAAGACTCGTACGTGGCAGGTTTGAAGTCTTTCGAGTTCTAAAGCAGGATGGAGGTTGTCTACTCAAACTTGGTTGTTGAATCAAGTCTATGAGAGCATGGAACTCTTGTTCTGCGAAGGGAGGAGGTTCTTCTAAGTGGTAGAAGGAGGAGATGAATTCAATAGTTAGATGTCATATCAGAATATTCTGACATCTAGCTCAACATCAGAAGTCTCAGTTGGTGATGTGACACATCAGCTTAAGATAAGGTGATCTACAGGAGAATGGAAGTTGTGGATGCTTCAAAAAGGTCTATCTCATGCAGTTTGCGGGAGCTGTGGATGGGAAGATGTTACATGAATAAGTGGCTTGGTGGATCCAAGATGTCTTGCTATGGGGCAAGTAGTTCATGTGACTTAAAGATCTGATTTCATTGGTGGATCAGTGTATCTTATGGGAATTCTGAAGAAGATTGAGATCAATCAAAAGGTGGCATTTGGTTGGTTTCATAGTGTGCATTCAAGCAGGATACTTGAAACTGATTGCTCTTGTGCAGAAGAGTAGTTAGTTGAAAATGTAAGGAGGTTCTATTTCTCTGGGAGCTTGTGGCGGAAGTTTTGGGTTGAGGATGGATGTATACCTTCTTTTGGTGGATGAGAGTTTATTTCTCTCTGGGTTTCTGAAGTTCTCTTTGCTCAAACTGATGGCGCAGTGTTGTGTGAAGATCTTCAGTTTGGATTACTATGCTGATAGTAAGTCTAGTGGTGGAGCTTATCAAGAACCATGGTTTGTGGTGTCTGTGATGTGTGGAAGATATCCTAACTGATGTTAGAATATCTTTGGGTTGGTTATCCTTGGTGGAGGATTCCTAAGTTCTGGTCTAGGAACTTGTTGGCTACATCATGTCTAAGGAGTACCTATCTTGTCATACGGGAGAATGATGAATTAGAAGAACTGCCTTGGGAGGAAGGTGTGGAGAAGACTGGAGTGGATCATATGTTGATTGCATGAAAGTTTGGTTTCTAATGCATTCAGAAGTGGATATTCACCAGAAAATCAGAAGTATTCCAGGTTATCATATGGGAGAATGATAAGGAATGATTGTCTTGGATTGTGGGGTGTCTATCTCTATTACTGGCTAGGTAAGGTCAGTGGAAAATCTTACGAAGGGGGTGTTGCCCCTGGCTGCAAGTCATGCTAGTAGTGGATCAGTTTGGCAGCTGTGAAGTTCTGAAGCATGCATACAATATCTGACATCGTTATAACAAACTAAGGGGCCCTATGCATCTCTTTGAGGAATGTGAAGCATTCTGATTCAATTTGTTTCTGCCTCAAGTAGCTGGAGGTCTATACATGAGAATTCAGGATGAGTTCGTGTGGTGTGTAGATGGTTGCAGGATGAGGGGGATCAATGGGACTTTGATCTTAAGCCAAGAGTTTGTTATGGTAGGATTGTTATCCTTTTATTATTTCCTCACGGGTAGCATGATGGTGATCATGTGTGAGTGATTATTCGTTCTTGTCAGAAGAAGCAATGAGAGAGTTGATGATTATGTTCAGCAGGTGGCTTGAATTGAGGGTGCGCTCTTGAAGACATGAAGATGCATCTTATGTTTTCCATTCATTAGGTAGGTGTTCTATGGAGGAGCACTGGTTACCTTAGATAGGGGGAGTTTCTCCTTGATCTAAGATGTTTTACTGCGAGGGTGCAGTTGGAGTTCCGATTTGCATTTGTGCGTCAAGCAAGCTGTGATTATGTGTCCATCCTGGGAGGATGAGATGTCAAGAAGGATGTCTTGACATTTTTTTATGTATTGTTGCAAGTTGGGGGAGACTTGGCAGTGCATGTGTAATGGTTCTTATTGGATACTTAAGAATCATTGATGAGTCTGGGAGAATTTATTTTTTTCTGCAGACTGTGATCATAATTTTGTGAAGAAGTCTCTGTGTTGTCAAATCAGATGAAGAACCTAGGAAGAATAGACAATGTCTGACATAATGTCAGGACAATGCTATAAAAATGCTTGCATGTAATGGGTTCTTTGGTCGGTGGTCTTAAAAGAAGAAACAGTCAACAGTCTTGGCCGATGCGCATTTGGTGGAGTTATTTCCTTTGGTTAATGATCCTTTGAATTGACCAGTGTTTTTTTGGTGGTTCGTTACTTCCTAAGGAGATTACTTGGCTATAAATAAGATTGTACTGGTTCTTCTTAGTCTCATTTCTCTATATTTGGGAGAGTGTTCGATGGCATCTCTAAAATTCTGGATGAGTTGCATCTGGGTTTGGAATTGTCTTGCCACTTTTGCCATGTTTTGGCTAAAAAGGGGGAGAATGGCTTTAATGGCCTTCAGTTATGCTTTTTTGTTGCTTCTGGGTACATTCCTGCAGTTGGTTTGCAAGAATGCTGGATAAGATGTTCTAACATCTTAACACGTCTTTTTTTGTGTCTTGTGATCTGAGTTGAAAAACAAGTTGTGACTTGTGATCTGAGTTACATATTTTATGAACTCCAAGTCACGACTGTTTAAGCTCTTTCTGGAATTCAGGAAGAAGATATCAGAAGGGAAACTCTCAAGATGAAGAGACTCAAATACCTTTATCTATCTCGCCCATCCAACACTGAAGGGAATGTTTTAGCCAAAATTTGTCAAAAGGGGCGGATTGAAAGCTCCTGTGGTTTGACAAAATTTTAGTAAAACAGGAATGTGATAAAAATGAAGAAATCTGCTAAAGATTAAAGATGCCGAAGAAGATGTCCCAACAGTAAGAGTGGACATCTTATTAATATAACAGGTTTCATTATACAAGAGTTGGTGCGAATTTGCAGAGTGGATAAAGGAGAAAAGATAGAAAGCCCAAGACAACAGAAGACTATATAAGGAGACTTAGACCTAGGGTCAACTACTGTACTTTTGTATAACTTATAACTTTGTAACCTAGTTCTCTTATGTTGAATAAGGGTTTAGGGTTTGAGAGTCGTTGACTCTCTTAGGAGTTGTAAGTCTCCACTTTATAATATGGGATGCAGAGTGGAAAGCATAGGTACAGGGATACAACCAGAAGCCTGTAGGTAATGGTTGTTGTATTGTTCTTGGACGAAGCTTTGAAGCAAGTCCAAGATAACTTAAAGGTCAAGAAACCACTACATGTTCTTTATTGATAGAAGACAGAGATTTAACAGGTTGTGATTAGGATGTGAGTAGGGTATCTTATATCAGGATTGTAAACGTTTGAGTTTAACATTGATAAAGATGCTCATTTGGTAGATGTTAGGTATAAAGTTGTAAATGGGGGAGTTTAGCTTTGTAACAGTTCTACAGATAGTGAAGTCTTCGTCCTGGATTGGTATCCCCCAGGCGTAGGTGAATTGCACCGAACTGGGTTAACACATACTGTCTTATTTAACATTCTGCAATTTACAGTTTTGTTATTGTTCTTGACTGACATGTTCGATCAGATGTCGTGACATCTGTGATTATGCAGTTCTGATATTCAAGGTATCAGTCTACTGTTGCGCCTCTGAGTTTAAATGATTATGTAGCACAATGTCTTGACATGTGTTAGGACATCTGCTGTCTACATAGGCCTGAATTTCAAAGACGCTTGAAATAATTTTCCCAGCCTTGATTCTTTACATCAGTAGTTAAATCTACACCATTTACTTTTAGATTTTCGAAATCAACTATGAATTCACTGTAAACTTCTAATTCCTCAGGGGCTATTTTCAGATGGAGTTCTTCAGGTCGATTTAGAATGTGAATCTGTTGTTGTTGAGGAGCGACCACTATTTAGGGTATGATTTGAGATAACAGAGATGTGAGGTCTGTACCAGATTGTTGAGAAGGGCCTGTCTGTCGTTCCATTTGTTTAGAGAAGTTATAGAGATCTCGTTGTTGAGCATCCATGAATGAAGAGGTTTCTCAGAGAGGACAATTGGATTTGAAATTTAGGTTTAGAGTGTGTGAAGTGAATAGTGAGTAATAAAGAAAAGAATTAATTACCGTTTCATGAAAAAGACCGAAAAGGGGGGAAAGTAATAATGATTTCAACCTACTCTCAAGACATCCCAAATCTCAAGGTGTCACTCAATCATCAGAATATGATTTACACGTGTAATAGTGAATCATAGCCATCAGTTTGAATTTTCACTGTTTGATGTTCTCAAGAATAAGAAAACCAAAAAGGTTTCTGACTTGAAATGTTTCTGACTAAGATAGTTTCTAACTGGTAGAAATTTCCAGAGATCATAAACACACTAAAATACATAAGATCAGAATCACAATTTTACAGAAGGTGTTAAACAATAGAAGGTTCATTATGGACAAAATTCCATTTTCAAATGTTTCAGAATGAATAAGAATCTATCTTCAGCTAGGGGTTTTGTAAAACTATCGGCCCATTAATGATTTGTATCAATGAATTGTAAGGAGATAGTCCCTTTCTGAACGTAGTCTCTAATAAAATGATGTTTGATTTCTATGTGTTCAGCCCTAGAATGCAAAATAAGATTCTTACTTAAACAAATAGCTGCAGTGTTGTCACAATAAATAGAAATTTTACTCTCATATATCTGAAAGTCTTCAAGTTGATTTTTCATCCAGAGCATTTGAGTGCAACAAAGTGATGCTGAGATATATTCTACTTCTGCAGTAGATAAAACAATTGTGGATTGTCTTTTGCTTCCCCATGAGACATGATTGCTACACAGAAACTGACAGTTCCCAGAAGTGCTTTTACGTTCTATTCTGTCTCCAGCATAATCTGCACCACAAAAACCTGATAGCTTGTATTATGAAGTTTTATCATACATCAAGCAAAGGTTAGAAGTTTCCTTCAGATACCTTAGGATTCTCTTAATAACAGTTAAGTGACTTTCCCTTGGATCTGATTGAAAACGAGCACAAAGACATATACTGAATAAAATATCTGGTCGTGAGGAAGTCAGATAGAGAAGAGAGCATATCATACCATGATAGAGCTTCTGACAAACCTTTTTACTTACTTCATCTTTCTCCAGAATGCAAGTAGGATGCATGGGAGTTTTAGCTGGTTTGCTTTTTGTCATATCAAACTTCTTTAGAAGTTCCTTAGTATATTTTTCTTGATGTATAAACGCGACTCTTGGAGTTTGATTGATTTGAATTCCCAGAAAGTACTTTAACTCTTGCATTAGGATGATTTTAAATTCTTCCTGCATTAGCTTAGAGAAATCTTGACATGCAGAAGTATTAGCTGAACCAAAAATTATATCATCTACATAGATTTGGCATATCATGAGTTCGTTTCCAAAGTTCTTACAGAAGAGAGTAGTATCCAATTTTCCTCTGGTAAAGTCATTTTCTAAAAGAAAAGAACTCAATCTTTCATACCAAGCTCTGGGAGCATGTTTAAGACCATATAATGACTTCTTAAGTTTAAAAACATGTTCTGGAGACTTAGAGTTTTCAAAACCTAGAGGTTGGTGAACATATACTTCTTCAGAAATGTAACCATTTAGAAACGCACTTTTAACATCCATTTGATATAACTTAGTATTATTATTAACAACAAAAGAGATGAGAAGCCATATAGATTCTAACCTGGCGACTGGACCAAAGGTTTCAATATAGTCAATTCGTTCTTCTTGACTGTAACCTTGTGCGACCAGTTGTGCTTTGTTACTAACAACTTCTCCTTTATCATTTAATTTATTTATGAATACCCATTTGGTTCCAATAACACGAGTTCCCTTGGGCTTAGGAACTAGATCCCAGACATCATTATTGGAGAACTAATCTAGCTCTTCTTGCATTTCCAGAATCCATCCATTGTCCTGAAGTGCTTCTTTATAAGATGTTGGTTCTATCAGAGATACCAATCCTAAGAGTACTTCTTCAGAATGTTTGAATGTAGATCTTGTTCTGACAGGTTCAGCTTTGTCTCCTAGAATCAGGTCTTCAGAAACAGTTTGTCTAAGCCTTTATCCTTTCTACTGTTCCAGAACCTTTGATTCTTCCTTTTTGATCTCCTCTGAACCCTACGTATTCAACATCTTTAAGTTTCAGGCTTTGGAACATATGCCTTCTTCCCGTCGTGTGTCGCGAGTATCCAGAGTCCAGGTACCATGACTGGTGTTTTAACTTTGTTGCATAAGATATCTGCAACAGATACTATTTTTTCCTTTGGTTCCCATAAACTTTTTGGTCCTTTTAAATTAGTGTTCCTAGAGTTTCTGATAAACTTAGGTTTTCTTGCAGCATTAAATTTTCTTGTTTGTGCTGGTGTATAATGGTAAGAAAAATGAGATACAGGTTTGTTTTCTTGAAAAGCTTTCTGATCATCATCGTCAGAATCATAACCTATTCCTCTTTTTCCATTGTGGCTAATGTAGTGGTAAAATTTGTGAGTGTAAGCTATTGATTAACTTAACTCATAAAGCAAGAATCGCCACCGCAATTTTATTTTATCCAAAAGGAAAGGGAAAAGAGCGAACAAAAGCTAAACAAGTTCTAAAATAAGAACAAACAGAGAATGGGTAAGGGGGTTAGTTACGTTAAGGGAAGATGTTAGCACCCAAAACGTCTATAGTACTCTATAAGAACCCTTTGAAATATCTACGCTTTTTGGTTTGAAAAGGTTTGCTTGAAAAGAGATTGGGGAGATGAGAAGAGAAATATTTTTTAATATTTTTGTGTTTGGAGAGACTTATCGCCTCATGCCACCGTACCCACAAAGTGCAATATAGGTTCAAAACCTCGTAGTTCGTGGTACAAATAACAAAAATTATTGGTTATGATTAATTTTATCTTGAAAAGACAACCTGTCATTCTCAAGAGAGAATACTCAACTAATTACCCAAAGGTATGGGAAAGAGGCATTTGCATCACATTAAGATGGAGGATTTGCTTGGATTAAAATAAACAAGACTATCGCTTCAACATCTAAGTGGAAAATGACCATACTTTACACAAAATACCTTGGTTAGGAGCTTTACATCTCATCAAAGAAGATGACACATGTCTAATCTTTTTGAAAATTTTAAAACAAAAAAGGTGCACAAAAGCGCAAAAAGTTGAATGAGTTTTCTATTTTTTTATGTCGTTTTGAAATGGTCAAAATATGACTAACGTTGATTGACTTTTATTAAATAAAACAAAGTTTGAAAATCACTTGACCAAAGTCAAGGTTTTATTATGAAAGTGGTTTTGAGTTTGAAAACAAGAAGGTTTTTAAAAAGAGAGAAGATTTTGTAAATTTATGAAGGGGTGTAGAAGAAGTGACTACCCTATTGCATGAAATAAAAACTAAGGTAAGAAAGATCTAACCACATGGTGGCACTCTTTAAAGCATAATAAGAAAATAATTCCATCTTCTTGAGCCAATAAGTAAGCCAAATAAAGACTAGAATACCAACTCCATAATGATCCAAAGCACAAGGGAGAGAATCCTAAGTCTAAGTCCATAAGTCCATAATCAAGCCAAGAAGTCTAATAGTAGAGATCCTCCAATGCAAACGATAGTAGCCATAGTCCAACAATTAAGAGCACACATCTTTTTGTGGTTTAATTCTTTATTAATATTTTTGAGTCCCAATGGACAGAAGAAAAACAAAAGCACAAGATAATATGGTCCAAGTGGACAAAGTAAAAATGACATAAACATAAACATGATATGATATAATGAGAAATGAGCAATAAAAAAATAAAGAGAGATAGGGAGCAAGAAGGAATCATAAAAAATATAGTAATATAATATAATAGTATATACATAATAGTAGCACAAAGGACCTAGTGCCATAAGCCTTCAAAAGGTAACACCGATTATTCCGCCTTGCGTCATGAACTATAATGAATGAACAATGTACTTAGGCCAAGTTTAATGAAGTCTTGTTAGAAGATTGATAGAATCAAAGCCTCTACAACAACGGGCTTAATAGATTTTGAATCTAATACAAAAGATCATATTACGAAAGTTCATATTACAATTCAGAGAGGGACAAATGTAGCGCTATGTTAAGAAATCGTGAAGTGACTTATAAAGAAGTCACCCTACTCGAGGCCGGTCAATAGTGATCTTTGTGCTAATGCATGTTAGATGAACGATATGTAAATCATCATTCGAAAGCAATACCGCACGAAAATAAAAAAAGGTAATGATCTTGTCTTGATCAAGAATTCAACAAAGAAAATATAAGATCCATAAGAATTTCATCGATCAAAATAAAAAGAATTAGAGGGAGGGGTTAAGAGAAAAACCAAATTGAATTACACTTTCAAGATCCTTTCATGTTCAAGTTCAATCACCTTTAATTGATAGGTTTAAGTGTGAAAACATATCACTAATTCAAAGCACCTCAAATGAATCCAACAATTCATTTAAATATAGATTTGAACTAATGAATGTTTAATTACTTTAACCATATCCAAAGTCCATTGAAATTTAAAAGAAATTAATCTCAACAATGCACTTCAAGGCCAAAACAAAAGAAAGGGGAAGAAAAAGGAGGAAAAACCAAAACAGTCCCAAAAACATGCAAAAAACACAATCTGGACACTGGTTAATCGATTAACCATTTCATGTGTAAAAGTGTTAATCGATTAACCAGTGTAAAACTACAATTCTGGGCGCAAAATCCAACTATTAATCGATTAACCAATTCGTGCTTGTTTTGGTTAATCGATTAACACTATAAAAACAGCAGCAAATCAATTTGAAAATTGAAAAATCCTTAATCAATCATTTCTTTAAACATCACATGATCAAGGATGCAATTGTGCACGAAAAATCAAGTAAAACAACAACAAAACCCAGCAATCAAACACAATTACAAGATCCAAAGGATCAATTAACAAGAATCAACCAAGGATCACATTATGGAAGATGAAATTGAAGCTTCAACAATGGTGAGAGATGAATTACCGATCCAAAATCTAAAAAATTCCTTCAAATTGCTCCAAGATCCAAACACCAAAGCCTTGATCTATGAGAATTGATGAAGAAACACGTTTGGATGAAGGTTTAGCTCAAAGTTGAACAAGATTCAATGTGAATTCTTGTTAACTTTCAAGAGAAGAAAAGTGAGCTTTGAGTGAATTTTTGTGGTTGGGGAGAGAATTTGCAAGAGGTTTTTTGTAACGCCCTGATTTGTTTAATTGTATTTATTTATTTCATTTATGTGAATTTTGTGAAATGTATGAATTTATGGTATTTTACCTGCTAATTGAGTTAATTGGGTAATTTCCCTGATAGGTAAAATATTTGCAATAAATTATTATTTCTTTTCAACTTGTATTTCCCGAAATATATTTCATCGGTATGTTTATGTTTTATCGCGTTTTGAGAGCGTTTGCGAGATATTTGGGTGTAGGGGTATTTTGGTCATTTTGGGTAGTTAGATATTTTGTTTTATTAAAATAGAAATAGAAAGAGAGAAATAGAAAGAAAAGAAAAAGAAGAGAAAGAAAAGAGAAGGAAAAAAGAAGAGGAGAGAAAGAGAAAAGAGGTGGAATCGAAGATTCTCCGTTTCAATCGCGATTAATCGGGTAAGGGTGAGAAGTTTCGATTATATCTTGCTTGTGTATGTATATGTGTTGTTTGTTGTAATTGTTTTGGTTGTTTCACAACTTTTTCTCATTGATAAATTGATAGAAATCGATGTTTTCACGGATGAATTTCGATATAAACTGCGTAGAATACTCGTTGATTATGTCCGAACATGTTTTGGTTGTTTTGGTATGAATTAGAAGGGTTTGACGCTGCTGCGAATTCTGGGTTTCGCGGGTTCGCCTAGCGAACCCCAGCGAAGGAACGGGCGAATGTTCGCCTAGAGGTTCGCCTAGAGAACTTTATGTTGGTTTTCCACTGCCTTGGTTCGCTAGGGTTCGCCTAGCGAATACTGGAGCAAACGTGATATTTTTCTATTTTGTTTTCTTCATAATTTTCAAACCGTAAGTCCGTTTTGGTCGCCGTTCGAAGCGTTGGAAAGCTAATAAAATATTATTTCTATTTAAAACGGTTTGGAGGGTAGGAGATGATTTATTTAAGTCGTGGTTTTGTAAAAGTGTGGGGTTGTCAGGTTTTTATCGCGTTAAATGCGTGCGGTCGGTGTTTTACCGTGTGTTGTGCTATTGTTGTGTAATGTGGAGCTTTTATGTGGTTTATATGATGTTGATGGATGTGATAATTATGTTGTTGGGTGGTAAAATATATTGTTTGATTAAATATCAATGTATGTTGTTATGATGTTTTGTGGGATTGTTGTGGTTTATATGATGCAGAAGCATGTGATAAGTTGTTGTGATTGTTGTGGTTGATGGTGAGTAATGCTTGACGTAAATTGATATGAATGTATATGCTAAAATGCTAATTGTGGTGGTTGTGGATTATGATAAAATGCATTTTTCATGTGAAATTCAATGTGTGTTATTTGGTGGCCTTATGGCAAGTAAGTGCATTGTTTGAATTGATTTCCAATGCATGAATAATGATGATGAGATAATTCATATGGTTGAATTATGGTGATGCATTTGATTGTCATGAATCCTTGTATGCCAAGCATCATGATAAGCATTCTTGTGATGTCGTGTGCCCTAATGGGTGTGAGCGACGAATCGATTCCAGAGGGAATCTGCTATAACATCGTGAGCCTTATACAAAGAGGACCTAAAGCGATGGTTATAGACGATCGTGAGCCTTATACAAAGAGGACCTAAAGCGATCAAATTGTGAGCCTTATACAAAGAGGACCTAAAGCAATCCATAAACGTCGTGAGCCTTATACCGAGAGGACCTAAAGCGACGGGGAACATCGTTTTCCTGACGAGGAGTTACACTAAGTAACAAGTGATGATTCCAATAGTTCCTGAGTGAAATGGTGATGAGAAATGATGGATGGATGGTACCGCATATGCCTTGCATAGAGTCGTGTGTCGGTCTCTATGCATTTGCATAAATCATGAATGGATTGATTATGTGTGAGAATTGTGAATGGATGCATTATGTGTGGGGAATTGGGAATTGATGTGCATATATGATAAGTGCATCTTTTATGGGTGATATGTTTTATGTATAGACATATGTTATATTTTGGGGGAACGTTGTACATTACCATGATTGTATTAATTGTCTATAATATGCTATGCATGAATATATGTGATGTGGTGGTGTGTTTCCATATGTCATAACTTTGGTGTGCATTATGTGTGAATAGGTTATTATGTCGGTATAATTGATACGTGTTATATGTGTTAGTATGTGATTGTATGGATGAGTTTATTTATACATGTGATTGAATGTGTTTTTGCATATTATTATGCAATCTTGATTTAGTTGTTATTTCTCACCCTTCTGCTGTGGTTTGTTGCTCTATGAGGCAATTGCATATTAGTGCCTTTGAGGCTTTTGTGTAGATTAGTCCTTCGTCCTTTGTCGTCGGTCTGCTCTGATACGTAACACGGGAGTCGGGGAACGCTTTTATTATATATATGTATACATTTGTTGAATATATTTTGTATTACCTTTGTATGAATATTTTGATGTTATAAAATAATTATTTTGTAAAACAAGTCAGTTATGGATCTTTCCGCTTTATTCCATAATTGAACTTTCCTTTTATATGGAAAAAGTTTCCCTTTGAGGTTATTCCATTTTGTGTTATGTATCAAATAAATGAGCAGGGATTGTGTTTTCTTTCTTTAAGTGTGACATTCCTGTTTTCTGTCGGAAAAATAATTTTTTATTTACTCTGATTAAATTATGTATTATTTATTCGCGATGGGAATTGGGGTGTTACATTAGTGGTATCAGAGCAGGTCGGTCCGTCCGGCCAAGTTGTTGAGTCAGTTGGTGTGACATTTGAATACTGTCGATGTTGTTTGTTTCTTAGTACATGATATGTGTGTGAAACACTATCAGTACTTTCTAGTTTCCTAATCCTTTGTCTTCAGGTGTGAGAATGAGATAAGTGGGGGAGAAGCTGGTACTTCTCCAAGTTGCTTTAGGTGTGGAGCGTTGGCTCAGTGTGTTGTGAATTGCAAGATTGTAAGTGCTCTTTGGACAGTGTGGTTCCCGGTTCCAGAGGGAATGCGGAGGTATGGTTTATGTCAACTAAGGATTTGTGCCTTAGGTAGTTTTGTGCACAGGATATAAGGAATGCTATTATAGTTTGGTAAAGACGGTTTGTGCCCCATCATGATTGTTGACTATCTATTGACAAATTGAGGAACTGATCACCCTTAATCTCTTGTTGATAGCAGACGGGAATTATGTTGGATGGGATAGGTGTGTCTTTCCGGCTTTGATAGTGTGTGCAATGAATTGTTGGAATTAAGAAAAGGATTATGGATTATTTTGTTTAGTCGATGAAGATTCTAATATCGGAAGATGAGACGGATTAGATGTTTTGGTATGTTGGTCCAGTTGGGAAGTCATTGAGAGAGAACGATTGGGTATCGGTAAAGGTTGTTGCTACATGTTGGGATTTATGGAATTTGGACTGTCAAGAGAAGAAATTGTGTGAGTTGAGGCTTAGATCGATTTCATGTGACTGGTTATGGTTGTTATCATCGGGATAGACTGTTATTTACTCGGTTAAGCTTGTATGTGAGTAACCAGTTGCCCAGTGGAAATTTTTGCAAAAGCTTTAAGGATTTATATCTTTTGGAATTTGGTTGGGCATTACAACGTACAGTGATGTTATTTGGTGTTAGTAATGCGTCTGTAATGTTGGTGGAGTATTTGAATCGTATCTTCTATATTTACTTGGATAAGTTCGTAGCGGTTTTGATTAAGGATATTCGGATCTGTTATAAACTCAGAGGAAAAACATGCAGAGTGTTTGAGATTTGAATTACAAGTGTTGAAAAGAGACGAAGTTTTATGCTAAGTTATTCAAGTGAGAAGTTGGGTTGAAAAAGGTTAGTTTTCTTGGGTATGTTATTTCAGGTGAGAGTATGGTTAATGGATCCATCGGAAGTAGAGGCAGTTCTACATTGAGAGGCTCCGAAGTTGGTTAAGGGGATTAGAAACTTTTGGGCTAAGTTGGTTGTTACTGCATGCTATGGAAAACTTTGCTAAGTTCGTACTTCGGTTATCTCAGTTGACTTGCAAAGGGTGAGTCGTTTGTTTGGATGTTCATTGTGAGTAAGTTTTGGTGAGCTAAAGTAGAAGTTGTCTACGGCTTCAGTTTTGATTCTACGTGATCCTGATAAACCGTTTGTGAGGATATTGGGATGCGTTTATGATGAGTGTAGCTAGTATGCTAATGCAAGAGGGTAAAGTCATTTCTTATGCTTTACAACAATTGAGGATTCATGAGTTCAAGAGGGTTGCAGTTACTTTTGTGTTGAGAATCTGGAGGTATTATTTTGAGAATTTCAGGTTCAAGGTGTATGGATGGAGAAAATGATGGTTTTGGATGAGTAACAGCACTGCTGGGATTCTGAGTTTTCCTTGGTTCGCCTAGCGAACCTGGGGCGAAGCAAAAGCGAATGATTTTCGTGGGTTCGCCTAGCGAGCCAGTTAATGAAGGTCAGCGAATGTTCGCTAACGTTGTTCGCCTAGCGAACTTTGTGTCTGTTTTTATCTGATGGTGGTTTCGCCTGGACATTCGCCTAGCGAATGCTCGCTAGAAGGTTCGCCTAGCGAACATGAGAGTTTGTGCAGTTTTATTTCCGTCATAACTTTCATTTGTAACTCGGATTGAAGCACGGTCGGATGGTTGGAATTTGTGATAAGTTATGAATTTGGCTTGGATTTTCCTTCGGGAAAAGTTAATGTCATGCGTGATTAGTTAAGTTGAAAGTTTTTATACATGGTTGTTTTGATGGTCAGAGAATTAGAGTTATTTGAGCAGTTCCGAGACTTGTGTCTGGTGTGTGAGATAACACAGTAGATAGTGAAGTTAGGTATATTAAAAGTGAACAGTGATTTTTGGCCAATATGAGAAAGAGGTAGACTTTGGACGTGAGATTGGTAGTTTTGATGGTTACGAGTAATCAGGGTGCGTAGCATTGTTGTAATATTGTTGTGTGACAAGGATGTTGGTATTGTGGTTATGTAGAGGTTGTTGAAACGATGTTGGGTCGTGGAACTTTATGTTCTTGTTTGTGTTGTTGCCTCGTTTCTATCGTGATGGTTCGAGTGCGAGTAGCTAATTCTGGTGTGGGGAATTAGGGGAGTGTTACCTGAGTGTTGGTAACAAGGTTTTCTTTGAGTTGTGAGTCGGTCGTCAAGTGCATTGTATGGGCTTTGCATCTTGTCATTGTAGTTGTCGCCGTTGTCGTGTCGTTGTAGTAGTTGATGTTAGCAAGGTGTTTTGTCAGTTTGTGTTATTCGTGGTGTGCCTTTTGTTGGCATGTTGGTTGGTTAGTCGGATACGAGAGTCGTATCCGGAATTGTTCGTATCGGGTATATTTTCGAGGACGAAAATTTCTAAGTGGGGGAGAATTGTAACGCTCCGATTTGTTTAATTGTATTTATTTATTTCATTTATGTGAATTTTGTGAAATGTATGAATTTATGGTATTTTACCTGCTAATTGAGTTAATTGGGTAATTTCCCTGATAGGTAAAATATTTGCAATAAATTATTATTTCTTTTCAACTTGTATTTCCCGAAATATATTTCATCGGTATGTTTATGTTTTATCACGTTTTGAGAGCGTTTGCAAGATATTTGGGTGTAGGGGTATTTTGGTCATTTTGGGTAGTTATATATTTTGTTTTATTAAAATAGAAATAGAAAGAAAAGAAAAAGAAGAGAAAGAAAAGAGAAGGAAAGAAAGAAGAGGAGAGAAAGACAAAAGAGGTGGAATCGAAGATTCTCCGTTTCAATCGCGATTAATCAGGTAAAGGTGAGAAGTTTCGATTATATCTTGCTTATGTATGTATATGTGATGTTTGTTGTAATTGTTTTGGTTGTTTCACAACTTTTTCTCATTGATAAATTGATAAAAATCGATGTTTTCACGGATGAATTTTGATATAAACTGTGTAGAATACTCGTTGATTATGTCCGAACATATTTTGGTTGTTCTGGTATGAATTAAAAGGGTTTGGGTGGTAGAAATGATGTATTTTTGTCCCATATGACCTATATTGACGCTGCTGTGAATTCTGGGTTTCACGGGTTCGCCAGCGAAGGAACGGGCGAATGTTCGCCTAGAGGTTCGCCTAGCGAACTTTATGTTGGTTTTCCAATGCCTTGGTTCGCTAGGGTTCGCCTAGCGAATACTGGAGCGAACGTGATATTTTTCTATTTTGTTTTCTTCATAATTTTCAAACTGTAAGTCTGTTTTGGTCGCCGTTCGAAGCGTTGGAAAGCTAATAAAATATTCTTTCTATTTAAAATGGTTTGGAGGGTAGGATATGATTTATTAAAGTCGTGGTTTTGCAAAAGTGTGGGGTTGTCGGGTTTTTATCGCATTAAATGTGTGCGGTCGGTGTTTTACCGTGTGTTGTGCTATTGTTGTGTAACGTGGATCTTTTATGTGGTTTATATGATGTTGACGGATGTGATAATTATGTTGTTGGGTGGTAAAATATATTGTTTGATTAAATATCAATGTATGTTGTTATGATGTTTTGTGGGATTGTTGTGGTTTATATGATGTGGAAGCATGTGATAAGTTGTTGTGATTGTTGTGGTTGATGGTGAGTAATGCTTGATGTGAATTGGTATGAATGTATATGCTAAAATGCTAATTGTGGTGGTTGTGGATTATGATAAAATGAATTGTTTATGTGAAATTCAATGTGTGTTATTTGGTGGCCTTATGGCAAGTAAGTGCATTGTTTGAATTGATTTCCAATGCATGAATAATGATGATGAGATAATTCATATGGTTGAATTGTGGTGATGCATTTGATTTTCATGAGTCCTTGTATGCCAAGCATCATGATATGCATTCTTGTGATGTCGTGTGCCCTAGTGGGTGTGAGCGACGAATCGATTCCAGAGGGAATCTGCTATAACATCGTGAGCCTTATACAACGAGGACCTACAGCAATGGTTATAGACGATCGTGAGCCTTATACAAAGAGGACCTAAAGCGATCAGATTATGAGCCTTATACAAAGAGGACCTAAAGCAATCCATAAACGTCGTAAGCCTTATACCGAGAGGACCTAAAGCGACGGGGAACATTGTTTGCCCGACGGGGAGTTACACTAAGTAACAAGCGATGATTCCAATAGTTCCTGAGTGAACTGGTGATGAGAAATGATGGATGGATGATACCGCATATGCATTGCATAGAGTCATGTGTCGGTCTCTGTGCATTTGCATAAATCATGAATGGATTGATTATGTGTGAGAATTATGAATGGATGCATTATGTGTGTGAAATTGTGAATTGATGTGCATATGTGATAAGTGCATCTTTTATGGGTGATATGTTTTATGTATAGACATATGTTATATTTTGGGGGAACGTTGTACATTACCATGATTGTATTAATTGTCTATAATATGCTAGGTATGAATATATGTGATGTGGTGGTGTGTTTCCATATGTCATAACTTTGGTGTGCATTATGTGTGAATAGGTTATTATGTCGATATAATTGATACGTGTTATATGTGTTAGTATGTGATTGTATGGATGAGTTTATTTATACATGTGATTGAATGTGTTTTTACATATTATTATGCAATCTTGATTTAGTTGTTATTTCTCACCCTTCTGCTGTGGTTTGTTGCTCTATGAGGCAATTGCAGATTAGTGCCTTGGAGGCTTTTGTGCAGATTAGTCCTCCGTCCTTTGTCGCCGATCTGCTCTGATACGTAACACGGAAGTCGGGGAACGCTTTTATTATATATATATGTATACATTTGTTGAATATATTTTGTATTACCTTTGTATGAATATTTTGATGTTATAAAATAATTATTTTGTAAAACAAGTCAGTTATGGATCTTTCCGCTTGTTTCCATAATTGAACATTCCTTTTATATGGAAAAAGTTTCCCTTTAAGGTTATTCCATTTTGTGTTATGTATCAAATAAATGAGCAGGGATTGTGTTTTCTTTCTTTAAGTGTGACATTCCTGTTTTCTGTCGGAAAAATAAATTTTTATTTACTCTAATTAAATTATGTATTATTTATTCGCGATGGGAATTGGGGTGTTACATTTTTTGGCTATCAAAATCTTGTGAAATGAATGAAATGAGGCCTCTATTTATAGAATTTAGGCCTGGAAATTTTGATGGTTTGGAATTTGGTTTGGAATCAAAATTAGGATTGTAATTTGAATTTTGGTGGTAAAATCAAAATCAAGTGGTGATTAATGAGGGTGTATGATAGGAATTAATTATGATGAGGTATGGGAATTAAAATGAGGTGATCTAGAATATTCTCATGATGAAACAAATTGAATTTGGTGCAAAAATGCTGTAAATTTTGAATTTGGCACATTTTCTCCAAAAACGCACAGGTTAATCGCTTGACCATTTTCAGTGCAAAATGTGTTAATCAATTAACACAGTGAAAAAATGAGAAAAATTGCTTTTTGATGTGTTGTCTTGGCTCTGGCTCGACTTTTCTTGCTTGTCAAAGAAGACATGGAAATAAACACATGAACCTTGGAGTCTCTTGAATAATAATCAATTAAATCTTGGAAACTCTTGATCAGATGATTTTTGAATTGTTTGTAGATCAACTTTGACTTTGTTCAGATGAAATTCATTCGAGCTGAGGAACTGATATTTGATATCCTTGATCCAAATTCTTCCTGAAAAAGTTAGTAAAGGAAAAAACAAACATTTTTTGGATTTTAATATATGGTTAGTAAACATAAACAAAAGAAAACATCAAACAAACAAGAGAACAGGGGTGCTTGGCGATCTCAATCAACAACAAACCTTTAGAGGAGGTTAAGAGAAACAAAGCTTGCGATCTTGTTTGTGGTATGAGATACAAACGACACGTGGGATCTTAGGGGTAAAAATTAGGGTATTACAGCTAACACCATTGATCATCGAAGCCATTCTACTTCTATCCATACTATTATTCAAGAATTTTTTAAAAGCCTTATCATACTTATATAAGATGGTTTCAGAAGAAAGAATAGCTTTAGAAAGAGTTTCTTCGAGTTTTAAACATTTTTTGTTAAGAAAACATTTTCTCTATCTAAGACAAGGTTTTCTTCTTTTTTGTTTTAAAACCTCTTTCTCAAGCTTGAGATTTTCTTCAACTTCATATTCAAGAGCCCTTTTCAGATTCTTGAATTTTTGTTGAAGTTTCTGATACCTCTTTAGTGATTCAGAAAGACATAATTCTAAGTCGACACGAGAAAGATCAGAAAATACCTATTTTGAGTCAGACTCTGTTTCTGTTGCAACCTCTTCAGATGTTGTGGCCATGAAGGCTATGTTGGCGTGCTCATCTTCAAAATTGGATTCCAAAGCTTCAGAATCAGAATTATCCCATGTTGCCATAAGACCTTTCTTCTTCCCTTTAAACATGTTTTTCTTGAATCTTTCTTTTCTGAAGCTTTCCTTTGTGAGCTTTGGAAAATATTGTCTGAAGTGTCCAGGTTCCTTACTTTCTTAACAAGTAATTTCATTACTTGATTTTCTTCTTGAAGATGAATTTGGATGATCTCCTTTGTTTCTGGATCCTCGAAAGTTGTTTTGCCTGTTTCTCCAAAGTTGTGTGACTCTTCTGGATAAGAGAGACAATTCCTCTTTGTCATCAGAATCTTCACAATCGGATTTATCATCTTCATTTTGAATGACCTTGTTTTTCTCTGACTTACTTCTTTCTGGTCTTGATCTTAAAGCAAAATATTTAACCTTTTTCTGAGGTTCATCTTCTTCTAGATATATTTTATGACTTCTCAGTGAGCTAACTAATTCTTCAAGACTTATATTGTTCTAATCCTTGGACAATTTTAATGCAGTAACCATTGGTCTCCATTTTTTAGGAAGACTTCTCACAATCTTTTTAACACAATCTGCAGTAGTATACCCTTTGTCCAGAACTTTGAGTCCTGCTACCAAGGTTTGGAATCTTGAGAACATGGATTCAATAGTTTCATCTTCTTCCATCTTGAAGGCTTCATATTTCTGGACCAACGCAAGAGCTTTGGTTTCCTTGACTTGAGTATTTCCTTCATGTGTCATTTTCAAGGAATCAAAAATATCCTTTGTTGTATCTCTGTTAGTGATTTTTTCATACTCATTGTATGAGATAGCATTTAGAAGAATGGTTCTTGCTTTGTGATGATTTTTGAAGTCTTGCTTTTGCTCATCACTCATTTTGCTTCTTGTAATGGGCATTTCAATAGTAGAAAACGGTGTTTCGTAACCATTTGTCACTATATCCCAAAGATCTGCATCATAACCTAAAAATAAACTCTCTATTTTATCTTTCCAGTAGTCAAAATTTTCTCCATCAAATACAGGAGGCTTGGCGTTGTACCTGTCTCTTTCATTTGTGTTGGAAGTGGCCATAGAGTTTTTCTCACGCTGGATCTCTCTACACGGTTAAGTGTTTGATATGAAAATCAATAAAAGAGCCGGAGCTCTGATGCCAATTGAAGGTTGAGAAAAACACAAGAAAGGGGGTTTTAATTGGGTTTTAAAAAAATTTCAATAAACTATGTAATACACACACACGCTAACAAGGTATGAATCACGGAAAGAAAGAACACAATTGGTTTATCCTGGTTTACTTTTAACTAAGCTAATCCAGTCCACCCGCCAAGGTGATTTTGCCTTATCACAAGGACTTAATCCACTAATATTTTGACAAGATTACAACAACCTCTAAGTCATCAACGACTTAGCCCTCTTGAGTCTACTGACTAACACACTTAGTCACTCAAGGAAAACTTACAATCAACCTCTAAATTGTTAAACAACAATTTATCCCTCTCGAGCCTACTGACTAACACACTTAGTCACTGAAGAAAAACTTACAATCAACTTCTAAATTTTTCAACAAAAATTTAGCCCTCTCGAGTCTACTGACTAACACACTTAGTCACTCAAGGAAAATCACTTAGAAAGTGTTACAAGAATGTTTACAATATTGCTTCTTAATAAGCAGGTTGAAACAAATTTAAGAACAGTATTTCTATACGAATATGAGAAGCAACTCGTTGTCTTTGAGATTCTTTGACAGAGTATGTACTTTAGCGTTTTTGACTAGTGAGTTGTTGTTCTTTGCAATGCAGCAGTCTTCTATTTATAACCTCGTTGAGGGATAAGAATGTCTTTGAGCTTGGCTAGCTGTCTTCAATGGTAGAATCCTTGGAGAGAAGAAGTAGTAAAAGCTTAGAAAGCTTTCTGGTCAATTCTGAGAAAAATCTTTGCTTTAGACTATTTTAGGAAATAGCCGTTTGTACAGATTCTTGGTCTTCATGTTTTGCTTTGGACTTTGGGATTTTTGATCCTCATCATATATTTTGAACTTTAACGTTGATCAGAGTCTTCAGAATCCTTTCTTTAGAAATGAACGCTTTCTTGAAGTGCACGTATTCTCTTCTTTAGAAACTCCAGTATGTATCAGAATCTTGTTGAGTTGCACTAGATATTGATTCCAATGAAAATTATATATCTGCACACTTAAGATATAATTAGAGTACCAAATTGTTACATATAAAATATATGCATTGTTATCATCAAAACTAGAGATTATATGCAGAATGAAGATCTTGTTCAAACTGGAGTCTTCAGTGATCTTGACCATCATGCCATCAACAGGTTCGACGAAATTTGCTTCCTCGATTTGCAGAGGGTGAGAATCAATCTTCATGGGTGGTTTGGTTTTGTCCCCAAACTTTAACCTTCCATCTTTCATAGTTTTTTGTACCAAATATTTGAAAAGAACACATTGAGAGGTTTTATGACCAAGAAAATAATGATACTTGCAGAAACCTCTTTTCTTTCTTTATTTAAATGGTGGTGTCTTTAGGCCTTATGGTACTATGATTTGACCATCGGAAACTAAAAGATAAAAAATTTCATCACATTTAGTCACATCAAACATATAAGTTTTAGTAATGAATTTTTCATTTTTACTAGGTTCGATATGATTTTTTTCCATTAGAAGGTCTTTGGATCTTACAAATATATGGAGGACTTGGCTTTAGTTTTGCCAAATCAACCTCACTTTCTTCGACACACTAAAAACTATGTCTATTTCATGACAACCTTCATCTTTTTCTACATAAGCAACCTCTTCTTTCCTAGGGTGTCGATTTGATCTAGCCTCTTAGCTTTTAACCGTTAGACTTGTTGAACTCTGTCTGATAATTGAGCCATGTCTCTCACATATTGGGTATCGAATTTTTTTCCTAATGGAATAGTCTAAGCCACATGCGGCCATTTCGACTAACTCATGTTCATGCACCTGAGTGAAATATCTCGACTTCATTAGCATAAATATATTCAAATAGTTATCTATCGACTCTGAGAACTTCCTCTTCATGTTGGATAATTCTTTCAGATTAATTTTAGACTGTCCCATATAGAAATGCCCATGGAATACCCTTTCTAATTTATTCTAGTTACATATGGAGTTTGAGGAAAGGGTTGTAAACCAAGTGAAATCATTTTTAGTCAAAGAATTAGGAAACTATTTCATCTTTAAATTCTCATCATTGGCCAAGGCACCAACCTTTGCCTGCTATCGAGCAATGTGTTCGATAGTAGACTCATTGGTGTCACCTATAAACTTAGTAAATTTGGGAATTTTCTAACCCTTAGGGAGTTCAGTTTGCAATACATACTCTTTCAAGGCAGAAACAAAGTTTGGTCTATGCAGGCCAACATTAATCCCATTATGAGCTATGATTTGTTCAACTTCATTGGCTATGTTATTTTCCCACCCAAAATTATTTTGTTGGACATTCCTAATCACTTGGTCTGCATCCTGATTTCTATTGACTAATACCAACTCTAGGCCATTTTGACCTACACCTGCTTTGACTATCCCTTGTATAGGTAGTTCAACATGCTGTGACATAACCTGTTGTTTCCCTTAGTTATTTGGGAGACATGGGTTTTGAATTCCCCTAACTACTTAGACTTGAGGGATTGGCTGAATAGGCGCTTGAGGAGTGCCAAAGAAATCAGTAATTCGACCCATTTGATGCGCCAATTATTGGTAAGTATGGTTTGTGTTTTGGATCAAAGGATTAAACACAATTCCAATTTTCTGTGTAAGCATATTCATCATATCATGGTTGCTTCCAATCATTTTTATCCCCATAGACACGAGGAAACTAGTGGTTAGGGGTGGCATGTGTAACACCCAAGACTAACGAGGGCAAGGAGTGGCCGCCGATGCACAAAGCATGACAATGAGCGGCTCCTAGTAGCTTCTATGCAAAATAAAACAAATTCAAATAAGAATAAGAGGAATCTCGATTCTGTATAGGAATAGGATTGTATGGTTGAAGGAAGACATATAAGTATCGATTGGTACTAACTATACCAACAAGATGTATCTTCTTTTTGGTAGCCTAACAAATAAGAACTCTATAGTCAAACGTGCTTGACTTGGAGTAGTATTTGGATGGATGAACTTCTGGGAAGTTTCCTGGAAAGCATGTGAGTGAGGATAAAGCATACTAAAAGGACCCGTGTTAGTTTGTAGGGTAAGTCGATAATCTTGAAAGCAATACGGGGCATTACAAATGGTATAAGAGCCAGACCTCTCCCAGTACGATGTGGTTCGGGACAAACCAAGTGGAAGCTGGTGGGCATGTAACACCTGAGGCCAACAAGAGTGGAGAGTGGCCGCCAGTGCACAAAGCATGACAATGAGCGACAACTGGAAGCTTCTGGGAAAAAAACTGAATTTACATCAAATGAGAGGGATCCTGAGGCTGTGTATGTATGGGACTGCATGGTTGAAGAAAGGTATATAAGGATTTATTGGTACTACCTATGCCAGCAAGATGCATCTTCTTTTCGGTTAATTAACAAATAAGAACTCCATAAATAAGCGTGCTTGACTTGGAGTAGTATGTAGATGGGCAACCTTCTGAGAATTTTCCAGAAAAGTATGTGAGTGAGGACAAGGCATACTGAAAAGACTCGTGTTGGTTTGTGGGGCCAGTTGGTAATCCTGAAAGCAATATATGGCATTATAACATACCTTGAGGGATATATCTTAATCCTTCATGTGGTTGTTCCATTATACTAGAATTGTTTATAGCAGATCCTGATGCTAAGTATGGATTAAGAAGGAATGCAATAGTCATTACATTATCTGCATTTGTAGATGCATTATTTTATAGGCCTACCATCATTGCAGTTGGCATGCCATATGGATATTCCATACTACCAGGGGGTAACGTGGAACTTGGGAGAAAAAAGGCCTACGGTCTCCTATAATCATTTGTGTGACCACGGGAGTAGTTGGAATACTTGTCACTTGTGGCAGGGGAACCACCACTTTTGATAATGTCGTCGAAACCGACATCTAACTTACAAAAGGCGCGATTACTCAAACTGTTACTGAAGTGCTTACACCACCAACCGTAGATTTGGTTGGCTGTTCTTCATTATCTGGAGAATTATTATGGGGAAGGGGAGGGTCTTTTGAACATGTCATCTCAACTAAATTTTTATCACTTCTCAGACGCATAAACACTCAGACATTGAGAGTATTTCATGTATCAAGAACAAAATAAACAATTGTTATTTCTGCAAATGGGTACTCCTTGTGCGAACATGAAGAACTTAGTTACATTGTTCATTTCTAACCTAACTTCCCAATTTGTGCGCATGAAGATGAAAGAAACAATAATACCATGGAGGTTTTTGGATTTTTCGGGAGAGAATGTTAGTACGAAGGGTAAAGTTCAAGAAAGAGAAAACGGTTAAATCTACCAAACCACCAAAATCATTTGTTGAAGCTGTGAATAATGTGTGTGATATCCTGGTTAGTCAGATACCAAAGTTGTGTGTCAAAGGAGACTGTTTATCTATTGTGATTCCTGAAGAAGAGTACTTGTCGTGAGTTGAAGTGTGTAAGCATAACCTCCACGGTAGAGTTATTTGGTCAAAGGGTACTTCTCCGCTGACGGTTTGAAATATCAAATAAAAGCTTATTAATTTATGGAAATCAATTGGAAAATGGGGCATCACATCCCTTGGTAAAGGATACTTTGAGTTTTCGTTTTCTACACTTGAAGATGTTATGTGTGTTAGGTTTATCACCTCATGGAAGCTTAGTCCAGGTTTTCTTAAGTTGTTTTCGTGGACTAAGGATTTTAATCCAACTCTGTTGAAACAATCTTAAACACAGGTGTGGATCCGTATCCATGGCTTATCGCAGGAGTATTGACATCCTAAATATTTTTGCTATAGCAATTAGCGTTGGAATTCATGTGTACTCGTTCAACGTCTAACAAGTGTTGCTTCAAAAGACCGTTTGGACATTTTGTAAGGGTGCTAGTGGATTCAGATCTGAATTCAGATCTTAGATATAAAGTTTTAGTGGAAAGGAGGAACTATTCTTTCTTTGTTGATATTAAGAATGAAAATCTCTCAGAGTTTTGCAACAATTGTAATATTATTGGTCATTGTCTCGACAATTGCAAACGTAGAGGCGAATACAATGATAATGGGAATCAGAAAACGAAAGGATAAGAGGCAGTTTTGGAGGGAGATAATGGAAATTAGAAGAAAGGAAAGAAGAAAATATATGTTCAAGTGAATAATGGGTCAAATGCAGCAGAAAATACAACCAAAGAAAAGGTGCATATAATAGATTTGGTGGTTCAACCTTCGAATGTGCCCGCTGCAGTAGAGAAAGGAGTGGACAAAGGTAAAAGAGTTTTAATTAGAAATGATGATCCTCTGGATAATGGTGGACCTAGTGTAAACATGGAAGAAGGTAACATCATGGATGGAGCAGAATATGTAATAAAGGAGAATGAAAAAACCCTGGCTTTGGTTAGTGAGAAGGAAGACTCAATTGGTAACTTTTCTTTTATAGATAGCACACAAAGGAATTCTAGTAAAGAAGTCCCTGAGACCAATCCTAAACTCCAACAGGATATTATGTTCCTTAATTCTTCTTGGGATAATATGGTGCATCAATAATTTTTTAGGAATCAATTCATATCAGATTCAATGATAAGCTTGACCTTGGAAAGTCAAAGCAAGTTGAAAAGTTTGCAAATCTGAAGATCACCTTATCAGAATCTAAAGAAGAAGAAGATTCAAAAGAAGCAGACAAAGATGCAGATTCTCTATATTGAGATACAACCTTACCAGAAACTGAAAACAACCCATCTCATCATAAGAAGAATAGATTAAAGACTTCTCATTCTGAAGAATTGATTCTAGGAGATAAAACTGATCCAGTCAGAACTCGTTCATCCTTCAGACATTCCGAAGAAACCCTTTTGGGTCTAGTGTCTCTGGTAGAGCCAACAACAGTTGATGAAGCTCTTAAGGAAAATGAGTAGATTCTGGCCATGTAAGAAGAACTGAATCAATTTACCAGAAATGACGTCTGGGATCTTGTTCAGAAACCCAAAGGTGTCCACGTCATTGGAACTAAATGGGTATTCAGAAATAAGTTAGATGAGAAAGGTGAGGTCGTAAGAAACAAAGCACGTCTGCTTGCACAAGGTTATTGTCAACAAGAAGGGATAAACTATATAGAAACCTTTGCACCAGTTGCCAGGTTAGAATCTATTCGCATTTTAATCTCATTTGCTGTGAATCATAACATTACTTTATATCAGATGGATGTAAAGAGTGCATTTTTAAATGGATATATTTATGAAGAAGTGTATGTGCACCAACCTCCAGGTTTTGAGAGTTATGAAAATCCAGATTTTGTTTTCAAACTTAAAAAATTGTTATATGGTCTAAAACAGGCTCCCAGAGCTTGGTATGAAAGGCTAAGTAACTTTCTTTTGGAAAATGACTTTACCAAAGGAAAAGTGGATACAAAACTCTTTTGTAAAACCTTTAAAAATGACATTCTGATTGTTTAAATCTACGTTGATGATATTATATTTGGTTCTGCTAATATTTCCTTGTGCAAGGAATTTTCCAAGTTAATGCAGGCTGAATTTGAAATGAGTCTAATGGGAGAACTCAGATTCTTTTTGGGAATCCAAATTGAGCAACGATCTGAAGGAACGTACATTCATCAAAGCAATTATGCAAAAGAACTTCTGAAGAAACTCAATATGTCAGAAAGTAAACCTGCAAAGACTCCCATGCATCCGACATGCATTCTGGAGAGAGAAGAAGTAAGTAAAAAGGTTTGTCAGAAGCTCTATCGTGGTATGATAGGCTCTCTTCTGTATCTGACAGCTTCTCGTCCAGATATTTTGTTCAGCGTATGTCTTTGTGCTCGTTTCCAATCAGATCCAAGGGAAACTCACTTAACCGCTGTTAAGAGAATCCTAAGGTATCTAAAAGGAACAACTAACCATGGCTTGATGTATAAGAAAACATCAGAGTACAAGCTTTCTGGTTTCTGTGATGCAGATTATGCTGGAGACAGATTGGAAAGGAAAAGCACTTCTGGAAACTGTCAGTTTCTGGGAAGTAACCTCGTCTCCTGGGAAAGCAAAAGACAATCGATAATTGCTCTCTCAACTGCAGAAGCAAAATACATCTCAACATCTCTGTGCAGTACTCAGATACTCTGGATGAAGAATCAACTTGAAGATTATCAGATACACGAGTGTAACATTCCTATCTTCTGTGATAATACTTTTGCCATTTGTTTATCTAAGAATCCTATTCTATATTCTAGGGCAAAGAATATTGAAATAAAACATCACTTTTTACGTGACTATGTTCAGAAGGGTACTTTTCAGTTAAAATTTGTAGATACAGATCACCAGTGGGCTGATATTTTCACAAAACCCTTGCTAAAGATAGATTCGTATTCATTCTGGAAAACTTATTTATCAAACCTTGTCCAGAATGAGATGATAATATTTTAATGTGACAGGCTACAAGAACGTTTGATATAAGATTCTGATGTTAAGCAAATTGTGTTAATTATTTTTATTGACTTTTTGATTCATGATACTTCTACAAGTTAGAAATAGTCCTGATCAGAAATTAGTCCAGTCAGATACCTCTTGGTATTCTTGACGTTGGAAACAACAAACGTGCTCTCTTGAAAACAAACGTCTATGATTATCTGTGACACGTATCCAAAATCAAATCATAACTACTGTTGAAGAGACATCTCGAGCGTTGTGATTTCATGAGACTAGGTTTCAAGTAATTATTTCCTATTACTCCATGTTGCGGTGAGAATCGGATAACAAGCTATTTAATTAAATTGCATCACATTTCTTTGAAATTCACCACCGAGCTTTTATTTATCCAAAGGAAAGGGTAAAGAACGAAAACCCTAATAAGAGAATCTAGGTTAGGGGGTTGGTTATACTAAGGGAAGGTATTAGCACCCTAAGTATCTGTAGTACTCAACAGGAACCTCTTGTTTAGTTTGTTTTATGTTATGTTTGCTTGCTAAGGAATCTGCTAAGGGTAAAGGTAAAAACCTAAGGGTATGTACACTAAGTTTGCTCGCCAAGACATCACATTTCGTGCCTATGTATCCTGACGGGAATGGAATCAGAGCATTCGTAGTTCCCCTCAATGGGGGTGAGGAACCCTTGACCACGGTCAAGGTTCCAAGGGAAAGCAGGGTGAAAATCTTGAAAGCAAAGCTTGTGAGGATTGATTGTTTAGGAAAGAGATGAATGGCTATCTCTTGTGAAAGGATTTGAAGGGTTAAACCGTCGTGAAGGAGAAGAGATTAATGGCTATCTCTTGTGAAGGTTAAAGAAAGGTTTAAGAGTTGTAAGAGATTAATGGCTATCTCTTGGGAAGGCTAGGTTAAAAAGGAATAAAGTGTTCATGGGAAAGTAAGGTCTGACAGCAAGACGCCTATGTGGAGTGCGACGACTCCTAAGGTTAAGTTAAAACAGGGAAAGAAGTGTTCATGGGAAAGAGTAGGGTCTGACAGCAAGACGCTTACATGGAGTGCGGCAACTCCAAGCCTAAGGCTAGGTCAAAAGGGTAATGAGCTATCTATGACCTTGCGGTCAATAGAGAGACTTTCCTTTGGAATAGGGAGATGATAACTTATGAACAAGAGTTAAATGGAATTGAAATTAAAAGAACAGTACGAGTACGACAAAGATAACATTTTCCAGGGTTTGGAATCAAATACATGTCAAGTCATGAAAATTAGCAACAAAATGCCAACACATATAAACAACAAAAATTATGTTTTTCAAGTCGAGGAACAACAAACAAATATTTACATGCCACATGAAAAGTTCTAAAAAACTTACAGAAACTGTTGGTGATTTTTCATAAAAGGAATCTGAGAATTAAACTTGAAGTTAAATGCATATTTTTTTTATTTTGAATTTCTTTGAAAGGAAATGAATAAAATGAAAATGGGAAAAAAATAATTAAGTTATGCACACTTTTTGTTTTGGAATCTAGAAAGGAAATGAGATTTTTTTATACGAAATGAAATAAATAAATAAAAAAACATTTAAAGTGGCAGGTGCCACCATTTGGTGGTCAGTGCCACACTTAGTGGCCTACCATGTGGCAGGCGCCACATTTTCCTATGGAATGCGCCATAGTGATGCTTGTGTGGTGGCAGGCGCCACCTTGCTTTTTTTTTGTTTTATTTTTTTGTTTTTCTTTTTAAATGACAACTTCAAATCTCAACAAAAATCATCATAATATTTAATCAACAATATTTAATCAACAGTATTAACATGATTGAAAAATAAATATAATAGTAACATGAAGCGAATCATTATGACATTGCAAAAACGGAATGAAACATAAATGAAACAGAAATGTGCATATTACCTAGTGGAGACGGTCCACTGCCTCTTCACAGGTACGTATTCTGAAAAGTAAACCGGACGAACCTCTCCTTCCTCAAAATGCCAGTTACTGAAGGTGGACGGTGGAAAACTCGAACTGAAAAACTTTCGTAACAATATTCAGAATAACAGTAACTAGGGGAGATAAATATAGAGAGTATTCTCTATTTTTTTGGGGGTGAATCTGGTGTGTTATTTCCTGAAGAGAGATGTCTTATTTATAGGAAAAATGTGAGCTTGCAGCATGGCCGAGAATACCCTTTTTTCAAATCTCCGTGCAATTGCAAGTTGCTTGGTTAAGAAAGTCTTCGTTTCAGAGATAGGTTCAGAACATAGGTTATGCTGAAGAGACGTTAACCATACTTTGTTGAAAATTTTCTGTTTCTTTCATGATGGCTTCCATCCACTTGCAATGCCTTGTTTTAAAAATATTACTTTTTAATGTGCAACCAAAACTTATGAAGTATAGAAAAAGTGAGGTGGCCAACGCAACGTTTTTTCTTTCTTTTTTTCTCATGGCAGGTGCCACACACTTAACATGGCAGGCACCATAATTAAGGTGTGGCGGTGGTGGGCGCCACCACATCATTTCTTTTTTCTTTTTTTTTTCTTTTCCTTTTCTTTTCTTTTCTTTTCTTTTTCTTTTCTTTTCTTTTCTTTCTTTTTCTTTTCTTTTTTCTTTTTTACTTTATTTTTCTTTTCTTTTTTCAAATAAAATAAAAATTACAAGTGCCGATTCCTCGTGTCCTCAATCAATGGTCGATCACATTAAACGAGACATGGATCGGATGCTTCTTTTTTGTCCAAAATCGTCAGAATCGGAGGCTCGATTTTTTCCGGTCAAAACCTTAATTTTATCAGGAATTCCAACGGATGATCTTTGAGGATCTTGCTTCTTGAATCTCTTCCAAGGTCCATAGATGGCCTCTAGGGATGTCCAGTATCATGTGGAATCATGTCCTAAAGCTTGGAAATAAGTCTTGATCAAAATCAAAGGCACTTGTTGACTGATGCTGATAAAACCCTAGTTTGAATCCTGTTGGATCTTGTGGCTCAAGACACTTGTAATGGGAACCAAACACACTTGATTTCTTGTTGAATGAGATCTCTTGAAAGTGTGTGAGCCCAAATGGTTGTATTTGGAGCCTCTGTTGTCCTTCTTGAACAAATGACTTTTCATACCAATCTCAATTCACTGGTGAACACTTGTGATGATTTTATGGAGCCAAAGAATGTCTTAGGAGACCCTGAAACATGTGAGAGTCTGGCTCATTGGCTTTTGTTCTCTTTCCTGTGCAAACCCTGGCTCACAAAAGAAACCAACTAGCAAGATATTGTGGTTAGTTAACAATGCACAGATGATTGATCCCTAAATGTAAGTTGTTGCGGTGAGAATCAGATAACAAGCTATTAATTAACTTGCATCACATTTCTTTGAATTCACAACCGACTTTGATTTATCCAAAGGAAAGGTTCTAGATCAAGAAAACCTAAAGGGGGGAGATCTAAGGTTCGGGGGTTGGTTATACTAAGGGAAGGTATTAGCACCCTTAATATCTGTAGTACTCTACAAGAACCTCTTATTTATGTTTGTGTTATGTTATGTTTGCTTGCTAAGGAAATCTGCTAAGGGTAAAGGTAAGGACATAGGGGTATGTACACTAAGTTTGCTCGCCAAGACGTCGTATCTTGTGCCTACGTATCTGACTAAAGAATCAGAGCAACCGTAGTTCACCTAACAAAGAGTGAGGAACCATTGACTATGGCCAAAGTTCCAAAGGGAATGAGTGTGAGCTCATTTTAGAGTTCAAGAAAACTCTCTAAATCTAAGTTATAGGGTGAAGTGAATACTCAAAGTGATGAGTCTCACATAGAGTTTAAAACTCTAACCTAATTCTAAGTTATGACTCAATGGCTCTTATGAGGCCAAGCAAAGAGAAAGGCTCTTATGAGGCCAAGGAAAGAGGAAGGCTCTTATGAGGCCCAGGTCAATGGAAAGGCTCTTATGAGGCCAAGGTGGGATGATGCGTCTATTGGCTTATGAGTCAACGGAGGAAGACTTTCCTTTGGAATGGTATTGAGGATGTGTCAAATGAAACAGGCAACCACAATCATAGCAGAATAGTTGTCCACAAGACTTTATCAGAAACTACGTACGAGTCCCACCAAAGGGGGAAATGAAGAGTTAGTATTCAAAGAAATTAAAAATTAAAATGAAATAGAAATAGTCCCGTCTTAATCATGATTTAATCGAGAAATCGATAATCAATGATTCTTGACATTCATCGACTGAAAAGTGAATGAAACTAAAATACAGAGAAAGTGGTATCATCTTGATCAAAGTTTTGTCGCTTTAATGAGATCAACCAAACCATGAAGTTTGTTATATCATATACCAAAATAAAGATAATGAAATCGAAATGAAAATAAAGTTGGTCTCGTCTTAATCAAGATTTAATCGAGAGATCGATAATCTTTTGATTTTTTGACTTTCATTGACCAAATAAAAGGAAAATGTGGCCTCATATTTATCAAAACTTTTAGTGGTTTGAAATAAATCAAAAAGTCATGATTTTTTTATATCATTGGCCCTTAAAAGAAAATGAAATCATAAAGGTGATTAAAATAGAACTGAAAATTCTCAAGAAAAATCTCACATAGATTAAATAATAAAATTTGTTTTCATTAAAACTAAATAAACAAAATGTTCCATAAATAAAATGCTATCAGGCCCACAAATTTAAAACAAAAACCCTTATCAACCTGATAACACGGTCAAACACACCATTAAACCCTCCTTTTAAAACAAGTCAGGAAGAGAAAATGAATAGGTTCAAAATCCAGCAGATTCATCATTACCGAAGAAGAACAATATACCCTCATCCTCGATTTCGACCCCCATCTTCAACTCGTCTCACTTAAAACTTTCAATCGCTTCGCTCTTTTTGCTCATGATCTGCGTTGTTGTTGGTGATTGTGCAGTAACGACGAGGCTTCAGTAATTTAAAGGTATGAGTCGTCTTCTATCTTTTTGGTTTTTTGGGATATGGTTTTGGTGGAAAGAAATGAAAGACTTGTTCACTGAAGAGTTGAGGTTTTGTTGTTGTTTGAGAAGAAGAAGATGGTGCGTCCGGTTTATGGTATTTTTGGATAAGAGTTTTTGAAGTTAGATTTGTGATTTGAAGGTGATGGAGAATAGAGGGCGGTGAAGGTTTGATGATAGTGAGCGGCTGTGGTTTAGAAGCCAAAGAGGAGCTCTGGGGAAAGTGAAGGGTTCGTAGGTTCTTGAAGAGATGATATGCGGTTATGATTTTTGAAAGGGGGTGCGAAGGCTTGAGAAGGTTTATGTATGCTAGAGGAAGATTCCGTTCGTGTCTGATTGGAGAGAGGTTTTTGAAGTGTGTTAGAATCCTCAAGTGAGTCTTTGAGAGGGTCCTTTTGAAAGTGATTCAGAGTGAGGTTTTTGCTGTGAAATCGAAGGTTGAGAGGTCCCCCCAAAATGTGTAGAAGAGGTCCTCCTTTTCATATCGCTCCAGAGGTCTTTATTCAAAATCGTTTCCCCCTTTTATCTCTTGCCTATTCTCTTTTCTTAGAACCAAAAGAAACTTTGTTGTTATGTCTTTGTCACCGCAGGTTGGTGTTGCAGTAGTGTAACAAGTTTTGTTGACTTGTTTTTTTTCAAGATAGATTATGCTTTGTTTGGATGTGGAAGTGGCGTGTAGTAAGCAAGTTCTTGTTGTACCTTGCAGCAGAGAAGTAACACGGTTTGATGCAGTGTGGGGTGTGTGGTCGCTGTTGCGTGGCTTGTGTTGTTGCAAGCATAGCAGGGTAGTAGCAGGTTTTGTGCTGTGGTTTTGTGTTGGGAGCAGGAAGGCTTGTTGGAGAAGTTTGTACAGCTTGTATTAGGGCATACGGTTTTCTTTTGGTTGCAAAGCTTTTGAAGGGTTGTAGGTAAAGGGTGGTACAGTTTGCTGAACAAAGTTTTGGTGTGGGGTAGCTTGTGCAGGAAGGACTTGTCTGGAATTGGATGGCGCGACTGAAGTTGTAAGATTTGGCATGCCTATTTGGTATTTGTTGGTCAAAAGGTTCCTTTCTTTTGTAAAGGCTGTTGTAAAATATGGATGTAGCTTCATCTTTCCTTGTAAAACTAATGTAATGGGCTTACAATTTGTAAAATGGGTCTTTGATAAAAATGTAATGTAACCATCTTTGATCATAGTGAATGACCCATTGAATTTGCCTTCTTAGAAATTTGCCTTCACTTGAACTAAATTAATGAGATTTTAGTACTTTAAGTTTTGACAACCCACGTCTTAATCATATCTTGCAAACATTTTGGCCCATTTGACACGTGACTTGAACACGACCTGGAATTAACTTGAAACAAATTGAATAATGATTTGAAAACAAATATGAAACAAGTTAAATTAAGGCTTATGGAATGGATGGCTCAAAGCTTGAAATCATTTGGAAGTTAAACTTATATCTTGAATAATTCGATCCCATGCCCAAAGCTTGCAATAACAAGACCAAATCCTGAAATGAATCAATCACATGACCTGGATTATGACTTGAAAACAGATGATCAAGTCTTAATCGGTTAATCACGAGGTCGCACGCTTATCCCATCCAAACTTGAACTCGGAAGCCTTATGGTGGCTCTTTGACAATACTAGAATAATATCTCAAACATAGAAGAATAAGAAACCTCAACCTCCCTGCCTCAGGCGCATACTTGGCAAAACTGTGACTTAGGAAGCTGATGAGAACTAGTCCCCTTACCAAGAATCCAAAACCTGGTTTTCAAACATGATTGATGAAGAGGAAACTTGAATCTTCCCTGAATGAGAAGAGGGCTTCACAGGAGTAAAGAAACCTCAACTGAAGCAGAATACCTTAATCAAATCCCTTGAATGCATACCAATGAAATAATGACTGAACATACCCTTGACCTGATAACTTTTGCCTGATCTTGGTCAGTGATCCATCCAAAACCTTGATTGATCAGCCTTTGAGGCCTCTTGAAATAGACCCTGATTCGTAGATGAAACCAAAACAAACAAAGCCTGAAAAATTTGGGTTAATTATGCCCGAATGGTTGACATAGAATGGTATGCGAATGATCAAAGAATCTAAGGGTAAAATTTGGGGTACAACAGGTGCCCCTATTTAAATAGCTTTACCGGATGACACGAGGAATGAAGATCCTCGGGACATCAAGGTGAAAGGTATTTAAATATAGAAAACCAAAAATTTTGCCCTTAGATAGAATGCAGATGCTAAGGAGAAGCGACGGATACGCGAATGCTGACATGCCGTGAACTTTTAATATGATGATATGATGTCATGGTAGTGAAAAGATGCAGACAGACCAGACACCAGGGGTAAAGAGCAAACAAACACAGGTGATTAGCACTGGGGAAGGATGAAGGTTAGTATCCATGAGGCAAACTCACTGGGGATACAGGCTAACCAACAAAAGAGACTCAATGGGGAGACTCTAAGGAAACACTGGGGATAGAAAATGAAACTGAGGGGAAACCCAACAGGTCCTTACTCGAGATAGGAGCCAGAAAGGTATTCTCCACTACGAGAAGATCCAGGGAGATGGACGACAGGTTCATATGTGACCGGACGACACTGGGGAAATGAAACACATTCTTACTGGGCATGAAACCAGAAAGAAGACATGATCTCTATTGGGGATCAATTTGAAATAAAGGATAGACATCCTACAAGAGATTTCCTGGAGATTTCTTATATTGAACAGTTCAAACAGGATCTTCAAGAAAAGCCAGGAAGGACAGAGACATACTTTGCGTGCGCCAAATGATGATCAATCACAAGGACTTTCAAAGAGATATTGATAATGACTGAACTTCTGCTGGGAACCAGATCAAAGTGCCAACAAGCATTGGACTCAGAAGTGACATATTAGTATACACAAATTTGAGTTGGATAAGATACCAATTTGAGTTGGGTTGCCGGCAAAGACTTGACTTTGGACACCAATATGAGGTGGGATTTTGAATACCAGTATGAGCTGGATTTTGAGGTTTAGGTTCATATTTTATCTGGTTTCAAACAACGGGTTCATATTTGACCTGAAGTTTAGGTTCATATTTAACCTGAGGTTTAGGTTCATATTTGACATGGTTTCAAACAACGGGTTCATATTCGACCTGAAGTTTAGGTTCATATTTGACCTGGTTTCAAACAACGGGTTCATATTTGACCTGAAGTTTAGGTTCATATCTGACTTGGGTTCAAACAACGGGTTCATATCTGACCTGAGGTTTAGGTTCATATTTGACCTGGATTCAAACAACAGGTTCACATTTGACTCGAAGTTTAGGTTCATATTTGACCCGGGTTCAAACAACAGGTTCATATCTGACCTAAGGTTTAGGTTCATATTTGACATGGTTTCAAACAAAGGGTTCATATTCGACCTGAAGTTTAGGTTCATATTTGACCTGGTTTCAAACAACGGGTTCATATTTGACCTGAAGTTTAGGTTCATATCTGACTTGGGTTCAAACAACGGGTTCATATCTGACCTGAGGTTTAGGTTCATATTTGACCTGGATTCAAACAACAGGTTCACATTTGACTCGAAGTTTAGGTTCATATTTGACCCGGGTTCAAACAACAGGTTCATATCTGACCTGAGGTTTAGGTTCATATTTGACCTGATTTCAAACAACGAGTTCATATTTGACCTGAAGTTTAGGTTCATATTTGACCTGGTTTCAAACAACGGGTTCACATTTGACCTGAAGTTTAGGTTCATATTTGACCTGGATTCAAACAACGGGTTCATATTTGACTCGAAGTTTAGGTTCATATTTGACCTGGGTTCAAACAACGGGTTCACATCTGACTCGAAGTTTAGGTTCATATTTGACCTGGATTTTAGGTTCATATTTGACCTGGTTTCAAACAACGGGTTCACATCTGACTCGAAGTTTAGGTTCACATTTGACCTGGGATTCAAACAACGGGTTCACATATGACTCGAAGTTTAGGTTCATATTTGACCTGGTTTCAAACAACAGGTTCACATCTGACTCGAAGTTTAGGTTCACATTTGACCTGGGATAAACAATGCCAGCGATTACTGGACTTATGGTTCCCATATGAGGAGATTAAGTATCAGATAGGTCAACACCGGGGTTGCATAAATAAAGATTAGACTTCTTGGGGAATACCCATTATGGTTGCAAAGAGGTTGAATAAAACCAGAGATAGATAAGCTTCTCATAAGAGACTGCCACTTATCGCCATAAAAGAACAAGCTTCTCCAAGAGAATGCCACTTGTTGTTGGGTATAAATTCCAAAGAGATGTTGATATCACAACACTGCTGGAAAATGAATTTTGTCCTCATGAGGATCACAAGATTCTTCCTACGAGACACGGTGCAAAATAAATGCACGCAAAAATTAGGTTCAGCAACCTAAATAGGCCCAGGGACCAAAGATCGATCTAGGAACAAGCTAGAAAGATGCGGTCAAACAAGACTCCAACCTTTGAGGAATGAGCTCCAGTGGGAATTTATCCTATCCAATTATGGAAAAGATAACTGAACCAACCATCATCCACGAGGATAAAACTCTGTGGGGAATTCAACAAGGATGGGCACTTTATACCTAGGGCTGACAACTCTATTGGAGAGAATGGACAAACCCAGTCACTTGGGGAGATAAACGCCAAAGTGAACAAAACCGGTAAACACCAGGATGGAAGCAGAAACGCTAAGATGCCATGCATATGAGTGCTTATGCCATGCTTATGCTTATGCTGACAAAACAGACAAGAAGCGAAATTGGAGATGAAATAAACAGCTCGACAAAGGATACCCATCCAAACTCGTCAGATTGGACCATTACTGGGGATGAACTTGCAGAATCAGTGGTTCTACTTCAAGATTACAAACTTCTCCCGGGAAAAAAAGTGATCCACTTGGGGTATAGCGTCATGAATTTACTAGGATTGCCATCATGAGCTTGATTTCTTCATTGGAGGGAAGTCCATGGAGAATTGCCAAGATTTAGCTAGAGAGACAGCTTACTGGGGAGCTAGTAACAGACGTCATCTGCCCCAGAGTACATGGTCTATCAGAAGAAAATAACAAGAGGATTTTATAGAAGAATTGGCATACAAGGTGTTTCAATATCTTCTAACTCTTGGAAAGGTTCATGAATTTCAGCATAACTGCCCTAAATTAGTTGTGTTTACACAACAAGGTCCTTGAACTTGTGCTTCAAACTATTTGTCGGAAACTAGGGAACAAACTTGCCCCTGTCATCTTGGTTGATCTGTGAAGGAGATGCCCCAACCTAATTGGCCTTTTGAGAGATTTGCCGAATCTCGACCTGACTACTTCTGATTGACGGGTCTGTGAGGGTAAGTCATCAAACGGATTTTACAGAAGAATTGACACACCAGATGCTTTAATATCTTCAAACTTTTGAAAAGATTCATGAGTCTTGACATAACTGCCCCCAGTTTTACTGCATTTATACAAAAATGTCCTTGAACTTGTCCTTCAGACTGGTTGATCCATGAAGGAGGTGCCCCAGACCAATTGACCTTTTAGAGATTTACTGAATCTCGACCTGATTACCCCTAATTAACGGTATTCGCGATACAAGGTCCTCAGACTGCGGTAGAAATAACTAGGGAACACACTTACCCCTGTTGGAGTCTAAACTTGTCATAAGATGACCTCAAGAAGGCTTGTCCCTAGATTCTGAACTTTTGAAGTGTTCTACCCCTAATTCAGTAGCTCTTGGGATGTTTGATCTATGGAGGAGATGCCCCAGACTGAGCCCTTTATCAAGTCAAATTCCCTAGCTGGCTGGATTTGTTGGGATTCCATTGATATTGAATTATTTTGCAAACAAGTATTGTTCATTAAAAATTGGCAATTTCAATGTAAAATTCATGCAAGCTTTTGAAATCAAATTTTATTGATGAAACACACACAGTGTAATGATTAAATACTAAAAAAAAGGTGGATCTAGCCATTTACGGAATGACAGATGAAGTGATCAACACACGCAATTAGCAAAGATTATTAGGAGTCAGGTTAATCAACCTTGCTGTAGTATGCCTTCAAAACAACCTTACCTCAATTAGGTCTTTTGAGGGTTGTAACGTGGTCTGGTTCACGGTTTATGAAACAAAGGATAAAGGCTCAAAGTTTATTTGTCCCTACCCAACCTCTGTGATGAACTTCAATCCTACGCTCAGTTAACTCAAGCTATACATTCAGTCTCCTATAGGCTAGGAATTGAACTGATGATAGTTGGTGATGATTCAGACACCTAGGGTAGTCATTACTTCCCTACAAAATCTGGTTATCCTTTATTGATGATGTTTTGGGACCTTGTCTTTGTCTTGATTGTTGTACAAACCTTCTTGTATAAGGCGACATTTTGGGCTTCCCATATTTCTTGACTTTCGCCTTGAAAGGGGCTCGGCTCATTCTTCGATTAAGGATTTCTAAATGATCCTTCCTTATTTATCGCTTCGGGAACAACTTGTACAACATTTATTCACTTGGTTGGAGAGAGTTGACTGGTGTCTTGCATGAAGCGCTTGCACTTGATTGCATAACTAAGTTAAACTGAGAACTACCCACCCCAAGGTTGAGATTAAGGGTTTTTTGTGTAAGGAAAGAAAACGCCTACTTCTAGGCTCGAAGGGTTAACAAGGGATTATCTTCTTTATTTCTCCAGTGTTTGGGAATTGAAACAATGCCTTACATCATCAGTAAGGTTTAATCGAAAGCATACCACAGCAGTTATGGATATAATGTTTTCTTCATCCTCCCTAATCTTTGCTTAAACAAACTGATTGATAAGTGGAAAGAAACAAGATAAAGATATATTTTTTGCTTTTATGAATATAACAGTAAATGAGTGAAACAAATGGACTTAATCAAAAGGTGCACAAACATTTCATTAATCTTGCCAATTTGAAAGTACAACAAACTTATAAGCAAAAACAAGTTCAAAGCAACGGAAATACAATTGAAAATACTGAAATGAACAAAATACAACCAGATTTGGCGAATTGATCTCAAAATATTTCAGCTTCCGGGTCCAAGCGCAGGAACACCTTCGCCACTAATCACTAGTTCCTTGTGATGCTGAATCTTGAGAGACTTCGCAAGTCTTTTGCCTTTTGCTTCAAAAGTCGAGGCATTGGCATCTGACTCACCTTCTTGAGGTCGCAGTGTTTTCAGCAGGCTTAGCAGTCTCGCTTCGAACTCCTTGCATTCTTCAAGGGTATGCCCCATTATCCCAGTGTGGAATCCGCATTCAAACTCCGGGAAATCTTCTTCTAGAATTAGTTCCTTGTCATAGATCAGCCTTCGCACAGCAGATTCTAAGGCTCGGCAACCATCCAAGTCATGTTCTTCGGCTGTCTTATGGAATTCACAAGTTAGGTTTGGATTGTGCCAAGGTCCTGGCACAGGGTTGAGAAGTCAAGGAGTTACCAAATTGTTCTGCATCAACAGTGTGAAGAGTTTGCTCAATGGTACCGGAATGGGCTGGTAGTCAACTTGGCCTCTTTCGACAAGGTACTTCTTCTTGTCTTGGTTTCGAGAACCACGAGGAGAAACAACTGTTGGAGACTGGAACGCCCTTTGGGTAGACACCTAATGATATTCTGGTACAAGAGCAAGACCAAATGCTGGCTGGTATGAGGTTTCTCCAAATGCAGATCCTTGTCATGGGAGGACCACAGGAGATGGCAAATGATTGTTGATTTGAATTCCTTGAGGTGTGAATGAGATCCTCTCTGAGTCTAACAAAGTCTGAACCTTACTCCTGAGCATCTTGCAGTCTTCAGTTGAATGCCCTTGTGCCCCAGCATGGTAGTCACATCGAGCGTTGGCGTCAAAACCTGGAGGGTATGGAAAAGGCACTTACTCTATCTCCTTTGGAATTATCAATCCACCTTTGATTAAGTCTAGCAAGAAATGACTGTATGACATCGGTAGCTGAGTGAAATGTCGCTATGGTTTTCTTGGCCTTTGTCGTGCATGCTGACGTGACTGACGGCGGTCTGACCCTTAATTCTGAGGAGGTCCTTGAGTTAAAGGAGCCACAAGAGATGATGAACTGACAACTTCTCTAAGAGTAACAGGGTGGGCGTACTCCTCTTTTTTCATCAGAGCTTGCAAAGTTTCCAGAACCCAATTCATCTGGCATTTGAGGATTTTGACCTCCTCTTTCAGATCTTTCTGGTTCTTCAGGATCTCATTCATTGTTTATTGTCTTGAATAGGTGCTAGGTATCCTTCAGACATAGAAGAAGAAGAGAGACTCAAGACTAAGGAATGCAAATGAGATGCGAATGCGACGACATGCGCATGGGATGCAAATGCAAGCCAAAGGGTTTCAAGGAACTCCAATGCAAGTTGCAAACATTTTGGAAAACTGAAGGGTTTTTCTTTAAAATCCATGGTTTCCATTGATCTTGCAAAGGAAAGAACACCTGAGTTCCTTGAAACCAACAATGAATGGTATGAGATGTATGCAATACACAAAACACGCACAAATATATGTACACATAAGTCCTGGGTTTAGGAGTCACATGAGCAGAGCCAATGGTCTACCCATCCCAAAAGGTGTGTTCTATGGGTTTATCAACTGTAGAACACGGTTCTAAAAAGTTCCCATAGTCTACGTAAATCCTTCGGATATTATCGGCCTGCATGACTACTCACGCGGGTTTATAATATTCTCAAGATAAAGTCGTCTGAGTGTAGTATCGCGTAACAACTACTTGGGACATACTCCCTCGCAGCCACAACACTACATCCTAAAAGGACAAGTGGGTGAAGGTAACTACGGTGTGACTGCTCACATCAGACATCAACAATCCCAAAGGGCCTCATCTGAGTGTGGTCATCATATGCCATAAATTGTTAGGACTACTCCCAACAACCGACTATTGAATACACCACGATCCTATCATATGTGCTCTCAAGTCCGGGTTAGGACTTATCTCACCACTCAGTAGCATCATGTCAACAAAGGATCTAAAGCAAAGCATATATACAGGTAATTGTACAAATATGTACAAATATAGCAAGCAAGCATAAATAACATAAGCAAAAAAAAAGGTGGGCTTAACCCTCAAAGAAGTTGTCCCAAGTGAAGTCGCCATTTCTGTTGTGGTAAGAATAGGATAACAAGCTATTAATTAACTAGCATCACATTTCTTTGAATTCACAACCGACTTTGATTTATCCAAAGGAAAGGTTCAAGATCGAGAAAACCTAAAGGGGGGAGATCTAAGGTTCGGGGGTTGGTTATACTAAGGGAAGATATTAGTACCCTTAATATCTGTAGTACTCTACAGGAACCTCTTGTTTATGTTTGTGTTATATTATGTTTGCTTGCTAAGGAAATCAGCTAAGGGTAAAGGTAAGGACCTAGGCGTATGTACACTAAGTTTGCTCGCCAAGACGTCGAATCTTGTGCCTACGTATCTGACTAAAGAATCAGAGCAACCATAGTTCACCTAACTAAGAGTGAGGAACCATTGACTATGGCCAAAGTTCCAAGGGGAATGAGTGTGAGCTCATTTTAGAGTTCAAGAAAACTCTCTAAATCTAAGTTATAGGGTGAAGTGAATACTCAAAGTGATGAGTCTCACATAGAGTTTAAAACTCTAACTTAATTCTAAGTTATGACTCAATGGCTCTTATGAGGCCAAGCAAAGAGAAAGGCTCTTATGAGGCCAAGGAAAGAGGAAGGCTCTTATGAGGCCCAGGTGAAGGGAAAGGCTCTTATGAGGCCAAGGTGGGATGATGCATCTATTGGCTTATGAGTCAACTGAGGAGGACTTTCCTTTGGAATGGTATTGAGGATGTGTCAAATGAAACAGGCAACCACAATCATAATAGAATAGTTGTCCACAAGACTTTATCAGAAACTACGTACGAGTCCCGCCAAAGGGGGAAATGAAGAGTTAGTATTCAAAGAAATTAAAAATTGAAATGAAATAGAAATAGTCTCGTCTTAATCATGATTTAATTGAGAAATCGATAATCAATGATTCTTGACTTTCGTCGACTAAAAAGTGAATGAAACTGAAATACAGAGAAAGTGGTCTCATCTTGATCAAAGTTTTGTCGCTTTAATGAGATCAACCAAACCATGAAGTTTGTTATATCATAGACCAAAATAAAGATAATGAAATCGAAATGAAAATAAAGTTGGTCTCATCTTAATTAAGATTTAATCGAGAGATCAATAATCTTTTGATTTTTTGACTTTCATTGACCAAATAAAAGGAAAATGTGGCCTCATATTTATCAAAACTTTTATTGGTTTGAAATAAATCAAAAAGTCATGAGTTTTTTATATCATTGGCCCTTAATAGAAAATGAAATCGAAAATGAAATCATAAGGGTGATTAAAATATAGCTGAAAATTCTCAAGAAAAATCTCACATAGATTAAATAATAAAATTTTTTTCATTAAAACTAAATAAACAAAATGTTCCATAAATAAAAAGCAAAAGGAAATTGAGATATAGAAGGAAGAGGGGTGGCGCTGAAGCACATACGAGTGGTGTGAATGATCAAGAAATCATTATGGGCCGAGCCCATCCTCATCACATGGCTAACACATAAAAATGGTGATGGAGGATAAAAATGGTGAAAACACATAAAAGAAGGTGCATATCAAATGGGTTATAAGCCTAATCCATACCCAAGGCAAATGTTATCAGACCCACAAATTTAAAACAAAAACCCTTATCAACCTGATAACACGGTCAAACACACCATTAAAGCCCTCCTTTTAAAACGAGTCAGGAAGAGAAAATGAATAGGTTCAGAATCCAGCAGATTCATCATTATCGAAGAAGAACAATATACCCTCATCCTCGATTTCGACCCCCCATCTTCAACTCATCTCACTTAAAACTTTCAATCGCTTCGCTCTTTTTGCTCATGATCTGCGTTGTTGTTGGTGATTGCGCAATAATGACGAGGCTTCGGTAATTTAAAGGTATGAGTCGTCTTCTATCTTTTTGGTTTTCTGGGCTATGGTTTTGGTGGAAAGAAATGAAAGACTTAGTCACTAAAGAGTTGAGGTTTTGTTGTTGTTTGAGAAGAAGAAGATGGTGCGTCCGGTTTATGGTATTTTTGGATAAGAGTTTTTGAAGTTGGATTTGCGATTTGAAGGTGATGGAGAACAGAGGATGGTGAAGGTTTGATGATAGTGAGCGGCGGTGGTTTAGAAGCCAAAGAGGAGCTCTAGGGAAAGTGAAGGGTCCGTAGGTTCTTGAAGAGATGATATGCGGTTATGATTTTTGAAAGGGGGGCGAAGGCTTGAAAAGGTTTATGAATGCTGGAGGAAGATTCCGTTCGTGTCTGATTGGAGAGAGGTTTTTGAAGTGTGTTAAAATCCTCAAGTGAGTCTTTGAGAGGGTCCTTTTGAAAGTGATTCAGAGTGAGGTTTTTTCTGTGAAATCGAAGGTTGAGAGGTCCCCCCAAAATGTGTAGAAGAGGTCCTCCTTTTTATATCGCTCCAGAGGTCTTTATTCAAAATTGTTTCCCCCTTTTTATCTCTTTCCTATTCTCTTTTCTTAGAATGAAAAGAAACTTTGTTGTTATGACTTTGTCACCGCAGGTTGGTGTTGCAGTAGTGTAACAAGTTTTGTTGACTTGTTTTTTTTCAAGACACATTATGCTTTGTTTGGATGTGGAAGTGGTGTGTAGTAAGCAAGTTCTTGTTGTACCTTGCAGCAGAGAAGTAACACGGTTTGATGCAGTGTGGGGTGTGTGGTCGCTGTTGCGTGGCTTGTGTTAGTGCAAGCATAGTAGGGTAGTAGCAGGTTTTGTGCTGTGGTTTTGTGTTGGGAGCAGGAAGGCTTATTGGAGAAGTTTGTATAGCTTGTAATAGGGCATACGGTTTTCTTTTGGATGCAAAGCTTTTGAAGGGTTGTAGGTAAAGGGTGGTACGGTTTGCTGAACAAAGTTTTGTTGTGGGGTAGCTTGTGCAGGAAGGACTTGTCTGGTATTGGATGGCGCAACAGAAGTTGTATGATTTGGCATGGCTAATCGGTATTTGTTGGTCAAAAGGTCCCTTTCTTTTGTACAGGTTATTGTAAAATAAGGATGTAGCTTCCTTTTTCCTTGTAAAACTAATGTAATGGGCTTACGATTTGTAAAATGGGTCATTGATAAAAATGTAATGTAACCATCTTTGATCATAGTGAATGACCCATTGAATTTGTCTTCTTAGAAATTTGCCTTCACTTGAACTAAATCAATGAGATTTTAGTACTTTAAGTTTTGACAACCCACATCTTAATCATATCTTGCAAACATTTTGGCCCATTTGACACGTGACTTGAACACGACCTGTAATTAACTTGAAACAAATTGAATAATGATTTGAAAATAAATATGAAACAAGTTAAATTAAGGCTTATGGAATGGATGGCTCAAAGCTTGAAATCATTTGGAAGTCAAACTTATATCTTGAATAATTCTATCCCATGCCCAAAGCTTGCAATAACAAGACCAAATCCTAAAATGAATCAATCACATGACCTGGATTATGACTTGAAAATAGATGATCAAGTCTTAATCGGTTAATCACGAGGTCGCACGCTCATCCCATCCAAACTTGAACTCGGATGCCTTATGGTGGCTCTTTGACAAAACTAGAATAATATCTCAAACATAGAGGAATAAGAAACCTCAACCTACCTGCCTCAGGCGTATACTTGGCAAAACTGTGACTTAGGAAGGTGATGAGAACTAGTCCCCTTACCAAGAATCCAAAACCTAGTTTTCAAACATGATTGATGAAGAGGAAACTTGAATCTTTCCTGAATGAGAAGAGGGCTTCACAGGAGTAAAGAAACCTCAACTGAAGCAGAATACCTTGATCACATGCCTTGAATGCATACCAATGAAATAATGATCGCACATACCCTTGACCTGATAACTTTTGCCTGATCCTGGTCAGTGATCCATCCAATACCTTGATTGATCAGCCTTTGAGGCCTCTTGAAACAGACTCTGATTCGTAGATGAAACCAAAACAAACAAAGCCTGAAAAATTTGGGTTAATTATGCCCGAATGGTTGACCTAGAATGGTATGCGAATGATCAAGGAATCTAAGGGTAAAATTTGGGGTACAACATAAGTGCAAGATGTTATGACATCTAAGGGGTAAAATTTGGGGTACAACAGTTGCCCCTATTTAAATAGCTTTACCGGATGGAACGAGGAATGGAAATCCTCGGGACATCAAGGTGAAAGGTATTTAAATATAGCAAACCGAGAATTTTTGCCCTTAGATGGAATGCAAATGCTAAGGACAGGCCATAAACATGCAAATTCTGACATGCCATGAACTTCTAGTATGATGATATGATGCCATGATAATGTAAATATGCAGATAAGTAAAACACCAGAGACAAGGAACAAACCACCACAGATGAGCATACTGGGGAAGGATAAAGGTTAGTATCCATGAGGAAGAATCACTGGGGATACAGGTTGACCAACAAAAGAGACTCACTGGGGTGACTTTGAGGCAACACTGGGGATGGAAAAAACAAAACTGAGGAGGAAACCCTACAGGTCCTCACTGGAGATAGGAGCCAGAGAGGTGTTCTCCACTAGGGGAAAGATCCAGGGAGATGGACGACAGGTCCATATGTGACCGGACGACACTGGGGAAAAAAGACACATTTTTACTGGGCATGAAACCAGAAAGAAGGCATGATCTCCACTAGGGACCAGTTTGAAATGAAAGGATAGGCATTAACCAAAGATTTTCTGGGGATTTCTTATACTGAAGAGTTCAAACAGGATCTTCAAGAAAAGCCAAAAAAGACAGAGACATACTCTGCGTGTGCCAAATGATAAAAGACATTGATAATGGTTGGATTTGGGCACCAATATGAGTTGGGCTTTGAATACCAGTATGAGCTGGATTTTTTTTTGAATACCTGTATGAGCTGGATTTTTTTGAATACCAGTATGTACTGGATTTTGGGTACCAGTATGAGCTGGATTTTTTTTAATACCAGTATTTGCTGGATTTTTTGAAAATACCAATATGAGTTGGTTTGCCAGCAATGACTGGACTTTGGACACCAATATGAGTTGGGCCTGGGTTGAGGTTCAACAACTGACCTGATGTTTTGGTTTATAGCTGACCAAAGTTCACATCGTCAAAAAGGGTTGACATCAAGGAACGAGACATATCCGAAGGTACATAACCTGAGCTCGGAACACATCGTCAAAAGGGTTGACGGCATATAACATCATTCACGTCAAAGGATTGACAGAATGAAGAAATTGACTTCATCGAAGAGACACCTCATCCAAGAATTGACGGAAAGGAACAGATCACCAACATCACCCATGTCAAAGGATTGACAGGACGAAAAAAAGACTTCATCAAAGAGACACCTCGTCAAAGAATTAACGGAAATGAACAGATCACCCACATCATCCATGTCAAAGGATTGGCAGAACAAAAAAAAGACTTCATCGAAGAGACACCTCGTCAAAGAATTGACAGAAAGGAACAGATCACCCACATCATCCACCTCAAAGGATTGACGGAACGAAAAAATGACAACATCGAAGAGACACCTCGTCAAAGAATTGACGGAAAGGAATAGATCACCAAACATCATCCACGTCAAAGGATTGACGAAATGAAAAAAATGACTTCATCAGAGAGACACCTCGTCAAAGAATTGACAGAGAGAAGCGGAACACCCATACATCATCCACGTCAAAGGATTGACAGAATGAAGAAAATGACTTCGTCAAAAGGGTTGACGGGAAGAACACCTCAAACAGGGATCACATCAAATGGGTTGATGGAAAGAAACAACTCAACTTAGGATCACATCAAATGGGTTGATGGAAAGTGACTGATTGATGGTAACACCATTGGTAACTGTAAAAGTATGAATAAAACCAAGGACGGATAAGCTTCTCTGGAGAGATTGCCACCTATCGTTGTAGAGGTAATGATACCAAAACAAGCTTCTCAAGGAGATTGCCACTTGTTGTTTGGTATAAGTTCCAAAGAGATGTTGATATTACAACATTGCTGGAGAAATGATTATGTCTTCAATGTGGATATGTAAAAGATTCTTCTGCGAGACATAATGCAAAATAAATGCATGTTCAAAAAAATAGGTTCGGAAACCACACCTGCCAGGGACCGAAGTTCAATCTAGGGACAAGCCAGAAAGAAACGGTCAAACCAGACTCCAATCATCAAGGAATGAGCTTGAATAGGGGTTTATCTTATCCAATTGTGGATAAGATAACTGAACCAACCATCATCCACGAGGATTTAACTATGTGAGGAATTCAGAAAGGATGGGTACTTTATGCCTAGGGCCGACGACTCTATTGGAGAGAATAGGCAAACCCAGACACTTGGGGAGATAAACGCCAAAGTGAACAAAAACAGGTAAACACCAAAAAAGGAAGAAGAAATGCTAAGATACAATGCATATGAATGCTTATGCCATGCTTATGCCTATGCTGACAAAACAGACAAGAAGCGAAACTGGAGATGAAATAAACATCTCGACAAGGATACCCAGCCAAACTCAACAGATTGGACCCTTACTGGGGATGAGTATACAGAATCAGTAGTTCTACTTCAAGATTACAACCTTCTCTGGGCAAAAAGTCTTTCACTTGGGGTATAGTGTCATGACTTCACTAGGATTGCCATCATGAAATGCTTTCTTTACTGAAGAATTTGCCACGATTAGCTGAAGAGATAACTTATTGGGGAGCGAACAAAGGATGTCATAAAAGCTGAGTGGTTCTTCATAACTCATCTGCCCCCAGAGTACATGGTCTGTCAGAAGAAAATAACAAGAGGATTTTATAGAAGACTTGGCATACAAGGTGTTTCAATATCTTCCAACTCTTGGAGAGGTTCATGAATTTTGGCATAACTGCCCCAGATTAACTGTATTTACACAACAAGGTCCTTGAACTTGTGCTTCAGACTGGTTGTCAACAACTAGGGAACAAACTTGCCCCTGTCAGCTTGGTTGATCTGTGAAGGAGATGCCCCAGCCTAATAAGCCTTTTGAGAGATTTGCCGAATCTCGACCTGACTGCTTCTGATTGACGGGTTTGTGAGGGTAAGTCATCAAAAGGATTTTACAGAAAAATTGGCATACCAGATGCTTCAATATCTTCAAACTCTTGAAAGGAAGTGAACCTCGACATAATTACCCCTGCCCAACTGCATTTACAAAGTACTCGGACTGCGGTAGAAACAACTGGGGAACTAACTGGTCCTAGTTGGCGGGTTTTTGGGGTCCAAACTTGTCATAAGATGACCTCAAGAAGACTTGCCCCAATATTATGAACTTTGAAGAGTTCTGCCCCTGATTCAATAGCTCTTGGAATGGTGGATTGGCAAATCCCTATACTTGGTTGCCCCTGACTGAGCTTCCTTTATCAAGTCAAATTCCTTAGCTGGCTGCATTTTTCGGGATTCCTTTGATATTGAATTATTTTGCAAACAAGTATTGTTCATTTAAAAATTGGCAATTTCAATGCAACATTAATGTAAACTTTTGAAATCAAGTTTTATTGATGAAACACACACAGTGGAATGTTTAAAATCAAAACAAAGTGGATCAAATTTATTTATGGAATGACAGATGAGGTGATCAACACACGCATTTAGCAAAGATCGTTAGGAGTCAGGTTAATCAACCTTGCTGTAGTATGCTTTCAAAACAACCTTACCTCAATTAGGTCTTTTAAGGGTTGTAATGTGGTCTGGTTCACGGTTTATGAAACAAAGGATAAAGGCTCAAAGTTTATTTTTCCCCACCCCATCTTCGTGATGAACTCCAATCCTACGCTCAGTTAACTTAAGCTATATATTCAGATTCCTATAGGCTAGGAATTGAGCTGATGAAAGTTGTTGATGATTTAGACACCTTCGTAGTCATTACTCTCTTGCGACATTTGGTTATCCTTTGAGTTTTTGAGACATCTCCTCGTCTTTTCTGAGGTTACGAGACCTCTACCTTTTGTTTTTGCCGAGGTTATGAGACCTCTTTTTTGTTGAGGTTATGAGACCTCTTGTCTTTTTGGTCGTGCACAAGTCCTTTTGCGTAAGGCAAAGTTTTGGACTTCCCATCTTTCTTGGCTTTTGCTTTGAAAGGGACTCAGCTCATTCTTTGATTAAGGATTTCTCAACGATCCTTCCTTATTTGCTGCTTGGAGGAACAACTTGTACAACATTTACTCATTTGATTTGAGAGAGCTGACTGGTGTCATGCATGAAGCGCTTGCATTCGAGTGCATAACCAAGTTAAACTGAGAACTACCCTGCCCCAAGGTTGAGATTTAAGGGTTTTTTTGTGTAAGGAAAGAAAACTCCTACTTCTAGGCTCGAAGGGTTAACGAGGGATTATCTTCCTTATTTCTCCAGTGTTTAGGAATTGAAACAATGCCTTACATCCTCGGCAAGGTTTAATCGAAAGCATACCACAGCAATTATGGATAGTATTTTCATCATCCTCCGCAATCTTTGCTTAACAATAATTTGATAAGTGGAATAAATGAGATAAAGATATATTTTTTACTTTTATGAATATAACAGTAAATGAGTGAAATGAATGGACTTAATCAAAAGGTGCATAAATATTTCGTTAATTTTGCCAATTAGAAAGTACAAAAAAGCTTATAAGCAGAAACAAATTCACATTGCAAAGAAAAAACAACAAAATTGCTGAAACAGCCAAAAGATTGCCAACTTTTAGGGAATCAAATACAAAGAAATCAATCACAGACCCCTAATCCATCTTTGTCTTGAGGCATCCTCCACAACATTAATTATCCCATGAGCGGGCAAGGACTGTTCTTGATATTAGGCTGAGAGCCATTGAAATACAAAATATTTCTCTCCGCTAAATCCCTCACAATATGCTTCAAAGCAAAACAACCTTCTAAATTATGGTCTGGTGCACCTTCATGGAATGCACAATGAGCATTTGGATTGTAGGAAAGTGGAAGCGAATTAGGAGGTAGGCCTAATGACCTTGTAGTTATTAATCCTTGTTGCACCAAAGAAGGATACAACTCTATGTATGTCATAGGAATGGGAGGAATTGGAGGTTTACCACCCTGTCTTTTACCTAGAACATTCCGACGAGAAACTTGAGTCCATTATGGATAAGCAGGAGCGTTGGGCGCTCGTTGATAGATTGGTGGTTGAGGAACTGGCTGATAAACAGAAGCTTGGTTGTTGAATGTTGGCGCGATAGGATGAATGTGCTCCTCTTTTTTCATTAGAGCTTGCAAAGTTCCCAAAACCCAACTCATCTGGCATTTGAGGATTCTGACCTCCTCTTCCTTATTCTTCAGAATTTCATTCATTGTTGCCATTGTCTTGAATAGGTGCTAGGTATCCTTCAGACATAGGAGAAGAGGAGACTCAAGACTGAGAAATGCAAATGCGCATAGGATGCAAATGCAAACCAAGTGGTTTCAAGGAACTGGAAGGCAAGTTGCAAAAATTTAAAAGGCTAAAGAGTTTTGCTTTAAAAACCATGATCTCCTTTTGATCTGCAAAGGAAAGAGCCTCTGAATTCCTTGAAACCAAAGGGCTATCATGAATGAATGAATGCATGCACAAACACAAGTATACGGGTACTCACAAATATGCACAAGCAAACAAGAGAGGGCTTAGGTTTGAAGATCACGAGCATGGAGCTATGGTCTACCCATCCCAACAGGTGTGTACTAGGGTTTTATCAACTGTAGAGTAGGGTTCTAAAAAGTTCCCAGAGTCGACAACCCATCTTTCGGATTTTATCGACTTCCCAATTACTTGGTAATTAATAAAATTCTCAAGAGAGTCTCGTCTGAGTGTAGTATCGCGTAGCAACCATTTAGGATTACTCCCTCATAGTTATCGCACTACATCCTAAATAGGCCAAGTGGGGTAAAAGGGTAACTAAAGGTCATCAGTATCCCTGGCACCAAGGTCGAAAGTGGCAACGCATTCACGATTGCTCGTTCAACATATACCACCTCCTAGAGGGCCTCAACTGAGTGTGGAATTTCAAATCAACTCCTTTGGGATTACTCCCTCAAAGTTTCCTTGACTATTTCCACGATCCTAATCAAATGTACTCTCAAGTCTGGGTTAGGACTTATCTCACCACTCAATAGTAGCACCCTGCCAAACAGAAGATCCAAGCACAGACAGATATATACAGATATACAGATATGTACAAGTATAGCGAACAAACATAAACAAAACAAGGGGGGCTTAACCCTCAAAAGGACCTATTCCCCAGTGAAGTCTCCATTTTTGTTGCAGTGAGAATCGGATAACAAGCTATTTAATTAACTTGCATCACATTTCTTTGAAATTCACTATCGAGCTTTTATTTATCCAAAGGAAAGGGTAAAGAACAAAAACCCTAATAAGAGAATCTAGGTCCGGGGGTTGGTTATACTAAGGGAAGGTATTAACACCCTAAGTATCTGTAGTACTCTACAAGAACCTCTTGTTTAGTTTGTGTTATGTTATGTTTGCTTGCTAAGGAATCTACGAAGGGTAAAGGTAAAAACCTAGGGGTACGTACACTAAGTTTGCTCGCCAAGACATTGCATCTCGTGCCTACATATCCTGACAGGAATGGAATCAGAGCATTCGTAGTTCCCCTCAATGGGGGTGACGAACCCTTGACTGTGGTCAAGGTTCCAAGGGAAAGCAGGGTGAAAAGTTTGAAAGCAAATCTTGTGAGGATTGATTATTTAGGAGAAGAGATTAATGGCTATCTCTTGTGAAAGGATTTGAAGGTTTAGACCGTCGTGAAGGAGAAGAGATTAATGACTATCTCTTGTGAAGGTTAAAGAAAGGTTTAAGAGTTGTAAGAGATTAATGGCTATCTCTTGGGAAGGCTAGGTTAAAAGGGAATGAAGTGTTCACAGGAAAGTAAGGTCTGACAACAAGACACCTACGTGGAGTGCGGCGACTCCTAAGGTTAAGTTAAAACAGGGAAAGAAGTGTTCATGGGAAAGAGTAGGGTCTGACAGCAAGACGCTTACGTGAAGTGCGGCAACTCCAAGCCTAAGGCTAGGTCAAAAGGGTAATGAGCTATCTATGACCTTGCGGTCAATAGAGAGACTTTTCTTTGGAATATGGAGATGATAACTTATGAACAAGAGTTAAATGGAATTGAAATTAAAAGAACAATATGAGTACGGCAAAGATAACATTTTCAAGTGTTTGGAATCAGATACATGTCAAGTTATGAAAATTAGCAACAAAAAGCCAACACATATAAACAACAGAAATGATGTTTTTCAAGTCGAGGAACAACAAACAAATATTTACATGCCAAATGAAAAGTTCTAAAAAACTTACAGAAACTGTTGGTGATTTTTCATAAAAGGAATCCGAGAATTAAACATGAAGTTAAATGCATATTTTTGTTATTTTGAATTTTTTAGAAAGGAAATGAATAAAATGAAAATGGGAAAAAAAGAATTAAGTTAAGCACACTTTTAGTTTTGGAATCTAGAAAGGAAATGAGATTTTTTTTTATAAGAAATGAAATAAATAAATAAATAACAACATTTAAAGTGGCAGGTGCCACCATTTGGTGGCCAGTGCCACACTTAGTGGCATACCATGTGGCAGGCGCCACATTTTTCTATGGCAGGCGCCATAGTGATGCTTGTATGGTGGCAGGCGCCACATAATAAAATGGTGGCAGGCGCCACCTTGCTTATTTTTTTTATTTTTTGTTTTGTTTTGTTTTTTTGTTTTTCTTTTTAAATGACAACTTCAAATCTCAACAAAAATGATCATAATATTTAATCAACAATATTTAATCAACAGTATTAACATCATAGAAAAATAAATATAATAGTAACATGAAGCGAATCATTATGACATTGCAAAAACAGAATGAAACATAAATGAAACAGAAATGTGCATATTACTTAGTGGAGACGGTCCACTGCCTCTTCACAGGTACGTATTCTGAAAAGTAAACCGGACGAACCTCTCCTTCCTCAAAATTCCAGTTACTGAAGGTGGACGGTGGAAAACTCGAACTGAAAAACTTTCGTAACAATATTTAGAATAACAGTAACTGGGGGAGATAAATATAGAGAGTATTCACTATTTTTTTTGAGGTGAATCTGGTGTGTTATTTTCTAAAGAGAGATATCTTATTTATAGGAAAAAAGTGAGCTTGCAGCATGGCCGAGAATACCCTTTTTCAAATCTCTGTGCAATTGCAAGTTGCTTGGTTAAGAAAGTCTTCGTTTCAGAGATAGGTTTTAGAACATAGGTTATGCTGAAGAGACGTTAACCATACTTTGCTGAAAAGTTTCTGTTTCTTTCATGATGGCTTCCATCCACTTGCAATGCCTTGTTTTAAAAATATTACTTTTTCATGTGCAACCAAAACTTCTGAAGTATAGAAAAAGTGAGGTGGCCAACGCAACGTTTTTTCTTTCATTTTTTCTCATGGCAGGTGCCATGGTTTTATGTGGCAGGTGCCACACACTCAACATGACAGGCGCCATAGTTAAGGTGTGGTGGTGGTGGGCGCCACCACATCATTTCTTTTTTTTTTCTTTTCCCTTTCTTTTCTTTTCTTTTTCTTTTCTTTTTTTTTCTTTCTTTTTCTTTTCTTTTTTTTTTCTTTCTTTTTCTTTTCTTTTTTCTAATAAAATAAAAATTACAAGTGCCGATTCCTCGTGTCCTCAGTCAATGGTCGATCACATTAAACGAGACATGGCTCGGAAGCTTCTTTTTGTTCCAAAATCGTCAGAATCAGAGGCTCGATTTTTTCCGGTCAAAACCTTAATTTCCCCAAGAATTCCAACGGATGATCTTTGAGGATCTTGCTTCTTGAATCTCTTCCAAGGTCCATAGATGGCCTCTAGGGATGTCCAGTATCATGTGGAATCATGTCCCAAAGCTTGGAAACAAGTCTTGATCAAAATCAAAGGCATTGGTTGACTGATGCTGATAAAACCCTAGTTTGAATCCTGCTGGATCTTGTGGCTCAAGGAACTTGTAATGGGAACCAAACACACTTGATTTCTTGTTGAATGAGATCTCTTGAAAGTGTGTGAGCCCAAATGGTTTAATTTGGAGCCTCAGTTGTCCTTCTTGAACAAATGACTTTTCATACCAATCTTAATTCACTAGTGAACACTTGTTATGATTTTATGGAGCCAAAGAATGTCTTAGGAGACCCTGAAACATGTGAGAGTCTGGCTCATTGACTTTTGTTCTCTTTCCTGTGCAAACCCTGGATCACAAAAGAAACAAACTAGCAAGATATCGTGGTTAGTTAACAATGCACAGATGATTAATCCCTAAATGCAAGTGCAAGATGTTATGACATCTAAGGAGTAAAATTTAGGGTACAACACTTCCACCTTGTCATAATCATTATTTTTGTTATAAATACGCACTCTCTCACTTCACACACTATGCTACTCTCACTTCCCACACTTTTTCTTAGAAACCCTAAAACCCTTTTGTTCTCTGCAACATCATCATCTTCTTACAATGGATTCTCAACAACAAAGCGTTTATGAATTCTCTCAACAACATCAACAAGCAAAATCGACATCAATGGCCTCATCAACAACTGCCCAAACAGAATCAACTTCTCTCCATCAATCACTCTCCACTTTTCAGAAACCTATTGTAGTTCACATAGTGGGTCGTCCTGCTCATATTCATCTGGCCGCTTCCTTCTCAGAACTTGAAGTTCTAAGTGAATGGCTAGTAGACTTTGATAACCTAAAGGAAAATGGAATAGACTTGACCGAGAATCTAAATGCTTAAGGTTGGAAAACCTATTTTGATCGTCTCTGCGGTCCCATTTACTCAAATCTTGTCAAGGAATTCTGGAGATATGCTGACGCTGATGAACACTTCACTGTTTCATATGTTTTTGGAAACAAGTTCATAATTACTGAGAAATCCATAGCCACTCTACTTGGAATGGAAAACTCTGGAGGAAAGAGAATTTACAAGATGAATCATAAATCAAAGTTTCTATATGATGTGGTTTACCCAACAATTTTTACTCAATCTTCCAGTGGAAAACCTCCCTTCAAAACTCTGGACTTATCAAAGGAACTCCGTGTCTGGCTGAATATTATTCTGGGATGCATCTATCACAAACCAAATTCAAGTTCCTCTGATTTTCTTAAAACTAATCAGAAATTCATGCTTTACTATCTGATGAAAGGAGAGAAAATCTGCCTTTCCTCTGTTCTATTCAGATATCTCAGAGACTCAGTAAGAAAAACAAGATATCAATCAAATAAATCTAAGAATTACATTCCTTTTGGTAGATTAATTTCAGATATTCTGGTTGAGAGTGGAATGATTGATCTCTTATCAACAATGCCAGTCACAGATGAATTGAATGTCATTACTGGAACTCCTCTGAATAGCAAAAATCTGAAGAGAATGCAGATTATTGATGAAATCAAAATTGAACCAAGTATAGCTACAGATTCAGAAAGTCTGAAGTCAAGAAAAATGGCGTTAGATGAATATCCTCTATTCTCTAAACATGATATCCAGAGGTTATAGAAGCATATATTCCGCTTCAAGAGGAAGAAGGCTATGATATATCAAACTTCAGCCTTGACGATCTGATGGATCACCCACTTGATATGATGAAGAAGAAAAGACCTTCCTCCAACACAGTTCCTCAAATAAAATCTGCAAAGAGGCAAAAGAAATATCCTGGCGAAGCCAGCACAAGGAACATCTCTCTGAAATCATATCCAAAACCACAAAGTAAGTCTTTTGAATCTTCATCTGTAACTGCACCTATTTCTATTGACAGAAATTTATCTTCATCTCTTCCCATTTCATCACCATCTACAACTCAACCATTATTGTTCACTCCTCCTCCAATATTTTCTACCGTTGTCACCACATCCCCAACACCCATTTTTGAATCTCCTACTGAAATTATCCCAACTTCTGCTCCATCCATACAGTTAACTCCTCCAATACTTGAACTTACTTCAACTCAACCAACTTCCACCATTTTTATCCAACCAACTCCTGTCACATCTGTTCAACCATCTCCAACCATTCCAATCATTGAAGAAATTCTCACCAAACATCCACAAACAACCACCTCACCATCACCAACTCCAATTACTGCTCCATAACCAATTCTAGAATCAATAATAGATAATCCTGAACCTTTTCTCAACAATGATACCATCGTTCTTGATGACTCTATTAAAGATGATCATGCTTTAACTGAGAATCAAACCTCTGACCTACTTCCTAACCTATATGAAGCAATATCTATTTTTAAGGACAATGTGATTATAAGATTCAAGACACTCTCTGATGAATCAAATTCTAGTGAAGAACCTTCTGATTTGGGTGCTTCATGGGATCAGTTCAATCAGTGGATGTCTGAGGAATTTCAGAAGATCCAAGATCTTTCTGTTCATACAAAGGGTTATTTTGTACAACAAGTTGAAAAGAGGTTGTAAGAGAATAAGGAAGCCGAAGCTAAGCTAGCTGCAGAAAAGGAACTGGCAGAAAAGTTAGCCAAAGAAGTAGCTGAAAGATTAACTAAGGAGGCTAATGATCAAGCTAAAAAAGAAGCTACTAAAAACTCCTCTTCTGATCCTGTGTTGAAAACTCTGGCTACCCTTCAGAAGGAACATGAATTGTTCAGAGCAAGAATGGACAACCAAGATGAATTCACCGTCAACATTCATAATGCTCTTGCTTAGATTCTTTAGAGGCTCCCTCCTCCTTCTCAGCCTTAAGCACTTTTTTAGGAAACCCCGTAGTTTGTTTGTGACTATTTGTTTATGGTTTGATGTACTTTTGGATTATCATTTTGATTACCCTTTTTTATTATGACAAAAAGGGGGAGTATCAATATGGAAAAGTTATTTTGATAAATATCTTGTCTCTAATCATAGCTCTAACATTCTAGCACTTTAATTGCATATTTTTTAGAATGTTTTTCAGGAAAAATATTTATATTAGTGTCACACCCTCATTTTCACCCTAACCTTAACCTTGCAGATCATATCATTTTCGTCATCTGTACTCCATTAGTCATAACTCATATCATACGTTGCATTGGTCTTCTAAGTCGTGGGATCAAAGCATTCTCCTGGGATGTGAATTTTCCTTGTTCAGAGGTGATTTATCTGGCTATTGCACTCGAATTGAAGCAAAGAGTTGAGCTCACAACATCGTGAGTATCTTTCTATCATAGTTCATTCAGCTACAAGGTTTTCCTCTGCCCAGATTCATCAAGTATCGAGTTCAAGATCTCTCTAGAGGCGTCAAGTGTTTATGGTTTCATCATGAGAATGAGGAACTAGGGTGTTGCTAGTTGTCAACATTTCAGGTTCATTTGGGGACTATCAGAGCAGTGGTGTGTGCAATGTTGATTGAAGTTTAGTAGGTCTAGCCTAATCTTGGAGGGCAAGAATGTTTCATGATCAGGCCAGGATGTGTACTATCCAAGTGGTGTGTGCTTGAGGTTTCAGTTAAGGCTTCTGTTCCAGAGCAAGTCAGTTGTGTGTGGGTCAGCTTATCAGGTGGTGCTGAAAACAAGTGTTTCACGGCTGAAGATCACCAAAGATCAGTGCATTTGTAGGCAGGGTTGAGGACGACAAAGTTCATATTTTAAGCCATGACCCTATGATTTCAAGGCATGTTCAGTTGGTTTAAAATAAAGATTTTGACTTATTGGTACTCAAGTGGCCATGGATCAGACAGATTCATTTGAGGCAGATCTTCTTTGGTTGTGACATGTCAGGTTCAATTGTCGAGGTTTTAGGTGTTGTTCAGAGTGGAAGCGTAAATCCATTCCCATAACGACTTTTGTCCACCATTATCCATTTCTCTAAACCAAGTATCCAGTTTCCAATTTCATTGTCCATATCCATTTTTTACAAATCTATTTCTAAACCCTTTTCGTTATCAATTTCGCAACTATCCATCCAATATCCATTTGTCCATTTAAATTTAATTTATCCACAGAAAATCCATTTTTATTTTCCAAATCCATTTTCCATTCAATTATCCACTTCAAAACTCAATTCAAATAATATCTAAATAAAGTCTATTCATTCAAAAACATCTAAAAAATAACATAAACACTTGACCATTCTTTTAGCCCATTTACAATTAGCAAGCCCATCTTAAAAAAGAAAGATAGAAACAAGGCCCTCATTATTAAAATTAAAAAAGGCCAAAATAAACAATTGTTGTTATCTTCTGTGCTGCTGCGTACAAACCAATACCCTGCCATCTTCTACATCAGCCATGGTACATAATGACCTGTAACTTTCAAACAGAGCCAAACGTACCAGCAACAACGACCTTTTAAATGGCCACTTGCATCAATACAAAACCTGCGGAATCCTTGCACATACCAATGACATTCTGCACTCTGCATCAGCACTGCACCCTGCTACCAACAAACAAAAATTTGGCACCATGAAAACAACTTGACACAATAACAATAACCTGCATCATTGGTTGTAGAAAGTGACTTATCAACGGCAACAAGACAAAGCAAGGTTTGAAATTTGATCTTAAATAGGAGGAGAGGAATTTAGAAAATACAAACCTGAGAACCCACTCTCAGAACAAAAAACAAAGAATAAGAAGAGAAAATTCTAAAGGAGACTCTCTTCTTCACACGATTAACCCTTTCATGTCACCACACACTGCCACCACTCACGAACAAAACCTGGCCTGCGAATCGTAACACCAAACGCACCATTTCCTTTTCCTCACTTTCCATTCATCCCTCACTGGCAACTATTAAAACCACTCACCACCACCTGCAAATTAACCTGCGGTTTCCATTTCCTCACCTTAAATTCCCACTATATTTTATCTTCTTTTCATTGAAAAATACACTACCTTCACTCTCTCACGACCTCCTCCACCATAATCAACCTCCATCATCTTGTTAACAACACCGTAAATCATACCCTTTTTCCTTCGACCTGCATCATAACCCGGAAAACAACAACACAACCGCATCGCTTCAAATGCCGATAACGGACCACGATGATACACGTAAATGAATGGCTCAGCAACACGGTGCAGGGTAAGAAGATCAGCTCTAACAACAACTCTTACTCAACGGAAACCGCAACGACAACAACATTGACGACACAACAACAACAGCTTGCGATTCACCAGATTCAACAACAATACAGCTCTTGTGCGGACTCGAGTTAACAACAACAACCTTTGAGCAAACAACTCTGTCGAGGGTTCTTTGTTGTCCTCGTCGTGGTAACATCTCAGATCGAGTTTTTTTATCGTACTTGGTTATGTGCTGCTATATCATGTTTCGATTCTCACTTTTTGCTTTAATTATAGTCTTCATTTAGGTTGTGATTTCCCTTGCTCAACTTTGTAGCCATTTCAGTAGTAGTACTCTTTGTGTGTATTTACAGTTTCATCTGGATATAACATATTGCTTGTGCCGAATGACAGTCTTGTTCAATTAGCTGTGTGTTTTATATTGAGTTCATTCACTTCTCTTTAATAGTAAATATCATGCTGCTGTTTTGTTCATTTTTCGGAAGTGTGTGTACTTCAATATTGGAATGTGCTGTGTTGTAAAAGATGTTGTTGTTTTGAGCATCTAAATTTCAATTTTTCCTGCATTTTGATTATGGGTGTGCATGTTGTTGATTAACTTTTGTGTTGCTAACTATTATTATTAGAAGGAAAGGTTTTAGAGTTAATATTGTTTCGTTTCACTTTTTTGTCAATCATTTTTATTTACTGTAAGATACATGCTATTGCCATTTTTTATTTGACTTGTTTAATCATATACTGATAATGCTATGTACATGATTTTTCTTCGTGTAAAATATTGTGTTTAGGTAGTATTCCCTCTGTTCCACAATGAGTGATCCAGTTGATTTTTCACACAAATTAAGAAAAAGTGAATAAATGAAGGAGAGAGAATGATATTTTTACTAAATTACCCTTGTAATGTATTGGGAATGATGAAAGTAATATTAATTAGAGGGTAAAATAGGAAAAGTTGTATTGGAAATTGAAATGAGTCATACATTTTGGAATACCATTTTATTTCAAATGAGTCACTCATTGTAGGACGGAGGGAGTATTTGTTTTCATTTTCTAGGGAGCAATCAATGGAATCAATCATGTTTTTTTTATTATTTCTTTTACTTCGGTTTCAGTATAGTGTAGCTAATGATATCATACTCCCTCCGTCCCATAATGAGTGACTCATTTGGAATAAAATGGTGTCCCAAAATATATGATCCATTTCATTTTCCAATGTAACTTTTTCTATTTTACCCTCTAATTAATATTACTTTTATCATTCCCAATATAAAGGGCACTTTATTAAAAATATCATTCTCTCTCCTTTATTTATTCTCTTTTTTTTAATTTGTGTGAAAAGTCAACTAGGTCACTCATTGTGGGGCGGAGGGAGTACATATCATGTTGGTTTTCCAGAAACATCATCCGTAAATGTATATACTTGTGTACTGTGCATTGCGTTCTTTTATGTATACTTACTGTACATATGTATGCTTTATATTTCTAATGGTTATATATATTTTTAACATATGGTTATCATACTTTATTTTTCTATTAATATATATTCTATGTTTTAAGTTTTATAGCTAATATATATATATATATATACTGTTTTAAAAAAAAGGTTTTGTAATTATATATATACTTCTGATTTTTATGGATTATATATTTTAGTATTCTAATTTTTTATTTTATTTTAATTTTAGTTCTATTTTGATTTTATAGCAATGCGGTTTTATATTTGGGCAGTGCGTGTGATGTTGTTACATTTTTGTTACTTTTCATTGTGTTTCGATTTTGGAGGTAAAGTTTAAATTAACTTTCGAGAACCGTATGGATGCATAAATTCACTTCCCCGACTTCTCATAGTGTGACTCGCATATGAGTCGACTCTCAGATAGTTACAGAGCTAAATTTGTGGCCTTCGATTTATTCGATTCCCGTGACTTACTTCATACAATGAGTGCTCATTCGATTTGGTTCGATTTATTTACTTCATTTCATCCCCATTCGACAAAATGTACCCCGTTCCCACAAAATTTAATAATTTTATCGCGTTTGCCTTATTTGTGCTTTAATGCTTTAAACCCTTTTCAAAAGAAATAATTCTCGATCCAACATCGAGCCATTTTTCACCCTTGTAAGTCGATTGCCTTGCGCATCGCCATCAACCTACCTTGCTCTATTCACCACCCATTCTTTTCAAACCTTTCCTCTCTTTCTTTTGTCTCCTAAGTCAAAAACCTTGGTCTTGTACCTGTAGCACGATTTTTGTGGTCTTGAATCACTATCGCTTGGGTACTACAGGTCGATTCATTTTTTATCCTGTTAAGCTGATTAAGGAAAGGAAATAGATGTCTCAAATTAACCCTGCTCGCAAACTGAGGTTAAACAGTCAAAACTGTTGGTTTACATATGCTATTAAGACGTGGGCCCCTCTTCGGTTTATTTTGTTAAGAACACAATGTTTGGACTATTTGTGAGATTTTTGGTAATGTGTTTAGAGTTGATGCTTTTGGGTTAATTTGATGGACATACTGGATTTTGGGTTTTTGATTAGTATGCTCGCTAAGATTTTTGCAATCTTATGCCTACGTATTCCCGTTTAACGAAACAGGGAAATCAGAGCGATCGTAGTTCCCCCTATTCTATTGGAGGAAAAAGGTTGTTTTGGTGTCTTGTTCAAAGCCCAAGACATGAAGCTAAAGGTGGTTTGTATCTTGTTCAAAGCCCAAGATGTGAAGCTAAAAGGGTTTGGATGAGAGAGAATTTGTCATCTCTAAAGAGGAGTTGTTGATGTTTGTATGCTGTGAGCAAGGCACATATTTTGATGCTAAAAGGTTAATTGACTCAACTGAGGTTTCCTTATACAAAGCCTAAGAGGAGGCGATTGACCTAACAAGAGGGTGCATTTTATTTGTTGTCTCGTCGAAGCCCGAGATAGAGGCTAAAAGGGTTGACTCAACAAGAGAGTGCTAGCAAGTGACTGACTCAACAAGAGAGTGTTTTTATATGTCTTGTATGAAGCCCAAGACGGAGGCTAAAAGGTTTGACTCAACAAGAGAATCTTTTATATGTCTTATATGAAGCCTAAGACGGAGGCTAAAAAGGTTTGACTCAACAAGAGAGTCTTTTATACTCAACAAGAGAGTGATTTAGTGTCTCGTACGAAGCCCGAGATGGAGGCTAAAAGGGAAGTGACTCAACAAGAGAGTCTTTTATACTCAACAAGAGAGTGTTTTGTATGTGTCTTGTATGAAGCTCAAGACGGAGGCTAAAAGGAGATTGACTCAACAAGAGAGTCTTTTATACTTAACAAGAGAGTGATTTGCTGTCTCGTACGATGCCTGAGATAGAGGCTAAAAAGATGGACTCAACAAGAGAATCTTTTATACTCAACAAGAGAGTGTTTCATATGTGTCTTGTATGAAGCCCAAGACGGAGGCTAAAAGGTTATTTGACTCAACAAGAGGGTCTTTTATACTCAACAAGAGAGTGTTTTAGTGTCTCGTACGAAGCCCGAGATGGAGGCTAAAAGGATATTGACTCAACAAGAGAGTCTTTTATAGTCAACAAGAGAGTCTAAAAAGGTTAGCTCCGTTGGGTAGAATCATTGTACAAAGCCCAAGAGGAGGTTGTCTTACTGTAGAGGATTAGATCCATAGGCAAGTCCAAGGGTGGGTAACTCTCATGAGAAAGACCGGGTTTCAGAGTGATCAGTGTTTTTTCCTATGTTTGAAAGGAACTTGAGAATGTCTTTGAGACTCAAGGGGGTTTAGACTATCCAAGTCTAGAGTTTTATCTAGTGTATAATGCTCAAGAGGAGGCACGGACATTAAGGGATGAGTATCAACCCTAAAAATGGCCGGAAGTTTGACACTAGAAAGACTGCTCTAGCAAAGGATGACTAAGTTCTGTCTTATACCTTTAAGAGGTCGTCAGGGTCCTTGTATTAAGCCCAAGAGAAGGCATGAGAACTTCTAAGAAGCCGACGGGTCCTTGTGCAACGCCCAAGAGGAGGCGGGGATGCTTTTAGGAAGCTTGTGGGTCCCCAAACTAAGAGAAGTTCAAGAAATGAAATTCACAGAGAAGAGATCATTCCAGGAAAGTTCGAGAATTTGGAAGAAACTCAAGAGATGCTATTCACGGAGAATAGATCACCTCTGGGGAGTAGAGTCTCTTTGACAATTTCTAAGAGTGAGAGTCTGAGAAAAGGTTCACCGAGAATACTACTTTTCTCTTTGTTCCATATTATTTAACCCCAAGAGAAGGGAAGACTATATCTGGAATCCTACGGGGGATCTAGTTTTGTTTGTATTTAAGAGTGACCAACAAGGCTTTACCTAGTGCTAGACGTAGTTGCCGGGGAAAACTCTAAATAACTATACTAGTATTACACAGTTGATATTTGACGAGTATATAAAAGGATGTGAAAGAAGACTTATAGTGAAGCAGCCCCACAATACAGTTATATACATATGAAAGCGATAAATAAAAGCGGATAAACACTTACCCGTTGTAGAGCTTCCATGCTGTTTTGTTAGTTGTTCAACAAAGAAAACTTTGATAACAATGTTATATTCAAAATCAAAGGAGAAAGTGCTTTGAAAAGATTGTTGGGGCTTACAGCTCAAGGAGAGGCCCAAGTTTTTAACGATGATTGCACCGCTGTTTTGAAAACTGTACAGAGGGACTTACACAATATGTGAGGTCCAAAATTGTTTATCTACAAAGGGGGTTGGGTCTTACACTCTATTAGAGGCCCAAAGAGTTTTAAAGAAAGGAAATGGGACTTATAACACGAGGGTAGGCCCAGATGATTTGATTTTTGAACTGGCGATCGTGCCGAGGGTTTTTCTTTTAATACAGAGGGACTTATACAATATTTGAGGCCCAAAAAGGTTTTTTCATTTTAAAACTCTTTGGGCCCAGATGATTTTCGTTTTGAAATGGCGATCGCGCCGAAATTTTTGAAAATGCAGTGGGTGTTATACAATGACTGAGGCCTAAAAATTGTTTGGTTTTCAAAGGGGGTTAGGTCTTACTCTCTATTAGAGGCCCAAAGTGTTTGAAAAAGATTTGTTTGGGTGAAAATCAAAGAACCCCTAATTTCATCATTTTTAAAAGTAAATTCTTAAAGAAAATCAAATAAAAATGATAAAATACCAAATAAGTTTGAATAAACAACTTGTGATTTTTGGTTGAGGTTTGAAAAATGATGTTTTAATCACAAGATGAATTAAAATTCATTTGGTTTTGATTTTCATGATGAGAATTCACTTTTAAAATGTTTAAAAACAATAAAAAAGGGGTTTATTCACAAAAATATCAACTATATTAAATAAATAATATAAATTTGATTTTTTTGTGGAATAAAATATTTTGGAGTATGAATAAGAAGTGTGTAAAATAGAATTGGAAAATGATGATTTTTGCTATGTGAAAGAATTGGTTGAGTTTCGAAGATAAAAGAAAAAGGAAAGATGTCACAACATCATCTTCGACATCTCTTATGAGGCAAAAACCTGAACTGAAACTTTAGTTTTCAACATCTTTTTTATCAAACTTCCAACACTCATAACTCTCTCAATTTTTAACGAAATTAAAATCCATAAGAACCTATCCTGACCGATTTTTCGCAAGGAATCCAATGGTATAACTCATGCACACTGAAACTTAATGTACAGAACGCACAAGGCAAAAAACCAGAACTGGACCTTAATTTTAAAACAACATAAACTCCACATATAAACATGTTAAAGTGCAAACAGTAGGAAGATCACAACAAACACATTAAGGACTACATTTTTGCTTCAAAAATTAATTAATAATGATGCATGTATATGGAGTTTCAAAGTGTAAGAACACCTACCTATTGGATCAAGGTCCAATGCCTCTTCAATGTAATTACAACAGCAAGAGGAAGACTCTATGAGCTTCCTTGATCCTCCAAGAGTGTGTTTGAATGCTTAGAATGGATTGAAATGAGCTGGAACTGGTTGTGGTACCTCAACTGCAATTCTATCAAAAACTTAAGCAATTGGCTGGTGATTTGATGTATTTGATGTTCCAGATGTTGTGTTAGTGTTTGGATCACTTCTATATGATGTTTATGAGGTGTGTGTGTGGTTGGTTTGGTTGTAATTGCTCTCAAACTCAAAACCCGATAGTGACTTGCCTTAGAAGGCAAAATTGGAAGTGAGACGGAGATTTTGAGGAAAGCATCAGTTTGATGGCTTTGGTGTACTCAAAATGAGCACAAATGAGCTCTATTTATAGTAGAGCAGGTTTGTTTTGCAAGCAATAGTGAATGGCAACTGCTGCAGAGGTTTGGCAAATGTTGATCAATAGGAATCCAAGTCTCCTCTAGCCATTGACTAGAGGTTAGAGCACATGATGCTGGTTTCCTAGTTCTTGGATAAGTCTTGACTGAATTCAGTTGGAAAGGGCTCAGTCCATGCCACCTTGCTGAATGTATTGAATGCTTGAAAATAAAATTGGATATTTGGCATCTTTGTAGCTTTTTAGGTTTGGCATGCTACTTGTGGAATCTTGGACTTGGGAAGCTTGGGAATCAGAGCTTGTCCTTTAATTGTCCCCTCCTCAGGTGTGCAAAAGGATGACAAGGCTTAAAAATTCGTGTGGCACAAGAAATGTGCAAATCTGTCCTGAAACCTGTCTTAAAAAATCAGCTGCAGCAAGCCTTATTGTAAAATCCATAACTTCTTGCTCAAGAATGATAAATGGTTGTTCCAGGACTTTCTGGAAAGCTGAGATGACATACTTCAACTTTTATGTTCATTTTTTTTCTTGAATCAACTTGGATCATGGAGAAAAACGTCCTTGAAGTTGGGACATTCTTGCTGGAAAAATATTAATGATGTCCTATGAAATGTTGAAACATTTGACAACTTTGAACATTAATAATTCCAAACTTTAATCACTTATATCTTTTAATCCACTATGATATTTTGAGTTGAAGTGAATTGCATCTTTGATGCTTGTCCTGCATGGTGACAAAGCTTGAAAATTGTGTGGCACAAGAAAAAGTGCACAAAATCTGTCCTAAAAAAAAACAGCTGCAGCAAGCCTTACTGTAAAGTCCATAACTTCCTGCTCGAGTACGATAAATGGACGTTCTACAACTTTCTGGAAAGCTGAGATGACGTACTTCAACTTTTATGTTCAAGTTTTGTGAAGATAAGACTTGTAAAGTTGTCAAAAATGACCTTGAACTTGTGTGATCAAGTTTGTCCTAAAAGCTGTCTTAAAAATTCTGTTTTATCAATGCCTTTTGCAGAGATCATAACTTTCTGCTCGAGAATGATAAATGGGCTTTCTAGGACTTTATGGAAAGGTGAGATGACGTACTTCAACTTTCATGCTCATGACATGGCTTGAATCAACTTGGATCATGGAGAAAAGCGTCCTTAAAGTTGGGACTTTCTTGCTAGAAAAATAATTAATGATGTCCTAAGAAATGTCGGAACATCTGACATTAAGAATTCCCAACTTTGATCACTTATATCTTTCAATCCTTATGATATTTTGAGTTGATTCCTTCTAAAATGTTGAAGTATCAAATACCCTCTTTAAAAGTAGTCCTTACGCAAAATCAATGGATGCTTGGATCAATAGTTACAACCTTGAAAAGTTGTGCACTTGAGCATGATTTTAACTTAGAAAAAATTTCAAAGTTTCCTTCAATTTGATCAGTTTTGCAATTTTGCATGATTTCTTGATTTAAATTTAATCAAATTAAATCATCCATCACATTTTCTTGAGTAATGGCTTGTGAGGCTCATAGTTGACCAAATGTCAAATTTTGACTTTCTACGTCAGTTCACTTTGTATTAGATGAACTTGAGGCTTGATCCACTTGAAATGTTGCACTCTTGTGCTTAATTCTTGATGTGGGAGACCTCTTGATCATTCATGGATGTTTGAGAGGTTTGACAAGTTGAGAATCATGTCAATTTTTTATTGATCCCTTGTCTAAGGCTCAGAGAGGGCTTGAAACCCTAATTATTGTTTGTGGTGAATGCTCACCCATCTTTGGGGAGACTGATGAGGCATAATGATACATCCATATTGTGATGATGATTTATACAATGATGGGAAATCTTAGTGGTCAAATTTTGGGGTATGACAGATGCCCCTATTTAATCTTCTTGGACCCGAAGGTGTGAATGGCGAAGGTATTCGGGCATTCGGGGTGCAAGAGGATTAAATATTGGAATACCCGAAATTTTGATGGTGGTTAGGAATGGTAGTTCACGCATCCTTCTTCTTTTGCTAAGCAATGATACTTAGAAAAGGTAAAAAACTTCCCCTTTATCCCGGTCTTCAGCCAAGGAACTGGTCTCAGTTTCTGATACAAACTTCCCCTCAATCCTGGTTTCCTACCAAGGAATGGTCTCAGTTTCTGAAATAAACTTCCCCTCGATCCTGGTTTCCTACCAAGGAACTGGTCTCGGTTTCTGAATTAAACTTCCCCTCGATCCTGGTTTCCTACCAAGGAACTGGCCTAAGTTTCTGATGTAAACTTCCCCTCGATCCTGGTTTCCTACCGAGGAACTGGTCTCAGTTTCTTTTGTCCATAAACTTTCTTGACAAGGGACGCTATTTGTAGCAGTTTTCCTTAAACTTCTCGCCGAATTTTCTTGGGGAGATGTCATTTGACGGAAAAAGTTTTGATGTCAGACTTGCTAGGGAACCCAGTCGTCTGAGTTGTAGAGGTGTACAAACTTCTCTGTTGGAGACGCCTTTTGTTGATTCTATCGGGGAAAACGAGTCTCTTGAGAGACTGTTTCTTCTTGGGGATATTACATCATACTTTTCTCGGAGAAATGCCATATGATGTGATCCAATTTTGAGGTGCGAATGACCTTTTCGTCAGCGGATTTTTTCAGAGAAAAACTGATTAAGAGGATTTCTCTGGTGATTTTCCTTAATCTGGGAAAGCGAAAATATCATCTTAAATGGCGAAGAGTGACGTTTGTCGAACGTTTTCTGGTCTTTCGGAGGTTCAAGTAATCAAAGTGGTCGAGGACCAACTTCATTCCAGAAATAAACTGGAGGAGAGAGATTGTTCAGACGCAACATTTCCTGACGAGGAAAGAACTGACAACTCGATTGAGAGGACTTTTATCAGTAGGGGATAAGATCGACTAGAGTGATGGTGATGCAATATGAGTATGAATGTAAATCAACAATGCATGATGTATGTATGTTTATGCTGACAAAACTGACGCGACATACAGACTAGTAGATGAACATGACTGGATACTCAGCCAGGGTGGGGGATGAAAAGTATCACTGGTTCACGATAACAATTTTGTCTTGCTTAGGAGAAATAGTCCCTGCAGGGAACAACCGTTGGTCGGGCTTAGGAGGTAAGAACTCTGCCGAGGGGTGTCAGATGAAACATGGTCTCTGACACAATTGATCCTTCATTCAGGCGTGCTGGTTTAGAAGGAGTACTTTGATTCTGCACTTTGAAGCTCAACCACCTTCGGAGAAGCGAACGATGTTCTTTCGATGTTCGACAGTCAAAAAAATTGCCATCTTTATTTTAAAAGCAGAAAAGTTTTAACAAGTAAATTCATTTTTGTTTCATTTCAAGAATCGTTAATCATATTAAAATGTCATTCTGTAAAACTACAACAAATAAGAATTGCAAACAAAAGCACAAGGGCTCAAATTTTATTGATAGGATGGAAATCAGCCAAACGCGTGATTCCATAGAGTATTTACAAAGTTTAGAAAATGGTAATTAAAGGGAAAAGGGCTACATTGAAACATAACGACCACTATCCTTCTACCAACTTTGAATTCCGGACATCCTGAGCTTCTGTCGAAGATGACCTTGACTGGTGTTTTCTGATGGATGACATAACTGCTACTGGGGGATTTGCCCCAGTTGGACGTAGTTACTTGCCAGTATCCCTAACTTTTTCCTGGATTGTACTTTGAGATTTCCAATCCACCGGGATGATTTTTGATTATGTCTCTAATTTTTACCAGGACTGCCTTTTCAGGTTTTCAATCCACCGAGACGTTTTTTTTTTAGTTTAGGCGAATTATTTCTTGACTACATCAACATTTGTGGGGTAGGCAAATTCCTCTCCATCCATGGTTGCAAGTCTCAAGGCGCCGCCTGAGAAAGCTTTCATGACCACATAGGGGCCGTCATAATTCGGGGTCCATTTGCCCCAGGAATAAGTGAGAAATGATTATATCTTCTTGAGCACGAGGTCTCCTTTTCTGAAGACGCGAGGTCAGACCTTTTTGTCGAACGCCTTCTTCATCCTTTGCTGATACAACTGACCATGGCATAGTGCCTTTATTCGCTTTTCTTCGATTAGATTCAGTTCTTCGTGTCGACTTTGACACCATTCAACTTCTATAAGCTTAGCCTTCATCAATACCCAAATTGATGGGATCTCTACTTCGATGGGGAGCACTACTTCCATGCCATATACTAGAGAGAAAGGGGTTGCCCCTGTTGAAGTGCGGACAGATGTGCGATAACCATGAAGAGCAAGGGGTAGCATTTCGTGTCAGTCTTTGTAGGTTACGGCCATCTTTTGAACGATCTTCTTGATGTTCTTGTTAGCCGCTTCTACCGCTCCGTTCATCTTGGGTCGGTAGGGAGATGAGTTATGGTGTTCAATCTTGAACTCAGCACACAACTGTTTCATCATCTTATTATTCAAGTTAGATCCATTATCCGTAATGATCTGGCTCGGAACACCATAACGGCAGATGATAATGTTTTTGATAAAGCGGAGCACCACTTGATGGGTTACATTGGCGTATGATGCTGCTTCGACCCACTTGGTGAGGTAATCAATGGATACCAGAATGAACAGATGTCCGTTCGAAGCTTTGGGTTCGATCATGCCAATCATGTCAATTCCCCATATAGAAAAAGACCACGGGGAAGAGAGAACTTTGAGATCCGTTGGTGGTACATAGATTTTGTTTGAGTATATCTGCACTTGTAACACTTCCTCATGTACTTGTAGCAATCAGATTCCATTATCAAACAATAGTACCCTACTCTCAGAATTTTTCTCCCCATTGTGTGTCCGTTGGCATGTGTGCCAAAGGATCCTTCGTGAATTTCCTTTATCAGCATGTTTGCTTCTAGTCTGTCTATGCATCGAAGTAGGACCATGTCAAAATTTCTCTTATAGAGTGTATCACCGCTCAGGAAGAATCTGCCAGCCAGTCTTCTGAGGGTCTTTCTGTCTTTCCTTAGTGCCCCAGGTGGGTACTCTTGTTTCTGAAGGAAGCATTTGATATCGTGATACTAGGGTTTGTCGTCTATGACTGTTTCAATCGTGAAGATGTAAGCGGGCCTTTCAAGGCGCATTATGTCGATATTAGGTAGGTCGTTCCATTGACCTACACTAATCATGGAAGAAAGAGTGGCTAATGCATCAGCCATGTGATTCTTTTCACGGGGGATATGATGAAACTCGATTCCATTGAAGAAGGGTAACAACCTTCTCGCGTAATCTTTATAAGGAATCAGTCCTGATTGGTACGTGTTCCAATCTCTTTTGATCTGATTGATAACCAGGGCTGAGTCGCCATATACATCCAAGTTCTTGATCCTTAAGTCGATCGCTTCTTCGAGACCCATGATACAAGCTTCGTATTCGGCCTCGTTGTTTGTGCACTTAAATGTCAGTCGTACGGTGAAAGGAATATGGGTACCCTATGGGGTTATGATGATTGCCCCAATACTGTTTCCATAATGATTGACAACTCCGTCAAAGATTAGTCCCCATTGGGAACCTGGTTCTGGCCCTTCACTAGGTAGCGGTTCATCGCAATCTTTCATTTTTAAATACATGACATCTTCGTCTAGGAAGTCAAACCTGAATGATTCCTCATCGTCAATCGGTTGATGAGCCAAATGATCAGCTAAAATACTTCCCTTGACAGCTTTCTGAGCATGGTACTCTATGTCATATTCCGATAACAACATTTGCCAACGGGCTATCCTTCCCGTGAGAGCATGTTTTTCAAAGACATACTTGATTGGATCCATTTCTGAGATTAACCAAGTAGTGTGACGAATCATATACTGGCGAAGACGTTTGGCTGCCCAATCTAGAGCACAACAAGTTTTCTCAAGCATAGTGTACTGAGTCTCGCAGTCGGTGAACTTCTTTCTCAAATAGTAGATGGCAGACTCTTTTCTTTTGGTTTCGTCTTGTTGACCAAGTACACATCCCATGGAGTCTTCCAAGACTGTTAAATAGATGATCAGTGGTCTCCCTTCCACTGGAGGTGATAGAATCGGTGGATTCAACAGGTATTCCTTAATACTGTCGAAGGCGGTTTGGCAATCTTCTGTCCAAACGCAGTCCTGATTCTTTTTGAGTAATTTGAAAATCGGCGCACATGTCACGATCATGAGGAATAAGAATCGGGAAATGTAGTTCAAACGTCCCAGGAATCCTCTGACTTGTTTTTCAGTTTTTGGAGAAGGCATTTCTTGAATGGCCTTGACCTTGTCAGGATCAACCTCAATTCCTTTCTGGCTGATGATGAACCCTAAGAGTTTCCCTGAATAGACACCGAAGGTGCACTTGTTGGGATTCAAGCGGAGTTTGTACTTTCTCAACCGCTCGAATAGTTTTGACAGGTGGGTCACATGCTCCTCTTCTGTTTTAGATTTTGCAATCATATCATCGACATATACCTCAATTTCCTTGTGTATCATGTCATGAAACAGAGTAGTTATGGCCCTTTGATAGGTTGCCCCGGCGTTCTTCAAACCGAACGACATTACCTTGTAACAAAAGGTACCCCATGGGGTGATGAACGAAGTTTTCTCCATGTCTTTCGGTGCCATTTTTATCTGATTATAGCCCGAGAATCCATCCATGAAGGAGAAAATTTGAACTTTGCTGTACTGTCTACCAGCATGTCAATGTGTGGTAAGGGAAAGTCGTCCTTTGGACTAGCCTTGTTTAGATCTCTGTAATCTACACACATTCTGACCTTTTCCTCCTTTTTTGGAACGGGTACGATGTTGGCTAACCATTGAAGATATTCTGACGTGGCGACGAAACCCGCGTCAATCTGTTTCTGTACCTCCTCTTTGATTTTGATGGCCATGTCAGGATGAGTCCGTCTCAACCTTTGTTTTACTGGTGGACATTCCGATCTTAACGGTAGATGATGTTCCACGATGTTGGTATCCAACCCTGGCATGTCCTGATAGGACCAAGCAAATACATCGGGGAATTCTTTGAGAAGCTTTGTCTAACTCTCTTTGGCAGTTGGACTGAGTAGTGCCCCAATCCTGACTTCTTTTCTCTCTTTTTCCGAACCCAAGTTTACTGTTTCCAACTGCTCTTTGTGAGATTCAATGGACCTTTCCTATTGTTTGAGTAGTCGGGAGATCTCTTATGGAATTTCGTCGTCAACTTCTTCTTCAGCCCCAAATACCGGGAATTCAAAGTTGGGAGAAGGCATTGGATCGTATGTTTCAACGGGGTTTAAAACAAGCAATCTGCATGACGTAATAATTGTTTTTAGAAGAGATAGAGAGAATGCAAAAGTGTGTGCAGTGTATTTTCTGATAACTGCTTATTTTTATTATTGAGTTGTTTTTTAGGATTACCATTTTCTGAAAAAACGAAAAGAGAAAACACCAATAAATTTGGAAATTACAGAACGGCATTATTTTATTTATGATCGAGTCGATTCTTGAAACTACAGCCCTATAAAACAAAACTCTGTCGCTTTGGGTGAAGCGAAGAGGTAAATTTACAGAAAGTGAGCCCTATCAAAACATCCATTTCACCTGGGCAGGGTGAAAGGTTAAGATAAAGACGGCAATTACTTAGACTTATGAACAATCTTCGGGACATCGACAGCAACCCATTGGCGGCGGACTCCTCGGTGAATCACAAAGTCTGGTACCTTCCTTGATTTGTCTTCAGAAATAACACTGATTTCTGGTGGAGCAGGATCATTAGAATCTATTTCCCAAGCAGAGTTGTCGTAGACGAACTCTTCCGTCATATTTTGCACATTATTTGTACTCTCAGGTAGATCTCCCCATCCAGTTGGCTGGATGTCTTCGAGCTTGATATGAGAGCTCTTAGGAGCGGTGTACTTGATCAAGTAGTCGAACTTGCCGCTTGGTTGTCCAAAGGTGTCCCACACTTCTCTGGAACTGGAGGAGTCATCTCTCTCGATGACGTTGACCTCGGGAAAAGCGTAGTTAATGAATTCTAGTCCTGCAAGCTTTGCAAATTCATCGTCATGCTGGTGGGCACACAGGTATTCTGTTCAATGATGCTCAGCTGATTTTCATTGTTCAGCTGATTTTCTTACCCCAAGTCTCCTAGGTACGTCTGCCATATAGGCAGGCCATCCATTGGGCCATAATAGTCGTGGTCAAAGTTGTCTTTCATTAGAGTGTCCTCCTCTAATAAGTTTGGTGGAGTACGACATCCTTCCGGATCAAAATCTCCGTATATCGTTCTGACATCTGACCTGGGTATAAATCTCAGACTCTGTGTGGGATAGCAAAATGGCATAGGCACCTCTTCCTGAGAGATATAATCGTCCTCATTAAGATAGGACTTCCACTCTTCATCTGTATCGGTGGGATCTCCCTCGTTGATGGTATAGACTGCTTGAGGCACTAGGTGAAGGAAATCTCCACTGTGGAAGAAGTCCTGAATGGGATGAAGACTTTCATTGTTAGCAGCTGTCTGGGTGCAGGTTCCAGAAAAACCAAGACCCTTATTTATTTTGTTATCAGTAGGAATGACAAGCTGTCCCCACCCCTTGGCATTGTTACTTTTGATTACCTCAAGAGCATCTCTGTATGAGGAAATCGAGGTTTCTTTTTCTGATTGATTCTCATTGCTCAGCGAAAGTTCTTGGAACTGAGTTCCAACAACCTCCTCGAGTTCTACACAAGTAGATAATGACAGGTTACTCACGATCAAGGCTTGTTATCCATAGACCGTGACGAGTTGATCATTCTTGACGAACTTCAGTTTCTGGTGCAGTGTTGAAGTGACTGCACCAGCCTGGTATATCCAAGGTCTTCCTAATAAACAGTTGTACGCTGCCCGGACATCCATGACCTAGAAAGTGATTAGGAAAGTGTGAGGACCGATAGTTATGGGAAGGTCGGCTTCGTCGATAACCGCTTTCCGAGACCCGACAAATGCTTTATAAATGACCTCACTGCCCCTCATCTGGGATCCTTTGAATGATAGCCGCATTAAAGTGGACTTCGGCATAACGTTGATGGCCGATTCGGTATCTACCAGTATGCTGGCTAAAGCATCGTCTTGGCAGTTAACTGTGATGTTGAGCTCCATGTTGTGACTTTTTCCTTCCTCTGGCAGTTCCTCATCACTAAATCCCAAGTTATTGCAGGATGTGATGTTAGAGACGATGCTATCGAACTGTCATATTGACACATCCTTTTCCACAAAGGCCTGCTCTAAGACTTTCTGTAGAGCCTCTCTGTGGGCTTCGGAACTGAGTAAAAGTGATAGCACGGAGATCTTTGAAGGAGTTTGTAACAGCTGATCAACAATGTTGTATTCACTCCTTTGGATGAGCTTCAGCATCTCATCATTGTTTTTTGAAAGGTCCGGATCACTGGACTGACCGACCAGTGGATTGGGAGCTTCTGTCTGAAGTTCCTTTTCTTTGTTAGGTTCTCCAACTCCTCGGTTGAAGATTCGACCGCTCCGTGTTACTCGACTGATGTCTGCAATATTCACGATGGAGGGTAATGGAATTCCTTTTCCATTCTCAATTATTGTTGCACCGTATTTGTAAGGGATCGCCTTAGTTGATTCATACGATAATGGTCCCGGTAGATAGATAACTACATGAGCCTTCTGATTTTTTTGACTGTCGTAGGTAACTTCAATCAGTTCTTGGCTAAGAACATTTGATTCGTCCAGTAGAGGGATGATGGCACAAACATCCTTGGTCCTCTTAGGATCAGAGATTACAACCACATCTTTGATTTGATCAGCAAAGTAGTCTGGCGTCCAGTTAATGGACCCCAAAACTGGATATGAGTGAATCTCTTTGCGGTCCAACTGACCTTGAAGGGCTGCTCGCACGAGCTAACATCCTTGGTTATTTTCTGAGCAAACTCTACAGGGTTCATAGTTATGTGGTGGCACCCAGCCACGTCCACTTTGAATGCAGTGTAACCTCACTAGGTCTGTTTCCATTGATCGAGCACCCTGACTTTGATGCCTAGTAGGGTTACCATCGATCATACTGACTTGTTGCGTGTCTTCGTCCATATAGATCGAAAGCCACCAGTGGTTTAACAAGTAACATCATTTACAGTTCTGATAATTATGCGAAGTCTGAAAACCGAACTGGACTTACTTAGCGTGTAATTCTACCAAGCTGGTATTCATCAAGCGAATATCGAAGATCTGAATCATGTTGATCTGATAAAGATTTTTATCACGGTAATCCTGGATCCACCCAAGATCCATCTGACGCTGGAGAGCCTCTTGTACAAAAGAGCATCCCTGATTGTTTATCGAGCAAATAAGACAGGAATTGTAATTGTGTCGTGGAGATCATGATATTGGCTTTGCCTTAAGTGCATTGCCACCAAGTTGACATTCATCGCACGGATGTCGTGGCTCTGAATGAAGTTGGAATTCGTGTAAGTCATGTTGACCCCACGAATTCGGTGCTCTTGGATCCATCCGAGATCCAATTGTTCCTATAGAGCTTATTGCACCACAGAACATCCTTGATTGTTTTTCGAGCAGATATCACACTGTTGATAGTTATGAGGTGGTATATGGCCATACCTGCTCTGTCTGCGATGCATCTTGACCATATTGGTCCTCAATAAGAGTACATCATGAATTTGATAGATGTCGTTAGACTCTCCTTCTATCAAATTGACTGCAGCTTTCTCGTGTTGAGGCAACGGGTTCGTGAGAACATTTGGATTCGTATCTTTGAAAGATAAGACCTTGCTCCTAACAAGCTTTTGTAAGTCGGATTTGAAATTGAGACAGTTTTCTATGTTATGCCCTGTTCCCCCTTGATGGTAAGGACAAGTCTGATCCGCCTTGAACCAAAAAGGAGGATTTTCCGGTACTGTAAGAGGAGACTTGGTTTGGACATGCCCCATGACCAGTAAGAGTGGAAACAGTTCTGCGTACAACATGGGTATAGGGTTGAACCCTGGTGGTCGCGTTGTATGGTTGTTGTTGTACGGAGGACGAGCCTGCTGAAGAGGCTGTTGTGTCCTTTGCTGATATTACTGTTGATTCGGTTGGCTCTGTGCAACCTGAGGTTGATACGTAGGAACAGGCGCAGGGTTGATAGCAGGAGTTACGGCTGCTACTGGTTGGTAACGTCGCCTTTGCTTTCAGAGAGAGATATTCCCAATATCCTGCTCTTTATTCTTAGGGAGAGCACTACCATATCGTTTCAAGACGAATTCCCATGCCCACCATCTCGGTGAAGTCACTGGGTGCACTGGCGAACATTTTGTCGTAGTAAAATGAGCTTAAGGTTTTCATGAAGATCTTTGTCATCTCTTTTTCCTCAAGAGGTGGAAAAATCTGGGCGGCGATTTCACGCCATCTCTGAGTGTACTCCTTAAAGGTTTCCTTGTCCTTTTGTGACATCGATCTGAGTTGATCTCTGTCTGGTGCCATGTCCAGGTTATACTTATACTGCTGAAAGAAGGCAGCGCCAAGATCTCTGAAAGTAGCAATCTTAGTGCGGTTTAAACCCATGTACCATCTGAGTGCAGTACCGGTTAAACTATCCTAAAAGTAGTGAATCAGTAGCTCCTGGTTCTCTTTTTGAGTTGACATTCGCCGAGTGTACATCACTTAATGTCTTTGAGGGCAAGAGTTGCCCTTGTATTTTTCAAATTCGGGCACTTTGAATTTGTGCGGAACTTTCACATTGTGGACCAAGCAAAGGTCTGCGGCGTCCTTTCCAAATAGATCCTGACCGCGAATAGCTTGCAGTTCTTTCTGCATTTCCAAGAACTGTTCCTGGAACTCATTCATTCTGTCGAACATACTTTCGTTTCCACCAGAAGGTATCTGTGGAATCTATCCTTCTGGGACAGTGTGTACCACGGGCGGTGGTATAGTCATTACGACAGACACTCTAGGTGCCTCCTGAAGTTTGTAACCTTCAGGAGTCGTCGTCATGCCCCTGGCATCTTCACTTTCCCGAAGTTTGTAACCTTCAGGCCCAGCGGCTCCTGTTACAGTTTTCGGATCTTCCATGATCGGCGGAATATATCATTCTGGGATATAGTTGAGTGGCATGCCCTAGGGACGATCTTTCGGCATTTTATACCTAGGATCATACTTTTCCACTATGGGCGTAGATGTCATCTCTGAGATCACAGTCCGTTGTTGTTGCATCTGAGCTTTTGCTAGAGCTTGCATGCTGTTATGAAGCTTTCTCAGATCTTCTTTCAGAGTGTCGATCTCTTCTCTCAACTCTCTGTTCTCTTCCTCGAGATCATCCATCTTCTTTTGTTGATTGGCCCGAGTATTGTATGAATGAGACAATTTGACTCTAGAACCAAGACACAAACGTGAGATTTGTAGGTAAGAAGAATGCATTTATGCGAGAATGATGAATGATATGCATTGATTATATTAATTGTATATATATTTCATTTATTCAAAGTAAACTTCGACAATTAGATTGCAAATATCAAACAGTGGGGAAACCCCGTTTTATTGAATTCAAAGATTGCGGAAATGGAAATATAGTAGATTACAAAGTGTTGTAAAAGGAAATGTCTAAACTAATGGATCCTGAGTCCTCTCTGAAGAGAGCTCAGGTGCTGGTTCTGGTGCTTTCCTTTTCTTTGATTGGGGTTCTTCAACCGTTGTCGGGTTGTCATTCCTTTGCCAAGTGAAAGGAGCGAGCAAACTTCTCTAGTCATCCTGATTTTCTCCAGCATGTTGCTCTAAAATCTCAATCAGAGCATCTTTATCTTTCAATAGCTGCTATATTTTCTTACACTCCACATTGAGAATGTGGTACTTGTTCCTCCAAGACCTCTTCTCCTGCTGAACTTTGTTGAGAGTAACTTGAAGTTTTTCCATATCAGACATGAAATAAAGGACAGAGTCCCTTAACGGAAAAACTTCCTGGCGAGGGTAAGGCATCCTCAGCTTGAGAGCTCTAGTTTGTACCCAGTGGAGATAAGGCTCCACCGAGACACTGTCCGGTTTTCCTAGAGACTCTTTTCCTTTCCTATGTGTAGCGAGAGATTTTGGACGCGGTTCTTAAGCGCTGGTCGCTATATGCGTTTGAGTTTTAACTACAGGTCGATTCATTTTTTATCCTATTGTGAGCTGAATAAGGAAGGGAAATAGATGTCTCCAATTAACCCTGCTTTGCATACTGAGTTTAAACAGCGGTCTGTTAGGTTACAAATGCTATCAATGTGGGGGGCCTTTGTACTGGTTATTTGTATTTTCGCCAATACTGTTTTCTTTCTTTTCATTTTGACAGAAGGTTTCTGGTGGGGAACAAGGATTGGGATGTTAGGACTGATGCTTTTGATGGATATGAGAGTATGGGATTTTGGGTTTTTTTGTTGATTGTGCTCGCTAAGATTTTTTCTTTCAATCTTATGCCTACGTATTCCCGTTTACCGAAACAGGGAAATCAGAGCGTTCGTAGTTCCTCCTATTCTATGGGAGGAAATGGGTGTTTTTGGTGTCTTGTTCAAAGCCCAAGACGTGAAGCGAAAGGTAGTTTATATCTTGTTCAAAGCCCAAGATGTAAAGCTAAAAGGTGTTGACTTTAGAGAGAATTTGTCATCTCTAAAGAGAGGGGTTGTATGTCAAAAATGTTTATAAAGGAGAATTACTTTAACCGGGATGCGCGGATCCTAGCAATGCCATAATTTCCTTTATAGGGGATTTTAACCTGAAGGAGAAGACTTTAACTCAGTGTAGAGCAAGGCTGTTTTTCCTTAGGACTTTCTCATGCTAAAAGAGGGACAGTGGCATGGATGTAGATGATCCATAGGCTTGCCGCTTACAGCGATCAGATGAAGGGAGTTGTTTGTGTACTGTGAACGAGGCACAACTTTGATGCTAAAAGGTTGATTGGATCAACCAGTGGTTTTCTTATACAAAGCCTAAGAGGAGGCTAATATGTGTCTCGTACAAAGCCTGAGAGAGAGGCTAAAAGGTTTCTGACTCGACGATGAAGTCTTTTGGTATCTCGTATAAAGCCCGAGATGAAGGCTATTTGACTCAACAAGAGAGTTTTTTTATCTCGTACAAAGCCCGAGATGGAGGCGAAAGGGGTGATTGACTCAACGAGGGAGTTTCTTATGTGTCTCGTACAAAGCCCGAGAGAGAGGCTAAACGTTGTTTGACTCCACTGGGGAGAATCATTGTACAAAGCCCAAGAGGAGGCTATGGTAACTGTTTCAGTTAAGTGACAGGTCCAGTATGCTGATTTTGAGAAAATCAGTTCTTATATGAGCAACACTGTACTCAAGGATTTGATTCGAGGATCAGGGTTATTTCCTGTTCTTTAAGGAAGTGGGAAATTCGAAGGGTATTGAGACTGTCCGAGTCTGCGGGTTTTCTTCCTATTTAACGAAGGGGTCACTTGAGAATGTCTTTGAGACTCAAGGAGATTAGACTGTCCAAGTCTAGACTGTCATCTTTTGTACTATGCTTTGAGAAACAGTAGTAGACTTTATGAAAGGATTGTTCTATGAAGATGACTAAGTTCTGTTCCTATACCTCTAGGAGGTCGTAGGGACAATTTGTATGAAGCCCAAGAGGAGGCTGGAAACTTTTAAGAAGCTGATCGGTCCTTGTACTAAGCCCAAGAGGAGGCTATCATTCCCGGAGGAAGTGATCATTATACGAAGCCTAAGAGGAGGATGTGAATACTTCTAAGAAGCCGATGGGTCCTTGTACTAAGCCCAAGAGGAGGCGGTGTTGCTTTTAGGAAGCCTGTGGGTCCTTGTACGATGCTCAAGAGGAGGCCGATGCTTTTAAGAAGCCCATGGGTCCCCAAACCCCGAGAAATTCAAGGCAAGCTATTCACAAGGAATAGATCAAGTCAGGAAAGTTCGAGAATCTGGAAGAAACTCAAAGATGCCATTCACAGAGAATACATTCATCTATGGGAGTAGAGTTTCTTGACAATTCCTAATGAGGACAGCCAAAGAGAAGACTGTATCTGGTGATCCTATTGGGGATCTAGTTGTTTATTTCTACGAATAAACGAAACGGCGTCACCTAGTTCTAGACGTAGTTGTCGGGGAAACTCTAAATACCTATACTATTATTACACAGTTGATATGAGTTTATGAAAGAAGACTTACAGCGAAACAGCCCCACAATACAGTTATATGTATATGAAAGCGGTAAATGAAAGCATATAAACACTTACTCGGTTGTAGAGCTTCCAGACTGTTTGGTTAGTTGTTCAACAAAGAAAGATTGAAAACAACAGTATATTCAAAATCAAAGGAGAAAGTGCTTTAAAAAAGAAAGATTTGGGGCTTACAGCTCAAGGAGAGGCCCAGGGTTTTATCAGTGAGCGCACTGTTTGAATTTGTACAGAGGGACTTATACAAGTGACTGAGGCCCAAAAAGGTTTTATGTACAAAGGGATGGGTCTTACACTCTCTCAAGAGGCCCAAAAAAAGTTTAAAGAAAAAGAGTGGGGCTTATAACACGAGGGTAGGCCCAAATGATTTTTCGTTTAAAAATGGCGATCGCGCCGAGGTTTCCTTTTAACGCAGAGGGACTTATACAATAAGTGATGCCCAAAAAGGTTTTGGTCAAAAAAAGGATTGGGTCTTACACTCTATTAGAGGCCCAAAAGTTTTGAATGGGTCTTATAGCTCAAGGAGAGGCCCAAAAGGTTATTTTTCAAAAGGCGACGATCGCGCCATTTGTTTTTTACGGTATCAGGACTTATACAATACACTGAGGCCCAAAAATGGTTTGGTCAAAAAAAGGATTGGGTCTTACACTCTATTAGAGGCCCATGAGTGTTTGACAATGATTTGTTTGAGTGAAAAGCAAAGAAACCCTAATTTTATTCTTTAAAAGTAAATATTTAAAGAAAATCAATGAAAAATACCAAATAGGTTTGAATAAACCACTTGTGATTTTTGTTTAAGGTTTAAAAATGAGGTATAAATCACAAGAGATATTAAAACTCATTTGGTCTTGATTTTTCAAGATGAATATTCATTTTAGAAATGTTTAAAACAAATAAAAATGAATTTATTCACAAAAATACTAATTATATTAAATAAATAATATAAACTTAATTTTTTTTGTGGAATAAAATATTTCAACATTTTTGTGATTTTTTGCAAAAAGAACCAATCAAAAATAATTAAAATTGAAAGAGTTATTAATTTTCCAAATAATTAACAAAACATGAAAATATTGGAAAAATAGCAAAAATGTGAAAAATCACAAAATGGCATGGGTGAGGCTTGAACCCACGACCTCAAGCGTACAAGGCGCGCGCGCCTTACCACTGGGGTGGTGATACATCCATTGTTTGAAACAAACCAACAAATACACAAGTCATGCCTTGGTTTTGGCTTGCCCAAGGCAAGTTTTGGCTAAAAAACGTGAAGGTCATAACTTTCTCAATTCTTAATGGTTGGAGACAAAATTTATATGTATCTGGGCCAGAATTTCACAAGGAATCCAATGGTGGTGGTGGTTTTTTCAGATCACACTCCCTCCTCAAAACCCGATAGTGGTTTTGAAAATGGCTTGTGATTGCATTTTCTATGCTACACTTGGATACAGGCATGAATTACATGATCAATTAGCACAAACACAACACATATGACATGTACAATGGATGCATACTCAGTGGACTTCAAATGCACACATGTTTTGGTGAGTGCAAGTTGACATGCTTACCCTTCTTTGGGATTTTGGAGGTTTCTCTGCAATCTGCCAACCCTCTTGCTCCAGATATGATTTTATGCTTTGAACTGCCTCAAATGATCCCTTGGATGCTTTTAGGATGATTGGAATCAGCTCGTACCTGCAAAAACACAAACAGACCCTTTCTTGCAAAAGGGGTTAAAAGTGACCAAAATAGCAACTCCCTCAAATGGTGTTCCAGATGGTGGGAACCATTTGGGACAGCTTAAGGATGATATTTGGAGTGTGTTTGAGGTTTTATCTGGTTTGGAAAGTGACTGAATCAAGACATGGCTTGAAAAATGCAAAAAAGTGCTATTTTGAGGTTTTGAGAGGTGACTTTGTGATGTTGTGATTACAGGTCACTTTTGATGGTTTGCACAGCTTATATATGATATATATGAGGTGTGTGTGTGTGTGATTAGTTTGGGTGGAATTGCTCTCTATCTCAAAAACTCAGAATTACTTGCTTTGGAAGGCAAGTTTGAGGTGAAAGAAGAGATTTTGAGGAAAGCATCTGTTTGATGGCTTTGGTGTACTCAAACTGAACACAATTGAGCTCTATTTATAGTAGAGCAAGTTTGTTTTGGGATCCACAGTGAATGGCAACTGCAGCAGGTGTTTGTTCAATGTTGGCCAATGGAAATGCAAGTCTCCTCTAGCCATTGACTAGAGGTTAGGGCACAGGGCTGTGGTTCCCTCGGTCTTGGATAAGTCTTGACTGATTTTAGATGAGAATGTCTTAGTCCATGCCACCTTGATGCTTCCATTGAATGCTTCAATCCAAATTTGGAGTCTTGTCCCTATTTTGGCCATTCTAGGTTCAACATGTTATTTCTTGTTCCATGGACTTTGGAGGCTTGGCTCAGTGATTGTCCCCTTTAGATTCAATCCTCAGATGTGTCCAAGTGGATAGGAGCATTTGAATTTGGCTGATTTTGGCAAATCGAGCAAAATTGCAAATTCTGCCTTGCCTTTGACAGATTTCAGCAAGGCAACTTGCCAATCTCATATCTCATGGTGTAAGTTGAATTTGGTAATGTTCTTGACCATTTTGGAAAGCCCTTACATGATACAACAACTGTTTGAACATGTTTGGTTTTGATCTCTTTTGAATCCAAGTGAAAAATCCCCCTACATTTGGCAAAAAGTGAAGACAGATTTGGACTTAGTGAAAATTTCACTAAGTGTTGGAAAAAGTGACATTTTCACTTTTCAGCCATTTTGATCACTCCATAACTCAAAATCCTTAATGAATTGGACTTAGGTCTAGTTGAAGCTTTTGTAGAGGGTAAAGAGGGCTACAAATCCATCTTTGGATGAGGAAAAATGGCTTTGTGGTTTAGGAGTTATGATCCTCCAAAGTTGGTACCCTTGTCACTTTATTTATGGTTACCCCTTTTACAAGTTATCCAACTTTTCTTGATTTTTCTTGATGAATGATGATTCAAATCATACATTAACATCATTTTAGGGTTAAAAAACCATTTTGGTGAAAAATCTCAAAAAGTCAAGGTTGACTTTTGTGCACAGTTGACTTTTTATCAGATGAATTCCAAACTGTGTAATTCTTCAGGAAATCATGTCCTTGACCTAAATCAAACTTGATGGACATGTTCCATGGGTGTCATAGGGTATATTGAATCATGTCTTAGGGCTTGGGAGCATGTCCTGGTCAAAAGTCAAAGTTACAGTTGACTTTTTCCTTAAAACCCTAATTGTGGTGCAGATGAAATTGAGACTTGTTGCTCAAGCTTCTTGGATTAATCCATTATTCCAAATGGATCAATATAGTTCATTAGAGACCCTCAAACCCTTTCTTGAGGTCTTGGCTCATGATTTTCCCTAAATGTCAACTTAGGGGTGAATTAGGTCAAGAAACCCTTATTCCTGATTTTTTTATGAGTGCATCCCCTGAAGCAAAATTGACTTGATGATTGGGTCCATGAGGTTCCCTGAAGATCATGTTGTTTCTTGATTGATCCTTTGTCTAAGGCTCTGAGAGGGCTTGAAACCCTAATTTTGATTGTAGTGAATGCTCACCCATCTTTGGGGAGATTGATGAAGTATGATGGTTCCTCCATATTGTGATGATGATTTTCACAATGATGGGAAATCTTAGTGGTCAAAATTTAGGGTATGACAGATGCCCATATTTAATCTTCTTGGACCCGAAGGTGTGAATGACGAAGGTATTCGGGCATTCGGGGTGCAAGAGGATTAAATATCGGAATACCCGAAATTTTGATGGTGGTTATGAATGGCGGATCGCATTCATCTTCTTTTACTGAGCAATGATGCTTAGAAAAGGTAAACTTCCCCTCGACCCTGGTCTTCAGCCAAGGAACTAGTCTCATTTTTCTTTTGTCAACCTCCCCTCGTTCCTGGTTTCCTACCAAGGAACTGGTCTTAGTTTCTGAAACAAACTTCCCCTCGATCCTGGTTATCTACCAAGGAACTGGTCTCAGTTTCTGATTCAAACTTCCCCTCGATCCTGGTTTCCTACCGAGGAACTGGTCTTAGTTTCTTTTGTCAATAAACTTAATTGACAAGGGACGCTATGCATAGCGATTTTCCTCAAACTTCTCGCCGAATTTTCCTGGGGAGATGCCATTCGATGGAAAAAGTTTTGATGTCAGACTTGCTGGGGAACCCAGTCGTCTGAGTTGTAGAGGTGCACAAACTTTTCTGTTTGGAGACGCCATTTGTTGAATCTACTTGGGGAATGTGAGTCCCTTGAGAGATACATTCGTTTGGGATCTTACATCATACTTTTCTCGGGATCTTCCCAGAGAAATGCCATATGATGGGGTCCAATTTTGAGGTGCCGATGACCTTTTCATCAGTGGTCTTTCGGAGAAAGGCAGCTATACTGCCGAATCTTCGATTAGGAGGCTTTCTCTGTGGATTTTCCTTAATCCGGGAAAGCAAGGATATCATCTTCAATGGCGAAGAGTGATGTTAACTAAGGGCTCTCTGGTCTTTCAGAGGTTCAAGTTATCAAAGTGGTCGAGGGCCAACTTCCATCCAGAAATAAACTGGAGGAGAGAGGATGTTCAGGCGTAACACTTCCTGATGAGGAAAAGGCTGACAACTCGATTGAGAGGACTTTTATCACTAGGGGACAAGACCGACTAGAGTGATAGTGATGCAATATGAAACGTGAATGTAAATCAATAATGCATGATGTATGTATGTTTATGCTGAAAAAACTGACGCGACACACAAACTGACAGGTGAACATGACTGGATACTCGGCCATCGCGGGGCGAAGAAGTACCGTTGGTTCAAAATAGCAATTCCACCTTGCTTAGGAGAGATAGTCCCTGCGGGGAATACCGTTGATCGGGCTTAGGAGATAAGAACTCGGCCGAGGCGTGTCAGACGAAACAAGGTCTCTGACACAGCTGATCCCTTCATTCAGGCGTACTGGGTTAGAAGGAGTACTTTGATTCTGCACTTTGCGATTCGATTACTTCTGGAGAAGCGACCGATGTTCTTCTGATGTTCAACAGTCAAAAGAAATTGCCGTCTTTATTTTAAAGCAGAAAAAGTTTCAACAAGTAAATTCATTTTTGTTTTATTTCAAGAATCGTTAATCATGTTAACAACGTCGTTCTCTAAAGCTAAAACAAATAAGAATTACAAACAAAAGCACAAAGGCTCAAATTTTATTGATAAGATGGAGATCAGCCAAACGCGTGATTCCAAAGAGTATATACAAAGTTTGAAAATGGTAATTTACAGGGAAAAGGGCTACGTTGAAACATAACGACCACTATCCTTCTACCAACTTTGAATTCAGGGCATCCTGAGCTTCTGTCGAAGATGACCTTGACTGGAGTTTTCCTCCGATGGATGATGTAACTGCTGCTGAGGGATTTGCCTCTGTTGCATATAGTTACTTGCCATTATCCCTAATTTTTGCCTGGATTGTACTATGACGTTTCCAATCCACCGGGATGATTTTTTTCATGTCTCTAACTTTTGCCTGGACCGCCCTTTCGGGTTTTCAATCCATCGAGACGTTTTTTTTTAGTTTAGGTGAAGTATTTCTTGACTACATTAACATTCGTGGGGTAGGCAAATCCCTCTCCGTCCATGGTTGCAAGTCTCAAGGCGCCGCCTGAGAAAGCTTTCGTGACCACATAGGGGCCATCATAATTTGGGGTCCATTTGCCCCGAGAGTCAGTGAGAAATGATTGTATCTTCTTGAGCACGAGGTCTCCTTTTCTGAAGACACGAGGTCGGACCTTTTTGTCAAACGCCCTCTTCATTCTCTGTTGATACACCTGACTATGGCATAGTGCCGTGATTCGCTTCTCTTCGATAAGGTTCAATTCGTCGTGTCGGCCTTGACACCATCAACTTCTGTAAGCTTAGCTTCCATCAATACCCGTATTGATGGGATCTCTACTTCTATGGGAAGCACTGCTTCCATGCCATATACTAGAGAGAAAAGGGTTGCCCCTATTGAAGTACGGACAAATGTGCGATAACCATGAAGAGCAAAGGGTAACATCTCATGCCAGTCTTTGTAGGTTACAACCATCTTTTGAACTATCTTCTTGATGTTCTTATTGGCCGCTTCTACCGCTCCGTTCATCTTGGGTCGGTAGGGAGATGAGTTATGATGTTCAATTTTGAACTCAGCGCACAACTCCTTCATCATCTTATTGTTCAAGTTAGATTCATTATCAGTAATGATCTCGCTTGGAACACCATAACGACAGATGATATTGTTTTTGATAAATCGGACCACCACTTGTCGGGTTACATTAGCGAATGACGCTGCTTTGACCCACTTGGTGAAATAGTCAATGGCTACCAGGATGAACCGATGCCCGTTTGAAGCCTTAGGTTCGATCAAGCCAATCATGTCGATTCCCCATATGGAAAAAGGCCATGGGGAAGAAAGAACTTTGAGATGTGATGGCGGTACATGAATTTTGTCGGAGTTTATCTGACACTTGTGACACCTCCTCATGTACTTGTAGCAGTCGGATTCTATGGTCAACCAGTAGTACCCTGCTCTCAGAATTTTCCTCGCCATTGTATGTCCATTGGCATGAGTGCCAAAGGATCCTTCATGAATTTCTTTCATAAGCATGTCTGCTTCTGGTCTGTCGACGCATCGGAGCAAGACCATGTCAAAATTTCTCTTATAGAGAGTGTCACCGCTCAGGAAGAAGTTTCCAGCCAATCTTCTGAGGGTTTTTCTGTCTTTCCTGGATGCCCCAGGTGGGTATCCTTGTTTCTGAAGGAAGCATTTGATATCGTGATACCAAGGTTTGTCGTCTATGACTGCTTCGATCGTGAAGATGTAGGCGGGCCGTTCAAGGCGCATTATGTCGATCTTAGGTAGGTCGTTCCATTGACCTACACTAATCATGGAAGAGAGAGTGGCTAAGGCATTAGCCATGTGATTCTCTTCACGAGGGATATGATGAAACTCGACTCTGTTGAAGAAAGGTAGCAACCTTCTTGCATAGTCTTTGTAAGGGATCAATCCTGATTGGTATGTGTTCCAATCTCCTTTTATCTGATTGATAACCAAGGCTGAATCGCCGTATATGTCCAAGTTTTTGATCCTTAAATCAATCGCTTCTTCGAGACCCATAATACAAGTTTCGTATTCGGCCTCGTTGTTCGTACACTTGAACGTAAGTCTGGCGGTGAAAGGAATCTGGGTACCCTGAGGGGTAACAATGATTGCCCCAATTCCGTTTCCATAATGATTAACTGCTCCGTCAAAGATAAGTCCCCATTGGGAACCTGGTTCTGGCCCTTCACTGGGTAACGGTTCGTCGCAATCTTTCATTTTTTGATACATGACATCTTCGTCTGGGAAGTCCAACCCGATTGATTCTTGATTGTCAATCGGTTGATGATCCAAATGATCGGCTAAAATACTCCCCTTAACTGCTTTCTGAGCGTGGTACTCTATGTCATATTCTGATAACAGCATCTGCCAACGGGCAATCCTTCCCGTAAGAGCAGGTTTTTCGAAAACATATTTGATTGGATCCATTTCGGAGACCAACCAAGTAGTATGACAAATCATGTATTGGCGAAGACGTTTGACTGCCCAAGCCAAAGCGCAGCAAGTTTTTTCAAGCATCGTGTACCGAGTTTCGCAGTCGGTGAATTTCTTGCTCAAATAGTAAATGGCAGACTCTTTCCGTTTGGTTTCGTCTTGTTGGCCAAGTACACATCCCATTGAGTCCTCTAGGACTGTGAGGTAAATGATTAGTGGTCTTCCTTCCACTGGAGGTGATAGAATCAGAGGATTCAATAGATATTCCTTAATACTGTCGAAGGCGGTTTGACAATCTTCTGACCAAACGCAATCCTGATTATTTTTGAGTAATTTGAAAATTGGCGCACACATGGCGGTCATAAGGAATATGAATCTGGAGATGTAATTCAAACGTCCCAGGAATCCTCTGACTAGTTTTTCAGTTTTTGGAGAAGGCATTTCTTGAATGGCCTTGACCTTGTCAAGATCAACCTCAATCCCTTTCTGGCTGACGATGAACCCTAATAGTTTCCCTGAACGGACACCGAAGGTGCACTTGTTGGGATTCAAACGAAGCTTGAATTTTCTTAGACGTTCAAACAATTTTGACAGATGTTCAACGTGCTCACTCTCTATTTTTGATTTTGCAATCATATCATCAACATACACTTCAATTTCTTTGTGTAACATGTCATGAAACAGAGTAGTCATGGCCCTTTGATAGGTTGCCCTGGAGTTCTTCAAACCGAACGACATTACCTTGTAACAAAAGGTACCCCATGGGGTAATGAATGAAGTTTTCTCCATGTCTTTCGGCACCATTTTGATCTGGTTATAGCCCGAGAATCCATCCATGAAGGAGAGAATTTTGAACTTTGTTGTGCTATCTACCAGCATGTCAATGTGTGATAAAGGAAAGTCGTCCTTTGGACTTGCCTTGTTCAGGTCCCTGTAATCAACACACATTCTGACCTTTCCCTCCTTTTTGGGAACGGGTACGATGTTGGCTTACCATTGAGGGTATTCAGATGTAGCGAGGAAACCTGCGTCGATCTGTTTCTGTACCTCCTCTTTGATTTTGATGGCCATGTCCGGGTGAGTGCGTCTTAACCTTTGTTTTACTGGCGGACATTCCGATCTCAACGATAAGTGATGTTCCACGATGCTGGTATCCAACCCTGGCATATCCTGGTAGGACCAAGCGAATACATCGGGGAATTCTTTGAGAAGCTTTATCAAACCCTCTCTGGCAGTTGGACTGAGCAGTGCCTCAATCCTGATTTCTTTTCTCTCTTGTTCTGAACCCAAGTTTACCGTTTCCAACGGTTCTTTGTGAGGTTCAATGGACCTTTCCTCTTGTCTGAGTAGTCGAGAGATCTCTTCTGGAATTTGTTCGTCATTTTCTTCTTCAGCCTCGAATACCGGGAACTCAAAGTTGGGAGAAGGCATCGGATCGTATGTTTCAACGAGGTTTAAAACAAGCAATCTGCATGACGTTATGATTCGTGTTTAGAAGAGATAGAGAAAATGCAAGTGTGTGCAGTGTTTTATTTTACTGCTTGTTTTTATTTGAATTGTTTTTTAGGATTACCATTTTCTGAAAAAGCGAAAAGAGAAAATAGCAATTATTGCGGGAATTATAGAACGACGTTATTTTATTAATGAACAAGTCGATTCTTGAAACTACAGCCCTATAAAACAAAACTCTGTCGCTTTGGGCTAAGCGAAGAGGGATAATTTACAGAAAGCGAGCCCTATCAAAACATCCGTTTCACCTGGGCAGGGTGACAGGTTAAAGATGGCAATTACTTTGACTGATGAACGACCTTCGGAACCTCGACGGCAACCCATTGGCGGCGAACTCCTCGGTGAATCACAAAGTCTGGAACCTTCCTTGATTTGTCTTCAGAAATAACGCTGATTTCTGGTGGAGCAGGATCATTGGAATCTGTCTCCCAGGCAGAATTGTCGTAGGAGGATTCCTCTGTTGCATTTTGCATAGTATTTGTGCTCTCAGCTGTATCTCCCTATCCAGTAGGCTGGATATCTTCGAGCCTGATACGAGAGCTTTCGGGCGCAGTGTACTTGACCATAAAGTCGTATTTTGCACTTGGTTGTCCCAAGGTGTCCCACACTTCTTTCGAACTGGAGGAGTCATCTTTCTCGATGACGTTGACCTCGGGAAAAACATAGTTGATGAATTCAAGTCCTGCAAATGTTACGAATTCATCTTCATGTTGAGTAGTTTTCGAATGACCTGAGTGTTGATCCCATGACATGGTGGGGACACAGGTATTCTGTTTAATGATGCTCAGCTGAGTTCCATTGCTCGGCTGACTTTCTTGCCCTAAGTTTCCTGAATAAGGTTGCCACATTGGCAGACCATCCATTGGGCCATAGTAATCGTGGTCAAAGTTGTCTTTCATCAGGTGTCCTCCTCTAATGAATTTGGCGGAGCACGACACCTATCCGGATCACAATCTCCATAGATCATTTCGACATCTGACCTTGGTATAAATCTCAGACTCTGTGCAGGATAGAAAAATGGCGTAGGCACCTCTTCCAAAGACATATAACCGTCCTCGTTCAGATAGGACTTCCATTCTTCATCTGTGTCAGAGGGATCTCCCTCATTGATAGCATGTACTGCTTGAGACACCGGGTGAAGAAAACCTCCACTGTGGAAGCAGTTTTGAAGGGGATAAAGACTTTCATCGTTGGCAGCTGTCTGGGTACAGGTTGCAGAAAAACTAAGACCCTTCTTTGTTGTATTGCTAGTAGGAATGACAAGATGTCCCCATCCGGTTGTATCGGTACTCTCGACCGCTTTGATAGCATCTTTGTATGAGGAAATCGAGGTTCCTCCTTTGAACTGATTGTTCTCGCTCACCGATAGTGCTTGGAACTGAGTTCCAATAACCTCCTCGGGTTCAACACAAGTAGATAATGATAAGTTACTCACGAGCAAGGCCTGTTCTCCACAGACTGTGACAAGTTGATCGTTCTGAACGAACTTTAGCTTTTGGTGGAGGGTTGAAGTGACCGCTCCAGCCTGATGTATCCAAGGTCTTCCTAATAAACAACTGTATATTGCCCGGATGTCCATGACCTAGAAAGTGACTTGGAAAGTATGAGGACCGATAGTTATGGGAAGATCAACTTCGCCGATAACTGTTTTTCTGGATCCGTCGAATGCTTTGACGACGACCTCGCTGATTCTCATCGGAGGGCCTTTGAATGATAATTGCATCCAAGTGGATTTCGGCATAACATTCAGGGCTGACCCTGTGTCTACCAGTACGCTGGCTAAAGCAACGCCCTGGCAATTAACTGTGATATTGAGCGCCATGTTATGACGGCGACCCTCTTCGGGTAATTCCTCATCACTAAATCCTAAATTATTGCAGGAAGTGATGTTAGAGACAATGTTATCGAACTGTCTAATTGTTACATCCTGTTCCACAAAGGCTTGCTCCAAGACTTTCTGTAGAGCCTCCCTGTGGGCTTCTGAACTGAGCAACAGTGATAATACCGAGATCTTTGAAGGAGTCTGTAATAGCTGATCAACAATGTTGTATTCACTCCTTTGGATGAGCTTCAGCATCTCATCATTATTTTTCGAAAGGTCGGGATTACTGGATTGACCGACTGGTGGATCGGGAGCTTCTGTCTGAAGTTCCTTTTCTTTGTTGGGTTCCCCAACTCCTCGGTTGAAAATTCTACCACTCCGTGTTACACGACTGATGTCTGCAATATTCACGACGGAGGGTAATGGAATTTCCTTTCCATTTTCAACTATCGTTGCACCGTATTTGTAAGGGTCCCAGCAGATAAATGACTACGGGAGCCCTCTGATTTTTCTGACCATCGTAATTAATCTCGATCCGTTCCCGGTTGGGAGCTCTAGATTCGTCAAGTAGAGGGATAATGGCAAAAACATCCCTGGTCCTGTGATGACCAGAGATCGTGACAACATCCTCAACTTGCTCGGCAAGGTCGCTCGGCGCCCAGTTGATGGGTCCAGAACCCGGATATAGACGAATTTCTCCACGATCGACCTGACCCTGAAGAGCTGCTCTCACAAAGTAACACCCTTGGTTACTTTTCGAACAGACGCCGCAACGTTCATAGTTGTGTGGTGGCACCTGGCCACGACCACTCTGAATACAATGTAACCTCACTAGGTTAGCTTCCACTGATCGAACATCCTGACTCTGACGTCGAGTAGGATTCCTGTTACTGATACTATTCTGCTGAGTATCTTCATCCATATAAATTGGCATCCACCAGTGATTTAACAAGTGCTGAAGTGCCTTTTGGACAAAGGTACAACCTCGATCGTTTTCACAACCTGCTTTACAGCTTTGATAGTCATGTGATATTAAGAATCCGGGTCGGACCTGCTCAGCATGAAACTCTACCAGGTTGGTATTCATCACGCGAATATCGAAGATCTGAACCATGTTGATTTGATAAGAGTTCCTATCATGGTAGTCTTGGATCCATCCAAGATCCATCTGACGCTGGAGGGCCTCCTGTATGAAAGAGCATCCCTGTTTGTTTACCGAGCAAGTCAGACAGGAACTGTAATCGTGCCGCGGTAGATTATGATACTAGCTTTGCATTGAGTTCATCGCCACCAAGTTGACATTCATCGCACGGATATCGTGGTTCTGAATGACATTAGAATTCGTGTAGACCACGTTAACTCCACGAACTCGGTGCTCTTGGATCCATCCGAGATCCATCTGTTCCTGCAGAGCTGTTTGCACCACAGAACATCCTTGATTGTTTTTAGAGCAGATATCACACTGATGATAGTTATGAGGTGGTACATGGCCATATCCACTCTGTCTACAATGCATCTTGACCAAATTGGTTTTCAACAAGAGTACATCATGAATTTGATAGACATCGTTAGTCTCTCCTTCTATCAAATTGACTGCAGCTTTCTCATGTTGAGGCAGCGGGTTCGTGAGAACATTAGGATTTGTATCCTTGAAGGATAAGACCCCGCTCCTAACAAGTTTTTGCACGTCGGACTTGAAATTGAGACAAGTCTCTATGTTATGCCCTAATCCTCCTTGATGGTAAGGGCAAGTTTGATCCACTTTAAACCAAAAAGGCAGATTTTCCGGTACTGTAAGAGGAGATTTAGTCTGAATGTGCCCCTTAGCCTGTAGTAATGGAAATAGCTCTGCATATGTTACGGGTATATGATCAAATCCTGGTGGCCGTGTTGTACGGTTGTTGTTATATGGAGGACGAGCCTGCTGAAGAGGCTGTTGTGTTCTTTGCTGATCAGGTTGGCTCTGCGCAACCTGAGATTGATACGTAGGAATAGGCGCAGGGCTGATAGCAGGAGTCACAGCTGCTACCGGTTGATAACGTCACCTTTGCTTTTCGAGAGAGATATTCCCAATATCTTGCTCTTTTTTCTTAGGGAGAGCACTACTGTATCGTTTTGTACTGCTCGTCGATCCAGTGTCTTTTACCAAACATCCTTCTCGGACAGCTTCCTCAAGACGTACGCCCATGCCAACCATTTCGGTGAAATCACTGGGCGCACTGGCAACCATTCGGTCATAGTAAAATGAGCTTAAGGTCTTTAAGAAGATCTTTGTCATCTCTTTTTCCTCCAGAGGTGGACAAATTTGAGCGGCAATTTCATGCCACCTTTGAGCATACTCCTTAAAGGTTTCCTTGTCCTTTTGCGACATTGATCTAAGTTGATCTCTGTCGGGTGCCATGTCCAAATTGTATTTGTATTGTTGGACGAAGGCAGTGCCAAGATCTCTGAATGTGCTGATCGTGGCACGGTTTAAACCCATGTACCATTTTTAGCGGCACCGGTTAAACTATCTTGAAAGTAGTGAATCAGTAGGTCCTGATTCTCCGTCTGAGCTGACATCCGCCGAGCGTACATCACCAGATGGCTTTGAGGGCAAGAGTTACCCTTGTACTTTTCAAAGTCGGGCTCTTGAAATTTGTGTGGGACTTTCACATTTGGGACCAAGCAGAGATCTGTGGCGTCCTTTCCAAATAGATCCTGACCGCGAATGGCTTGCAGTTCCTTCTACATTTCCAAAAACTGCTCCTGGAATTCCTCCATTCTGTCAAACATAGTTTCCTTCTTACCAGAAGGTGTCTGTGGAATCTGCCCTTCTGGGACAGTGTGCACCACAGAGGGTGGTACCGTGACTACGGTAGTGAGTCTTGGCATCTCCCGAAGTTTGTAACCTTCAGGAGTCTTCAGTATGCCCCTGGCATCTTCGCTTTCCTGAAGTTTGTAACCTTCAAGCCCAGCGGCTTCTGTTGTGATTCCCTGATCTTCAGTGATCGGCGGAACATATCCTTCTGGGATATAGTTAACAGGCATGCCCCAAGGACGATCTTTCGGCATCTGATACCTAGGATCATACTTCTCCACTATGGGCGTTGAGTTGATCTCTGAGATCACAGTTCTTTGTAGCTGAGCTTCTTCCATGGCTTGCATGTCTTTACGAAGCTTTCTCATATCCTTTCTTAGAGCGTCGATCTCTTCTTTCAACTCTCTGTTTTCTTCCTCAAGATCATCCATCTTTTTCTGACGATTGGCCCGAGTATTGTACGAATGAGACAGTTGGACTCTAGAACCGAGACACAAATGTGAGATTCGTAGGTAAGAAGAGTACGTGATGTGAGAATGATGAATGCAATGATTATATTAATTGTTTAAGGTTTAATCAAAATAAACTTCGACAATTAGATTGCAAATATCAAACAGTGGGGAAACCCCTTTTTATTGAATTCAAAGGATTACAGAAATGGAAATACAGTAGATTACAAGGTGCAGAAACAGAAACCTAAACTAATGGGTCCCGAGTCCTCTCTGAAGAGAAATCGGGTGCTGATTCTGGTATCTTCCTTTTCTTTGACAGGGGCTCTTGGGCCGTTGTCGGGTTGTCATTCCTTTGCCAAGTGAAAGGAGCGAGCAAATTCCTTTGGTCATCTTGATTATCCACAGCATGTTGCTCCAAAATTTCAATCAGAGCATCGTTCTCTTTCAGTAATTGCTGTATTTTGACGCACTCAACGTCGAGGGTGCGGTACTTGTTCTTCTAAGACCTTCTCTCCCGTTGAACTTTGTTGAGAGTAACCTGAAGCTTTTCAGTTTCTATCATGAAGTACATGATAGATTCCCTCAGCGGAAGAATTCCGTAACGAGGATAAGGCATTTTTAGCTTGAGAGCTCTAGCTTGTACCCAGTGGAGGTAAGGCTCCACCGAGACACAGTCCGATTTCCCTAGAGACTCTCGTCCTTTCTTATGGACATGTTTCCAAGCGTGCACTATTTCCATCTTTAGTGCTCTGTCGTTTTCTCCTTCCTTGAAGAAAAGACCTTCCAGATGAACACCCCGTGGGACGTGTCTCATCGGGTATCCAAATTGACGGCGAACCAACACCGGATGATAGTTGATTCCTCCCTTAGTTCCTATAAGGGTACATTGGGGAAGTTTCCACAACGATCAATGATTCTGATTCCATCATAGATCCTATTACACCAATCTATATCAGAGTTGGTAAGAGACATGATCTTTTGCGACCAACGTAAGGCACTCTTGCAATCCCAAAAAGCAGCAGACTTGGGCAAGTGAGAAATAAACCATTTGTAAAGCAGAGGTACACAGCATGTGATCTCCCCTCCGCTGTACAAATTTCCCAAGTGTACAGAATGATACGCATCCGCGAGCAAAGTCGGCACAGGGTTTCCAATGAGAAAAACCTTAATAGAGTTAATATCGACGAAGTTATTGATGTTGGGAAACAAAAATAACCCGTAGGTGAGTAAAACAAAGATGCTTTCAAAAGCAGTCACGTAACCGATACTGGCGAAGTACAAGGCTTTCTTTCTCAAGAACTGGGCTGGCAAACCTTGTATGCCACCCTTAGTGGTTAGGTGAGTCCTGACCTCAGACTCGTCCAAATGAATTGCTCTCGCAACGGTCTGATTCTTTGGAATTTCTTCCAGTCCAGAAAATGGAGCTCGATCGGTGATATGTAGATCAATCAGATGAGAATACTCCTCCAGCGTTGGTGCTAGCTGGTAATCCGGGAATGTGAAACAGTGATAAACCGGATCGTAGAATTGAATGAGCGCATCCATGATTCCCTCAATCACATGGACTCTTAATAGTGGTAGCAAACCTCCGTGCTTGGCTCTGAAAGCCTCAGGGTTAGTGATCATCCTCGCTAACCTTCTCAAATCCTCTAGTTTTGGAACCTTGAAGGTATAACTATGAGTTCTCCTTCTACCGAAATCCATTAGCGTAATCCTCTTCTTTGATATTTGCAATCACAGTCTTAGTTTAATTTGAAAAACAGAGAGACTAGAAGAGAATGTTTTTTGAATGTTTTAATGTTTTTTAGATGAATGCGTGAATGCAGCACACAAAAACATAGAAAAAACATGGGGTCAAAGGGTCATCGTCATGAAGTCAAGGCTCTACCCATCCCCAAAGGTTTATACTAGGGTGATTTTTGTACCTGTACTCATTATCATTAGCTCCTCCCAGGAAAGCAAAACAACAAGCGGATCGCCAACGAGTTGTAGAGCAATCTTAGAGTAAGTGCCATTCACCGAGAATAGATCACCAGCCTCAAATGAGGGTAGTATCGCGTAACAACTATTTCCGATAGCTTCCACACTACGAAATGGTTTGGCTCCTCAGCTTCTCAGACTTAACAATCGGCCCATTGTCTAGGTGAGAGAATGGGTTGCATTGGTCAGCCTCCACTGAGGTTGATGGTCGACCTCGTCGCCATCACTTATCTTAAGTGTATACTCAATCTTTCCACATACGGCATCACCCGCATTCCCATTAGCAGAAAAATAAACATGTATAACAATTAGGAAAAGCAGTATATATATTTGTCCTAAACATCCTAGACCTTTAAAGCTATGAATCTTAAGTTCCTGACAGAAAATGGGTTCCCCGGCGGAAGCCCCAATCTGTGGTATTCACACAAGTGAAGAGGACAAAGAAATCGGGCCCCACGGTGGGTGCCATTTTTCTGTAGTGAGCGATTTTGGACGCGGTTCTTAAGCGCTGGTCGCTCTCTGCGGTTGAGTTTTAACTACAGGTCGATTCATTTTTTATCCTATTGTGAGCTGAATAAGGAAGGAAAATAGATGTCTCCAATTAACCCTGCTTTGCATACTGAGTTTAAACAAAGGTCTGTTAGGTTACGGATGCTATCAATGTGGGGGGGCCTTTGTACTGGTTATTTGTATTTTCGCCAATACTGTTTTCTTTCTTTTCATTTTGACAAAAGGTTTCTGGCGGGGAACAAGGATTGGGATGTTATGACTGATGCTTTTGATCGATATGAGAGTATGGGATTTTGGGTTTTTTTGTTGATTGTGCTCGCTAAGATTTTTTCTTTCAATCTTATGCCTACGTATTCCCGTTTACCGAAACAGGGAAATCAGAGCGTTCGTAGTTCCTCCTATTCTATGGGAGGAAATGGTTGTTTTGGTGTCTTGTTCAAAGCCCAAGACGTGAAACGAAAGGTGATTTGTATCTTGTTAAAAGCCCAAGATGTGAAGCTAAAAGGTGTTGACTTTAGAGAGAATTTGTCATCTCTAAAGAGGGGGTTGTATGTCACAACTGTTTATAAAGGAGAATTACTTTAACCGGGATGCGCGGATCCTAGCAATGCCATAATTTTCTTTATAGGGGATTTTAACCTGAAGGAGAAGACTTTAACTCAGTGTAGAGCAATGCTATCTTTCCTTAGGACTTTCTCATGCTAAAAGAGGGACAGTGGCATGGATGTAGATGATCCAGGGGCTTGCTGCTTACAACGATTAGATGAAGGGAGTTGTTTGTGTACTGTGAACGAGGCACAACTTTGATGCTAAAAGGTTGATTGGATCAACCAGTGGTTTTCTTATACAAAGCCTAAGAGGAGGCTAATATGTGTCTCGTACGAAGCCCGAGAGAGAGGCTAAAAGGTTTCTGACTCGACGATGAATTCTTTTGGTATCTCGTATAAAGCCCGAGATGAAGGCTATTTGACTCAACAAGAGAGTTTTTGTATCTCGTACAAAGCCCAAGATGGAGGCGAAAGAGGTGATTGACTCAACGAGGGAGTTTCTTATGTGTCTCGTACAAAGCCCGAGAGAGAGGCTAAACGTTGTTTGATTCCACTGGGGAGGATCATTGTACAAAACCCAAGAGGAGGCTATGGTAACTGTTTCAGTTAAGTGACAGGTCTAGTATGCTGATTTTGAGAAAATCAGTTCTTATATGAGCAACACTGTACTCAAGGATTTGATTCGAGGATCAGGGTTATTTCCTGTTCTTTAAGGAAGTGGGAAATCCGAAGGGTATTGAGACTGTCCGAGTCTGCGGGTTTTCTTCCTATTTAACGAAGGGGTCACTTGAGAATGTCTTTGAGACTCAAGGAGATTAGACTGTCCAAGTCTAGAGTGTCATCTTTTGTACTATGCTTTGAGAAACAGTAGTAGACTCTATGAAAGGATTGTTCTATGAAGATGACTAAGTTCTATTCATATACCTCTAGGAGGTCATCGGGACAATTTGTATGAAGCCCAAGAGGAGGCTGGAAACTTTTAAGAAGCCGATCGGTCCTTGTACTAAGCCCAAGAGGAGGCTATCATTCCCGGAGGAAGAGATCATTATACGAAGCCTAAGAGGAGGCTGTGAATACTTCTAAGAAGCCGATGGGTCCTTGTACTAAGCCCAAGAGGAGGCGGTGTTGCTTTTAGGAAGCCTGTGGGTCCTTGTACGATGCCCAAGAGGAGGCCGATGCTTTTAAGAAGCCCGTGGGTCCCTAAACCCCGAGAAATTCAAGGCAAGCTATTCACAAGGAATAGATCAAGTCAGGAAAGTTCGAGAATCTGGAAGAAACTCAAAGATGCCATTCACAGAGAATACATTCATCTATGGGAGTAGAGTTTCTTGACAATTCCTAATGAGGACAGCCAAAGAGAAGACTGTATCTGGTGATCCTATTGGGGATCTAGTTGTTTATTTCTACGAATAAACGAAACGGCGTCACCTAGTTCTAGACGTAGTTGCCGGGGAAACTCTAAATACCTATACTATTATTACACAGTTGATATGAGTTTATGAAAGAAGACTTACAGCGAAACAGCCCCACAATACAGTTATATGTATATGAAAGCGGTAAATGAAAGCATATAAACACTTACTCGGTTGTAGAGCTTCCATGCTGTTTGGTTAGTTGTTCAACAAAGAAAGATTGAAAACAATAGTATATTCAAAATCAAAGGAGAAAGTGCTTTGAAAAATAAAGATTTGGGGCTTACAGTTCAAGGAGAGGCCCAGGGTTTTATCAGTAAGCGCACTGTTTGAATTTGTACAGAGGGACTTATACAAGTGACTGAGGCCCAACAAGGTTTTCTGTACAAAGGGATGGGTCTTACACTCTCTCAAGAGGCCCAAAAAAAGTTTAAAGAAAAATAGTGGGGCTTATAACACGAGGGTAGGCCCAATTGATTTTTTGTTTAAAAATGGCGATTGCGCCGAGGTTTCCTTTTAACGCAGAGGGACTTATACAATAAGTGAGGCCCAAAAAGATTTTGGTAAAAAAAAGGATTGGGTCTTACACTCTATTAGAGGCCCAAAAGTTTTGAATGGGTCTTATAGCTCAAGGAGAGGCCCAAAAGGTTATTTTTCAAAAGGCGACGATCGCGCCGTTTGTTTTTGACGGTATCGGGACTTATACAATACACTGAGGCCCAAAAATGGTTTGGTCAAAAAAAGGATTGGGTCTTACACTCTATTAGAGGCCCATGAGTGTTTGACAATGATTTGTTTGAGTGAAAAGCAAAGAAACCCTAATTTTATTCTTTAAAAGTAAATATTTAAAGAAAATCAATGAAAAATACCAAATAGGTTTGAATAAACCACTTGTGATTTTTGTTTAAGGTTTAAAAATGAGGTATAAATCACAAGAGATATTAAAACTCATTTGGTCTTGATTTTTCAAGATGAATATTCATTTTAGAAATGTTTAAAACAAATAAAAATGAATTTATTCACAAAAATACTAATTATATTAAATAAATAATATAAACTTAATTTTTTTTGTGGAATAAAATATTTCAACATTTTTGTGATTTTTTGCAAAAAGAACCAATAAAAAATAATTAAAATTGAAAGAGTTATTAATTTTCCAAATAATTAACAAAACATGAAAATATTGGAAAAATAGCAAAAATGTGAAAAATCTCAAAATGGCATGGGTGGGGCTTGAACCCACAACCTCAAGCATACAAGGCGCACGCCTTACCACTGGGGTGGTGATACATCCATTGTTTGAAACAAACCAACAAATACACAAGTCATGCCTTGGTTTTGGCTTGCCCAATGCAAGTTTTGGCTCAAAAACGTGAAGGTCATAACTTTCTCAATTCTTAATGGTTGGAGACAAAATTTATATGTATCTGGGCCAGAATTTCACAAGGAATCCAATGGTGGTGGTGGTTTTTTCAGATCCCACTCCCTCCTCAAAACCCGATAGTGGTTTTGAAAATGGCCTATGATTGCATTTTCTATGCTACACTTGGATACAGGCATGAATTACATGATCAATTGGCACAAACACAACACATATGACATGTAAAATAGATGCATACTCAGTGGACTTCAAATGCACACATGTTTTGGTGAGTGCAAGTTGAGATGCTTACCCTTCTTTGGGATTTTGGAGGTTTCTCTGCAATCTGCCAACCCTCTTACTCCAGATATGATTTTATGCTTTGAACCACCTCAAATGATCCCTTGGATGCTTTTAGGATGATTGGAATCAGCTGGTACCTGCAAAAACACAAACAGTCCCTTTCTTGCAAAAGGGGTTAAAAGTGACCAAAATAGCAACTCCCTCAAATGGTGTTCCAGATGGTGGGAACCATTTGGGACAGTTCAAGGATGATATTTGGAGTGTGTGTGAGGTTTTATCTGGTTTGGAAAGTGACTGAATCAAGACATGGCTTGAAAAATGCAAAAAAGTGTTATTTTGAGGTTTTGAGAGGTGACTTTGTGATGTTGTGATTACAGGTCACTTTTGATGGTATGCACAGCTTACATATGATATATATATGAGGTGTGTGTGTGATTAGTTTGGGTGGAATTGCTCTCTAGCTCAAAAACTCATAATTACTTGCTTTGGAAGGCAAGTTTGAGGTGAAAGAAGAGATTTTGAGGAAAGTATCTGTTTGATGGCTTTGGTGTACTCAAACTGAACACAATTGAGCTCTATTTATAGTAGAGCAAGTTTGTTTTGGGATCCACAGTGAATGGCAACTGCAGCAGATGTTTGTTCAATGTTGGCCAATGGAAATGCAAGTCTCCTCTAGCCATTGACTAGAGGTTAGGGCACAGGGCTGTGGTTCCCTTGGTCTTGGATAAGTCTTGACTGATTTCAGATGAGAATGTCTCAGTCCATGCCACCTTGATGCTTCCATTGAATGCTTCAATCCAAATTTGGAGTCTTGTCCCTATTTTGGCCATTCGAGGTTCAACATGCTATTTCTTGTTCCATGGACTTTGGAGGCTTGGCTCAGTGATTGTCCCCTTTAGATTCAATCCTCAGATGTGTCCAAGTGGATAGGAGCATTTGAATTTGGCTGATTTTGGCAAATCGAGCAAAATTGCAAATTCTGCCTTGCCTTTGACAGATTTCAGCAAGGCAACTTGCCAATCTCATATCTCATGGTGTAAGTTGAATTTGGTAATGTTCTTGACCATTTTGGAAAGCCCTTACATGATACAACAACTGTTTGAACATGTTTGGTTTTGATCTCTTTTGAATCCAAGTGAAAAATCCCCCTACATTTGGCAAAAAGTGAAGACAGATTTGGACTTAGTGAAAATTTCACTAAGTGTTGGAAAAAGTGACATTTTCACTTTTAAGCCATTTTGATCACTCCATAACTCAAAATCCTTAATGAATTGGACTTAGGTCTAGTTGAAGTTTTTGTAGAGGGTAATGAGGGCTACATATCCATCTTTGGATGAGGAAAAATGGCTTTGTCGTTTAGGAGTTATGATCCTCCAAAGTTGGTACCCTTGTCACTTTATTTTTAACTTAGAAAATTTTCTAAGTTTTTATGGTTACCCCTTTTACAAGTTATCCAACTTTTCTTGATTTTTCTTGATGAATGATGATTCAAATCATACATTAACATCATTTTAGGGTTAAAAAACCATTTTGGTGAAAAATCTCAAAAAGTCAAGGTTGACTTTTGTGCACAGTTGACTTTTTATTAGATGAATTCCAAACTGTGCAATTCTTCAGAAAATCATGTCCTTGACCTAAATCAAACTTGATGGACATGTTCCATGGGTGTCATAGGGTATATTGAATCGTGTCTTAGGGCTTGGGAGCATGTCTTGGTCAAAAGTCAAAGTTACAGTTGACTTTTTCCTTAAAACCCTAATTGTGGTGCAGACGAAATTGAGACTTGTTGCTCAAGCTTCTTGGATTAATCCATTGTTCCAAATGGATCAATATAGTTCATTAGAGACCCTCAAACCCTCTCTTGAGGTCTTGGCTCATGATTTGCCCTAAAAGTCAACTTAGGGGTGAATTAGGTCAAGAAACCCTAATTCTTGATTTTTTTATGAGTGCATCCCCTGAAGCAAAATTGACTTGATGATTGGGTCCATGAGTTTCCATGGAGTATATTAGGTTAGGTTTTGGATCATTGGCTTGTGCCCAGATGAAAAATTTCCATCTGGAGGCCCTGGTCGACCAAAACCCTAATTTGGTGACACTGTCAATCTTGAGACTTGATCCACCTAGAAGGGAGCAGCCTTGTGCTTAATCCTTGAATTGGGAGTCCTTTTGATCCATTGTGGATGTTTTAGAGGCTAGACAAGTTGAAGATCATGTTGTTTCTTGACTGATCCTTTGTCTAAGGCTCTGAGAGGGCTTGAAACCCTAATTTTGATTGTAGTGAATGCTCACCCATCTTTGGGGAGACTGATGAAGTATGATGGTTCCTCCATATTGTGATGATGATTTTCACAATGATGGGAAATCTTAGTGGTCAAAATTTGGGGTATGACACTATGAACGTGTTTCCAAGCATGCATTATTTCTGTCTTTAGTGCCCTGTCATTTTCTCCTTCCTTGAAGAAAAGACCTTCCAGATAAGCACTCCACGGGACATGCCTCATTGGGTATCCAAATTGACGACGGACTAACACCGGATGATAGTTGATTCCTCCCTTAGTTCCTATAAGGGGTACATTTGGGAAATTTCCACAACGGTCAATGATTATGATCCCGTCATAGATTCGATTGTACCAATCGATGTCAGAGTTGGTAAGAGACATGATTCTCTGCGACCAACGTAAAGTATTCTTTTGATCCCAAAATGCAGCAGACTTGGGCAAGTGGGAAATGAGCCATTTGTACAGCAAGGGCACACAACACGTGATCATTCCTCCGCTGTACAAATTCCTTAAGTGTACAGAATGATACGCATCTGCGAGTAAGGTCGGTACAGGGTTTCCAATCAGACATATCTTAATGGCATTGATATCTACAAAGTTATATATGTTGGGAAACAAAAATAACCCGTACGTGAGCAAAACAAAGATGCTCTCGAAAGCGGCCATGTTCCCTATACTAGCAAAGTACAGGGCTTTCTTTATCAAGAATTGGGCTGGCAAACCTTGGATACCACCTTTAGTGGTCATGTGAGTCTTGACCTCTGACTCGTCCAAATAAATTGCTCTTGCAATGGTTTGATCTTTTGGAATTTCTTCTAGTCTAGAAAAGGGAGCTTGATAAGTGATATATAAATCAGTCAGGTGAGAATACTCCTCCAGTGTTGGTGCTAGCTGATAATCCGGGAATGTGAAACAGTGATAGACCGGATCATAGAACTGGATTAGTGTGGACAGGATTCCCTCAATTACATGGACCCTTAATAGAGACAGCAGTCCTCCATACTTGGTTTTGAAAGCCTCAGGGTTGGTGATCATCCCAGCCAACCCTCTTAAATCCTCTAGTTTTGGAACCTTGAAGGTATACTTGTGAGTTTTTCTTCTACCAAAATCCATTGGCAATCTCTTTATCTGACATTTGCAATCATTGTCTTAGTTTAATTTGAAAAAGAGAGACTAGAAGAGAAGATTTTCTTTGTTTAAATGTTTTTTAAATGAATGTATGAATGTAACACACAAAAACATAGAAAAAACATGGGGTCAAAGGGTCGATGTCATGAAGTCAAGGCTCTACCCCCCCCCCCCCCCAAGGTTTATACTGGTGATTTTTTGTACCTGTCCGCAAAATCATTGACCCCTCTTGGGATAACAACAGCAAGCGGATCTCCAGCGAGCTGATGTATCCTAGAGTGATCTCAAATGAGGGTAGCATCCCGTGACAACTATTTCCGATAGCTTCTGATAACTCGAAATTATATCGTTTATTTGGCTTGACTTACATGAATTTTAGTTATGATTTCCTTTGTTTTATTTGATTTATGCTTCGATTTATATCTCATTTACTATGTTTTCAGGCGACTTGGATTAATTCACAAAAGAAAGAAAAGAAAAGAATTAAAGGAAGAAATATATGAAAGAAGAAGAAATTATGGAAAGAAAATAGAAGGAAAGAAATGGAAGAAAGAAAGAAAAAGAATGGAAAGAAATGAAAGAAAAGAGGCGGGGCCCACCACCACTCACACATGTGGCGCAAGCCACGTTGTGGGGTGGCGCCCACCACCAAGCAAAGAGTGGCGCTAGCCACTTCATGAGGAAAGGAAGAGGTGGCGCAAGCCACCTATGTTCTTGGACATTCATTGCCACTAAATTAATATATTGCCACTAAGCCATTATATTTATATTATACTCTTCAATCAACCTCTCTTCTCACCTATCATGTGCTACTATGAATTGGGAAAATGAAAGGAAGTAGCTACATAATATAATATACTTTATCTTTCATGAGAAACTTTAAGATTAAAAAGCAATCTCTGAAAAGTGTGCCCCTCGGCACACATTGTTACGATCGGCATGGCTTTAGAAGAAAAGTGTGCCCCACAGCACACTATGCGTGACGAACGTCATCCCTATTTTTCAGCGTCACGTATCAGTGAATCAACGGATCCCTCTCCACGATGGAACGATCAAAGCTACTTCCTCCTGATTTTTCTCCACTTACGGAGTCTTCGAAGACTGAAACCACGAAGCCACTAACTCCTAAATTCTCTCCAAGGGAAGTTACAACCAATTCTATAAAAGGAGGCAGTGGTACAACACACCGGGGGGCTCGTCCATTTTTTCAAGTTTCATGTTCAGAGCATATTATTATTCTTAGTTTTTAGGCAGAAAAGTTTACCATGTAAAAGTGATAGTTTCTCACATCGAGGAACTTCCACACCATTAGTCTTAGGTGCTGTTTCATTTATTTCAAATTCAGTTCCAGTTATTGTGCGCGAAGTTTATTTTGCATTATTCCAGAAGTAATTCCAGCTTTCCTTTTTGCATTATTTACAGGTTCCTTTTTATCGCATTATTTATTATTATTGCTTTGTTCGTCAAATTTAATTGTCATGTCGTTATTTATCATAACCGTAATGATTTATGCGTTTTTAACTAGTAGCATGTCCGGCTAAGCAACTTGAGTCCGGTGTATGAGGACCTTCGTTACCGACGGGACTCGGTAGAAAATAATAGGTGCGAACTTATGATTAAAATTCTGTTTTGGTTTTAATTTCCAAGTCTAATTTAAATAGCTTTGTCACGAGAGTGAGAGGTTATTTAACACGATTTTGTCATGAGAGTGAAAAAATTAATTAAGGTTAGAGTCGGCACTGCGGGAGCGCTTTAGATACGTTTTGGATATTATTGGCTTTCAAAATATATTTCCTAGTTACAGGGCGAGCGAGAGAAAAATCTTGGGATTAGGGAACATGACTTTATTTAATACCGCGAGAGCATGAGGCGGAGTTTTTAAGTCGGTATATTCTACGGAACTAAGTTATAGTTGTAATTAGCACCCAAATTCTACAAAGTCCTTTAGGAACGTGGAATCCATATTTCGGCCTCTCTTTATTATCATATTTTCTAAGTCCATTTTAGTTTTAGTCATAGTTTCCCTTTTATCTAATATCATTAGCCTTAACTTTACAACGATAGATTACAGTAGGTTGACATTGGTCTCTGTGGGTTCGACAATCTTTTATATTACTTCGATATTTACGTGCACTTGCGGACGCATCAGCTTCCGCACTACAAAATGGTTTCAGTCTACTAAAAATCTCTGCTGCTCAGATAACCCAGTCGGCCACACTACTTTCAACAACCGAAGTCGTATATGCAATGTATCTGCAAAGGGAGTCTCCACTGAGTTTGATGGTCGACCGGGGACTCTTAACTGGGATTCACTCCCCGTAAGATTACCCGTATTGTCATCACCTATCTTAGGTGTATACTCAATCTTTCCACATGCGGCATCACACGCATTCCCATTAGCAGAAAAATAAACACAGATATCAATTAGGAAAAGCAGTATATATATTTGTCTTAATCATCCTAGACCTCTAGTCTTATGATCCTATATAGACAATGACTCCCCAGCAGAGTCTCCATTTCTGTGATACTTTGTGATCTCAAGGTTTTCTTCGTAAGATTGTGAACTTAAGGTTTCTAAACCGAAGATTGTAAGAAAGAGAACCGGGCCCCACGGTGGGCGCCATTTTTTCTATAGCACGATTTTTGTGGTCTTGAATCACTATCGCTTTGGTACTATAGGTCGATTTAGTTTTTATCCTATTAAGCTGATTAAGGAAGGGAAATAGATGTCTCCAATTAACCCTGCTCGTAAACTAAGGTTAAACAGTCAAAACTATTGGTTTACAGATGCTATTAAGACGTGGGCCCCTCTTTGATTTATTTTGTTAAGAACACAGTGTCTGGACTATTTGTGAGGTTTTGGTAAGGTGTTTAGATTTAATGCTTTTGGGTTAATTTGATGGAGATACTGGATTTTGGGTTTTTTATTAGTATGCTCGCTAAGATTTTTGCAATCTTATGCCTACGTATTCCCGTTTAACGAAACAGGGAAATCAGAGCGATCGTAGTTCCTCCTATTCTATGGGAGGAAAAAGGTTGTTTTGGTATCTTGTTCAAAGCCCAAGACATGAAGCTAAAGGTGGTTTGTATCTTGTTCAAAGCCCAAGATGTGAAGCTAAAAGGGTTTGGATGAGAGAGAATTTGTCATCTCTAAAGAGGAGTTGTTGATGTTTGTATGTTGTGAGCAAGGCACATATTTTGATGCTAAAAGGTTAATTGACTCAACTGAGGTTTCCTCATACAAAGCCTAAGAGGAGGCGATTGACCCAACAAGAGGGTCCATTTTATTTGTTTTCACGTACGAAGCCCGAGATAGAGGCTAAAAGGGTTGACTGAACAAGAGAGTGCTAACAAGTGACTGACTCAACAAGAGAGTGCTTTTATATATCTTGTACGAAGCCCAAGACAAAGGCTAAAAGGTTTGACTCAATAAGAGAATCTTTTATCTGTCTTATATGAAGCCTAAGACTGAGGCTAAAAAGGTTTGACTCAACAAGAGAGTCTTTTATACTCAACAAGAGAGTGATTTAGTGTCTCGTACGAATCCCGAGATGGAGGCTAAAAGGGAAGTGGATCAACAAGAGAGTCTTTTATACTCAACAAGAGAGTGTTTTGTATGTGTCTTGTATGAAGCCCAAGACGGAGGCTAAAAGGAGATTGACTCAACAAGAGAGTATTTTATACTCAACAAGAGAGTGATTTGTTGTCTCGTACGAAGCCCGAGATAGAGGCTAAAAAGGTGGACTCAACAAGAGAATCTTTTATACTCAACAAGAGAGTGTTTCATATGTGTCTTGTATGAAGCCCAAGACGGAGGATAAAAGGTTATTTGACTCAACAAGAGGGTCTTTTATACTCAACAAGAGAGTGCTTTAGTGTCTCGTACGAAGCCCGAGATGGAGGCTAAAAGGAGATTGACTCAATAAGGGAGTCTTTTATACTCAACAAGAGAGTCTGAAAAGGTTAGCTCCATTGGGGAGAATCATTGTACAAAGCCCAAGAGGAGTCTGTCTTACTGCTGAGGATTAGATCCATATGCAGGTCCAAGGGTGGGTAACTCTCATGAGAGAGACTGGGTTTCAGAGTGATCAATGTTTTTTCCTATGTTTGAAAGGAACTTGAGAATGTCTTTGAGACTCAAGGGGGTTTAGACTGTCCAAGTCTAGAGTTTTATCTATTGTATAATGCCCAAGAGGAGGCACCGGCATTAAGGGATGAGTATCAACCCTAAAAATGGCCGGAGGTTTGACACTGGAAAAACTGCTCTAGCAAAGGATGACTAAGTTCTGTCTTATACCTTTAAGAGGTCGCCAGAGTCCTTGTATTAAGCCTAAGAGAAGGCATGAGAACTTCTAAGAAGCCGACGGGTCCTTGTACAACGCCCAAGAGGAGGCGGGGATGCTTTTAGGAAGCCTGTGGGTCCCCAAACCAAGAGAAGTTCAATAAATGCAATTCACAGAGAAAAGATCATTCCAGGAAAGTTCGAGAATTTGGAAGAAACTCAAGAGATGTTATTCACGGAGAATAGATCAACTCTAGGGAGTAGAGTCTCTTTGAAAATTTCTAAGAGTGACAGTCTGAGAAAAGGTTCACCGAGAACACTGCCTTTCTCTTTGTTCCATATTGTTTAACTCCAAGAGAAAGGAAGACTGTATCTGGAATCCTACGGGGGATCTAGTTTTGTTTGTATTTAAGAGTGACCAACAAGGCTTTACCTATGATAGACATAGTTGCCCGGGGAAAACTCTAAATAACTATACTAGTATTACACAGTTGATATTTGATGAGTATATAAAAGGATGTGAAAGAAGACTTACGGTGAAGCAGCCCCACAATACAGTTATATACATAGGAAAGCGATAAATGAAAGCGGATAAACACATACCCGTTGTAGAGCTTCCATGCTGTTTTGTTAGTTGTTCAACAAAGAAAACTTTGATAATAATATTATATTCAAAATCAAAGGAGAAAGTGCTTTGAAAAGATTGTTGGGGCTTACAGCTCAAGGAGAGGCCAAAGTTTTTAACGATGATTGCACCGCTGTTTTGAAAACTGTACAGAGGGACTTATACAATATGTGAGGCCCAAAATTGTTTATGTACAAAGGGGGTTGGGTCTTACACTCTATTAGAGGTCCAAAGAGTTTTAAAGAAAGGAAATGGGACTTATAACACGAGGGTAGGCCCAGATGATTTGATTTTTGAACTGGCGATCGTGTCGAGGGTTTTTCTTTTAACACAGAGGGACTTATACAATATCTGAGGCCCAAAAAGGTTTTGGTTAAAAGGGGATTGGGTCTTACACTCTATTAGAGGCCCAAAGAGTTTTAAAATGAATAAAGATGGGTCTTATAACTCAAGGAGAAGCCCAAAGATTTTTGTTAAAAAGGCGACGATCGTGCCGAACTTTTTGACGGTATCGGGACTTATACAATACACTGAGGCCCAAAAAGGTTTTATTTACTAAGGGGTTGGGTCTTACACTCTATTAGAGGCCCAATGATTTTTAAGAAAATAAAGATGGGACTTACAACACGAGGGGAGGCCCAGATGATTATTTGTTTGAAAAATGGCGATCGCGCCGAGGTTTGAAAACACAATGGGTCTTATACGATGACCGAGGCCCAAACTATTTTGGTTTTCAAAGGGAGTTTAGGTCTTACACTCTATTAGAGGCCCAAAGAGTTTTTTTATACAACAGATGAGGCTTACAACTCAAGGAGAGGCCCAGATGATTTTTGTTTTGAAATGGCGATCGCGCTGAGATTTTTGAAAACGCAGTGGGTCTTATACAATGACTGAGGCCCAAAAATTGTTTGGTTTTCAAAGGGGGGTTGGGTTTTACACTCTATTAGAGGCCCAAAGTGTTTGAAAAATATTTTTTTGGGTGAAAATCAAAGAAACCCTAATTTCATCATTTTTAAAAGTAAATTCTTAAAGAAAATCAAATAAAAATGATAAAATACCAAATAAGTTTGAATAAACAACTTGTGATTTTTGGTTGAGGTTTGAAAAATGATGTCTTAATCGCAAGATGAATTAAAATTCATTTGGTTTTGATTTTCATGATGAGAATTCACTTTTAAAATGTTTAAAAACAATTAAAAATGGATTTATTCACAAAAATACCAACTATATAAATAAATAATATAAATTTGATTTTTGTGTGGAATAAAATATTTTGGAGTATGAATAAGAAGTGTGTAAAACAGAATTGAAAAATGATGATTTTTGCTATGTGAAAGAATTGGTTGAGTTTTGAAGATAATAGAAAAAGGAAAGATGTCACAACATCATCTTCGACATCTCTTATGAGGCAAAAACCAGAACTGAAACTTTAGTTTTCAACATCTTTTTTATCAAACTTCCAAAACTCATAACTCTCTCAATTTTTAACGAAATTAAAATCCGTAAGAACCTATCTTGACCGATTTTTCTCAAGGAATCCAATGGTATCACTCATGCACACTGAAACTTAATGTACAGAACGCACAAGGGAAAAAACCAGAACTGGACCTTAATTTTAAAACAACATAAACTCCACATATAAACATGTTAAAGTGCAAACAGTAGGAAGATCACAACAAACACATTAAGGACTACATTTTTTCTTCAAAAATTAATCAATAATGATGCATGTATATGGAGTTTCAAAGTGTTAGAACACTTACCTATTGGATCAAGGTCCAATGCCTCTTCAATGTAATTACAGCATCAAGAGGAAGATTCTATGAGCTTCCTTGATCCTCCAGGAGTGTGTTTGAATGCTTAGAGTGGATTAAAATGAGCTGGAACTGGTTGTGGTACCTCAACTGCAATTCTATCAAGAACTTGAGCAATTGGCTGGTAATTTGATGAATTTGATGTTTCAGATGTTATGTTAGTGTTTGGATCACTTCTATATGATGTTTATGAGGTGTGTGTGTGTGATTGGTTTGGTTGGAATTGCTCTCAAACTCAAAACCCGATAGTGACTTGCCTTAGAAGGAAAAATTGGAAGTGAGAAGGAGATTTTGAGGAAAGCATCAGTTTGATGGCTTTGGTGTACTCAGACTGAGCACAAATGAGCTCTATTTATAGTAGAGCAAGTTTGTTATAGAAGCAATAGTGAATGGCAACTGCAGCAGAGGTTTGGCAAATGTTGATCAATAGGAATACAAGCCTCCTTTAGCCATTGACTAAAGGTTAGAGCACAGACTTCTGGTTCCCTAGTTCTTGGATAAGTCTTGACTGAATTCAGTTGGAAAGGGCTCAGTCCATGCCACCTTACTGAATGTATTGAATACTTGAAATCAAAATTAGATATTTGGCATCTTTGTAGCTTTTTAGGTTTGGCATGCTACTTGTGGAATCTTGGACTTGGGAGGCTTGGGAATCAGAGCTTGTCCTTTGATTGCCCCCTTTTCAAGTGTGCAAATGGATGACAAGGCTTAAAAATTTGTGTGGCATAAGAAATGTGCAAATCTGTCCTGAAACCTGTCTTAAAAAATCAGCTGCAGCAAGCCTTGTTGTAAAATCCATAACTTCTTGCTCAAGAATGATAAATAGATGTTCCAGGACTTTCTGGAAAGTTGAGATGACATACTTCAACTTTGATGTTCAGGGTCTTTCTTGAATCAACTTGGATCATGGAGAAAAACGTTCTTGAAGTTGGGACATTCTTGCTGGAAAAATATTAATGATGTCCTATGAAATGTTGAAACATTTGACAACTTTGAACATTAATAATTCCAAACTTTAATCACTTATATCTTTTAATCCACTATGATATTTTGAGTTGAAGTGAATTGCATCTTTGATGCTTATCCTGCATGGTGACAAAGCTTGAAAATTGTGTGGCACAAGAAAAAGTGCACAAAATCTGTCCTAAAAAAAAGCTGCAGCAAGCCTTACTGTAAAGTCCATAACTTCCTGCTCGAGTATGATAAATGGACGTTCTATAACTTTCTGGAAAGCTGAGATGACGTACTTCAACTTTGATTTTCAAGGTTTATGAAGATAAGACTTGTAAAGTTGTCAAAAATGACCTTGAACTTGTGTGATCAAGTCTGTCCTAAAAGCTGTCTTAAAAATTCTGTTTTATCAATGCCTTTTGCAGAGATTATAACTTTCTGCTCGAGAATGATAAATGTGCTTTCTAGGACTTTCTGGAAAGGTGAGATGACGTACTTCAACTTTCATGTTCATGACGTGGCTTGAATCAACTTGGATCATGGAGAAAAACGTCCTTAAAGTTGGGACTTTCTTGCTGGAAAAATAATTAATGATGTCCTACGAAATGTCGGAACATCTGACATTAAGAATTCCCAACTTTGATCACTTATATCTTTCAATCCTTATGATATTTTGAGTTGATTCCTTCTAAAATGTTGAAGTATCAAATACTCTCTTTAAAAGTAGCCCTTACGCAAAATCAATGGATGCTTGGATCAATAGTTACAACCTTGAAAAGTTGTGCACTTGAGCATGATTTTAACTTAGAAAAAATTTCTAAGTTTCCTTCAATTTGATCAATTTTGCAATTTTGCATGATTTCTTGATTTAAATTTGATCAAATTAAATCATCCATCATATTTTCTTGAGTAATGGCTTGTGAAGCTCATAGTTGACCAAAAGTCAAATTTTGACTTTCTGCGTCAGGTGACTTTGTATTAGATGAACTTGAGGCTTGATCCACTTGAAATGTTGCACTCTTGTGCTTAGTTCTTGATGTGGGAGACCTCTTGATCCTTAATGGATGTTTGAGAGGTTTGACAAGTTAATGATCGTGTCAATTTTTTATTGATCCCTTATCTAAGGCTCAGAGAGGGCTTAAAACCCTAATTATTGTTTGTGGTGAATGCTCACCCATCTTTGGGGAGACTGATGAGGCATAATGATACATCCATATTGTGATGATGATTTACACAATGATGGGAAATCTTAGTGGTCAAAATTTGGGGTATGACAGTACCAGATGCTCATTTTCAAAACTTAATTTTCTTAATAAACTTAGATGGTCGTGGAGTGGTTAGGTGAAGGCCTTCTCCTATCCCGAGTGCTTGACATTACCTTTAGGGTTCACTGTCATAAATCACTTACCATCTAAAATCAAAACACTTCCTTAATAATAGAATAAGGTTCTCTTTGTATTGAACTAAAGAGAGAGGATTGGGTGAAGACCTCTTCCTCTTTGAGTATTAGGATGCTCACTTTAGAGTGTGTGGTCTCGATACTCATCTTTCAATAAGAAGACGTGACTATATTCGCTACACCCTTTTCACAATAAATCTTTTGAGATAAAGAATTGGGTACTACCCGAAGGGGTTCCTATCCGAGGACTTATTTCACCCTTAAAACCAATTTTCAACAAATCAAATGTGACATCTTGCCTTGATGGCGAAAATCAACCTTTTCAAAAAGGACATGTTGCGTCCGTTGTACCGCAAACAGGTAACGCATAAGACTCCACGAGCGAGCCGCAAAACACCTAAGTGCTAGAACCTGCACGATAGCATCGTCCATAAAAAAAACACTAACCAACAGTAGGCTGAACTACGGACGCTCTGATTCTTCACTTCTTTTAAGTAAAGATACGTAGGCACAAGATTGCAATGATCTTGGCGAGCCCTCTTCCATTTTCTTCACCCGTAGTCCTCCGAACTACGTGGACTCTGACTTTCCCATTAGGGAATACGTAGGCATAGGACCGCGAAGTGTAACACCCCAATTTGTTTAATTGTATTTATTTATTTCATTTATGTAAATTTTGTGAAATGTGTGAAATTATTGTATTTTACCTGCTAATTGAGTTAATTGGTTAATTTCCCTGATAGGTAAAATATTTGAAATAAATTATAATTTCTTTTCAACTTTTATTTCCCGAAATATATTTCATCGTTATTATGTTTTATCGCGTTTTGAGAGCGTTTGCGAGAGATTTGAGAGTAGGGGTATTTTGGTCTTTTGCTGGGTTATTTTTCATAAAATAGAAAGTGGAGAGAAAAAGAGAGAAAAGAAAGGTAAAAGAAGAGAAAGAAAAGGAAAAGAAAGAAAGAGAGAAGAGGAGAAAGAGGAAAAATCGAGAATTCATCCTTTTCAAGCGCGATTAATCGGGTAAGGGTGAGAAGTTTCAATTATATCTTGCTTGTGTATGTATATGTGTTGTTTGTTGTAATTGTTTTGGTTGTTTCGCTACTTTTTCTCTAATTGATAAATTGATGAATAATTGTTAGAAATTGATGTGTTCACAGTCGAAACTCGATATAAACTGCGTAGAATACTTGTTGATTATGTGGGGACATGTTTTGGCAGATATATTGTGAATTGGAAGTGTTTAGATGAGATTTGGAGAGGAAATTGGATGATTTTTTCAGGAAAAATTACACAGGAAAAATTCAAGGTTTTCGTTGCCCATACGCGTATCAGGTAAGGCAATACGCGTATTGGGTTGGGCAATACACGTATGGCAAGGAAGGAATGTAGGCATTACGCGTATGGGAGTGGGCAATACGCGTATGGAGTGAGGCAATACGCGTATTGGATTTTTAGTGGAACTTTTGGGGAAAAATCAGTCTCTGCCCATACGCGTATCACTTTGGGCAATAGGCGTATGGATGGGCGAGTGAGCAAGGCAATACGTGTATGGCTCAGGGCATTACGCGTATGACTAGCACGATTGCAGAATTTTGTCATTTCGCGATTTCTTTCCCGATTTCGCGTCCGATGCCGTAACTTTTGATCCATAACTCGGATTGAGACATTCTAGGTATCGTTGGAAAGCTAATGAAATGTTCTTCCTTATTAAAATGGTTTCGAGGTTTGTGGTCGATTTAATTATGTCGGGAATTTGGAATTGTGTCATTTTGTCGACTTTTACTATTATAATGGTGTGTATTTGATGTGTTATCATGCAATATGCTCTTGATATATATCGTATGAATTGTGTGATGTTATATGATGTGAATGCATGTGATGAAATGTTGTGATGATAGTTTGTGGCCTAAGGGCAAGAAAATGCATTGTGTTGTGGTTGATTGTATATGCATGATTATGGGTGTATATGTGAAGATGCATTTGATTGTCATAAGTCCTTGTTTGCCAAGCATAATGATATGCATTCTTGTGATGTCGTGTGCCCTAGTGGGTGTGAGCGACGAAACGGTTCCAGAGGGAATCCGCTATAACATCGTGAGCCTTATACTGAGAGGACCTAAAGCGATGATTATAGACGATCGTGAGCCTTACACAAAGAGGACCTAAAGCGATCGGATCGTGAGCCTTATACCGAGAGGACCTAAAGCGATCCATAAACATCGTGAGCCTTATACCAAGAGGACCTAAAGCGACGGGGAACATCGTTTTCCTGACGGGGAGTTACACTAAGCAACAAGCGATGATTCCAATAGTTCCTGAGTGAACTGGTGATGAAAATGATGGATAGATTGGTACCGCATACGCATTGCATAGAGTTGTTGTGTCGGTCTCTGTGCATTTGCATAAATCATGAATGGATTGATTATGTGTGAGAATTGTGAATGAATGCATTATGTGTGAGAATTGTGAATTGATGTGCATAAGTGATAAATGCATTGGTTATGGATGATATGTTTTATGTATAGACATATGCTGTGTGATGTGGTGGTGTGTTTCCATATGTTATAACTTTGGTAAGCCTTATGCGTGAATATGTATTTATGTTGGTATAGTATATATATGTTATGTGGTTGGATTAGTAGGAATATGTTATGTATATGTGGCGTATTATATGTAGTGGTATGTGTTGCTTGTGGTGAGAATAACTATGTATGTGAATTTATATGTTTTTGCATATTATTATGCAATCTTGATTTAGTTGTTATTTCTCACCCTTCTGCTGTGGTTTGTTGCTCTATGAGGCAATTGCAGATTAGTGGTCTTGGAGGCTTTTGTGAAGATTAGTTCTCCATCCGTTTGTCAGTCTGTCTGCTCTGATACGTAACACGGGAGTCGGGGAACACTTTTGTTATATATGTATACATTTGTTGAATATATTTTGTATTACTTTTGTATGTATATTTTGACGTTATAAAATGATTTATTTTGTAAAACAAGGCAGTTATGGATCTTGCCGCTTTATTCCATAATTGACCTTTCCTTTTATATGGAAAAGTTTCCCTTTGAGGTTATTCCATTTTGTGTTATGTATCAATTAATTGAGCAGGGATTGCGTTTTCTTTCTTTAGGTGTGACATCCTTGTTTCTGTCGGAAAAATAAATTTTTATTTACTCTGATTTAATTATGTATTATTTATTCGCGATGGGAATTGGGGTGTTACAAAAGTGGTATCAGAGTAGGTCAGTCCGTCCGGCCAAGTCGTTGAGTCAGTTGGTGTGACAGTTGAATGTTGTCGATGTTGTTTGTCCCTTAGTACGTGATATGTGTGTGAGACACTGTCAGTACTTTCTGGTTTGTCTATTCCGTTGTCTGCAGGAGTTAGAATGAGATAAGTGGGGGAGAAGATGGTACTTCTCCATGTTGCTTCAGGTGTGGAGCGCTGGCTCAGTGTGTTGTGAATTGCAAGATTGTAAGTGTTGTTTGGACAATGTGGTTCCCGGTTCCAGAAAGGATGCAGAGGTAAGGCTTATGTCAACTAAGGATTTGTGCCTTAGGTAGTTTTGTGCACAAGATGCAAGAAATGTTATTATAGTTTGGTAAAGACGGTTTATGCCCCATCATGATTGTCGGCTGTCTATTGACAAATTGAGGAACTGATCACCCTTAATCTCTTGTTGATAGTAGACAGAATTATGTTGGATGGAATAGACGTGTCTTTCCGGCTTTGATAGTGTGTGTAATGAATGGTTTGGAATTAAGAAAATGATTACGGATTGTTTTGATGAGTTGATGAAGATTCTTATATCGGAAGATGAGGCGGATTAGAGCTTTTGGTATGTTGGTCAAGTTGGGAAGTCATTGAGATAGAATGATTGGGTTTTATATAAGGGCTGCTTCTCAGGGAGTAGAGATTGAACTTAATTGGACGAAGGTGAATAGTTGAGGTTTATATCTGCTAAGTGAGTAGAAAACTCTTAGTAGATGGGACTAAGATGTTTGTTTTGTCTGTGATGGTAGTGTTCTAGAAATTGGCAGGAAGTCACAGTGATGGGCCATCAGTTGTGCATGGTTTCAGATGTGTTTTTGGATGGAACATTAAGGTGTTGTCTTAGAGAGCTCCAGTATTGTTAGTAACAAAAAGGATGAATGATTGAACGGAATAACAAGCATGATGTGTATCATGGTATTGAGACTAGGAGAAGCCAAACTTAGAGTTCTGGTGAGGTTTGGAGTCCTTGGAGTTTTAGAACATTAATGGAAATCTTGAGAAAACCCTTAGGTGTGGATGTAATATTTGAGAGTTCTTTTTGGTTGGTGGTTGCTACATGTTGGGATTTATGGAATTTGGACTGTTAAGCGAAGAAATTATGTATGGATTACTAACAGTTGAATAAGGTGACGATTGAGAATAAGTGTCCACTTTCAAGAATAGATGACCAGAATGATTTGGTTGAGTTTGATTGAAATTATAATTGTTTGGAATGGTTGATAAGAGTGGTGAATTGTGTGAGTTGAGGCTTTGATCGATTTAATGTGTCTGGTTATGTTTGTTATCATTAGAATAGGCTGTTATTTACTCGGTTAAGCTTGTAGGTGAGTAACCAGTTACCCAGTGAAATTTTTTGCAAAAGCTTTAAGAATTTATATCTTTTGGAATTTGGCTGGGCATTACAACGTACAGTGATGTTATTTGGTGTTAGTATTGCGTATGTAATGTTTGTGGAGTATATGAATCGTATCTTCCATACTTAATTGGATAAGTTCGTGGTGGTTTTGATTGAGGATAGTCGGATCTGTTATAAACTCAGAGGAAGGACAGGTAGAGTGTTTGAGATTTGAATTACAAGCGTTGAAGAGAGACGGAGTTTTGTGCTAAGTTATTCAAATGAGAATTTTGGTTGAAAAAGGTTAGTTTTCTTGGATATGTTATTTCATATGAGAGTATGGTTAAGGATCCATCAGAAGTAGATGCTGTTCTACAATGAGAGGCTCCGAAGTTGGTTAAGGAGATTAAAAAATTTTGGGCTTAGTTGGTTGTTACTGTAGGCTATGGAAGACTTTGCTAAGTTCGTACTTTTGTTACTTCAGCTGACTTGCAAAAGGTAAGTCAATTGCTTTGGAGGTTCATTGTGAGGAAAGTTTCAGAGAACTGATGTAGAAGTTGTTTATGGCTTCAGTTTTGATTTTGTGTGATCCTAATAAACCGTTTGTGAGGTATTGGGATGCGTCTTTGATGAGTTTAGGCAGTGTGTTAATGCAAGAGGGTAAAGTCTTGGCTTATGCTTTATGACAATTGAGGATTCATAAAAAGATCTATACTATTTTGGATTTGGAATTGGTTGCGGTTGTATTGTGTTGGAATATTTGGAGGTATTATCTTTATGGTTCTAGGTTCGAAGTGTTTGGTAATCACAAGAATATTGAGTACTTGTTTGGTCTGAAGGAATGGAGTATGAGACAACGAGGATGGTTAGAATTCGTGACGAGTTATGAATTTGGCTTGGATTATCTTCGGGGAAGGTTAATGTCGTGCGTGATGAGTTAAGTCGAAAGTTTTTATGTATGTCTGTTTTGATGGTCAGAGGATTAAAATTACTTGAGCAGTTCAGAGACTTGTGTCTGGTGTGTGAGATAACACAGGAGAGTGTGAGGTTGGGAATATTAAAGTGAACAGTGATTTTTGGCAGAGGTGAGAAAGAGTTAGACTTTGGATGTGAGATTGGTAGACTTGATGGTTTTGAGTAATTAGAGTGTGCAGCAGAAGCGTGATGTGACACATTTTGTAATTACGGGTGTGACTTGTAAGAGTTCATAGGTTGAACATTGGAAACTAGTTGGAATGATGAGACCATTGGACGTTTCAGAATGGAAGTGTTAGGTGGAAGGTTTAAATATTATTCATGGGCTACTATGTAGATGGATGTTTTGGTTATATGTTCGATTGGGGAATCGTAGCATTGTTGTAATAATGTTGTGTGACAAGGATATTGATATTGTGGTTACATAGAGGTTGTGGAAACGCTGTTGTGTCGTGGAACTCTATGTTCTTGTTTGTGTTGTTGCCTCGTTTCCATCATGATGGTCCGAGTGCGAGTAGCTAATTCCTGTGTGTGGTCGTAACTTGGGTATTCTTTGAGTCGTGAGTTGGTCGTCAAGTGCATTGTATGGGCTTTGCATCTTTTCGTTGTAATTGTCGTCGTTATCGTGTCGTTGTTGTAGCTGCTGTTAGCAAGGTGGTTTGTCAGTTGTGTTATTCATGGTGTGCCTTTGGTTGGCATGTTGGTTGGTTAGTCGGATGCGAGAGTCGTATCCGGAGTTGTTCGTAACGGTTATATTTTAGAGGACGAAAATGTCTAAGTGGGGGAGAGTTGTAACGCCCATATTTGTTTCATTGTATTTATTTATTTCATTTATGTGAATTTTGTGAAATGTGTGAAATTATTGTATTTTACCTGCTAATTGAGTTAATTGGTTAATTTCCCTGACAGGTAAAATATTTGCAATAAATTATAATTTCTTTTCAACTTTTATTTCCCGAAATATATTTCATCGTTATTATGTTTTATCGCGTTTTGAGAGCGTTTGCGAGAGATTTGAGAGTAGGGGTATTTTGGGCTTTTGCTGGGTTATTTTTCATAAAATAGAAAGTGGAGAGAAAAAAAGAGAAAAGAAAGGGAAAAGAAGAGAAAGAAAAGGAGAAGAAAGAAAGAGAGAAGAGAAGAAAGAGGAAAAATCAAGAATTCATCCGTTTCAAGCGCGATTAATCGGGTAAGGGTTAGAAGTTTCAATTATATCTTGCTTGTGTATGTATATGTGTTGTTTATTGTAATTGTTTTGGTTGTTTCGCGACTTTTACTCTAATTGATAAATTGATGAATAATTTTTAGAAATCGATGTGTTCATAGTCGAAACTCGATATAAACTGCGTAGAATACTTGTTGATTATGTGGGGACATGTTTGGGCTGATATATTGTGAATTGGAAGTGTTTAGATGAGATTTGGAAGGAAATTGGATGATTTTCGCAGGAAAAATTATGCAAGAAAAATTCTGGGTTTTCGCTGCCCATACGCGTATCAGGTAAGGCAATACGCGTATTGGGTTGGGCAATACGCGTATGGCAAGGAAGGAATATAGGCATTACGCGTATGGAGTGAGGCAATACGCGTATTGGATTTTTAGTGGAACTTTTGGGGAAAAATCAGTCTCTGCCCATATGCGTATCACTTTGGGCAATACGCGTATGGATGGGCGAGTGAGTAAGGCAATACGCGTATGGCTCAAGGCATTACGCGTATGACCAGCACGATTGCAGAATTTTGTCATTTCGCGATTTCTTTCCCGATTTCGCGTCTGATGCCGTAACTTTTGATCCGTAACTCGGATTGAGACATTCTTGGTATCGTTGGAAAGCTAATGAAATTTTCTTTCTTATTAAAATGGTTTCAAGGTTTGTGGCTGATTTAATTATGTCGGGAATTTGGAATTATGTCGTTTTGTCGACTTTTACTGTTATAATGGTGTGTATTTGATGTGTTATCATGCAATATGCTCTTGATATATATCGTATGACTTGTGTGATGTTATATGATGTGAATGCATGTGATGAAATGTTGTGATGATGGTTTGTGGCCTAAGGGAAAGAAAATGTATTGTGTTGTGGTTGATTGTATATGCATGATTATGGGTGTATATGTGAAGATGCATTTGATTGTCATGAGTCCTTGAATGCCAAGCATCATGATATGCATTCTTGTGATGTCGTATGCCCTAATGGGTGTGAGGAACGAAACGGTTCCAGAGGGAATCCGCTATAACATCGTGAGCCTTATACCGAGAGGACCTAAAGTGATGATTATAGACGATCGTGAGCCTTATACAATGAGGACCTAAAGCGATCAGATCGTGAGCCTTATACCGAGAGGACCTAAAGCGATCCATAAACGTCGTAAGCCTTATACCAAGAGGACCTAAAGCGACGGGGAACATCGTTTTCCTGACAGGGAGTTACACTAAGTAATAAGTGATGATTCCAATAGTTCTTGAGTGAACTGGTGATGAAAATGATGGATGGATTGGTACCACATACGCATTGCATAGAGTCGTTGTGTCAGTCTCTGTGCATTTTCATAAATCATGAATGGATTGATTATGTGTGAGAATTGTGAATGGATGCATTATGTGTGAGAATTGTGAATTGATGTGCATAAGTGATAAATGCATTGGTTATGGATGATATGTTTTATGTATAGACATATACTGTGTGATGTAGTGGTGTGTTTCCATATGTTATAACAAGGTTGCGTAAGCTGACTCCCCAAAGATTTTCTAATCTTCAGCACTGGTGTCATTCTTCTTGCCATGTCTTTCACATCAGCATTGCGTTTGGACTAATGGTTCATTCGTTATTCACTTTCACATCATTCCAATAAATGATATTTCAAAACTTGCATGAATGTCGCATTAAAATTACCATTTTTGAATAAACAATTTTAACTACAAATCAATACTTGACATTATGGAAATTCCAACAAAGTACAATCAGAGACGAATTTGAACATCAGTTGGTACTGGCTCGAATCAAGACTTTCTCGTGACCTTGTAAATCTGGGGTAAGTCCTTTCGAGGTTCAAATAGGGATAGACCTCTGCAAGATTCAGGCACTGGGGCAAATCATATCAGACTATGTCATGGCATAAATCTTTCAAGGGAAAAACCTTCAAATACCCTACAGACTGGGGCAGACAAGTTCAAAAAGGATCAAATTCCCTTCATACTTTCAAGCTGGTCAAGCTGCCCATGTCATACACTAAGTAACCTTGGAGTTCAACAAGTGTCAAAAAGCCTTGGGGCAGAGCGAAAGCACAATCAACATGCATTGGATAAGTCTCTATGCTCACACAATCATCTGCAAGTCGCTACACTCACACAATCATCTACAAGCCATCGTGGTACATCAGCTAGAAGTGGGGTTCTCTTAGGAACAAGCACGCAACTTCTGCAAAGGATCAAACTTGGGGCACCAGAAGCATCCATATTTGTCTTCTGATCATCGTACCGTCAAATACCGAGTGTCGGGAAGTCAAATCCTTTCATTAAATAAAGTCCAATCCTGCTTGGTAACTACCAAAAGTCCACCCTGTTGGCACCTTCACAAAACTGATCACCCGCTTGCATTCACATATGCATCAAATATAATTAACATGGCCCATATGCATACATAACATAATCAATTTTCTTCCTCAACCCCTGCGTTGATATTTTGATTTGTTCTTGACCCCTGAGTCAATGTTGTCTTTATTTTCTTGACCCCCCAAGTCGATGCCATTGTTATTACTTCCTCAACCCCCGAGTTGATATCTTGTTTTAATTCTCAACCCTCGAGTTGATATCTTGTTATAGTTCTCGACCTCCGAGTCGATATTGGTGTTATTCTTCCTCAACCCCCGAGTTGATATCTTGCTATAGTTATTGACCCCCGAGTTGATATCAGTGTTATTATTTTCTCAACCCCCGAGTTGATATCTTATTTTAATTCTCAACCCCCGAGTTGATATCTTGCTCGACCTCCGAGTCGATATTGTCTTTATCTTCTTGACCCCTGAGTCGATGTTGTTACCTTTACCTTTTTTCAATCCCCGAGTTGATGACAGCTTATCTCTTTGTTTCTTCAACCCCAAGTTGACTTGTTTTTTTAATTTGTTCAGGACCCCCGAGTCGATGATATATTTGTTTTCTCAACCCCCGAGTTGATATATGCCATATTCCCAGCAAAGTCCAGACTCCCACATTTTCATATCCCCAGCATTTTGCATACATTCCCGTATCATTTGCACGCTTGTTTAGCCAGTTCCTGTAGAGGGTAGGGCATTACTGTGGACTTTGTTTCCCCTATCACTTGCTACTTCCAACTCCTTCCGTGCCTTTCGCATGAGTATTTCCTTACCTTACCTTTCGTAAGGGATTTCATCGCCTTACGCGTGAAAGCTTATTCTTTCGCTTTCCTTTCGTAATCGTTCTCGCTGCCTTACGCACGCGACAAAACTTTGTATTAGGTATCTTCGATCAATTTGGACGCTTGATGCCTATGTGGTCAAGAACTGAATGGTCGCAATTCAGAGAATGTCACCTCTGTCGTTGTGCCTGTGAGGTCTATGATATTCTGATACCCTAAGCAAGTTGCCTCTGCCTTATGCAGGAAGATGGTCAGTGCCCCTAACTTACCTTTTGTGAGTCTTTCGTGTCGTTTTTCACAATGTATCTCCTCCTTGCCTTTTGCAATGTGTCCAACTTACCCTTAGTAAGAGTCTTTCCGTGCCTTTTGCACAATTTCTTCCTAGCTTACCTGTTGTAGGTCTCCTCTCTACCTTTCGTAGAATGAATTGTCTCCTAACTTTTTGTTCAGGGGTCCTTCCTACCTTTCGTAGAAAGGAATTGTCTCCAAACCTTTTTTTCTAGGGTCCTCTCTACCTTTTGTAGAAGGAATTTGTCTCCAAGCCTTTTGTTTTGGAGTCCTCTCTGCTTTTGTAGAAAATAGTACGATCTTTTTCTCCCAAGGGAGTCTCCTCTACGTGTTGTAGCAGGAATATTTTTCTCTCCAAACCTTTCGTTCTGGGGTCCTCTCTGCCTTTTTGTAGAAGGAAAATTTTTTCTCCTAACCTTTTGTTCAGGGGTCCTCTTTGTCTTTCGCAAGAGGAGAACCAATTTCACCTTTTATTCCTGAGTCTTCCCTACCTTTCGTAGAAGGAATATCTCTCGTATCTCTTTATTCATGAGTCCTCTCTACCTTTTGTAGAAGAAATATCTCGTAACCTTTTATATGTCACCAGGATGCTACATGGATGCCTCCCCTTTCAAGACTGACAAAGCACTCATGTTCATTATGCATTGCATCTCAAGCATATCATATATCTTCCTAATAACCAATTACCTTGTCCTATAGACAGGTGCCTTTTTCAAATCGTCCATTGACTCGTCACTTTCATTCCACTCCTTTTCCGGCTGAAAACTCCAGATATTCTTATATTTAATCTCCTTGTACCTTGACTGTAAGAAAACCTTTGCCACTCTCACTTTCAAGTCCAAGAAGATTAAATAGGGGCATCTGTCACACCCTCATTTTCACCCTAACCTTAACCTTGCATATCATATCATTTTCGTCATCTGTATCTCCATTAGTCATAACTCATATCATACGTTGCATTGGTCTTCTAAGACGTGGGATCAAAGCATTCTCCTGGGATGTGAATTTTCCTTGTTCAGAGGTGGTTTATCTGGCTATTGCACTCGAATTGAAGCAAAGAGTTGAGCTCACAACATCGTGAGTATCTTTCTATCATAGTTCATTCAGCTACAAGGTTTTCCTCTGCCCAGATTCATCAAGTATCGAGTTCAAGATCTCTCTAGAGGCGTCAAGTGTTTATGGTTTCATCATGAGAATGAGGAACTAGGGTGTTGCTGGTTGCCAACATTTCAGGTTCATTTGGGGACTATCAGAGCAGTGGTGTGTGCAATGTTGATTGAAGTTTAGTAGGTCTGGCCTAATCTTGGGAGGGCAAGAATGTTTCATGATCAGGCCAGGATGTGTACTATCCAAGTGGTGTGTGCTTGCGGTTTCAGTTAAGGCTTCTATGCCAGAGCAAGTCAGTTGTGTGTGGGTCAGCTTATCAGGTGGTGCTGAAAACAAGTGTTTCACGGCTGAAGATCACCAAAGATCAGTGCATTTGTAGGCAGGGTTGAGGACGACAAAGTTCATATTTTAAGCCATGACCCTATGATTTCAAGGCATGTTCAGTTGGTTTAAAATAAAGATTTCGACTTATTGGTACTCAAGTGGCCATGGATCAGACAGATTCATTCGAGGCAGATTTTCTTTGGTTGTGACATGTCAGGTTCAATTGTCGAGGTTTTAGGTGTTGTTCAGAGTGGAAGCGTAAATCCATTCCCATTACGACTTTTGTCCACCATTATCCATTTCTTTAAACCAAGTATCCAGTTTCCAATTCCATTGTCCATATCCATTTTTTACAAATCTATTTCTAAACCCTTTTCATTTTCAATTTCGCAACTATCCATCCAATATCCATTTGTCCATTTAAATTTAATTTATCCACAGAAAATCCATTTTTATTTTCCAAATCCATTTTCCATTCAATTATCCACTTCAAAGCTCAATTCAAATAATATCTAAATAAATTCTATTCATTCAAAAACATCTAAAAAATAACATAAACACTTGACCATTCTTTTAGCCCATTTACAATTAGCAAGCCCATCTTACAAAAGAAAGATAGAAACAAGGCCCTCATTATTAAAATTAAAAAAGGCCAAAATAAACAATTGCTGTTATCTACTGTGCTGCTGCGTACAAACCAATACCCTGACATATTCTACATCAGCCATGGTACACAATGACCTGTAACTTTCAAACAGAGTCAAACGTACCAGCAACAACGACCTTTCAAATGGCCACCTGCATCAATACAAAACCTGCGGAATCCTTGCACATACCAATGACATTCTGCACTCTGCATCAGCACTGCACCCTGCTACCAACAAACAAAAATTTGGCACCATGAAAACAACTTGACACAATAACAATAACCTGCATCATTGGTTTTAGAAAGTGACTTATCAATGGCAACAAGACAAAGCAAGGTTTGAAATTTGATCTTAAATAGGAGGAGAGGAATTTGGAAAATACAAACCTGAGAATTCACTCTCAGAACAAAAAAACAAAGAATAAGAAGAGAAAATTCTAAAGAAGACTCTCTTCTTCACACGATTAACCCTTTCATGTCACCACACACTGGCACCACTCACGAATACAACCTGGCCTGCGAATCGTAACACCAAACACACCATTTCCTTTTCCTCACTTTCCATTCATCCCTCACTGGCAACTATTAAAACCACTCACCACCACCTGCAAATCAACCTGCGCTTTCCATTTCCTCACCTTAAATTCCCACTGTATTTTATCTTTTTTCCATTGACAAATACACTACCTTCACTCTCTCATGACCTCCTCCACCATAATCAACCTCCATCATCTTGTTAACAACACCGTAAATCATACCCTTTTTCCTTCGACCTGCATCATAACCCAGAAAACAACAACACAACCGCATCTCTTCAAATGCCGATAACGGACCACGATGATACACCTAAATGAATGGCTCAGCAACACGGTGCAGGGTAAGAAGATCAGCTCTAACAACAACTCTTACTCAACAGAAACCGCAGCGACAACAACATTGACAACACAACAACAACAGCTTGCGATTCACCAGATTCAACAACAATACAGCTCTTGCGCAGACTCGAGTTAACAACAATAACCTTTAAGCAAACAACTCTGTCGAGGGTTCTTCGTTGTCCTCGTCGCGGTAACATCTCAGATTGAGTTTTTTTTATCGTACTTGGTTGTGTGCTGCTATATCATGTTTCGATTCTCGCTTTTTAGTTTAATTATAGTCTTCATTTCGGTTGTGATTTCCCTTCCTCAACTTTGTAGCCATTTCAGTAGTAGTAGTTTTTGTGTGTATTTGCAGTTTCATCTGGATATAACATATTGCTTGTGCCGAATGACAGTCTTGTTCAATTAGCTGTGTGTTTTATATTGAGTTCATTCACTTCTCTATAATAGTAAATATCATGCAACTGTTTTGTTCATTTTTCGGAAGTGTGTGTACTTCAATATTGGAATGTGATGTGTTGTAAAAGTTGTTGTTGTTTTGAGCTTCTAAATTTCAATTTTTCCTGCATTTTGATTATGGGTGTGCATGTTGTTGATTAACTTTTGTGTTGCTGACTATTATTATTAGAAGGAAAGGTTTTAGAGTTAATATTGTTTCGTTTCACTTTTTTGTCAATCATTTTTATTTACTGTAAGATACATGCTATTGCCATTTTTTATTTGACTTGTTTAATCATATACTGATAATGCTATGTACAAGATTTTTCTTCGTGTAAAATATTGTGTTTAGGTAGTATTTGTTTTTATTTTCTAGGGAGCTAACAATTTAGGCTACATTGCATTGGAAATCTACAAAATTTAAATTATTAAATAAATAATTAAGTATAATAAAATGATATGTAATTAGTGGATTGATTGAAGATAGACTACCCAACTTTTTGTGATGGGTAACGAAGTTGTCTCCATTTTTTTATTATTTCTTTTACTTCGGTTTCAGTATAGTGTAGCTAATAATATCATACATATCATGTCGGTTTGCAAGAAACATCATCCGTAAATGTATATACTTGTGTACTGTGCATTGCGTTCTTTTATGTATACTTACTGTACATATGTATGCTTTATATTTCTAATGGTTATATATATTTTTTAACATATGGTTATCATACTTTATTTTTCTATTAATATATATTCTATGTTTTAAGTTTTATCGCTAATATATATATACTGCTTTGAAAAAAAGGTTTTGTAATTATATATATACTTCTGATTTTTGTGGATTATATATTTTAGTATTATAATTTTTTATTTTATTTTATTTTTAGTTCTATTTTGATTTTATAACAATGCGGTTTTATATTTGGGCAGTGCGTGTGATGTTGTTGCATTTTTGTTACTTTTCATTGTGTTTCGATTTCGGAATTAAAGTTCAAATTAACTTTCGAGAACCGTATGAATGCATAAATTCACTTGCTCGACTTCTCATAGAGTGACTCGCATATGAGTCGACTCTAAGATAGCTAAAGAGCTAAATTTGTGGCCTTCGATTTAGTCGAGTCCCGTGACTTACTTCTTACAACGAGTGCTCATTCGATTTGGTTTGATTTATTTACTTCATTTCATCCCCATTCGACAAAATGTACCCCGTTCCCACAAAATGTAATAATTTTATCGCTTTTGCCATATTTGTGCTTTAATGCTTTAAACCCTTTTCAAAAGAAATAATTCTCGATCCAACATCGGGCCATTTTCACCCTTGTAAGTCGATTGCCTTGCGCATCGCCATCAACCTACCTTGCTCTATTCACCACCCATTCTTTTCAAACCTTTTCTCTCTTTCTTTTGTCTCCTAAGTCAAAAACCTTGGTCTTGTACCAGATGCTCATTTTCAAAACTTCATTTTCTTAATAAACTTAGATGGTCGTGGAGTGGTTAGGCGAAGGCCTTCTCTTATCCTGAGTGCTTAATATTACCTTTAGGGTTCACTGTCATAAAGCACTTACCATCTAAAATCAAAACATTTCCTTAATAAGAGAATAAGGTTCTCTTTGTATTGAACTAAAGAGAGAGGATTGGATGAAGACCTCTTCCTCTTCGAGTATTAGGATGCTCACTTTAGAAGACGTGACTATATTCGCTACACCCTTTTCACAATAAATATTTTGAGATAAAGAATTGGGTACTACCCTAAGGGGTTCCTATCCAAGGACTTATTTCACCCTTAAAACCAACTTTCAACAAATTAAGTATGACATCTTTCCTTGATGGCGAAAATCAACCTTTTTAAAAAGGACATGTTGCGAACGTTCTACCGCAAACAGGTAACGCATAAGACTCCACGAGCGAGCCTTAAAACACCTAACTGCTAGAACCCGCAGGATAGCATCATCCATAAAAAAAACACCAACTACCAGTAGGCTGAACTACGGACGCTCTGATTCTTCACTTCTTTTAAGTGAAGATACGTAGGCACAAGATTGCAATGATCTTGGCGAGCCCTCTTCCATTTTCTTCACCCGTAGTCCTCTGAACTACGTGGACTTTGACTTTCCCATTAGGGAATACGTAGGCATAGGACCGCGAAGTCCTATCGAGCCCCCTCTTCTTCTCCCCACCTTTTCTTTTATTTTCTTTCACATTCTTTGGTTCTCACCTTTCTCTCTCCCTCTTTAGAACACTCTTAGAAAGAAATTTCCTTAGCAAACATCCTTACATGTAGGCAAGCGAATGGTTCTCATCGAGTACGATGGATGTGGAGGGTGCTAATACCTTCCCTCCGTATAACTGGCTTCCGAACCCATAATTTGGTTGCGAGACCATCTTATCCTTTCTTCTTTGGGTTTTCTCGATGTTTCCCCTTCCCCTCATGGGATAAATAAAGTTCGATGGTGACTCTTCTGTTTCTTTCCTTTTCGCCTCCGGTCGACTATTTTTCGAGTAGCGACAATTGGCAAAATGACTCTGATATTAATCAGGCCCTGACTTAATTAATCAAGCTTTGTTATCAGAATGCATTACCACTATAATCAAGCTCTAATATTATGGATCTGTCTAGATCTTTGCAATCAGGCTCTGTATCCCAAATCTTATAAGATTTTGTTAAGTCTTAGATTCAGGGGGAGCTTGATAAAGGGAAGTTTACTTTGAACTTATTTGAGTCAAATCTTATTATCTTCGTACAAAATTGTGTTATCAAAATACATTGTTTTGTCATAATCAAAAAGGGGGAGATTGTTAGAACAAGATTTGGTTCTGCAAGATATCTCAATGTTTTGATAATAACAAAGTTGTATTTATGTGAGAACAATTTTGGTACTCTAACATTTGCTTTCTAAAGTGTTGAAAAACAGGTTTTAACTCTGATAAAGACAAATCTAATTCTGATAAAGATAACTCTGACTCTGATAGAAATCGTGTGCAACGTCACTCTCAAAATTATCAAAAGTCGCTTCTGCGTCAAAGAAGCAAGATTGCTTCTGATCTACTGTGCTTCAGAAAGACTCTAAGAAGACAATATGTTGCTGTTGCAATATTCTCTTGGATTCTGGCTCTAAATTTAACTCTAATACTTATCTTCTGAAGACTAAGTGCTAACGACTCTGAAGACAAGGTTCTCATGAACAACGTTCTGAAGACTCTGAAGACTTAAGTTTTTGAAGACCAAGTTCTGAAGACAAAGTTCAACTGAACAAAGTTTTAAATACTCTGAAGACTTATGTTTCTAATAACCAAGGGTTCTGAAGAAGGAGTGTTGAAGACTCTAAAGACAGGTTCTGCTGAACAAGTTCTGAAGACCCAGTGATTCATTCTTCTGATCAAGCTTCAATCATATCAATTGAGAAGCCTCTGATGGATAGAAGAAGATGAAACGTTTGCGAGGGAAAATAGTACATAGTACAGATCAAACACGTTCTTTTCCACTACCATTCCACTACCCTGATTTGGTGGTACAAAGGAAAATATCAGTGTAAGATTTTCATCCCAGCATAACGACATTATTTCAAGTCGCCAGTATTTTACTGATATTCTCGATCTTCCCTTCAACGAATCTTTTTCTAGCTATATAAAGACTTGATCATTCAAAGAATCAAGTGTGACACTGAGTGTAAAAAGATATCTACAAAAACACTGATTCATACGAGAAAGAACTCAAGAATTAGAGAAATCCATGAGTAAACAGTAAAGCACCACAATACAAAAAAGAATATTGTTTTTACTATATAGATTTTCTCAAAGTTAGTTTGAGCTAGAAATTGTGTTTATATCAGCTTATGTAAGAAGTATTTCATTGTAAACGTTTTTTTTTATCAAACAGTTGTTTGAATTCCTTAAGGGACCAATTGGGTCAGAATCCTTAAGAAGAGACGGTTAGTCTGTGTACTGTTAGTCACCAGCAGTTGCTAGTGCAGTTGTAATCAGTTTGGTTACAGTGGATTAAGTCCTTGTGTATAAGGCGAAATCACCTTGGCGGGTGGACGGGATTAACTTGATAGTTTTCAAGTGAACCAGGATATATCGTGTGTCTTTCTCTATTGTTAGTCTATTTGTGATCTTTGTTTGAGTTTCAAAAAAAGCTTTCATTTTGAAAACCCAATTCAAACCCCCATTTCTTGTGTTTTTCTCACACCTTCAACTTGAACTCCAATCTCCTAAAAGTTTTCTTATCAAGAGCTGTAGCGTTGGCTGGATATTCCTGATTCTTCAGATAGTTCCTGATGTCATGGAACCACGGCTTCCCATCTACTTCTTCTTCAACCAAATGGCAGTAGGCAGGCTCAGTCTTGCGCTCAATACTGATGAATGGTGATTCATTAACAAAGTTGACCTTCCACATCAAGGCTAGCACGGCTAAAGCATCAACTATATGGTTTTCCGACCTTGGAACGTGGCAAAAAGTGATCTCATCAAAGTACTGGATCATCTCCACAATATAAGCATGGTATGGAATTAACTTCTAATCTCGAATTTCCCACTCGCCCTTAACTTGATAGATGACCAAAGTTGAATCTCCACTGACCTCCAAGATTTTGATTCGGAGATCAATAGCTGCCTCCAGGCCTAGAATGCATGCTTCATGTTCAACAATGTTGTATGTACATTCAAAACAGAGTCTTGCTGTGAATGGAGTGTAACCATCATCAGGATTCATCAATACGGCACCTACACCATGCCCACTATAGTTAAAAGAGCCATCAAACATCATTTTCCAATGGGAACCTGGTTCAAGACCTTCATCGGGGCCAGGTTCTTCACAGTCTTTCACCACCATGATATCTTCATCTGGAAATTCAAACTTGAGAGGTTCATAATCTTCCATAGGCTGATCGGCAAGGTAATTTGACAAGACACTCCCTTTAATACATTTCTGGGTGATGTATTGGATGTCATATTCGGACAACAGCATATGCCAACGGGAAAGTCTCCCTGTCTGAGCAGGCTTCTCAAAGATATACTTTATTGGATCCATTTTCGAGATCAACAAAGTAGTATGACAGATCATGTACTGCCTCAGACGCCTGGCGGCCCAAGCTAAAGCACAACAAATCTTCTCTAAAAGTGAATACCAACGTTCACAATAAGTGAATTTCTTGCTTAAGTAGTAAATGGCGTGCTCCTTACATCTAGTCTCATCGTGTTGGCCCAACACACAACCCATAGATCATTCCAGTACAATCAGATACATGAAGAGTGCTCTTCCTGGGACAGGTGGGATCAGGATATGAGGTTCTTGTAAATAATCTTTAATCTTGTCGAAGGCTTGCTGACAATTGAATTCCACTCAATATTCTGATCCTTGCTGAGAAAATTAAAGATCAGTTCACAAGTGGGAGTCATATTGGATATAAACCTGGAAATGTAGTTCAGGCATCCAAGAAAACATCTAACTTGTGTTTCGGTTTGCAGAACTGGCATCTCTTGGATAGCTCGAACCTTATCGGGGTCCACCTTGATCCCTCGTTGACTAACGATAAAACTAAGGAGTTTTCCAGATCTTACACCAAAGGTACACTTTGCAGGGTTCAGCTTCAATTGGTACTTCCTGAGTTGCTTGAACAACTTCAACAGATGATCTAAATGGTCCTCTTCACTTTGGGACTTGGCAATCATATCGTCGACGTAAACCTCAATTTCCTTTTGCATCATATCGTGAAAAAGAGTGACCATCGCTCTTTGATATGTTGCCCCTACGTTCTTCAAACTAAAGGGCATAACCTTATAACAATAGGTTCCCCAAGTAGTAATAAATGTAGTCTTATCCATGTTAGCAGGGTCCATTCTGATCTGGTTATAACTAGAGAAACCATCCATAAATGAGAAAACTGTGAAGCGAGCGGTATTGTCCACAAGAGTGTCAATATGTAGTAGAGGGAAATCGTCCTTCGGACTTGCTTTGTTGAGATCCTTATAATCTACACACATCCTAACTTTACCGTTCTTTTTTAGCACCGACACGATATTGGCTACTCATTCAAGGTACTTTAAGACTTCCAAAAAACATGCGTCAAGCTGTCTTTTAACCTCATCTCTAATCTTCAAAGCCATATCAGGTCTACTTCTTCAGAGCTTTTGTTTTACAGGTGGACATTCAGGCTTGAGCGGTAGCTTGTGAACAACTATATTCGTGTCCAAACCAGGCATGTTCTGATACGACCATGCAAACACATCAACATACTCTTCTAGAAGTTTCACCAGTCTCTGTCTGATCTCTGCCCCAAGTGTAGCACCAATCTTGCCTCTTTCTTCTCTTCGTCAGTGCCAAGATTAATGGTATCAACCTACTCCTCATGTGGCTGAAGGTCGTGTACTTATACTCGCATATCTTTTCCAGTTCATCAGGAACCTTATAATCTTCTTCATCCTCATCTTCAGCTTGGTAGATGTGAGTCAAAGTCAAAAGTGAAAGTAGGGTCATCAGATTCAACAGGTTTTGGGATAGTTCTGCATGTTTGGAATGACTTATTTTATTAAAAGCGCAAGGAAAAATGCAAACGAAAAATGTTTTTGGTAGTTTTTGAAAGATTGCCATTTTCTTTTAAAATTAAAAGCAAAAAAATAGTAAATGGAACAAAAGGGAATTTAACAAAATATCTTCATTGATTATAACAATTTTGAAAGCGCGATGGCCCTACAAAATGATCCAATAGCTTTGGGCATAGCTATGAAATTTGAAAACAACAACAGAAGACAAACAAATTACTCTGGCGAAGGAATAAACACAGGGATTTCTACTGCTTCCCAGTTGTCCAATACGGCATCACACTGAAATACCAAATGGCTAACATCTTCATCTTCTTGGTCTTCAATCAGAGCGTTGACTTGAAAGCCTCTGCTGATAAATACCTCTTGGATTGTCTTCGGACGCCCTATTGCGGAGGTTGATGCTCCACCACGAGTTGGTTTGTAACCCAACTATCATACCCCAAATTTTGACCACCAAGATTTCCCATCATTGTACAAATCATCATCACAATATGGATGTACTTTCATGCCTCATCAATCTCCTCAAAGATGGTTGAGCATTCACCACAATCAAGAATTAGGGTTTCAAGCCCTCTTTGAGCACTTAGGCAAAGGATCAATCAAGAAATGACATGATCTTTAACTTGTCTAAACCTCTCAAACACCTATAAAGGATCAAGAGGACTCCCACATCAAGAATCAAGCACAAGGTTGCAACATTCCAAGTGGATCAAGCCTCGAGATCGCCAGTGTCACCAAATTAAGGTTTTGGTCGACCAAGGCCTCCAGATGGAATTTTTCCTCTGGGCATGAGAAAATGCTTCAAAGCACAACCCAAGATACTCCAAGGGACCTCATGGACCCAATCATCAAGTCAATTTAACCTCAGGGGATGCATTTACAAAAAATCAGGAATTAGAGTTTCTTGATCTAATTCACCCCTAAATTGACTTTTGGGACAAAGACTGAGCCAAGACCTCAAGACATGATTTGAGGGCCCCAAATACACCACACTGATCCATTTACAATAATGGATTGATTCAAGAAGCTTGATTCACAAGTTTCAAATTCATTTGGACCACAATTAGGGTTTTGAAGAAAAAGTCAACTGTATCTTTACCTTTTGACCAAGACATGCTCCCAAACCTTGGGACATGATTCAATACACCCTATCACAACTATGGAATCCATCCATTAGGTTTGAATTAGGTCAAAAACTTGATTTCACAAAGGATCTCACCGTTTGGATTTCATCCGATAAAAAGTCAACTGTGCACAAAATCAAGGTTGACTTTTTGGAATTTTTCATAAATATGGTTCCCCTAAGTCAAAAATAATGTTAATGTATGGTATTGATCATCATTCATTAAGAAAAATCAAGAAAAGTGAGGTTTCTTGCAAAAGGGGCAACCATGAGAAACCAAAATTTTTCTAAGTTATGGAACAAAAGTGGTTTTGGTACCAACTTCCAAGGACCATAACTTGAGATCCAAGCAACCATTTTAGGTGATTCAAAGCTGGATTTATATGTCTTGTTACATTCTACAAAAGCTTCAACTACCTCAGACTCCAATTCTTTATGGATTTTGAGTAATGGATTGACCAAAATCACAAAAACATGAAAATAACACTTTTTCCAACACTTGGTGAAAATCTGCCTAAGTTACCAGCCTTGAACATCAATGTTCATGGAGTTTTTTCAGTTAGATCCAAATAGTTTCAAAACAAACGATGATCACACATGTTTTGTATCATATGATGGCTTTCTAAAAAGCACAAGAGCCTCCCATAACTCAACCTGAGCAGGGAGATATGAATCCCTCAAAATCACCATTTCCAACTGTCCTAAGCATGGCAGATTTTGTGCATTTGCTCGATTTGACAAATTTGGACAACTCCAACACTTCTCATCCATTTGGACACATCTGAGGATAAAACAAAAGTAGAATGATCTGATCCCCAAGCCTCCAAAGTCCAAGAATCCACACTTAGCCATAACAAACCTAAAAAGGCTAAAAAGGTGCCAAGACTCCAATTTTGTTTCCAAGCATTCAATGGATGCACCAAGGTGGAATGAACTGACACATTCCTAACTAAATGATTCAAGAATCAGCACTGAATCAAAGAACCATAAGCATGTGCCCAAACCTCAAGTCAATGGCTATAGGAGACTAAAGATTCCTTTTGCTCAACATTGGCCAAAGGCCTGCTGCAGCTGCCATTCACTATTGATGCCAAAACAAACTTGACACACTATAAATAGAGCTCAATTGTGATCAGTTTGAGTACACCAAAGCTCTACAACTGACGCTTTCCTCAAAATCTCTCTCTCTTTAGGCCAAAATGCCTTCTTTTGCAAGTCATCTTTGAGTTTTTGAGTTAGAGAGAAATTCCACCATAGCTCATGATCCAAACACATCCAATATGTCATATCTAAGCTGTTCAAACACTCACTTGTGACCTGAAACACCAAAATCAGAAAATCCACTTCCAAAACCTCAAAATTGGACTTTTCTGCATTTTTCAAGCCATGCCTTGATTCAGTCACTTCCAAAACCAAACAAGGCCTCAAACACACTCCAAATATCATCCTCAAACTGTCACAAATGGTTCCCCTCATCTGGAACACCATTTGAGAGAGTTGCCATATTGGACACTTTTGTCCCTTTTGCAAGAAAGAGCCAAAACTTGTTCCTGAAGATTCCAGCTGGTTTTAATCATCCTAAAAGCTTCTAAGGGACCAGTTGAGAGTGTTCAAAGCATTGGATTACTTCTGGCACAAGGAACTTGATAGTTAGCACAAGAAACTCCAAGAGGTAAGTGCATCACAACATGAACTCTGAATTATGCATTCCTTTGAGGTTCACTGATCATAAACATCTCATACATGTTGTATATGTTGTGTTTGAACCAATTTGTCATACAATTCGTGCATGTACCATGAGATAGCATAGAACATCCAAAATTTTGCCTATTTTGAAACCACTATCGGGTTTTAAAATAGGGACACTTTCTGAAAATTCCAAAAGCATCATTGGATTCCTTGTGAAATTCTAGGCCAGATGCACCTAAATTTTGTCTAAATCCATGGAGAAATGAGAAAGTTAGAGGCTTCACGTAAATTGCCAAAACATGCCTTGCCTTGTCTTGGCCAGGCCTGAAAACTTGGCACCCCTTATGTATTAATGGGGTGGTTTTGATACACGGATGTATCACCACCCCAGTGGTAGCGCGCATGTGTGTTTGTGTATGAGGTCGTGGGTTCAAACCCCACCCAGACATTTTTTGGTACCTCTCTCATTTTTGCTATTTTTCATTATTTTCATGTTTTATTAATTAATTCAAAAATTAATTTTTCTCTCAATTTTAATTATTTTTTATTGATTATTTTTTTAAAATTCCCAAAAATATTAAAATATTTTATTCCATGAAAATTTCACAAAAATATTATTTATTTCACATATTTGGTATTTTTGTAAAGAATTATGTTTTATTTGTTTTTAAACATTAAAAATATTTCTTTATCTTGGTTTTACAAAATTCAAATGATTTTTAAATCATCCCATGAATGAAACATGATTTTCCAAATATAAATCCAAGATCACAACCTTTTTTCACATGTTTGACTATTTTAATTGAATTTTTATTCAATTAAAATACATTTTAAAACCAAAAATTAGGGTTTTGATCACTATCACCCTAACAAATCTTTTCAAACATCTATGAGCCTCTTGATAGAGTGTAAGTCCCACCCCTTTGTAAATATAAACCTTTTTGGGCCTCAGTCATTGTATAAGTCCCACTGCAATTTTAAAATCTCGGTGCGGTCGTCGCCTTTTAAACGAAAACCATTTGGGCCTCCCCTTGTGTTGTAAGTCCCATTTCTTTTCTTTTTCAAACCTTTGGGCCTCTCCTTGAGTTGTAAGACCCATCCCTTTATACAGAAAACCTTTGGTGGGCCTCATTTATTGTATAAGTCCCGATACAATTTTCAAAACAACTGTACGATTACTGTTTTTCATCTGGGCATCTCCTTGAGTATAAGCCCCAATCTTCTTTTCAAAACAGCTTTCCCCTTTGATTTAGGTTCAAATCCATAATTGTTATAAAAACTGTCTTTAATTTCTTGAATAACTAACCATACAGCTGTTACAATGGAAGTTTGCTCGCCTGTAAGTTTTATCAGCTTTCATTTACATGTTTACATATATATATATATAACTGTATTGCTGGAAGCTTGCTCACCTGTAAGTCCTTCTTTCACATCCTTTCAAATACTTGTCATATATCAACTATATATATACTTGTATATCTGCTTAGAGTTTTCCCCGGCAACTAGGTCTAGAACTAAGTAAAGCCAGTTGGTCACTCTTTCAATACAATCAAAACTAGTTCCCCACAGGAATTTCCAGATATAGTCTTGCCTTTTCTTGGGCTTAAACAATATGGAACAAAGAGAAAGGCATTATTCCCGGTGAAACTTTTCTCAGGTTATCACTATTATAAATTGTCAAAGAAGTTCATTTCCCCAGAGAGGATTAATTCTCGGTGAAACCTCTCTTGAATTTCTTCAAACCCTAGAACTGTTCACTAAAAGAAAAGATTATTCCCGGTGAAACTTTTCTTGAACTTTTCTTAAGTTTGGACCCACAGGCTTCCTAAAAGCATACCCACCTCCTCTTGGGCTTTGTACAAGGACCCTCCGGCTTCTTAGAAGTTTGCATGCCTTCTCTTGGGCTTAATAGAAGGACCTTGAAGACCTCTTTAAGTTATAAGACAGAACTTAGTCATCCTTCCTTAGAGCAGTCTTTCTAAAGAGTCAAAACCTCATACCAATTTAGGCTTAATTCTTATCCCTTAAAACACCTGCCTCCTCTTGGGCATCATACAAAGATAAACTCTTCTATACCAGTAGACTTGGACAGTCTAATCTCCTCTTGGATTTCAAAGACATTCTCAAGTTCCTTACAAACATAGGAGAAACCCTGATCATTTTAATCAATCTCCAGTAGAGTTAAAACCCATGGGTTCTAAAACCCACTCTTTCTCCTAAAATTCCCCAGCCAGAGTCAGCATACCATCAGTATAACGCTATCCCAAATCAGAATCTCAAGGCATCTGATACCTCAACTCTTCTGGAACCCTCAGCAAGAGTTGATTCCCCATTTTGGACCTGCCTCTGGATCTCAATAATCCTCAGCAGAAGCCAGCCTCCTCTTAGGATTTGTATAATGATTTTCCTCAGTAGAATTAGCCCTAACAACACCCTTTTGTTGAGCCCGTCTACTTTCTTAAGGCATTCTCTTATTGAGTCAACCTTTTTCAGCCTCCTCTTAGGCTTTGCATAAAGATTTTTCCCAGCTGAGTTCTCCAAAAGTACTCTCTTGTTGAGTCAATCACCTTCCCATACTCTCTTGTTGAGTCAATGGTACCAAAAACACTATCTTGTTGAGTTGGTCATTCTTTTAGCCTCAATCTTGGGCTTTGTACAAGACATATATAAACCTTCTCTAATAAAGTAAAAAATCTTCATAAACTCCATTAAAGCTTGGGGCAAATATCTTCCCCATCAAAGTTAATTTCTCTCAGCCTCCTCTTAGGCTTTGTATAATGATTTTCCCAGCAAGGTCAACCTCAACTTGGGATTTGTACAAGAAACCTAAAAATCCTCAGCTTAGTCAGTCAACTACCTTTCAGCCTCAATCTTGGGCTTTGTACAAGACACCAAATAAAACACTCTCTTGTTGAGTCAGACTCATTTTAGCCTCAATCTTGGGCTTTGTACAAGACAGATAAAGATTTCTTTCCCATAGAGTCAGTTTCTTTTCAGCCACAATTTTGGGCTTTATACAAGACACCGTATAAATCTCTCTAGCAGAGTCAATCTTCTTTTAGCCACAATCTTGGGTTTGTACAAGATAGACAAAATATTCCCCCGGAAAGTCAACTTTTAGCCTCCTATTAGGCTTTGTATAATGATATCCCCAAAAGAGTCAATTCTCTTTTAGCCTCAATCTTGGGTTTTGTACAAGACAGATAAACACTCTCTTGTTGAGTCAGCTTTTTCCAGCCTCCTCTTAGGCTTTATATAAGGACTTCCCCAGTGAAGTCAATCAATCTCTGAGCTTCAACCTTGGGCTTTGATCAAGGCACACAAAAATCAACATCCCTTCAGAGGAAGTCTAAAACTCTCTGTAGGAATACATTTCTCTGTATATCACATAGAAAATCAAAACAAACCTTAATCCCAGATAACTGCTATAAGTGGCACACTTGTTGATTCAAATATCCAAGCCGTCGTCCATCTCTTATCCTGGTAAAACTCCTCTCTTTAATCTAATTACTGTAAGTGCCAAGCCTCTGGATTATTTACATCCACGCCACTATCCCTCTCTGTAGCGAGCGATTTTTGTCGGTGACGCGACCACCTTATCGCTGGTTTTTTGGTTTTTCCCCACAATGAGGAGGGGGTGCTACTTTCTGATTTCTTATTTATCCCATGAAGCTGGAAGGGAAAGGGATGCTATCTAAAACTAACCTTGCATGCGAATTCTTAACTGAACAAACGCTTTAAAGAGATTCGGGGAGTTCGGGGTTAGGTTATACAATAGGGATTTGTCAATTACCCATCCTATATGTGGTTATCCACATGATATTAGCTTTAGGTTTCGCTTTACACTTGATGGTGTTTATCCGTTAATGGGTTGCGAAAGTTTCTTGGGAAAGTATGAGAGAGAGAGTGAGTTGATGTTGATGTTCGGGTTTTTCCGATGTTTTTGGTAAGGTACTGGACCTAAGTTTTGATTGATATAAAGGTGCTAGACCTAGAGTTTTTGATTAGTATGCTTGCTAAGATTTTGCAATCTTATGCCTACGTATTCCCGTTTAAATGAAACAGGGAAATCAGAGCAATCGTATTTCCTCCAATTCTAAGAGAGGAAAAAGATATTTGGTGTCTTGTTAAAAGCCCAAGATTGAAGCTAAAAGGTTTATTTGTATCTTGTTCAAAGCCCAAGATTGAAGCTAAAAGGTTTGACTGAGAGAGAATTTGTCATCTCTTAAGAGGGATTGGACTTCCTCTGAGGGGATTGTTGATTTTTGTGTGCCTTGATCAAAGCCCAAGGTTGAAGCTAAGACGTTGATTGACTCCACTAGGGAAGTCCTTATACAAAGCCTAAGATGAGGCTGGAGATGACCGACTCAACAAGAGAGTGTTTATATGTCTTGTACAAAGCCCAAGATTGAGGCAAAAAAAGAGACTGACTCTTTTAGGGATATCATTATACAAAGCCTAAGAGGAGGCTAAAAGTTTGACTTTTCCAGGGAAAAAGTTCTATCTGTCTTGTACAAAGCCCAAGATTGAGGCTAAAAAGGGATATTGACTCTGCCGGGGAGGTTTGTATATGTCTTGTACGAAGCCCAAGATTGAGGCTGAAATGAGAAATTTAACTAACTCGGATAAGGATATTTTTATGTGTCTTGTACGTAGCCCAAGATTGAGGCTGAAATTAGTTTGACTCTGCGGGAGAGTATTATCTGTCTTGTACAAAGCCCAAGATTGAGGCTGAAAAGAGTTTGACTCAGCTTAGGGAATTTATTTCTCGGAGCCTAAAGAAGGCTAGGAGGAATTGACTCCACCAGGGAAGATACTTGTCCCAAGCTTAAGAGAAGGTTATGAAGATTTATGTCTTGTACAAAGCCCAAGATTGAGGCTAAAAGGGTTTGACTCAACAAGAGAGTGCTTTTATTTGTCCTGTATGAAGCCCAGGATTGTGGCTGAACAAGCTGGAGAAATCATTCTTCCTAAGAGGAGGCTAACTTCTGCTAGGGGAAATCTTTATGCTAAGCCTGGAAGGAGGCTGGAAAAGATTGACTCAACAAGGGAGTGTTTTTGTCTGTCTCGTATAATGCCCGAGATTGAGGCTAAAAGGGTTGACTCAACGAGAGAGTACTGAACGGTGATTGACTCAACAAGAGAGTCTGAAAAGGTGATTTACTCAACAAGAAAGTCTGAAAAGGTTAGTTCCGCTAGGGAGAATCATTGTATAAAGCCCAAGAGGAGGCTGACTGCACTGAGGAAAGGTCTTTATACAAAGCCTAAGAGGAGGCTAGCTTCTGCTGAGGATTATTGAGATCCTGAGGCAGGTCCAAGTGGGGAATCAACTCTTGCTGATGGTTACAGAAGAGTTGGGGTATCAGATACCTTGAGGTTCTGATTTGAGATAGTGTTATTATCAGCTTTTTGACCCTGGCTGGGGATTTTTAGGAGAGAGATTGGGTTTTAGAACCCATGGGTTTTAACTCTACAAGAGATTTATCCAGAGTGACCAGGGTTTCTTCCTTTGTTTGTAAGGAACTTGAGAATGTCTTAGAGACTCAAGGGGATTAGACGGTCCAAGTCTACTGGTGTGGAAGAATTTTATCTTTTGTATGATGCCCAAGAGGAGGCAGGTGCTTTACGGGATGAGAATCAACCCTAAATTGGTCTGAGATTTGACACTGGAAAGACTGCTCTAGCAAAGGATGACTAAGTTCTGTCTTATACCTTTAGGAGGTCTTTAGGGTCCTCGTATTAAGCCCAAGAGAAGGCATGAGAACTTCTAAGAAGTCGGAGGGTCCTTGTACAAAGCCCAAGATGAGGTGGGGATGCTTTTAGGAAGCCTGTGGGTCCCAAACCAAGAAAAGTTCAAGAAATGTTATTAACTGAGAATAGATCATTTAGTGAAAGTTCTGAGGTTTGAAGAAACTCAAGAGATTCTATTCACCAAGAATAGATCAACTCTGGGGAGCAGAATTTCTTTGACAATTTCTAATAGTGACAGCCTGAGAAAAGGTTCACGAAGAATACTGCCTTTCTCTTTGTTCCATATTGTTTAGGCCCGAGAGAAGGCAAGACTGTATCTAGAAATCCTATAGGGATCTACTTTTGACTGTATACAAGTGTGACCAACTGGCTTTACCTAGTTCTAGACCTAGTTACCGGGGAAAACTCTAAATAGCTATACTAGTATATATATAGTTGATATATGACAAGTATTTAAAAGGATATGAAAGAAGACTTACAGTGCGCAGTTTCCCACAATACATTTATATATATGAAAGCGAGTAAATGAAAGCGGTTAAAACTTACAAGTGAGCAAGCTTCCATACTGTATTGTTAGTTGTTCAAAGAAATTAAAGAAAGTTTTGATAACAACTGTATATTTGAACCTAATCAAAGAGAAGTTGTTTTTGAAAAGATTGTTGGGGATTATTGTCACTCCCGGGATTTTCATCCAGGTACAAACGCGAAAGTGGCGCGGAAACAAAGTCGTCAGCAATGTGTATTTATCCCAAGAGAGGGAAAGGAAACACTGTGTAAACCTGAGGGAAGGAAAAAGATATGGTCTCGCGACCAAGAGAAACGGGTAAGGGAGTCGGTACGCAAGGGGAAGGTATTAGCACCCTCACGCGTCCATCGTACTCGATGGGATCCATGCTTGTTGTCTCAATCAAAGGGTGTCATCGTCTGGAGCTCCACTGCTACTGGAAAGGAGAAGGAACGGGAACAGAAAAGAACGAAGAAAAGAAAAAGAAGTGACTCGATAGGACATCATCGGAGTCCTAGGCCTACGTATTCCCTCGTGTAATGGGAAAGTCAGAGTCAACGTAGTTCGGACACGAACTGAGGGGGGAGGTTGCTCGCCAAGACATCGTCGTCTTGTGCCTACGTATCCTCAATCTAACCAGAAGGAGGAAATCAGAGCAGTCATAGTTCGACCTAACAAGGTCGGTGTTTTTTATGAGCGACGTTAATGTCGCGTCCGGCAGTTAGGGTTGATGCCTGTTTGCGACAAATCGGAAAATAACGTGCCCTTTTCTGAAAATAGTTGAAACTTAACGATCCCGAAGGATAAAAAAGGTTTGAGTTTATTTTGTGTTTTTTAGACAGAAGTGGATTAAAGTTAGTTCGTAACTTGCATTGTACCGAAGTCTATGACATAGGAACGAATACTTAGCAAATCGTTCCAAGATGGAACGTCCACCAAACACTCTAGAAAAATGAGAGGAAACCCCTCATTCCTCATTTCCCACATACAAGGCTCATGCGCAATGCACGTTACCTTTATTAAGTATGTTAGAGTTGTTATGAGATGAGAAGAGAAGACTCAAAGGAAAAGAAAACACTAAGGGGATTCTCTCCTAAAGTTGTCATGCAAAGGTGGCCCTAAGGTTGAGTTCAAAGGAGAAACATCTACCTAAGTTAGCATGCATGGTTTGAAACCTAATGTCTATCCTACTCCTAGCTTAATCAGAAATTAAGTCAGACTAGGAACCTAAGGGAGAAAGCAAAAAGCAAGACAAAAACCAAAGCGATAAATCAAAACAGCGGCTACAACAGCGCTCCAGCACCTGCACAGCGGTAAAATCCAGTAAACAAGCCAAACAGCATTTAACAGCTCAAGTACTCAGCACAAAATTGGTGTAAAAGGCAGCAGGCAGCAAGTGAATGCAATAGACAGCACATAAGCACATAAACAGCAGTAGAAATAGGGCAGCATGCAATACATTTGAAGATGATTCAACCATGGCATAGCAAATGTGCATCCAACATCATGCATTCCTCAACTAATCATGATCTCAAACACATCATACATCATGTTGAATAAACTTGAAGACATCATGGAAAGATGCACATCATTTGGCACATGAACAAGTTAATGCAAACATGCATCTCACAAAGTTAAGTGCAAGAAATCATGTTCAAAATAATAACTCCAGCAACATCAACAATAAGTCACAATCAACATGTTCAAGAAGTGTGTGTTATGTGTTCATCACACCAAGAACGCAACAACGCAAACATGATCATAAACGATGAAGGTCCAAGAGTCGCGTGTCGAAAAATTGTATACATACAATGATGTGAGGTGCAACAACATCAAAATAGTCCCCAAATCATCAACATATTAATCCATGAAGTTTAGGCATGCAAAGGATCTCAAACAAACAAGAAAATGCACAAAAATACACATTCTGTCTCAGAGTAACCGGTTAACAAACGGCGAGTAACCGGTTACTTAGTTAAAAATCAGACAATTTACGCAAAAATACAACATGTTAACCGGTTAACACCCGCACGTTGACCAGTTACTCTGGGACAGTGGCAAAAAAAACTGTTTCAAAAGCACTTTTCAGCAGCTTATCATTTCTCCAATTACCTGCATGTTAGGGCATCTCAATATGCACGAAAATTACATCTCAAGAACAACAAACACACATCAATCAACTAGCAACAACAATCAAATCCACAATCCAATGGATCATACACAACAAACTCAAGATCTACATCATAAACAAGCAAAATAAGCTAAAATGAAAAGTAGATCTGAAATTCACCAACCTACAAAGCTTAGAATTGCTTTGGTGAGTGTTGATAAGCTGCAATTGATGAATCTAAGCAACAAAACCAGAGATCCAATGCTATCTTCACCAAAAATGCAAAATAAATGCAATGTGATGAACTTGCTTCTAGCTTCTCCAAAAATCACTTCCAAGAACTTGGATCCAGAAGCAAAACAGTAGCAAAAATCAGAATTCCTTCAAGAATTAGTGAATGGATGAAGGTTTAATTCCAAGATCCACAAATTTCAATGCAAAATTTGTTGAACTTTAATGGTGGAACTTTGAGTGAGGGTTTGGGATGAGAGAAAATTAGAGAGAAAATGGAGTGACATGTGTAGAAAAATTCAGAAAATGGATCAAAGTTGTGAGAGGCTTGGAATCAATTCATTTAAATAACCCCTAGGTTAGGAGTTAAGTTTGGGTTTGGAGTGAGGTTTTGTGAGTGGAATGGGGATTAGGAATGGAATTTGGAAATAAAAGTGGGGAATTAAAGTGGAAAGTCTTGGAAGGAATTTAAATTTTGGGTGGAAAATGATGAAAATAAATCAATTCTAGATCCTTCCCACACATGCACAAGCCAAGCACATGATCACTAATGATGTAAACTTAATTTTTTCAAAATGTGCTCAGAGTAACCGGTTAACAAACGGTGAGTAACCGTTACTTAGTTCAAACTTGCTGAGGATGCACAGAAAAACAAAGGGGTAACCGGTTAACGTATGGTGAGTGACCGGTTACTCAGTTCAAATTTTGAATTTTGGTGCCTTTTGAAGGGAAACATGGAAAAGTGACTTCTGATGGTTGTTTTGAACCTGTTAAGCCTCTGAAACTCAAAACTTGATATTGCTACTGAGTAACACCTGTAATGAAACACAAATTCTTGCTGACACCTCAGAATATCCTGCTGACTTAGCAATGTCTGACACCGGATCGCTGGATCAGAAAATGACTGTTGAAGCCTCTGATCATCAAAACGTCTAATGAGCAAAATAAAAGCTCCAAAAGACCTTGAAAATTATCTGCTTGGCTCTGAATACTCCTGAAAATAGTACTGGAACTGATAACGCTATGAGTTGCTGGAAAATACCTTGATCCCATGCCCAAAAGAAACATGCAAATGCAGAAATGACGATGCAAATGAAATGAAACATAAGCCAGTTAGAGTTAGAAACAAGAGGGCAAATTTTGAGGTGTTACAGCTGCCCCTATTCAAATTTCTTGTATCTGAGGGTATGATAGCAATGGCTTTCAGATAATCAGGATAAACGGGGTTTGAATACCAAAATAACTTGGAAATTTGCAACCTGTGGGGGTAATGAAACAAGGCAATCACGAGGGCGGCCGAAGGCGAACTCGAAAAGAAAGACTGGCCGAAGGCGGATTCTGCGGGGGGAAAGATAATACGAGGACGACCGAAGGAGAACTCGAAGGTGGACTTTCAAACAAAGGTAGACCTGCCGAAGGCGAGCTACGCTGGGGAGGAGGACAAGACCGGCCAAAGGCGAGTTAATCAATAAAAGGATACGAGAATGGCTGAAGGCGAACACGAAAAGAAAGGCCAAGACGAAGGTTGACTCACAAAGAAAGACTAAGCCGAAGGTAGACTCTCAAACAAGGGATACGTGACCAAGCAGAAGGTAGACTCAAAAAAAGAAAGACCAAACCGAAGGTGGACTTTCAAAGAAAGACTAAGCCGAAGGTAGACTCTCAAACAAGGGGTACGAGGACGGCCGAAGGCAGACTCGAAAAGAAAGACCAAGCCGAAGATGAACCTTCAAATCCAACAATACAAGACCAAGCCAAAGGTGGACTCGAAAAGAAAGACCGAGCCGAAGGTGGAATTTCAAAGAAAGACTATGCCGAAGGTAGACTTTCCAACAAAGGAATACGAGACCAAGCCGAAGGTAGACTCGAAAAAGAAAGACCAAACCAAAGGTGGACTTTCAAAGAAAGACTATGCCGAAGGTAGACTTTCCAACAAAGGAATACGAGACCAAGCCAAAGGTATACTCAAAAAAAGAAAGACCAAACCGAAGGTGGACTTTCAAAGAAAGACTATGCCGAAGGTAGACTCTCAAACAAGGGATACGAGACCAAGCCGAAGGTAGACTCGAAAAAGAAAGACCAAACCGAAGGTGGACTTTCAAAGAAAGACTATGCCGAAGGTAGACTCTCAAACAAGGGATACGAGACCAAGCCGAAGGTAGACTCGAAAAAGAAAGACCAAACCGAAGGTGGACTTTCAAAGAAAGACTATGTCGAAGGTAGACTTTCAATCCCAAGATAAGTAGAATCAACAGATCTACAAAGATGACTCTGCTGGGGAAAAGAGAAATCTAAACAGACAAATCTGTAGGGGAGTACAGGAAGGAACAACAGTAAGAAGGACGAATCCATTAGTTGCGGTGTAATGTCAAACAACATCTCCTAAACTACGTCTCTTTCTTCCGGGGAAAGAAACTGGTAACAGATATCAAACCTGGCTTATGCTTCAAATGCATATGTTTGAATTTTTCTATGGCGTAATGCTCCATACGAAATGGAAATGCTACGTGTTTGGGAGGATGCCATGCAAAAATGCTTATGCAATGCAAAGGAAGCATCTCAGCAAAATAAATGCTGCAGACGAAGGCAACTCCACGGGGATGACAAACTAAATTGTCCTCTGAATTAAAAGATCCTGCCGAGGAAGATTTCACTGAACGACTTCCTGATCACAAACTCTGCTGGAGATGAAAACTCCGAGAGAAATTCCACTCTGTTGGATATGGATGAATATTGCAGATGGAACCCAAGAAAATTCTCTCCGCTGGAGATTACCACTGACTTCTACCGAAGACAGAACCCAAAACCTGGATCTGAAAGATGCCAGTAACAATTAGACTTAAGACCTGCTAGGGATATCAACCGCTGTTGAACAAACCACTGTAAAGATCACCACCAAACTCTACTTTGGGAGACAAGTCAATAATACCGAACCTGCTTGGGGATATTACTGAACTTAACCTGCCGCTGGGAGACATCTTTACCCTCACCCTACTGGGGAATATCAACCACTATTAGCAAACCTGCTTGGGGAACGGGGGTTGACGCCGTCAACTCTGCTAGAGGATAACATCAAGCTTACTCATCTGTTGGAGATCAGATCATATCATTGCTGATGAGAAAAATATTTCCTGACTAGCTAAGGAAAATGGGTGTTCAGACTCTGTGGGGAAATAATATCTTTGTCCAAAGAAGGTATTCCATCAATCTCATACTGGGGATGCAGAAGTATCAACTTCTGGCTGCTTGCTAAGAGAGTAATAAACCAACCACCACTCTAGTTGGGGAAATAATCCTCGGTACTCTGGCTGGGGAGAGCAACTACCTGCTGAGGAGGATGAATTTCACTGCCGACGAGAGTAGCTCTACTGGGGATAAATAAACTTGTTACCCAGGCTGACCTGTCTCTATGGTCATAAACAGCCCTTTGAACTCTCCACTTGCCCCAGACCATCAAGTCTAAAGGAAGAAATCATCTTAAGAGGATTTTATAGAAGATCGGGCGTTCAGAATGCCCCAGGGTCTTCAAACTCTTGGAGAGATTTATCAGATCTCGAAATAACTGCCCCAGACTTCATAATCCATGAAGTAACTTGCCTTGAAAGGATTTGTAATGACTTGAAAATACTCTACCCCAGTATTTTGAACTTTGAAGAGGTGTTTTCAATTAACCGTCTTCAGGAAAGGATAACTTCTCGTGCTCTAGAGGTGGCCTGCCCCAATACGAGCCTTGAAGTGAATTTTCCCCGACTAATTGGTCTTCAAGAGATTTGCCTAAATCTTGACGTGATTGCCCCTGTTTGGCTGCTTTAGGGAAAGTTTTCAATGTGACTGCTCCAGAGTGGCTGCATCTTATCACCATTTATCAGGAACCCCCAAGCTGTGCACAGTCTCTTGGCCACATACCCCTTGACACGACTGTCCTTCGGAGTTTTCACCATCTCAACTTGGCGTGATCGAGCTTCTCGACTGACGTTCATTGTGTAAGCTTCTTTGATGTCAAACACATGCAAGCAGAAAATGTTTATTGTGAGAATGACAATCCTAATGCAACACTCGTGTTAACCTTGAAGTTTTATTGAAAATCCGTCGCCAAGCCTCATGGACGAATCACTAGCTGGGATACGACATTGATTTTTGAATGGAAAACAATATGCACATGCAATACCAACAAAAATCTTATTAGCATAACTCATAGGAGTCAGGAACGCAACCCTGCTTCACTTAGGACTTTTAAGGGTTGTAACGTGGCATGGTTCACGGTTTTGAGAAAAAAGGATTTAAGGCTCAAAGTTTATTGGTGCCCACCCACTCTTTGTGATGTTCTCCAGTCCTACATTCAGCTAATCTGACACAAGCGTTCATCTCTCTAAAGGTTTTATGACCTTTAAGGAACCCATGCAATTGATGGTTTGACACCTAATGAGGTTTTAGAGCAACAGTCACCCCTTTTTCCTTTTATTCGTAGTCACACGACTTTGTTCTTGCTAGAGGATTTTCTTTTGTAATCCTTTTGCTTTTCGCTTTTTCGTTCTTTTGCTTTTTGATCCCTAATTTTTGCCTGGACTGACTCTTTTGAGTTTTTCGATTTTGAAGTCCAGCGGGATGTCCTAACTTTTGCCTAAGTCGCTTGTTTTTAAGTTTCGACTTAGCGGGCTTTTTCCTTTTTCTTTTTCTTTTGATTCTTCTTTTTTTTTTTAAACAAATCATGTGACACCGTTTTGTCTGACTTGCTTGAAAGGGTTGTGACTACTTCACTCCTTGATTGTTGATGGATAACCATTGTGGTTTCACACCTTTTGACCTCTTGACGGTGGAATAAAAGGCAATGGATCCTCAGATGCACACTCCCTTCGAAATTTGAACGCTCGGTCAAATTAACTGACGTCTACCCTGCCCCTGGGTTAAGTGTGAGGGTTTTTTCGTACGAAAGAAACTCCTACTTCAAGGCTCAAAGGGTGTTAACGAGGGTCTATCTCCCTTATATCTCTAGTGTTTGGAGATTTGAAACAATGCATGTACATCCTCAACAGGGTTCTATCCAAAAGCACCTAACCAAAGATTTTGCATTTTTCACTTCATCATCCTCCCTCAAGAGTTCTAGACAAGAAAGTTGGTATTGCAATGCATATAAACATGATATGAGTGCATAATAGTAAATTACTTCAAGAACAACACATTCATTGCATTAAAATCAACATTCAGAACACAAACAAGTTTTTTCATGCAAACACTGTTTAAACAAATAAATGAAAGCTACATATGAAAATGCAGTAAAAAAACTGATGACCGCCGTTGTTGAGGAGACTTGACTCCGTCTGGACTGGTTTCGTCTGATGATGTCCTTTGCAGCCTCAAGTGCTCACTTGGGAAGCTTCAGTTGAAATGCATACCATCTGTAGTGAAAGTAATGACTCCTGAGTCGACCAGATCTTGCACCTTGTGCTTGAACACGTTGCAATCTTCAAGTGTGTTCCCAAACGTTCCTGAATGGAACTCACAGCTAGCGTTCATGTCATAGTCCAGAGGAATAGGATATGGAACTGGCATGGCATCCCTCAGCTGAATCAGAGAGCTTTTGAGCAAGCGAGCAAACAACTGACTATAAGGAATAGGAATAGGATCAAATATCCTCTTGGGCCTTCTTGGTCTGAGTTGCTTCTGCTGCTGATGCATTTGGGCGCCCATTCTGCTCCTGTATTTTCCTTTCCACGCGAGGCCCAAACAAGGGTTGCTGACATAGAGCTTCTGCAACATAAGGTTGTGGAAGAAATCCCTGACGTGAGGTGGATCCTTTGGAAAAGGATGGAGTCCCTAATTCCTTTGCAACTACGGGAGTAAAATCACCTTGTTTACCAGTGCCAACTGATGTAAACTTGATTGCCTCTGAATCAATGAGCTATTGGACTTTATGTAACGCCCCAGTTTTGTCCGATTTATTTAATCGAGTCGATTTAATTATTTTCTTTTTATATTATTTTATTCTTGACTTTTATTTGACAATATATTATTTTTCATCGATGTTTATGTTTTATCGCATTTTGAGAGCGTTTGGGAGATATTTAAGCTGAGGGGTATTTTGGTCATTTTGGAGGGTAGATATTTTGTTAGAAATAGATATTTTTATATAAATAGATATTTGAGAGAAAAAGAGAGAAAGATGGTAAAGGAAGAGAAAGAAAACGTGGGAAAAGAGAAGAGAAGAAGAAAAATGGATTCTTCATCTTCTTCAAACTCCTCTTCGATTAATCGGGTAATGGTGAGAAGTTTCGATTATATTTTGATTGTATATGTATATGTATGTGTTGTTTGTGTTTGTTTGGTTGAAATATATACTTTTCCTTATTGTTTGGATTGAAGAATAAATTTGTAGAATCGATGTTTTAACGGTTAGAATTTGGAATAGATTGTGTAGAATAGTCGAGTAATGTTTGGGTTTAATCGGGAATACTCGTTGGTATGATTTAGAGAGTTTCGGAGTGAGTTACATAGTTTGTGGGAGTTAGGGCAATAATGATGAAATGGTGAGAAATCTGTGTTTTCACGGTTGGAATGGGGAATAAATTGCGTAGTATAGTCAGGTGATGATATGATTTACTCGGGTAAACTTGTTGGTATGTTTCCATGAGTGTTGATTGAGGTTTTGAGTGTGAATGTATTGATAAAATGGTGTTTTAAAATATTTCAAAAATGGAAAATGTGTTGGATGTATTTTTAATGGTGAAAATATTGTAGTATGTTGAATTCTGAGATCACAGCTTTTTACGGAATCGAAATCGGAGTCCCGGAAGTCATTTAACGATCGAAAATTGATTTTTCAGCAAAATCTGCACCTCGTGCGCTAACCCCTGCATATGTGCGTCGACTCATAAAATTCATGCGCTGACCCAGGCGAATTTTCAAAATTCATGCGCTGACCCTAAGCTTTATGCGTCGGCGCATGGTTCTCAATTTTCCAAAATGTCCGATTTTGTTTTCTTCATAACTTTTGAACCGTAAGTCCATTTTGACCCCCGTTTGAAGCGTTGGAAAGCTAATGAAAAGTTCTTTCTATTAAAAAAGGTTTGGAATTCATTAGATGATTTAATTAATTCGTGTTTTTGGAAAATAGTCGGGTTATCGGGTTTTTATCGAGTACAGTGTGTGCGATTGATGTGTTATCATGCTATATGCTTTTGTTATGTAACATGTAGCTTGTGTGCTGTTATATGATGTGAATATACATGATAAAATGTTCTAATTATGGGTTGTGGCCTTATGGCAAGTATGTGCATTGTTTTGGATTAGACTTCGATGCGTGATTAGGGATGTTGTCGTGTGGTAAAATACATTGTTTGATTGAATATCAATGTATGTTGTTATGATGTGTTGTGGGTGGCCTTTGTGGTGTGAATCCCTTGTGTAAGTAATTGTGTTTGTATGATTGTTGTGGTTTGTGGTTTGTGGCGGAATGCATTGTTTATGTGAAATTCAATGTCTGTTGTGTGGTGGCCTTTATGGTTTGAAATGCATTGTTTGAATTGATTTGCAATGCATGAATGTGATGAGGTTGATTAACTCATATGGTTGAATTGTGAATGTATGGAATTGATGAATTGAAATATATGCATGATTATGAATGTATTTATGTGTGTGCATATTAAATGTCATGAGTCATTGTATGCCAAACATCATAATATGCATATTGTGAAGTCGAGTACCATGAGGGTACGAGCGGCGGTTTGGTTCTTGAGGGAATCGGCTATAACATCGTGAGCCTCAAAAATACGAGGAACGAATTGCTTGAGGACCTAAAGCGATGGTTATAGACGATCGTGTGCCCATGCGGGACCTAAACCGATCGGGTTGTGTGCCCTGCGGGGACCTAAAGCAATCCATAAACGTCGTGTGCCCATGGGGGGACCTAAAGCGACGGGTGAACATCGTAGGCCCGACGGGGTGTTACTTGAGGGATCCTCAGTAACGAGCGATGGTTCTGCAGAGTTCCTGAGTGAACTAGTGATGAGAAACATTGGAAGTCGGTCCCGCATGGCATGTGCATAGAGTCGTTGTGTCGGTCTCTGTGCATTTGCATAAATCATGGATTAATTGTGTATGTTAATTGTGAATGTGATTGATGAGATGGTATGTGAATAAATGTGTCGATGAATGATGTGCATTGGTTGTGGATAATATATATTATGCGTAGACATGTGTTATGTGATGTTGTGGTGAGAATAACTATGTATGTGAAATTATATGTGTTCGCATATTATTATGCAATCTTGATGTTAGTTGTTATTTCTCACCCTTCTGCTGTTTTATAATGCTCTATGAGGCATTGCAGATTTGTAGTCTTGGAGGCTTTTGTGGAGATTAGTCCTCCGTCCTTTGTCGTCTGTCTGCTCTGATACGTAGCAAGGGAGTCGGGGAACGATTATGTTATATATGTATATAAGTGTTGAATACATTTTGTATTACTTTTGTATTTATATTTGGATATTATAAAACCATTTATTTGTAAAACGAGTCAGTTATGGATCTTTCCGCTTTATTCCATAATTGATTTTTAATTTATATGGAAAAAGTTTCCCCTTTGAGGGTATTCTATTTTATGCTATGTATCAAATTTATGAGCAGGAAATGTATTTTTTTTCTTGAAATGTGGCATCCTTATTTCTGTCGGAAAAATCAATTTTTAGTTACTCTGATTTTATTTATGAATTATTTATTCGCGATGGAAACTTGGGTGTTACATTAGTGGTATCAGAGCAGGTCGGTCCGTCCGGCCAAGTTGTTGAGTCAGTTGGTGTGACAGTTGAATACTGTCGATGTTGTTTGTCCCCTAGTACGTGATATGTGTGTGAAACACTGTCAGTACTTTCTGGCTTCTCTAACCTTTTGTCTTCAGGTGTGAGATTGAGAGAAGTGGGGGAGAAGCTGGTACTTCTCCAAGTTGCTTCAGGAGTAGAGCATTGGCTCAGTGTGTTGTGAATTGCAAGATTGTAAGTGTTGTTTGGACAGTGTGGTTCCCGGTTCCAGAGGGAATGCGGAGGTAAGGTTTTTGTCGACTAAGGATTTTTGCCTTAGGTAGTTTTGTGCACAGGATGCAAGAAACACTATTATAGTTTGGTGAAGACGGTTTATGCCCCATCATGATTGTCGGCGGTCTATTAGCAAATTGAGGAACTGATCACCCTTAATCTCTTGTTGATAGCAGACGGGAATTATGTTGGATGGAATAGGCGTGTCTTTCCGGCTTTGATAGTGTGTGCAATGAATTGTTTGGAATTAAGCAGGTAATTACGGATTGTTTCGATGAGTTGATAAAGATTCTTATACTGGAAGATGAGACGAATTAGAGGTTTTGGTATGTTGGTCAAGTTGGGAAGTTATTGAGAGAGAACGATTGGGTATCGTTAATGGTTGTTCTCAGAGAGTAGATATTGAACTTAATTGGATGAAGGTGAATAGTTGAGGTGTATGTCTGCTAAGTAAGTAGGAAACTCTTAGTAGATGGGACTAAGAAATTTGTTTTGTCTGTGATGATAGTGTTCTGGAAATTGGCAGAAAGGACACAGTGATGAGCTACCGGTTGTGCGTGGTGTTCAGATGTATTCCTGGATGGAATATTGGATGTTCGTATTAGAAGTACCTGGACTAATAGAGCAGATGGAAGATTTACTGGAAAGGAGAATTGTGAGACCAAGTGTGTCGTCTTAGGGAGCTCCAGTATTGATAGTAATACAAGGAACTGATGATTGAATGGAATAACAAGCATGATGTGTATGAAGGTATTGAGACTATGGAAAGTAAAAACTTAGAGTTCTGGTGAGGTTTGGAGTCTTTGGAATTTTAGAGCATTAATGGAAATTTTGAGAGAACCTTTAGGTATGGATGTAATGTTTGAGAGTTCCTTTGGGATGGTTGTTGCTACACGTGGGGATTTATGGAAATTGGACGGTTAAGAGAAGGACTTATGTATGGATTACTAACAGTGGAGTAAGGTAACGATTGAGAATAAGGGTCCACTTTCATGAACAGATGACTGAAATGGCTTGGTTGAGTTTGAGTGGAGTTGCAAGTGTATGGGATGTTGGATAAGAGTGGCGAATTGTGTGAGTTAAGGCTTTGATCAATTTGATGTGACTGGTTATGTTGTTATCATCGGAATAGGCTGTTAATTGCTCGGTTAATCTTGGGTGTGAGTAGCCAGTTACCCAGTGAAAAGTTTTGCAAAAGCTTTAAGAATTTATATCTTTTGGAATTTGATTGGGCATTACAACGTATAGTGACGTTGCTTGGTGTCAGTAATGCGTCCGTAATGTTTGTGGAGTAGAGGAATTGTATCTTCTATATTTAATTGGATAAGTTTGTAGTGGTTTTGATTGAGGATATTTGGATCTGTTATAAACTCGGAGGAAGAACAAGTAGAGTGTTTAAGAATTGACTTGCAAGTGTTGAAAAGAGACAAAGTGTTATGCTAAGTTATTCGAGTGTGAATCTTGGTTGAAAAGGTTAGTTTCTTGGATACGTTATTTCAGATGAGAGTATGATTATGGATTCATCGGAAGTAGATGCAGTTCTACATGAGAAGCTCCGAAGTCGGCTAAGGTGATTACAAACTTTTTGGACTTTAGTTGGTTATTACCGGAGGTTATGGAAGGGTTTTTCAAGTTGGCATTTTCGTTACTTCGGTGGACTTGCAAAGGGTGAGTCGTTTGTTTTGGATGTTCGTTGTGAGTAAGTTTTGGTGAGTTAAAGTAGAAGTTGTCTACAGCTTCAGTTTTGATTATGTGTGATCCTAATGAACCGTTCATGAGGTATTAGGATGCGTCTTTGATGAGTTTAGTCAGGGTGTTAATGTAAGAGGGTAAAGTCATTTCTTATGCGTTACGACAATTGAGGATTCATAAAAGGATCTATACTATTCTGGATTTGGAATTAGTCGCGGTTGTATTGTGTTGGAAAATTTGGAGGTATTATTTTTATGGTTCTCGGCGCGAAGTGTTTGGTAATCGCAAGAGTTTAAAGTACTTGGTTGGTTTGAAGGAATAGAGTATGAGACAACGAGGATGGTTAGAATTTGTGATAAGTTATGACTTTAATTGGAATTCGTCGCGAGTTATGAATTTGGCTTGGTTTATCCTTCGGGAAAAGTTGATGTCGTGTGTGATAAGTTAAGTCGAAAGTTTTTATACATGTCAGTTTTGATGGTCAGGGAGTTAGAATTATTTGAGCAGTTCAGAGACTTGTGTCTGGTGTGTGAGATAACACAGAAGAGTGTGAGGTTGGGAATATTAACAGTGAACAGTGATTTTTGGAGAATATGAGGAAGAGTTAGACTTTGGTCGTGAGATTGGTAGTTTTGACGGCTACGAGTAATCAGAGTGCGCATCGAAAGCATGATGTGGCACATTTCGTATATGAGTGTGTGACTGGTAAGAGTTCATAGGTTGGACATTGGAAACATGTAGGAATGATGAGACCATTGGACGTTTCAGAATGGAAGTGTTAGGTGAAAGGTTTATATATTAATGGGTTACTATGTAGTTGGATGTTTTGGTTGTTTGTTCGATTGGTGAATCGTAGCATGGTTGTGATAATGTTGTGTGACAAGGATATTGGTATTATGGTTGTGTGGAGGTTGTTTAATCGATGTTGTGTCGTGGATCTTGTGTTCTTGTTTGTGTTGTTGCCTCGTTTCCATCGTATTGGTTCGAGTGCGAGTAGCTATTTCCGGTGTGTGTTCGTAGCTTGGGTTTTCTTTGAGTTGTGAGTTGGTGGTCAAGTGCATTGTATGGGCATTGCATTTGGTCGTTGTGGTTGTCGTCATTGTCGTGTCGTTATTGTAGCTGTTGTTAGCAAGGTGGGTTGTCTGTTTGTGTTATTCGTAGTGTGCCTAGTGTCGGCGTGTTAGTTGGTTAGTCGGATGCGAGACTCGTATCCGGAGTCGTTCGTCTCAGTTAGATTTTTTAGGACGAAAATTTCTAAGTGGGGGAGAATTGTAACGCCCCAGTTTTGTCCGATTTATTTAATCGAGTCGATTTAATTATTTTCTTTTTATATTATTTTATTCTTGACTTTTATTTGACAATATATTAGTTTTCATCGATGTTTATGTTTTATCGCATTTTGAGAGCGTTTGGGAGATATTTGAGCTGAGGGGTATTTTGGTCATTTTGGAGGGTAGATATTTTGTTAGAAATAGATATTTTTATATAAATAGATATTTGAGAGAAAAAGAGAGAAAGATAGTAAAGGAAGAGAAAGAAAACGTGGGAAAAGAGAAGAGAAGAAGAAAAATGGATTCTTCATCTTGTTCAAACTCCTCTTCGATTAATCGGGTAAGGGTGAGAAGTTTCGATTATATTTCAATTGTATATGTATATGTATGTGTTGTTTGTGTTTGTTTGGTTGAAATATATACTTTTCCTTATTGTTTGGATTGAAGAATAAATTTGTAGAATCGATGTTTTAACGGTTAGAATTTGGAATAGATTGTGTAGAATAGTCGAGTAATGTTTGGGTTTAATCGGGAATACTCGTTGGTATGATTTAGAGAGTTTCGGAGTGAGTTACATAGATTGTGGGAGTTAGGGCAATAATGATGAAATGGTGAGAAATCTGTGTTTTCACGGTTGGAATGGGGAATAAATTGCGTAGTATAGTCAGGTGATGATATGATTTACTCGGGTAAACTTGTTGGTATGTTTCCATGAGTGTTGATTGAGGTTTTGAGTGTGAATGTATTGATAAAATGGTGTTTTAAAATATTTCAAAAATGGAAAATGTGTTGGATGTATTTTTAATGGTGAAAATATTGTAGTATGTTGAATTCTGAGATCACAGCTTTTTACGGAATCGAAATCGGAGTCCCGGAAGTCATTTAACGATCGAAAACTGATTTTTCAGCAAAATCTGCACCTCGTGCGCTAACCCCTGCATATGTGTGTCGACTCATAAAATTCATGCGCTGACCCGGGCAAATTTTCAAAATTCATGCGCTGACCCTGAGCTTTATGCGTCGGCGCATGGTTCTCAATTTTCCAAAATGTCCGATTTTGTTTTCTTCATAACTTTTGAACCGTAAGTCCGTTTTGACCCCCGTTTGAAGCGTTGGAAAGCTAATGAAAAGTTCTTTCTATTAAGAATGGTTTGGAATTCATTAGATGATTTAATTAATTCGTTTTTTTGGAAAATAGTCGGGTTGTCGGGTTTTTATCGAGTACAATGTGTGCGATTGATGTGTTATCATGCTATATGCTTTTGTTATGTAACATGTAGCTTGTGTGCTGTTATATGATGTGAATATACATGATAAAATGTTCTGATTATGGGTTGTGGCCTTATGGCAAGTATGTGCATTGTTTTGGATTAGACTTCGATGCGTGATTAGGGATGTTGTCGTGTGGTAAAATACATTGTTTGATTGAATATCAATGTATGTTGTTGTGATGTGTTGTGGGTGGCCTTTGTGGTGTGAATCCCTTGTGGAAGTAATTGTGTTTGTATGATTGTTGTGGTTTGTGGTTTGTGGCGGAATGCATTGTTTATGTGAAATTCAATGTCTGTTGTGTGGTGGCCTTTATGGTTTGAAATGCATTGTTTGAATTGATTTGCAATGCATGAATGTGATGAGGTTGATTAATTCATATGGTTGAATTGTGAATGTATGGAATTGATGAGTTGAAATATATGCATGATTATGAATGTATTTATGTGTGTGCATATTAAATGTCATGAGTCATTGTATGCCAAACATCATAATATGCATATTGTGAAGTCGAGTACCATGAGGGTACGAGCGACGGTTTGGTTCCTGAGGGAATCGGCTATAACATCGTAAGCCTAAAAAATATGAGGAATGAATTGCCTGAGGACCTAAAGCGATGGTTATAGATGATCGTGTGCCCATGCGGGACCAAAAGCGATCGGGTTGTGTGCCCTGCGGGGACCTTAAGCAATCCATAAACGTCGTGTGCCCATGCGGGGACCTAAAGCGACGGGTGAACATCGTAGGCCCGACGGGGTGTTACTTGAGTGATCCTCAGTAACGAGCGATGGTTCTGCAGAGTTCCTGAGTGAACTAGTGATGAGAAACATTGGAAGTCGGTACCGCATGGCATGTGCATAGAGTCGTTGTGTCGGTCTCTGTGCATTTGCATAAATCATGGATTAATTGTGTATGTTAATTGTGAATGTGATTGATGAGATGGTATGTGAATAAATGTGTCGATGAATGATGTGCATTGGTTGTGGATAATATATATTATGCGTAGACATGTGTTATGTGATGTTGTGGTGAGAATAAGTATGTATGTGAAATTATATGTGTTCGCATATTATTATGCAATCTTGATGTTATTTGTTATTTCTCACCCTTATGCTATTTTATAATGCTCTATGAGGCATTGCAGATTTGTAGTCTTGGAGGCTTTTGTGGAGATTAGTCCTCCGTCCGTTGTCGTCTGTCTGCTCTGATACGTAGCAAGGGAGTCGGGGAACGATTATGTTATATATGTATATAAGTGTTGAATATATTTTGTATTACTTTTGTATTTATATTTGGATATTATAAAACCATTTATTTGTAAAACGAGTCAGTTATGGATCTTTCCGCTTTATTCCATAATTGAATTTTAATTTATATGGAAAAAGTTTCCCCTTTGAGGGTATTCTATTTTATGCTATGTATCAAATTTATGAGCAGGAAATGTATTTTTTTTCTTGAAATGTGGCATCCTTATTTCTGTCGGAAAAATCAATTTTTAGTTATTCTGATTTTATTTATGAATTATTTATTCGCGATGGGAACTTGGGTGTTACACTTTATGCTTGAACCTTGCACAATTCTCAACATTGTGACCAGGTGCCCTAGAGTGGAACTCACATCTAGCATTAGCTTTAGGTCCCAGAGGAATCTTTGTTGAGAGAGGTCCCAAACTAACACGTTCAACCAGTTTGAGCTCGAGCAAATAAGAAAGCAACTGCGCATACAGCATTGGAATGGGATCAAACTTCCTCTTAGGCCTCTCTGGCTTAGGATCCTCTTGGGGAGAAGGAAGTGATTGCTGATGAGAAAGCTCTGAAAATTCAATTTGTGGAGAGGATTCACGGGGCAGTCCATGATCTAGAGCAAACCCTAAAGAGATGGGAGGAGTAAGGACCTATGTTGTGGAAGCGAGCACATGACTGTTTTCCTTCTTTAACACCTTATTCAAGATTTCCATGACCAGGCCTATCTGAGTCCTCATCTGGTTGACTTCCTCTCTTAGCAGTTTCTGACCCTGGGACATAGCCTGCACATCTTCCCCAAACTGCCTCATATGAATCTTCATTTCAGTTATTTCTGCACGGAGTTGTTCCATGGCTATCTTCTGATTGAGTATGATGAATCTGCTAGTCAGCAATCCTATCTGTAGAAAGAACATGATAAGAAAACCAGAGACACACTTGCTATGCAAAATGAAAAATAATTATGGTTATGCAAATGCAAATGCAAACATCATATTTAAACATTCCCAAGGCGTATCCGCTTTGATTCCAGTCTTTGAAACCAGGCAAGGGATTGGACATATCATCGGAAAATAAATCTGAACCCAGAAATACTGTAGAATCCACACAAAGGAAGCACATCCTTTCAAAAACTGAGAACTGTTGATACATACATGATTAAACCAAGCATTTTATATCATGTCATAAGAATTCATACAGACCGGTCTGATACAGTCAAAGGCGATTCCATCAACAATCCTGATGGTAATCCCAATATAACAACAAGATCACTACCAATTAATTCCAAACAAGCTAGCTTCAACTTCCTCAAGAAGATCCATAGTGTCTGGATGTGTAGGTCGCTCTATCAGCCCTTTGATCAGTCTGTTTCTCTTTTCAATATCTTGATTCATCCTAGAAATCTGCTCTTCAACATTGCTGTCTTCGCGCCGTGATTTCTTGACTTCGGCTTGCACCTTGAGCTCCTCAATTTCCTTCTGAGCCTCTTTCCATTTACCAGAGAAATGCTTTTTTCTCACTTTCATTCTTTGAAGTTCTTCTTTCAACTCCCCATTTTCAATCTTGAGCTTTTCCCACATCTCCTGATACGTGGCAAGCTTGGCTTTAGTCTCGGTCAAGAGCTTCTTGTTTTTCCTGTAGGCCTTGCCAGAGGATTCAACAGCCATATTGACTTTTCTAAAGTGCTAAGCTCTATCAGTGAGATCCTTCTCCTTCTCTTCCAGGCGCTCTGTCACATCTTGAACTTTCCATTTCAACTCCCGGTTGTCATGTAAAGCACCTTGCAGCTGACTACTCATACCAACATTCTCCATCCTCAAATCATGCACCAATTCTCGCTGCTTATCAAATTATTTAATGGGTACCGTGAGCCTCATCAAAAGGCAAATAGAACTCTTCCACTCTCTTCTTTACCCAGTCTACATACGGAGAGAAAGCTTGATTATTGGGTTTGCCCAGAGCGGCTTTTCCTTTCTTTTGTCTACTGAGCCATGCTTCGGAAGCCTTCTGCGCCACAGCCAAACCATCGGCCACATGAAAATACAAAGACTCTTTCAAATATTTTTCAATCGGAGGATCTTTCAAAGCATATCCAAACTGCCTGATAGCCAAAGAAGGATTGTAATTAATACCCCCTTTTCTCCCTATCAATGGTACATTAGGTTACTCACCACAGTTGTGCAAAATGTCTTTGCTGAGCAATCCTTAATCCACCCAAACAATATCCTTAGCAGCTAGACCTATCAGACGTTTACTCCAATCCAGAGAAGTCCTAGTATCCACAAAAGCACCTGACCGAGGTAGACGGTTAGCAAACCACTTATAGAAAAGAGATGCATGTTGAATGCAGAATAGGGCAAGCAGCAAAAATATTTATTTTCGGAAGAATTCCCTCCGGGATTTATGTCGTGTCCACAGAGATCGGTTCGAGGGAAAGAATGTCGTTCGACAGTCTCTCGCGTTTATGAGTTTGGATTAAAATAGTTTCAAACAAGAAAACATAAAAGTAAACATTAAAACAAAAAGAAATCATTCTTCAGAGAGAAAAACTCTTCCGGCAATGCATATAAATCACTCCTCACAAACTTAAACTTACCGACCAGTTATACTCCACCTACAATACTCCTCAATATCACCCAGCATCGCTCACAACACAGGTTATGTCTAACGTAAAGTTGAGAGAACAACCGTGTTACCATTGCCGATACTTTCGTACGCTAGCTCAAGGCACAGAGGCATTAAGTTTCGACGCCTATTGAAGATTGTTAGCCCTAAATCTATCTCTAGAATCTAGAAACTAACAGACAATCATCCCTAATCGAAGTTTGCGACGGTTATCTCTAACGCAACCCTAACCCCGCGCATAAAGCAAAAATCAGAGACAATCACCAATAGAGATTTGTAAAGCAAGTTTCATATAACAATCAGAATTTTTGCAGGTTCGCTAGGCGAACCAATCCATTCGCTAGGCGGATGTACGAAAATGGCACTTAAGTGCCTACAAAAAGTTAAACCGCCTCTTGCTTTCTTCAGAAGTTCGCTAAGCGAACGTTTTATTTGCCTAGCGAATGCTCGCTGGGAAGTTCGCGAAGCGAACTTAGGTCTCTTTCTCCTCTGCCTCTTTCTGGCCTCCTTCGCTGGGACCTTCGCCAGCCTTCGCTAGGCGAACATTCGCTGTCACACTCGCTAAGCGAACATGACAGAAAACCAGTCCCTTATTTGACCACAACTTCTGCACCGTAACTCGGATTTACGCACGGTCGGAAGCGCTGGAAAGCTTATTCAATGCTCTTCAAAACAAAGGCAAAATGGCCTTTATTTTTTAGCTACAAAAATGAGACAAAACCACTTAAACTCAATGATATTTACAAGAAAACACAACATACACACGAAAACGTAAAGTAAACGTATTTACACATAAAGTGGGGTTTATTCAACCAATTTTAACACAAAGTAACGATAAGTGCAACAAAACTTATATAAAAAAATTGGTACAATTTGCACTTATCAAACTCTCCCCAACTTACATAATTGTTTGTCCTCAAACAAAGATCAAACAACTCAACGAAACAGAGTGATAACCAAAGAATCACGAATCAACAAGTTTTGCAAAACGGAAAACAAATGTATGGTTCAACATAAAAATGGTACACACAAAGTAAATACTTACCACTAAACTACGACGATAACATAGTCACGAAACAAATGCAAAATACAAAAATCATGCCAAAAATTCTAAAACAACACTAGTTCAAATGTGAATCACACCTAGCAAAAACAATCATCGGTAGATGAAAAACACAAAATGAGGTACTTATCACTCACACAACAATCATGCAAACAATAGACTAAATTATGCAACCATCCAAAAATCATATTGAACATACAAAGGCAAGAATCACAAGGATTTTCAAGGTTGTAATGTGGTTGGGTAAACAAACAAGGGGCAATTTCTAAAGGTAATTGAAACAAAAACTTGCCTAAACATAAGGGAGTGATCAACTCACAAAGACTCAAACACAAAATTCCAATTAACTTCTTCCAAAATCCCAAGTGTTACACAAAACACAATACTTATTTAGCACAATTATTTGAACTATTTTTGTTTCCCTTTTCAAGGATTTTCTGTTTCTTTCTTTTTCTCTTTTTTTCTTTTCTTTTTCATATTTTTCTCTTTTCTCTTTTCTTTTTCAATCCTCATAGAATCCAACCAATGAGTAAGCAATCATTCTCTCCCCAACTTGAATTCAACCACATCATCATGTGAATACTCCCTACTTTCTAAGGCAAGGTAAAAATTCATACAACAACATAAAGTTGAGGTCCAAGAAAAAACAACAATCAAGATCCACACAAAAAATATGAATTTGACACTCATAGACAAGCATCAAGCTCACACAACATGGATAATGACCAAAGGCTCAAAGGGGTTACAAATGATCACACACTCACAAGGTGAATTGACTATTTGGCTAGGTAGTTGTGCTCAAGATGAAACAAAATGCCTTGATCCTTTTCATGCTTTCATATAATCAACACAAACAAAAGATTAAGCATAATAAAATCCAGTTAAAACAAGAATGTTGGTACTCCGTGCATATATGAACAATAGAAGGCTTCCTCACAAAAAGGTTGGGAACTAAAGTGATTCACACAAGAACAAGTATACAAAAGAATGAATGGCATATAAGTTGTAAAAAGCCTAAGTATCATGAATATGCTAAAGTATAGAAAGCGATAAATACATACCTCGGACGTGTACAAAACTTAACAAGATCATTACCATACATCCGCGAGTTGAAACGATCAAACATGAAACATCACCAAAAGTTCCTCAAGCAACTCAAAACAAGCTCATTGACAAACACGAAAACTATTAATATGAAAAAACTGAAAAACCGGTAGAAAATTCATTAAACAAGTTGAAAAGTGAAGATTTGAGAATTTTATGAAAAATCCGAGTACAACTTGTTTAATGAATGTTCACCACACTACCTAAGCTAAACAACAACAAAAGAAAAGAATACACCAAGCTTGTTTTACGTCGTAAGCTTGACGCCTTTACAATTCTTAGCTAGCAACTTCCTTCCTTCATGCCATAGTGAAGCCTCACCACGCAAACCAAAAGCAAGTGCCCTAACCAAACACTTAAACAAATGTTACGGGAACAAAATGTATACAACACTTGAACAAACATAATGGAACCAGACAATATATACGATATATACAAAACTCAAAAACAAAGACACTATCGCAATGCGATTCAATATCAAAACCAATCCCCGGCAACGACGCCATTTTGTTGAATGCAGAATAGGGCAAGCAGCAAAAATATTTATTTTCGGAAGAATTCCCTCCGGGATTTATGTCGTGTCCACAGAGATCAGTTCGAGGGAAAGAATGTCGTTCGACAGTCTCTCGCGTTTATGGGTTTGGATTAAAATAGTTTCAAACAAGAAAACATAAAAGTAAACATTAAAACAAAAAGAAATCATTCTTCAGAGAGAAAAACTCGTCCGACAATGCATATAAATCACTCCTCACAAACTTAAACTTACCGATCAGTTATACTCCACCTACAATACTCCTCAATATCACCCAGCATCGCTCACAGGACAAGTTATGTCTAACGTAAATTTGAGAGAACAACCGTGTTACCATTGCCGATACTTTCGTACGCTAGCTCAAGGCACGAAGGCATTAAGTTTCGACGCCTATTAAAGATTGTTAGCCCTAAATCTATCTCTAGAATCTAGAAACTAACAGACAATCATCCCTAATCAAAGTTTACTACGGTTATCTCTAACGCAACCCAAACCCCGCGCATAAACCAAAAATCAGAGACAATCACCAATAGAGATTTGTAAAGCAAGTTTCATATAACGCCATGGGCGACAAATATACATGAGTTTACATCAAATACATATACACAACCCAACCATAAAGAAAAACACAAAGAAAAAGAGAAATGAACCAAACATCTCGCGGATTGTCAGAGCCGGTCGACGATCAATCCACCCTGGTTCATCCGTATGCATGCTCCACAGTTGTTTTCTAAGCTAATCTACTGAAAAAATGAAGTTTGATGGAGTTGGAGTAAGAATCCCCAAAACCTTAACATAAAAAGTGACTAAAATGAATTATATACAATCCGAATTTTTGCAGAATCGCTAGGCGAACCAATCCATTCGCTAGGGGAATGCACGAAAATGGCACTTAAGTGCCTACAAAAAGTTAAACCGCCTCTTGCTTTCTTCAGACGTTCGCTAAGCGAACATTTTATTCGCCTAACAAATGCTCGCTGGGAAGTTCGCGAAGCGAACTTAGGTCTCTTTCTCCTCTGCCTCTTTCTGGCCTCCTTCGCTGGGACCTTCGCCAGCCTTTGCTAGGCGAACATTCGCTGTCACACTCGCTAAGCGAACATGACACAAAACCAATCCCTTATTTGACCACAACTTCTGCATCGTAGCTCGGATTTACGCACGATTGGAAGCGCTGAAAAGCTTATTCAATGCTCTTCAAAACAATGGAATAATGGCCTTTATTTTTTACCTACAAAAATGAAACAAAATCACTTAAACTCAATGATATTTACAAGAAAACACAATATACACACGAAAACGTAAAGTAAACATATTTACACATAAAGTGGGGTTTATTCAACCAATTTTAACACAAAGTAACGATAAGTGCAACAAAACTTATATACAAAAATAGGTACAATTTGCACTTATCAATGCACAACAGTGAACTATCCCGCCTCGCCTATTCTCATTCCTGTTGTACAAGGCACAGTGAAGATCTCCTAACAAGGTCAGCACTGGATTCTGAGTTGTAAAGATCCAGATAGCATCCGTATCAACAAAATCATATTCATTAGGAAAAAGGACAATTCCATGTACACAGAGAGCCAGTATTGCTTTAAAAGCTGTCCACCTCTTCTCCTTAGCTGCTTCTTGAGCCTTCTTTACCAAGTACGCCAAGTGATAGCCACGAGACTTTCCCTTATTGGAAATGTCAGCCTCCAAAGTTGATTTGCTCAAATAAAGAGCAACAGCCACAACTTTGAAATCAAGGTCTACCTTGGAAGCACAGAATGGAGCGCCTTCTTTAAAGGAAATCCCCAGGATGTTTGAGTACTCCTCCAGAGTAGGGACCAATACATAGTCTGGCAACACGAAGCATCTCAGGGAAGGATCATAGAAATACATCAAGGTGTGCAAGCCATTATATTCATACTCACTGATGTTACGAACGAAAGATAAGATCGAACCATATTTCTCTTTGAAAACTCCCAGCACTTCAGGACCAGCCATATCCTGTAAAGTGCCAATCTGACCAAGGGTGAGCTTCGGGAACTTGTAGACAATGATATTCTTCTTACTCTTCATAATGTCCATCCCGATGACTACCCGTTGACTAGAATCAAAAGATCAGATACTACCTGGAAATGAAAAAATATGAATGTCAGAAAAATGAAATGCAGTGCAAAGCATGGGATCAAGGTATTCACACAAGCTGGATGCACTGAACAAACTGAATAATCTCAAGGCTTCGCACCAAATACTCAGAACACCAGAGTAACCACACTGATAAGTTCACACTGATAAGAAATCCTGATAAGAAATCCAAAGTATCGGGTATGCTGAAGGTCAAGGTTACCTGCAAACCTGCAAACACCCAACCCCTCTCACATGTGGGTTCTAGAAAGGCGAGGATCCTCAATATCACGGACTCTCAGGTCGAGAAATGGTGATACGTTCACCATTTCTGGTTTGGCATCATCATCAATCGAGGAGGCCTCAACTGGTTCCCCTAAAAAAGGTCATCCTATAATAAGTTCCCAGCTTCAGGTCCTCGGATCAAGAAGTATAATAGGTTTTCCATTTCTGGTCTGTCATTACTACCTCTTGGGAGGAGTGCCTCAACTGAGTCCTCGGGGAAACGGTTGCCAGATTCGACAGCTCTCTAGATCAACACCCTGAAATGCGCAAGACACGCATGTCAAAATATCTCCCAAGATAGCCTCGTCTGGATGTGAATTTCGTGAACACCAAACGTACCAAGACGGCGCGTAGGTTCCACTACTTTCCACTCTAGTCCTAAGTGTGTACTCAAGCCTGTGTATAGGGCTTATCTCTCAAAGAATCCCAACTCGCCAAATAGAGAAACCAGTACAGCACAACATAGTCCAGCATATGATAACAATGAAATGCAATAACATGCAGTAAAAATACAGTAATACAGTAATACAGTAATATACAACAAAATAAAGCACAACAATAAACACCCAATGCAAATAAACAGACAAGCGCTAGGATTGACTCGCATAGGGGATTGACCAGCAGTAGCTCTTGTCCCTAGCAGAGTCGCCAGCTGTCGCTCCCGGGATTTTCATCCAAGTACAAATGCGAAAGTGGCGCGGAAACAGAGTCGCCAGCAATGTGTATTTATCCCAAGAGAGGGAAAGGAAACACTGCGTAAACCCGAGGGAAGGAAAAAGACATGGTCTCGCTACCAAGAGAAATGGGTAAGGGAGTCGGTTACGCGAGGGGAAGGTATTAGCACCCCCACGCGTCCATCATACTCGATGGGATCCATGCTTGTTGTCTCGATCAAAGGGTGTCGTCGTCTGGAGCTCCACTGCTACTGGAAAGGAGAAGGAACGGGAACGGAAAAGAACGAAGAAAAGAAAAAGAAGTGACTCGATAGGACTCATCGGAGTCCTAGGCCTACATATTCCCTCGTGCAATGGGAAAGTCAGAGTCAACATAGTTCGGACACGAATTGAGGGGGGAGGTTGCTCGCCAAGACATTGTCGTCTTGTGCCTACGTATCCTCAATCTAACCAGAAGGAGGAAATCAGAGCAGTCGTAGTTCGACCTAACAAGATCAGTGTTTTTTATGAGCGACGTTAAGTTCGCGTCCGACAGTTAGGGTCGATGCCTGTTTGCGACAAATCGGAAAATAACGTGCCCTTTTCTGAAAATAATTGAAACTTAACGATCCCGAAGGATAAAAAAGGTTTAAGTATGTTTTGTGTTTTTTAGACAGAAGTGGATTAAAGTTAGTTCATAACTTGCATTGCACCGAAGTCTATGACATAGGAATGAATGCTTAGCAAATCGTTCCAAGATGTAACGTCCACCAAACACTCTAGAAAAATGAGAGGAAACCCCTCATTCCTCATTTCCCACATACAAGGCTCATGCACAATGCACGTTACCTTTATTAAGTATGTTAGAGTTGTTATGAGATGAGAAGAGATGACTCAAAGGAAAAGAAAACACTAAGGGGATTCTCTCCTAAAGTTGTCATGCAAAGGTGGCCCTAAGGTTGAGCTCAAAGGGGAAACATCTACCTAAGTTAGCATGCATGGTTCGAAACCTAATGTCTATCCTACTCTTAGCTTAATCGGAAAAAAAGTCGGACTAGGAGCCTAAGGGAGCAAGAAAAAAGCAAGACAAAAACCAAAGTGATAAATTAAAACAGCGGCTACAACAGCGCTCTAGCACCTGCACAGCGGTAAAATCCAGCAAACAAGCCAAACAACATTTAACAGCTCAAGCACTCAGCACAAAATAGGTGTAAAAGGCAGCAGGGAGTAAGTGAATGCAATAGACAGCACATAAGCACATAAACAGCAGTAGAAACAGGGCAGCATGCAATACATTTGAAGATGATTCAACCATGGCATAACAAATATGCATCCAACATCATGCATTCCTCAACTAATCATGATCTCAAACACATCATACATTATGTTGAATAAACTTGAAGACATCATGGAAAGATGCACATCATTTGGCACATGAACAAGTTAATGCAAACATGCATCTCACGAAGTTAAGTGCAAGCAATCATGTTCAAAATAATAACTCCAGCAACATCAACAAAGTCACAATCAACATGTTCAAGATGTGTGTGCTATGTGTTTATCACACCAAGAACGCAACAATGCAAACATGATCATAAACGATGAAGGTCCAAGAGTCGCGTGTCGGAAAATTTTATACATACAATGATGTGAGGTGCAACATCATCAAAACAGTCCCCAAATCATCAACATATTAATCCATGAAGTTTAGGCATGCAAAGGATCTCAAACAAACAAGAAAATGCACAAAAATACACATTCTGTCTCAGAGTAACCGGTTAACAAACAGTGAGTAACCGGTTACTTAGTTAAAAATCAGACAATTTACGCAAAAATATAACATGTTAACCGGTTAACACCCACACGTTAACCGGTTACTCTGGGACAGTGGCCAAAAAAACTGTTTCAAAAGCACTTTTCAGCAGCTTATCATTTCTCCAATTACCTGCATGTTAGGGCATCTCAATATTCACGAAAATTACATCTCAAGAACAGCAAACACACATCAATCAACCAGCAATAACAATCAAATCCACAATCCAATGGATCATACACAACAAACTCAAGATCTACATCATGAACAAGCAAAATAAGCTAAAATGAAAAGTAGATCTGAAATTCACCAACCTACAAAGCTGAGAATTGCTTTGGTGAGTGTTGATAAGCTGCAATTGATGAATTTAAGCAAGAAAACCAGAGATCCAATGCTATCTTCACCAAAAATGCAAAATAAATGCAATGTGATGAACTTGCTTCTAGCTTCTCCAAAAATCACTTCCAAGAACTTAGATCCAGAAGCAAAACAGTAGCAAAAATCAGAATTCCTTCAAGAATTAGTGAATGGATAAAGGTTTAGTTCCAAGATCAACAAATTTCAATGCAAAATTTGTTGAACTTTGATGGTGGAACTTTGAGTGAGGGTTTAGGATGAGAGAAAAGTTGAGAGAAAATGGAGTGAGATGTGTAGAAAAATTCAGAAAATGGATCAAAGTTGTGAGAGGTTTGGAATGAATTCATTTAAATAACCCCTAGGTTAGGAGTTAAGTTTGGGTTTGGAGTGAGGTTTTGTGAGTGGAATGGGGATTAGGAATGGAATTTGGAAAGAAGAGTGGGGAATTAAAGTGGAAACTCTTGGAAGGAATTTGAATTTTGGGTGGAAAATGATGAAAATGAATCAATTCTAGATCCTTCCTACACATGCACAAGCCAAGCACATGATCACTAATGATGCAAACTTAATTTTTTCAAAATGTGCTCAGAGTAACCAGTTAACAAACGGTGAGTAACCAGTTACTTAGTTCAAACTTGCTGAGGATGCGCAAAAAAACAAAGGAGTAACCGGTTAACGCATGGTGAGTAACCGGTTACTCAGTTCAAATTTTGAATTTTGGCGCCTTTTGGAGGGAAACATGGAAAAGTGACTTGTGATGGTTATTTTGAACCTGTTAAGCCTCTGAAACTCAAAACTTGATATTGCTACTGAGTAACACCTGGAATGAAACAAAAATTCTTGCTGACACAGAATATCCTGCTGACTTAGCAATGTCTGACACCGGATCGCTGGATCGGAAAATGACCGTTGAAGCCTCTAATCATCAAAACGTGTAATGAGCAAAATAAAAGCTCCAAAAGACCTTGAAAATTATCTGCTTGGCTATGAATACTGCTGAAAATAGTATTGGAACTGATAACGCTATGAACTGCTGGAAAATACCTTGATCCCATGCCTAAAAGAAACATGCAAATGCATAAATGACGATGCGAATGAAATGAAACATAAGCCGGTTAGAGTTAGAAACAAGAGGGCAAATTTCGAGGTGTTACACTTATACTCAAGGAGAGGCCCGAGGTTTAACAGTGATCGCACCGAAGTTTTGAATATCGTATCGGGACTTATACAACGACTGAGGCCTAAAAAGGTATTGTTGTACAACAAGGGATTGGGTCTTACACTCTATTAGAGACCCAAAGAGTTTGTAAATGAATAAAGCTGGGTCTTATAGCTCAAAGAGAAGCCCAGTTGATTTTTTTACAAAGGCGACGATCGCGCCGAACTTTTGAAAATATACCGAGGGACTTATACAATGTGTGAGGCCCAAAAAGGTTTATTTACAAAGGGATTGGGTCTTACACTCTATTAGAGGCCCAAAAGTGGTTTTTTACAAGTGATGGGGGTTACAACTCAAGGAGAGGCCCAAGGAGTTTTTTTTGTTTGAAAAATGGCGATTGTGCCGAGATTTTTTTATCGTGTCGGGACTTATACAATATCTGAGGGCCAAAATGGTTTTGGTTAAAAGGGGATTGGGTCTTACACTCTATTAGAGGCCCAAATAGTTTTAAGATTTAAAATCAAGAGGAAACCCTAATTTTAAATAAAAAATGTTATTTTTCAAAGGAAATTAAATGAAAAAATGATATAAAATACCAAATATATTCAAAAATAAGTTGTACACCTTGAAAAATATTTTGAAAAGTCATGTTTAATTACATGAGAGTTTGAAATTCAATTGGTTTTGAAAGATCAAAGTGGGAATTTCATTTCAAAATGTTTTAAAAACAACAAAAATGAAATTAATTACAAAATTTCTACCTATATTAAATAATAATATAATTGGATTTTTTTGTAAAATAAAATATTTAAACATTTTAGTGAATTTTGAGAAAAAGAATCAATTCAAAAACATAAATATTCAGAGAGAAATTAATTTTTGAATCAATTAACAAAAATAACAAAATATTCAAATATTCAAAAATTTGAAAAAGGGCGCCAAGAACACCAAGTTCTTGCCCGCGCCCTCTCTTTTTCCAGATTAACATTTTCTCACTTTTCTCCATGATTTCTCAATGGTTTTGCACGATTCAAGTACCAATCTTGCTCGTTTTTGAACAAGAATCACAACCATATAGATTAATTGCATTTATTTTGAGTATTGAGTGAGAAATTAGAAGAAACTCTCAAGAACCCTAATTTCAGCATGAACACTATGAAATTCCATACACGACTGATTCATGGCAATTGATTGAGGGTTATCACTCCATACGTGATTAGGAACATATGGCAAAATTATTGTGCAGTGAAATATGCATGCATCATGGAGTTTGAAGAGTTCATGCTTACCTCTTGCAGCTGGTGATCGAGTTCTGAGTTAGAGGTGTTACAGCTAGGTTCCAATGATCTGGACAGCTTCCCTAGGTGCCAAGGATTGTGTTTGAATGAATGGAAGTGATCTAGAACTTGAGATGGTACCCCAACTGCAAATATGTCAAGAACTTGAGCAATTGGCTGGTGATTTTGAGAATCTAATGTTCCAGATGTAATTTTGTGTTATGGATCACTTCTATATGTTATATGTGAGGTGTGTGAACCATTGGTTTGATTGGAATCACTCTTAATGCAAAACCCGATAGTGACTTGCAAGAGAAGATGTTTTGGGAGTGAAAGTGGTGATTCTGAGAAAGGCATATGTTTAGGACCTTTGGTGTACTTAATTTGAGCACAAATGAGCTCTATTTATAGTAGAGCAAATTTGTTTTGGCATCAATAGTGTTTGGCAGCTTGGATCAGATTGTGTTGAATGTCTTAATTCTTTAATCAAGGGTCTCCTCTAGCCATTGACTTATGCCAAACTTTGCAGGCTTAGGTCCTCTATTGTGTGAGCTTATCTTGACTCATCTGACTGATCATGGACTGATACATTCCAGCTCTATGCATCCATTAAATTTCTCAAAACAAAATTGGAGTCTTGAGGCATATTTAGTTTTTTAGGTTTGGCATGGCTACTTGTGGAATCTTGGACTTGGGAGGCTTATAGATCAGTGTTTGTTCCTTGATTGTTCCCCCTTGAGGTGTGCAGATGGATAACCATGTTTATTTTTTGCACAATTTGATCAATTCGAACCCTAATGCACAAATCTGCCTTGCTAAGACAGTTTGCAGCAAGGCATGTTGCAGCTGTCATAACCCCTAGCTCAGGTGGAGTTTGATAGAGTTCTTGGTCATTTTGGAAAGCTCATATATCCTATTTCAACATGATGTCCAACTTTGGTTTTGATCCAACTTGAATTACAATGAAAAATGCCTCTACATTTTGGAAAAAATAAGGCAGATTCTGACTTAGTGAAAATTTCACTAAGTGTTGGAAATGTGTCATTTTCATGTTTTTAGCCATTTTGATCACTCAATAACTTAAAATCCATGAGGAATTGGAATGAGATGTAGGTTACACTTTTGAAGTGTGCAATGAGAGCTACAAATCCAGCTTTGGACCATCCAAAATGGTTTCTTGGATCTCAAGTTATGGTCCTTGGAAGTTGGTACCCTAGCCACTTTGTTCCATAACTTAGAAAAAATTCTAAGTTTTTTTATGGTTACCCCTTTTACAAGTTAACTCATTTTATTTGGTTTTTCTTGATGAATGATGATACAAATCACATATTAACATTGTTTTAGGGTTAAAGAACCTTGGCTGACCAAAAATTTAAAAAGTCAAACCTTGGATTTTTGTATAGTTGACTTTTTATCGGATGAAATCCAAACTGTGCGATCCTTTGTTAAATCAAGCCCTTGACCTAAATCAAACCTAATGGATGGATTCCATAGATGTTAGAGGGTGTATTGAATCATGTCCCAAGGTTTGGGAGCATGTCCTGGTCAAAAGTCAAAGGTACAATTGACTTTTTCCTCGAAACCCTAATTGTGGTCCTGATGAAATTGAAACTTGTGAATCAAGCTTCTTGGATCAATCCATTGTTACAAATGGATCCATGTCTTGAGGTTTTGGCTCATGCTTTGTCCCAAAAGTCATCTTAGGGGTGAATTAGGTCAAGAAACCCTTATTCCTGACTGTGGTGAATGTTCAAACATCTCTGAGGATATTGATGAGGCATGATGGTTCATCCATATTGTGATGATGATTTGCACAATGATGGGAAATCTTGGTGGTCAAAATTTGGGGTATGACAGATGCCCCTATTGAATTTTCTTGGACCCGGAGGTGTGAATGGCGAAGGTATTCGGGCATTCAAGGTGCCAGAGGATTAAATATCCGAATACCCAAAATTTTGATGGTGGTTATGAATGGCAGTTTGCTTATTCATCTTCTTTTGCTAAGCACTGATACTTAGAAAAGGTAAAACTTCCCCTTGATCCTGGTCTTCCGCCATGGAACTGGTCTCAGTTTTTTGGTCAATAAACTTCCCCTCAATCCTGGTCTTCACCCACGGAACTGGTCTCAGTTTCTTTGGTCAATAAACTTCCCCTCGATCCTGGTCTTCAACCACGGAACTGGTCTTAGTTTCTTTTGTCAATAAACTTCCCCTCGATCCTGGTCTTCCGCCATGGAACTGGTCTCAGTTTCTAATATATAAACTTCCCCTCGATCCTGGTCTTTAGCCAAGGACCTGGTCTCAGTTTCTGAAATAAACTTCCCCTCGATACTGGTCTTCAGCTAAGGACATGGTCTCAGTTTCTGAAATAAACTTCCCCTCGATCCTGGTTTTCAGCCAAGGAACTAGTCTCAGTTTCTTCTTGTCGAGTTTCTTCCTTAACAAGGGACGCTATGTGTAGCGGTCTTTTTCAAACTTCTTGCCGAATTTTCCTGGGGAGATGCCATTTGAATGAAAAAGTTTTGATGTGAGACTTGCTGAGGAACCCATCTGTCTGAGCTGTAGAGGTGTACAAACTTCTCTATTGGAGATGCCATTTGTCGACTCTACTGGGGAAAACGAGTCTCTGGAGAGGCTGTTTTCTTCTTAGGGATATTACATCATACTTTTCCTCGAGATCTTCTCGGAGAAATGCCATGTGATGTGATCCAATTTTGACTTTATTAACATTGACTCTCTGAAGAGAAAAACCAATGTGTTGCTGAGAGCCTTTGGTTGTGAGGCTTTCTTTGGGGATTTTTCCTTAATTCGGGAAAGCGAGGATATCATCTTTAATGGCGAAGAGTGTCGTTTGTCGAACGCCTTCTTACTTTTCTGAGGTTCAAGTTATCAAAGTGGTCGAGGACCGTCTCCATCCCAGAAATAAACTGGGGAGAGATTGCTTAGATGATTCGCTTCCTGACGAGGAAAGAACTGACAACTCGATTGACAAGAGGAATTTTCCACTTAGAGTTAAGACTGACTAGAGTGATAGGATGAGAAATTGACAACTCCCCATTGTATAACCTGACCCCGAACTCCTCGAATCTCTTTAAGCATTTGCTCAGTTAAACATTCGCGTGCAAGTTTAGTTTTAGATAGCTTCCCTTTCCCTTCCAGCTTCATAGGATAAATAAGAAATCAGAAAGTAGCACCCCACTCCTACCATTTCGGTGGAGAAACCCAACGACGATAAGGTGGTGGCATCACCGACAAAAATCGCACGCTACAGATAAATGGCGACTCTGCTGGGGACTCATTTTGTCTGTTTAAGATTAAGACTAGAATTCCTAAGAGGTCTAGGATGTTAGCTTTAGGAATCATATTATATTATATATACTGCTTTTCCTACTTGATATCCGTGTTTATTTTTCTGTCAATGGGAATGCGAGTGATGTCGCATGTGGAAAGTATGAGAGATACCTAAGATAGGTGATGGCATAGACGGTCTGTCTTACAGGGAGTGAATCCCGAATAAGCTGTCCCGAGAGATCATCAAATCAGTGGAGATACCCTTTGCGGATTCAATGCTTAATGACTCCGTTGTGAAGGCAGATTGTCCCAATGTGGTATCCATGAAACTGAGGATTTAGTAGACAGTAACCATGTGGCCATTTGGTAGTGCGGTAGCTATTGGAAATAGTTGACACGCGATACTACACTTAATTGAGATTACCCTAGGATGCTACAGCTCGCTCAGGTGAACTAGTTTGCTGTTGTTATCACTAGGGGGTCAATGATTTTGGGAACTTTTAACCCGTTCTACAGGTACAAAAATTCACCAGAATACAACCTTTGGGGTTGGGTAGAACCATGACTCCATGCTCGTGACGTTGAACCCTTGAACCCATGTTTTTTCTATGTTTTTGTGTGCTGCATTCATGCATTCATTTAAAAAACTCTTGAACAAAGAAAAAATCTTCTTTTCTCTTCTCTTTTTTTTTTCAAATTAAACTAAAAGAATTATTGCAAATATCAGAGAGAGAAAGATTGCGTTATGGATTTCGGTAGAAGGAAGATGCACAAGTACGCCTTCAAGGCTCCAAAACTAGAGGATTTAAGGGGGTTGGCAAGGATGATCACCAACCCTGATGCTTTCAGAGCTAAGTACGGAGGACTGCTGTCTCTATAAAGGGTCCATGTAGTTGAAGGAATCCTGTCTACGCTGATTCAGTTCTACGATCCGGTTTATCACTGTTTCACATTCCTGGATTATCAACTAGCACCAACACTGGAGGAGTACTCTCACCTGACTGATTTACCCATCACTGATCAAGCTCCCTTTTCTGGTCTGGAAGAAATTCCAAAGAATCAAACCATTGCAAGAGCAATCTATTTGGACGAGTGAGAAGTCAGGACTCACATGACCACTAAGGAAGAAATCCAAGGTTTACCGCCAAGTTTTTGGTAGAGAAATCCATATACTTTGCCAGAATAGGAAACGTTACTGCTTTCGAAGATATCTTTGTTCTACTCACATACGAGTTATTCCTTTTTCCAAACATCGATAACTTCGTCAATACCAATGCCATTAAGATATTTCTGATTGGAAACCCAGTGCCAACTCTGCTCGCAGACGCTTATCATTATGTACATTTAAGGAATTTGTACATCGGAGGAATGATCACATGCTGTGTACCCCTGCTATACAAATGGTTCACTTCCCATTTACCCAAGTCTGCTGCTTTTTGGGATCATAAGAGTACTCTACGTTGGTCACATAAAATCTTGTCTCTTACCAACTCTGACATAGATTGGTACAATCGAATCTATGACGGGATAAGGATCATTGAAAAATGTGGAAATTTCCCTAATGTACCCCTCATAGGAACTAAAGGAGGAATCAACTATCATCCAATTTTAGTTCGTCGTCAACTCGGATACCCGATGAGGCATATCCCGCGTAATGTTCATCTGGAAGGTCTTTTCTTCAAGGAAGGAGAAAATGACAGGGCTCTAAAGAAGAAATAGTGTGTGCCTGGCAACATGTTCACAAAGAAAGGAAGAGAGTCTCTAGGAAGACCAGACTGTATCTCCGTGGAACCTTATCTCCACTGGGTGCAAACTAGAGCCCTCAAGCTAAGGATGCCTTACCCTCGTCAAGAAGTTCTTCTGTTAAAGGAATTTGTCCTTTATTTGATGTCTGATACGAAAAACTCCAGGTCGCTCTCAATAAGGTTCAATCGGAGAAAAGCTCTTGGAAAAACAAGTACCGAATTCTCAATGTAGAGTGTACCAAAATTCAGCATCTGTTAAAAGAAAAAGACGCTTTGATTAAGATATTAGAACAACATGTTGTAGAAAATCAAGAAGACCGAAGAAATTTGCTCGCTCCTTTCACTTGGAAAAGGGTCGACAACCCGACAACGGCTCAAGAACCCCGGTCAAAGAAAAGGAAAATACCAGAACCAGCACCTGAGCTCTCTTCAGAGAGGACTCAGGATCCATAAGATTAGACTTTTCCTTTTACAGCACTTTGTAAAATACAATATTTCCATTTCCGCAATCTTTCAAATTCAATAAAACAGGGTCTCCAACCTTTACTGTATGATATTTGCAATCTAATTGTTGAAGTTTCTTTTTGAAAACAATAAATATGTATAGCTTTGCATATCATTCATCATTCTCACATAACACATTCTTATTACCTTCGAATCTCATGTATGTGTCACAATTCTAGAGTCTAACTGTTTCATTCGTACAATACTCGGGCCAATCGACAAAAGAAAATGGACGATCTCGAGGAAAAGAATAGAGAGCTGAGAGAAGAAATCGACGCTCTGAAAGAAGATCTGATAAAACTTCACAGTGACATGCAATCTCTTGCATCAGCTCAGAGACAACAACAAAGGACTGTGATCTCGGAGATCACATCTACGCCCATAGTGGAGACGTATGATCCTTGGTACAACATGCCTAAAGATCGTCCTTGGGGCATGCCTATCAACTTTATCCTTGAAGGATATATTCTGCCGGTCACAGAAGACCCGGAAACTGCAGCAGGAACCGTCGGGCTTGAAGGTTACAAACTTTGGGAAGGCGAAGATGCAAGAGTCATGACAGCAACTCCTGAAGGTTACAAACTTCGGGATAGGGAAGCACCGAGAGTCACCGCCGTAATGACTATACCACAACCCGTGGTACAGACTGTCCCTGAAGGACAGATTCCACAAGTAATCCCTGGTGGAAATGAAGATATGTGCGACAGAATGAATGAGTTCCAGGAACAATTCCTAGAGATGCAGAAGGAACTGCATGCCATTCGTGGTCAGGATTTATTCAGAAAGGATGCTGCAGACCTTTGTTTGGTCTCTAATGTGAAAATACCGCACAAATTCAAGGTGCCTGACTTTGAAAAATACAAGGGCAACTCTTTCCCTCAAATTCATTTGGTGATGTACGCTCGAAAGATGTCAACTCAGATAGAGAATCAACAGCTACTGATCCATTACTTCCAAGATAGTTTAACCGGTGCCGCACTTAAATGGTATATGGGTTTAAACCGCACCAAGATCGTCACTTTCAGAGATCTTGGTGCTGTCTTCATTCAACAATATAAATACAACCTGGACATGGCACCAGATAGAGATCAACTCAGAGCGATGTCGCAGAAGTACGAGGAAACTTTTAAGGAATATGCTCAGAGATGGCGTGAAATTACCGCCCAGATCTGTCCCCCTCTTGAGGAAAAAGAGATGACAAAAATCTTTTTGAAAACCTTGAGCTCATTCTATTACGATCGAATGGTCGCCAGTGCGCCCAGCGACTTCACCAAAATGGTGAACATGGGAGTACGCCTTGAAGAGGCAGTCCGAGAAGGACGTCTGGTCAAAGATACAGGACCATCAAGCAGTACCAAAAGATACGGTGGTGCTTTCCCTAAGAAAAAAGAGCAATATATTGGTAATATCTCTCTCAGAAAGCAAAGACGATGGTATCAACCAGTAACAATAGTAACTCCTGCTATCAACCCCAGAGCCAACTGAATCAACAACAGTATCAACAAAGGACACAACAGCCTCTTCAGCAGGCTCGTCCACCGTACAACAATAACAATCGTACAACACGACCACCAGGGTTTGACCCTATACCGATGTTGTACACAGAACTATTTCTGCTACTACTGGTCAAGGGGGACGTCCAAACCAGGTCTCCTCTTACAGTACTGGTAAATCCGCCTTTTTGGTTCAAAGCGGATCAAACTTACCCTTACCATCAAGGAGGACCGGGGCACAACATTGAAAACTGTCTCAGCTTCAAATCTGATGTGAAGAAGCTTGTCAGGAACGGGGTCCTATCTTTCAAAGATACTAATCCAAATGTTCATACGAACCCGTTGATAGAGGAAGAATCTAACCACAACTATCAAATTCACAATGTGCTCTTATTAGGATCCAATCTAGTCAAGATGCATTGCAGATAGAGTGGATACGGTCATGTACCGTATCACAATTATCACCAGTGTGATATCTGCTCAAAGAATAATCAAGGATGTTCCGTAGTGCAATCAGCTCTACAAGAACAAATGAATCTTGGATGGATTCAAGATCACAGAATCCGTGAGGTCAATATGGCCCACGCAAACCCCAACATTGTTCAGAACCACAGTATTTTGGCAATGAATGTCAAC